>OZ026814.1:3645476-4340514 GCA_964023185.1 Macaria liturata | reverse complement strand
AACCGGGGTAACTCACACTTTACAACATTGATTTACAGACTATGCAGCTTTTAGATTATGAGCGATTTCAGTTTTCCAATTTAAAATATAATTTATTTCAAAAAAATCCAAAACCGACTTCAAGCCTGCTGTCACACGTTTATTTTCATTTTGTGACTTAAAAATTCCGAGTTCGGAGTAAAGAATGTATGAAGTTATTGAAACATACAATCCTATAAGTAGTCTTATTGAAATCCGTAATATTTGGAGACAAACATCTTATAATAGTGTTATCAATATAATATTATAATTATGTTAATGTATGTACGTAAGTATAAGTTGTGTTTAATAAACAAATATATTAATTAATTAATTTATTTGTTGCAGGCTATTCAGACGAAGAATATGAAAGTGATCCAGAAACTAAAGTCAAAGGACCGAAACCAGTGAAAGATGGATCTGAAGATTCTGATGTAAGTATGCTTCTTTTCAAAATAACTACTCTTATGTATGTTAATGAGAATAACTCTGCTTTGTGTTGTAGCTTTTTAAATCGTAGATTATATTAGGGTTCTTACACTTAGGTCACTATATCACCTGAAGCAAAACTTGTTTTAGGTGGAGTCTGTTCTGAAATAAAACTATGTATTGATAACATTAAAACAGTATAGGACCTGAAAATAATATTTGAATTTTAAGGATACGACATTTTTTCTCATAAGATTTCCTAATGTAGGTCTTATCCGTCTGGTATAACGACAACAAATAATACTGCTAAACTGACAAATTATATTTATGTGAGGTAATGAATGAGCTATGTTTAATATTTTGATCTTCTTGTACAGGGTTCATTCAACCCCAGCGGGTCCGAGGAGGCGGACTCTGACTTCGACCCCGAGGGCGGCGAGGCGGCCCCCGCGGCCACACGCAAGCGCAAGAGCTCCGGCGCGAGCCGCCGCAAGTCTGCCGGCAAGCCGGGCAAGCGCGGACGCAAGTCTGCCGGCAAGGGGAAGAAGGGGAAGGTGAGTGTTTTTTGTACATTTGACAGTTAAATGACACCTGCATTAATGATTCTGTGGTAGGCGGTACTAAAAATAAATCCTGAAACATAGTTTTATAGGGTTCTATATATAGGCCTAGCCCAGTGAGTATCAGAAACTGCCACTTATGATTAGATTCTTAAGTTCTTAATTCTACTAAATGGTTTTTGGTATAAAGGGCATTTGGACATTTCGTCGGGAGCGATCTACTTTTTGTGTAGAATAGTTTTTTTTTGAGAAGTTTAAAAAAAGTAGAATTAACGTTTTTTTGACGTGCTTAAGCCAACTTTAAAAGGTTTATTTGTTATACGTAGTGTATGTCATTGTACCTAGTCAGGTCATAAATTCTGTCACATGTTTAATATAAAATAATTGAAACAACTTTATTCTTTATGTAACCATTTATATACCAAAATGAACTTAACAAAACATAGATTCTTAGGACAATAAAGTTTATTCAAAATGACCTCCGTGATTTTGAATACAGGCCTTCAATCTGCGCGGCCAGTCGTCTATCGCTGCACGAACTAGGTCCATGTCAATATCGGCGGCTGCCTTAATCAAGGATGTCTTGAGGGACTCCAAATTGGGACGAGGCTTTGAGCACGCCTTTTCCTCCAAGTGTTGCCATATCTTGTAATCTAACGGATTCAAATCTGGACTGGAAGAGGGCCAGTCTTCGTGCCGGATGAAGTCGATTTCACGCGCCGCCAGCCAGTCTTGTGCTCTTCGCTCTATGAGCTGGCGCCGAATCTTGTTGGAATACCCAGTGCTTGTTATTGAACATGATATGAGAAACAGGTTCCACAAGGTTCGTCAGGACTGTATTTTGATACACAACTGCATTCGTTTTTACACCTTTCTCACAAAAATTTACCTCTGTTAAGCCCCAATAAGAAACTCCCAACCATACCATGAGCGAGGATGGAAAATGACCTCGTTGGACACGCGGAATACGTTTGCTCGCTTCTTCACTACTGTGTGCGTACACCTTATCATTTTGTTTGTTGTAGCTCTCTTCTACGGTAAAAATTTTTTCGTCCGAAAAAAGAATTTCCCGATATTTTTTTCCCGCGTACCGCTTCAACAAAGCGCGGCATCTCTTCAGTCTCAGGTCCATTAGACGAGCATTCAAACGATGTCCTGTTTTTCTTCGATATGCCCGAGGCCCTAAGTCTTCATTTAACACCCTTTTCACCGTGGTTCTGCTTAACCCCATCTGAAGGGCCAACAGTTTCTGCTTACGTTTGGGATTTCTTTGAATTCGCGCCTTCACAGCTTTTATCACTGCTGGAGTCCTAACAGACCGAGGGCGACCACTTCTTGACCTGTCATCTACACTAGAGTCTCCATTGTATCGTTTGATGGTACGATAAACGAATCTTTTGGTTGTATTCAAATTTTTCAGTATGTCAAAAATTTGAATTGGCGCGTAACCGCAACGATGCAATGCAATAACTGCAACACGGTCTTCTTTAAGCGTCCACTCCACATTTAAAAATGAGTAAAATTCTAAAAAGTATACATTTTTATTTTCATGAACAATTCGAAATTCGAATTCAATAAACTTTTTTGTGGCCAGCATTCTAAAAGAAAAGTTTTTACTGTGTGACAATACTTATGACCTGACTAGGTATAATTATAATGGTTGTGCTTGTGTGCAGCCGGCGAGCAAGGGTCGCGGGCGCCGCGCGCGCTCAGACAGCGAGGAGGAGAGCGACAAGTCGGAGAGCGAGTCCGACAACGAGTCCGCCAGCGAGGGGGAGTCTGACGTGAGTTTAAGATAAGATAATCATCTACTTTATAAAAATAAGTCGGGTTTTCCTTCCTGACGCTATAACTCCAGAACGCGCTAACCTATTTCCACGGTTTTGCATTCGTTGGAAAGGTCTCGGGCTCCGTGAAGTTTATAGCAAAGAAAATTTTCGACAGAAAAGCGGGAAAACAGGGAAAATCATTTTTCACATACAGCGCCATCTCTGATACATAGCATGTACTACAAACTGGCGAATCGCGGTTCGTCTGGTTTGCTACTTTATTCATAAACGCTTCCACTGCTCATAGCGTGTCTTTGCGTTTTCGGAGGACTAACGATATGCCCGGAACGCAAGAATGTGCTTTCAAAACGCTTCGTAAATTGAAATTAAAAAAGGGGGCATGTATAAATAGACATACAAAATAAGAGGGCAGCGAATGCGTTAATAGAAATACTCAACTTATGAACTAAAAGTTAACAGTTAGTAATTCTATTGTCTCGTCTTACAAAAAATATGTTTATAAGTCAGTGAAAAGATTTTAAACATGTCTATAATATTACAAAACTATAAAAAAAAAATATAAAGCATACTTATACAGTATAACAACACTACGACCTACAACTGTTACAACCGGTTTGATGACTGGTTACAGAAAACCCAAATCTTTTGCTAATTAGTGATCAATGTTCTAGTGTTTATTTATTTATTTACATACTTATCGTAATACTTAGTACCTAATACTAGACGTAATATAATATAAGTCTCACATCTGGACTAAGACTCTGACCTTGTAACACAATCTCACGACTAGCACAAGGCCAGAGGTTTCACAAAAATTATTGTAACCCGTTTTTATTAAGTCAATAAATATTTTTGTATTTACTAATCGGCGATTGCTGATTATTTTTTTCCAACTTTCAACCTTCATTTCTCTTATTTGACACTGACTTTAATAAAAAAATTACACAAATTAAATTTATAAATTGCGAAGTTATATCTTAGCAAAAGCCATAAAAAGAAAAAAAAATATAAATGAACTGTATACACATCCTGCCTGTCTGTATGATGACACATCCAATATAATGCATAGACTTTACATGGGTGTAATACCTTGACAATCAATCCTGTGGACCAGAAAAAGCGCGTATACCCGAAAGGGACGACGACAAATGACGTAGAATCTCAGGGCTGCCAGAGTCATAAAAATTCCCCTACTTTTGTTCATACTTACACACATACACACACGTATAAAAGTTGTACGTAATCATTATTATCACCTGAAAAAGGGACTCATATAAAAATGACACACACAGTATGTCGATAAAATTTTAAGCAGGAATAAATTATACTAAGTAGGATTTGTAAACAAAATAACTATATGTATATTTATTTCAAGGAAAACTATTTACATTGAAAAAACAAAAAACGAAAACTTTGATTTTCTGCTATGTAAAAAGTCTTTTTGTGAGTCCACGGAAGATAATAAATCTGCTGTTTCCTGATTAATAAGATTTTTAGAATGCAATTTATCAATAATAGCAGAGAGATCTGCATTTTTCTTTTCAATCCTTCTACATCTGGATCTCACAATGGCCAATTTCTTTTTCCGCGACTCTGCCAAAAATGTTTGGTGCTTTAATTTTTTTAATAATTTTTTTTTCGAGGTGTCATTTCTTTATTGTCATTTTCTTTCTGTAACGAAAAAGTTAAATGCCGAATGCCGAATATCTTCATCAATACTTACGTGTGGGATTCAGATATATGTGTGGGAATACTAAAACATTCGTAAAATCAAAAAAATAAAATAGCACACAGCACTTTATTTTGACACCGGCCAATCCATTCAGCGTTTGTCTTCAACTTATCACGCGACATTGGCAAAATTGCGGCCATACCGCAGAGGCCACAACCAAGATTAGAATAGAATAGAATCTTCATCAATAATATCATAATATATTTATTTTAAAACTAACAAATTTAATCAATGGAGTCAATTGTCTGGACGTGGACGGGACATTCATCCTAACGGGAGACGTACACGTCTCCATTGGAGCAACATCATATTTCAGCGCAGCCTAGATTATTACGAGTAGAAAATTAAATTATTAGTAAGTATAGATCACTTCAACTTCATTTTTAATTAATAAAAAATATATTTATTACCTTTGTCACATTTTCATTAATATACAGTGTGGGTACAGCAGAATATTTTAAAAAAAATCTATTATTTGGAGTTTTTCTCAAACAGTTTTGGTCGAAATGTCTAGAACACATGCGTGCATGTTTTGGAGGGTCCCAGTTATGTCGCCCTGTTGCATTAATCCAAATTTCACGAACGCTTGGATCCATCGGAAATCTATATAAATAAAAATAAATATATATGTGGTATATAATTAAAAATTCTAAATGTTTTTTTTTGTCATTATTGTAGTGCTTCTTTGCAGAGTGATATGCCTATATGTTGCTATGCCTATTTCGACTCAAATCATCTTTATAAAAAAATATTTTGCCTTAATTTCTTGGGTAAATTGCCAAAACGAAACTGGTATCACCAAAAACCGTTTAACCCGATCAAATTCAAAATACTGCAAAATGACAACTATGTTTGACAAACGCTTTGCGAGTAAAACAGTTTACTATACTTTAAATTTAGCCGAGTAATCTCATAAAAACAATTCATGTTTTTAGTCTTATTTTACTATTTATAATCCATATAAATAGAGTTTCAATAAAGCAGGGCTCTCATTGCTCCTAAATTAGTCATAATCAAGTCACATTGTCGTAAAAGTATCGTACTTACGTATGAAAGGATATATTTTCATCTTTCCGTTCACTACGGCTTTTACAGCCTTTTACATAGCAAATCACCATGTTCTATGAAATTTTCTTCAATATTTCACTATGTAAATCAAGTTTTTTCACACTTAGCACTCGTAATCACCATATAAAAGCAAAAATATTTTTCACGCAACTGCCATGTTGGGCGCTACCGAGTAATGACCAACGAAACAAAAAGTGAAATTTAGACAAAGACAAAATCCGATTCCTGTCTCTTTCGCTCTTAGGTTTTCTTGATATAGTTGTCCCACTCGCTCATTACTTGTCAACTCCGTTGATTGATGCTCGAGGGTGTAATACGTCCAATTTATGAACTACACTAGTGACATGATGTTCACCTCACAAACATATCACATTCACAACACACACACACATAATATCCAATAAAACACACACTACTTTCAACTCATTTACAAACTACACACAAAACACATTCATAACATTAATAAGATACACAAAATATACTTCTAACTTACAATATTGATGAGTCATATTTATATCAAAGTCGAGGGGTCCAACCTGGATAATGTCTGCACAAGATCGACGCAGATGGCACATGCAAAGGGAGGCCTATGCCCAGCAGTGGGATACCAAGGGCTGTGGCTGATGATGATATTTATGTATCATGGGTACCAGATAACGGATATAATACTGAAATATTTTTCTCCTTTATAAATACAACATAATATCATATACATAGAAATACTAATTTTCCCTTTATATTGTGTAGGAGCCCAAGAGCAAGCGCGGCCGGCCGCCGGCGGTTGCGAAAAAGGGCAAGGGAGCCGTCGCGAAAAATGCTAAAGCAACACCTGTGAAGCGGAAAGCGCCTACACCACCAGGTTAGTTAGTATTTTAGAATAATGAGTGTGTTTTTATTTCAATCAAAACTTCATTTAATTTCAAGATATGAATGAATGAAATGTCCTGTACACTGCTTCCAGCGAATCGAAGTTGAGCAACGTTTAGATGTAGAAATTAGAAAAGGAAATATCAGCAAAATTATAATAGACGAGAAAAAGAGAAAACTTTTTCTAAATTACTGCAGTAAAATTATTAATACAGTCATAAAGCGCAATAAAGATAAATAAAATAGTTGAATGATATATTAGTATAGAATATATTAATATCAACTATATAAAAAAGAGACAGTTACACCGATACGCAAGCGAAGAACAGTTTAATATACCTAGTCAGGTCATAAATTCTGTCACATGTTTAATATAAAATAATTGAAACAACTTTATTCTTTATGTAACCATTTATATACCAAAATGAATTTAACAAAACATAGATTCTTATGACAATAAAGTTTATTCAAAATTACCTCCGTGATTTTGAATACAGGCCTTCAATCTGCGCGGCCAGTCGTCTATCGCTGCACGAACGAGGTCCATGTCAATATCGGCGGCTGCCTTAATCAAGGATGTCTTGAGTGACTCCAAATTGGGATGAGGCTTTGAGCACGCCTTTTCCTCCAAGTGTTGCCATATCTTGTAATCTAACGGATTCAAATCTGGACTGGAAGAGGGCCAGTCTTCGTGCCGGATGAAGTCGATTTCACGCGCCGCCAGCCAGTCTTGTATGCTCTTCGCTCTATGAGCTGGCGCCGAATCTTGTTGGAATACCCAGTCCTTGTTATTGAAAATGATATGAGAAACAGGTTCCACAAGGTTCGTCAGGACTGTATTTTAATACACAACTGCATTCGTTTTTACACCTTTCTCACAAAAATGTACCTCTGTTAAGCCCCAATAAGAAACTCCCAACCATACCATGAGCGAGGATGGAAAATGACCTCGTTGGACACGCGGAATACGTTTGCTCGCTTCTCCACTACTGTGTGTGTACACCTTATCATTTTGTTTCTTGTAGCTCTCTTCTACGGTAAAAATTTTTTTATCCGAAAAAAGAATTTCCCGATATTTTTTCCCGCGTACCGCTTCAACAAAGGGTCATCTCTTCAGTCTCAGGTCCATTAGACGAGCATTCAAACGATGTCCTGTTTTTCTTCGATATGCCCGAAGCCCTAAGTCTTCATTTAACACCCTTTTCACCGTGGTTCTGCTTAACCCCATCTGAAGGGCCAACAGTTTCTGCTTACGTTTGGGATTTCTTTGAATTCGCGCCTTCACAGCTTTTATCACTGCTGGAGTCCTAACAGACCGAGGGCGACCACTTCTTGACCTGTCATCTACACTAGAGTCTTCATTGTATCGTTTGATGGTACGATAAACGAATCTTTTGGTTATATTCAAATTTTTCAGTATGTCAAAAATTCGAATTGGCGCGTAACCGCAACGATGCAATGCAATAACTGCAACACGGCCTTCTTTAAGCGTCCACTCCATATTTAAAAATGAGTAAAATTCTAAAAAGTATACATTTCTATTTTCATAAACAATTCGAAATTCGAATTCAATAAACTTTTTTGTGGCCAGCATTCTAAAAGAAAAATTTTTACTGTGTGACAATATTTATGACCTGACTAGGTATAATAACCCTGGCCCCGTCAGGGGAATCCCTGCATACCTCAATAAAAAAAAGAAATGAATGAGTAATATTTTCTGGAAGTTGTTACAGTGTGTAGGGTGCTTTTATGTGCAACTGTTTGATTTTTAATTAGTTGTATTGATGTGCTGCTGCTTACCGCGTTAACGAAAGAAAATTTATATGAATACGAGAAAAATAGAAAATAAATATTGTGTCAATCTTCAACTCGGATTGGTCCACATTTGACAGTATCCAAAACTGATCATGTCTTGATAATGGGTTAGGGACTGAAAACTTGGGTTTTCCGTGCTCTGAAATCGTTTTATTTTGCTTATATTAATCCTTCATTTAAATAGTATGAGTAATAGGGTTTAAAATAAATATTCCTGGCTAACATTAATCTTATGTCCTAGGCAAGAAGAAGCCTGCAGGCAAGGCGGGTCGGCCGCCAGCCAAGAAGGGCAAGAAGGCCTCCTCCGACGAGGAGTCCGGCGAGGGCAGCGAGGAGGAGGAGGAGGAGGAGGGTAGCGAGGAGGAGGAGAGCGGGGACGAGTCTGACTCCCCCGGAGACAAGAAGGCGAAGCGGCCGCCCACTGTGAGTACACAGTCACGTCTTTAAGTTTGCCTAGCCTTGATTTGTCTTTATGACAATAAGTCTAAGGTGGAGAATGCATTGTTTGCAATATAAATTGTATGTTTTGGTGTAATGCTATTGATACAACATATATGAAATCATCACGTGCATATATATAAATAGCGAAAGTGTATTTGTTGGTCTGTTTGTTCCGCTTTCATGGTTTACACCAAGCGAACAATGCGATGGAATTTTATGATTTTTGCCATGGTAATATGGCTTATAATATATTTTGAGAGTGAAAAATAGGCTACATTTTATTCCAAGACAAAGTGAAACAAGTTAAATAAAAAAATGTACAAGAATGCACCTATTCTATTTATATTTTATTTACCCTTGCAACACAAGGTCCTTGTGATACTTAGTGCAGAGCTCAGTAAATCTCACCAACGTACCTTTAGAACTTACTCGTTTTATATTACATGTTAGTGGTACGTGTACACATTGTAATACATAAATAAACGATTTTTATTTTATTCGTTCGTTAGGACGACGAGATCAAGAAGTACGTGAAGCAGATCCTGGAGGGCGCCAACCTGGAGCAGATCACGATGAAGACGGTGTGCAAGCAGGTGTACTCGCACTACCCGGACTTCGACCTCGCGCACAAGAAGGACTTCATCAAGGCCACCGTCAAGTCGGTGAGTGCGCATTGACAAATATGTATATAACTAGTGGGTGCTTCGCTCGCATTAAGGAGTAAAACGTGCATCCCCTATTTCACCCCTTTAAAAGTGGCATTTCCAAAAATCCTTTCTCAGCGGATGCCTACGTCATAACATCTACCTTCATTCCAAATTTCAGCCCAATCCGTCGAGTAGTTTTGGATATGCGTTGATAGATCACTATATCAGTCAGACCTTTGAGTTTTATGTATGTATATATAGATATTGTTTTTATATGTACTTATATATATTTTGAAACCCCAATGTGATGTTGTTCTCTATAGAGAGACTATAACAATAGAGTTATTGTAACACTCCACATGAGTAGTGTTACTTCCTTCGATAGACATATTCAGTTTTAAATTAAAAAATGAAAGCTTTAAGAAAAAAGGTGACCGAAGGAAACCTTGCTAAAAAGTAGCCTATGTGTTAATCCAGGATCTAATCTATCGCATGTAGAAGTAGAACTTGAACTAACTATAGGTATCATGTGAATAACACACACACACACACACTTTCGCTTTAGTACTATTAATAGTAAGATTTATACCATGCTAAGAGTTAAAATTAATCTAACTAAATAATACAAAATTTATTCTTAGTTGGTACATCTGTTACGTTATTAAAAAGACAGAATATACTTATTATACTACACCTGCTCGGAAAGTACCTTGTTACTTTATCAAATTTACGGTAGAAAGTACGTCATTGCATATCGAACAAATATGCGGGGAGAAAACGCATCTGAGCGGGAAGAAATGGATTTTCATACACTTTTCTCTCCCGCTCAGATGCGTTTTCTCCCCGCATATTTGTTCGATATGCAATGACGTACTTTCTACCGTAAATTTGATACTTTCCGAGCAGGTGTAGTATAAAGCACTATGTATCACTCTAAAGAAAGTGCGATTCCCGATCTCGGGTGTTTTAAAGCCCTCGCCTTCTCCTCTCGGTGAACAATGTACTAATTCTTTATTTCCTAAATTCATTACTCGTAATTGCATGATTTTTTAATACCTTTGATGCTAAGCATGATTTTATTTTTTGTTAATTTGTTTTGTTTCCGTTTGTTGCAGTGTATTTAAGATGTTAGGCGGTAACGGAGGAGTTTAGATGTCTACATAGTATACCTATAGTTTATAAAAGGACATAGCTATATATTATTACAATAATAATATATTATACAGATAAAAATGTTAAAATTACTGCAAATTGATGTCGGAACAGACAATCGCCCGGTTTCATTATCAAGGTAGTTATTATTTTGGCTTATTTTATTTGTTTGCATGTTTTTCTTTTTGCCGTCGTTGTGTACTGTAATAGATTAACTATTAATACAAATATCTGAACTGTTATTGTTTAATTTCATAAAACTGGTCCCTAGGTCCTACAAATTTATAATATTTACTTACTACAAATGTATGTGTTCTAAACTTTTATGCCTTATCTTTGGAAATTATTCAATTGTTATCAGAATCAATCACATTGTCTACAAGAAGTCTGAAAATTTAAATGCCATAAAATCTATACATAAAATACATCCAAATGTTACATACACGTTGAATTATGTTATTATTGTTTATGTCGTAAGTGTTTATTAACTTATTTGTATGTTTTTTCCAGCTCATATCATCGTGAGCAGTGACCACTCGGCCGCAATACAATAAATATATAGAAGTAAGCAACACACATAATGAAAATTAGTACTATTCAGCCGCCCGCGTCGCGCGGACAATACTCGCACTTGTTGCAACCACATAAGGACTACAATCGTGGATCATTTGGATGGATGTATGTACAAAAAATTTAACACAGCTGAATTTCTTTACAGACTTCGGAAAATTATTCTCGTAACTAAAAACTTTTATGTAAAGATAGCAAAATTTCTGATAATCATCATTTTTTTTCTTCCGTGGCTCGAATTATTCTCGGAAATATAATATACATAACACATAGCACTGTACCTATGTAAAAATGTTTGGCTAATTTTTTCCGATGATGATGATGTTTGTGTCAATTTCAATTTTGGCTTCACTTACATATGTATTTGTAATACTTTATGTCATTTACATATACAATATTACTATACAATAATATATTTCCATGATTATGTGAAGTTGACCAATGCAGTGTGAAGACGAATCTTGTAGATATAGTCCAACTGTCGATAATATTTAGATTGAGATCTAACGGCGCTTTGTGTTTGAGACTAGCTACTTGGCACCATTTACAGAGATTTTATTTAAGAAAATGTAATTTATGAATACAACATATATTGAAAACATGTGTATTATATATTTAATGTAATTGAAATAATATTCTTTATCTACAATAATAATACATAAAAACAAGGAAAGAAAACTAAACATACTACTTCTAACTACAACAATAAAAAGGCGGGGTACTAAGAAAATCTTTAGAAAAGCCTAAAGATAGTCTAAGTGCTCCAACCCACTGCCAGAGGGCAGCGTGCCCAGCATACTGGCCGCACTAATATTATCAGCCTTATAATTTGGATATCAAACATCAGTCAGTTGGTTAAAAATCTCTAAAACAATGGTGCCCTAATATCTATTCGTGTCTCAAATGGTGCCTCCTGAAAGTTGCCACAACTTGTTCGGCAACTTTTATAAATAGTACATAGCTATTTTTCTAATATCTTGCATTTAAAATTGTATAAAAATCGACACTTGACTATATGCTTACTAAATTCGTCGGTTTGTCCTGTTGTAATTCGTTTTCGCAACGAAAATGGCGCGGCGATGGCGTTTAATGTAATTTTATGTTGTAGGAAATAATTCCCTCTAGAATAAGTGTAACACGAGTAAAGCAGTTTTTAGTGTAATGTGTAAGGATCGTTTATTTTCTCGTGACTGTCTTGTGTAAGTTGTGATTTTGTTATGTTCTTGTTTTCGTTGCCGGACGATGATGATGATGATGATGATAATGGATTTTTTGTTCTCCCCACTTTTATTTTTACCCAGTTATGTATTTACGCTTGCCGCTTTGACTTCATTGATAAACGATGATGAATTTCAATTTTCATTTGATTATAGTAGTGAAAATCGGTTAAATACCAAAGCGGCAAGTATATTTTGTTTGAACAACTTTGTAATACAAAAAATAACCCATTTTTAATATAAAAAATAAACACAATGAACCTTGTTCAGACAAGATAACACTTTTATGTTGAATCTAAAATATGTTTTACATTTAAAAATAAAATTTAAATAATATTTTTGTATGTATTTGAATTAGATTTCGATTTGTTGACGCAGATGCAGTATTTTTAGGAAAAAGAAAACTACATTCATATTGTATAAAAATTTGGCAGTACTAAGAGTCGGTTTACTTATTTTAATATTTGTTAATAGTTTGGTTCGAATGGAAAATTGGGAGTGAGAATTATTTTTCAGAGTGGAGTTAGGTTTAATGTTTCTCGCAGTCGGCTCTACGCATAACTATTTAAGAAGTTAAGTGTACTTTTAAGATGTGTAAATACTACACAAACGCATGAACCGGGACTTTTATCATTATACTAAACCAATTCGAGTTTTATGAAGCTGTAAAAAATGTATGAAGACAAGGTTTCGAATTGTCCCAATATAACTTATATTTAGGGAAAGTCGACTCCTGTTGTAATCAGAAATATCTCACGTTTTTTGTAGTTAAAATATCAGATAGCATTAAAGATAGTCCTTGGTCCAGGATTAGACCAGTGCAATGTCAGAGCTTACAACATCCCAACATTAACCGTTACTTTGAATAGAAGTAAGTCGATCGCCCGCTTCATTATTTAGGTGCTTTCGTAGCATTTGATATTTTTGTTTATTACTTTTTTATCTTGTGGCCGGTGTCGCTAAGTCCGTGGTTGAGCTATTATTAGGCGAGAGCGCGCGAGCAGAGACGCGGGCGTACCTAGGTAGATATATTTACCTATATTATTGATATATCTGCTTCTGTACGCAGAATAAACCTGTACACGTGGCTTTGAGGCGACGTCGTCATTTTGAATGGTCGATAAAACAGTACTAATACGTACTAAACATTTTTATTCCGCGTCCTTTTGGATAGCCTTGACGATAACTGTCGAAAGTGTCGAATTCGCCTCACAGTGATGTTATACCCCAGCCTTATCGATATTATATCGTAATGCTCCCATACTATCCTATTGTAGAGTACCGCAAAACACCGCGAGCCTCTCTGCGCGCGCGCATCTCTTAGATATAAGATAGATTTAATCAACATTAAATGTGTATTTGTGAATTTTTAACCTATTTCGGTTGATGTTTCTTTATAAATGTGTAAATGGCCGAGTTCTGTAGTAAAGTAGTGCACACGGAGTGGATAGCGAGTGACTGGTACCCCCTTTTACAATTGGAATATAGATAATAAAATAAATAAAAAGTTGGAAAAAATATCTTGTTTTATTTCCCACCTCTCTTCCTTTGTTAGTGTATAATACAGTACTTTACAAATATACTTTCTAATATACACATTTAGGTACACTTAAATTAGGATAGTATACAATATTAAGTACTAGAAGTCTTATAATTTATGAGTTAGAGTGTTAGAACATAATACAAAGAGATCCTTTACGCTAAATTGATTATTTATAAAAATAGGACGGAATTAAAAACTACCTACACATCACTTCATTGAGCCGTTGTCATTACAAAGAAAATTTATCCACAATGCTGGTTCATTTGCTCGTATATTGTATAGTTAATAATTTAAAAACAAAAAATTACAACACACACAGGGGTGCATAGTTTCTCTGTTCAGTGTTAATAAAGTATTACATACAAGCCTTTCATTATAATAAAATACAAACTGATTTTGGATCATGGATTTAGTTTCTTTCAAATTTTATGCATTCATTATTAGCTAGTCAGAATGAACTCAGTTTGATAGGTCCAGCCAGTGCATAACTACGAGCATTTTGTACTTTTGAGCTTGTGGGGCAAAATTTTGACAACAATTTGACTCTTGGAAAAGTGTTTAGTTCGTAACTGTTCGATTATTATGATAGGTAATGTTTTGTAGTTTTCTTGGACACAAATACTGAAAAACATTTAGCAAGAGCGTTCTTATTCGATCCGGTTCTTTGTATACGTCTGTGTGTGCAGCGAAACGTGTGTAGGAATTTCGACGTACACTCAACAATACTATTGATACCACGCTAGGTTTTAGTTTTTTCCTACATAAAATACTATAGTTTAGTCTCCGGCTTTGGCCCCTGTTTCCGCGGCCCCCGCCTCCGTCTCTCGTACTCGTAATGCGGCTCCTGTCTCGGCAGCATGTCGGGTCTGGGGTAGTACTCGGTGTAAGGAGCACTCTGCAGCTGGGAGCCAGCTGAGCAGTTGGAGCGACGGTCCGAGTTGTCGTCTGCACTGTCTACGTCACCTGCGAAGAACATAGTAGGTAGAATTGAGTGTGAAGAAGATAGTACAATTATTTTTTTAATAGCTAGAATGGGTAGAATAAATAAAGACTATACAAGTTCGAATCCCTCGTTAGGAATGCTATAAAAGGATGTTTGAGATTAAAGGAACAAAAATGAGCACTATGAACCTATTCCAAACTTTTGCATTAAGTACCTACCTATAACATTTTCATCAGGAAAACTTTAGACCATTCCCGGGTTTCTAGAACAATCAACTGTGCCTAGGTATTTTCATCGAAACCCGCGCTGTGGTTGGCTGTAAATTTAAAATTAACCAAATAGGAATGCAAATTAGTTGATTTATTGGGAGAATTCAACCTTTTATGTATCTACAGAAATGGACCAGTTAACTACAGTTATAATTATGTATGAAAATACTTATTGATAGATCATAGATATTAATTCGGTTATTATATGTATACGTCAATGTATACGCACCGTCGCTGCTGTTGTTGCTGGGTACGTGTGCGTCCCGGGTGCGCGGCCGCCGCCGCCAGTAGCGGAACTCGCGCGGGAGCGTGTACGAGCGGGGCAGCGATATCTGATACACATACAATCATTGAGCTAGGATTATACTGAGGCAAAATCCCAAACTAAAAAGTGCAGGAAATTTTCCGAGCGCTAACATCGTCAGCGAGCGGAAACAAAATACTCCTTGTGTCTTTAAGATAATAATAAGAAAATAATATTTTTTTTTATCGAAAGTGGATGAATAAATGGCTATTTTATTTTATATATTTTATTATGAGTCCGAGCAAGGTTGTATAACACTTTCTATCTTATTATAATACGAACAAAATGTATACATATTTTTTTATTTATTACCTGACTATCAATATCGCTGGGCGGGCGCGGCGTGTCCCGCGCTGGCTCCGCGCTGGACTCCCCGCCGCTGCTGCCGCCCTCTTCCTTCTTTCTACTCCTGTAAAACATACGAGTACGTTGAGGTTTTAGTTAGAAAGTGATAAATAAAGACTTGATAGAAAGAGACCAACACAGACCAGAAGGCAGTTCAAAAAGTGTTTTATTTGGAAACTAAACCTCAATAGTAAAACCCCTTGGATCTTCTACTATTGTTAGATCATTGTCATGGGTTAAAATATGTACCTAAGTCTATAATTGATTTTTCGAGTGAAAACTTTTCAATTTTGTGAAACACCCTGCTGATTGAAAGTGGCCACTGCTGTCAATTTATTTATTTATATATGCTGTACACAATACAATTATTACATTTTAGAACTTATTCTAAAAAAAAGATTGAATTGTGTGACCCTGTTGCTTGTTTAAGTTTAGGGCGTAGCCCTTTTCTTAATATCCTAACACTATTTTCCTTATACTAATTTAGTTACATGGCTAAATACTTTATAAAATCCTTTATGTTTCATACGCGTGGCGTAATTAGATCGGTCGAGTAACCTTGTACCTTGTAGAACACTAGTAGACCCTGTATCACTTCTAACCCGTGCCAGGCACGAGTACCTAGATCCGTAGTAAATCGTTAGTCAGTTTAACTGTTAGTTACGAATTTCAAGTCTGAACACTCGTGCACGCATGGTCGACGAAGTCTATAAGTAACTAGTGGGTGCTCGCGGCTTCGCTCGCATTAAGAAGTAAAACTTACATCTCCTATTTCACCCCTTTAAAAGTGACATTTCCGAAAATCCTTTCTTAGCGGATGCCTACGTCATAACATCTACCTTCATTCCAAATTTCAGCCCGATCCGTCCAGTGGTTTGGGCTGTGCGTTGATAGATCACTATATCAGTCAGTCAGTCACCTTTGAGTTCATAGATTTAAAAAAAAACACATATGAACAAAATAAGTAAATGGTTGTAAGTGGTTACTCGGCCCTGAAGAGCCAGTATAGTCTACCAGTGTGTATCTCACCAGTGCGAGTGTGGCGCGGCGCAGCAGGCGGGCGCGCGCAGGTAGTGCGGCGCCAGCAGCAGCTCCGGCGTGCGCGCGCGCAGCAGGCCCCGCCCGCACCCCGCCGGGCACGAGTACACGAACCTGGCGGGGAACAAACCAGATTATACAGTAGGTATAGCAACCATTATAAATTGATCACCTGAAACATTCAGTGTTTTATGAGTGGATTCATAACAATTCAAGATGGCCGCCGTAATAAAATAAAAAATAAATAAATATTTCGGGACAATATACACGGCGCCATCTAGCCCCACACTAAGCTAACGCTTGTGTCGTCGGTACTAGATAACGGATATAATACTTATATACTTTTCTTTTGTAAATACATACTTATTAAATGGCGGGTATATTGTGATTGCGACGGCGGCCATTTTGGATTACTAATACAACTGAGCAAGATTTCACAGTAATTTCATCCAAAGATCTCTACTTTCCGGAAGATCATTCATCATTCTAGTCAACCTAACTTAATTTCAACTGTTTAATGAATAAACTGAAATATTTTAGGTAAAAATGTTACATACCTTTCACAATTTTGGTTAAACTGGTTACAAGGTTCATTATACGTCGTCCTCAAGTTATCTATGGGCTGGACGCCTATATGCGGCAGCTGTGAGCTATATTCATCTTTATCTCCATACTTATACTGCCCATTTTCGCAAAACCCCGAATACTCTCTCACATGGCCTTCAGAGTAAATTTGGTTTATAGGATTTTGGGTTCTATTCTTATCAGCATTAGGCTCGTAATTGTTCGTGTCAGTATAATTTCCGGGGCTACTGTTTAGTACGTTTCTAGGACTAGTGCTTTCGTATGTTCTAGTTTCTAGATAATTCGGCGAGCGGATCGGCGTTCTCGTGACGTCATTCCGAACGTTTGCCGGATTCTCGTAGAACGTTCTGGAGTTATCGTAACGTCTTTTTTCAATCGGTTGGTTTTCGTTTTGAAATTGGAATTCGGGTTTTATTTCTGTGTAGGTGGGGTAGATGTTACAGTTATGGGGGAGTATGGGGTAGTTTTGGTATGAGTGTGTCATTTCTATGCTGGGCCAGGCGGGGGGCTCTGCATGGGTTTTGGCTCTTGGAATGGGTTGTCTTTGCAAACTGCTGTATATTTCCTCGGCCGCTACGGGGGTCGTTTTGGCTAGTTTTCCTTGCTTTATCTCTTCCTCGATGACTCGCAGCTCTGCGAGTTGTTTTTGCTTCTTTTCCTGAAGTTTCTGTTGGATGTTGACGCGGGAGCCGACGCTTGAGCCTTCGTTTTCTGATGATCCACCCTGAAAAGTAAAAATGAAACTTTAAAAAAATGTTGCTACAAAAGTTATGATCAATATAGCATAGCATAATATGACAGAAGCTTTAGGTAGTCAGTAAGTAAAGTAAGTGACAGTGACCACAGAGTTTCCAAATCACCCTAAGGCCCTCTTACATGGCTTAACGACAACCAGCGCCCAAAATGGAATGCCACTTTTTGATCACCCGTCCAAGAGCTGACCACGTTGACAGTTGCTTTATATTGGTAATCGTATGCGATTGCCTTCTACAGCTGAGCTACGAGCTTGTACTTATGTATGTAATATAAATCTATATAAAATATGGTAGAGTGGCAACTCATGAATAGGAACTACGTAAGCATTTTCTTCTTTAAGCGTTCTTGGCTAGAAGAGATAGGATAGTTAATGTATTTCTTACGTGATGATTGTGCGTGGCGGAGTGTGGTCGGCGCCAGAAGGCGGCGGCGGGCGGCGGCGCGGGGGGAGGGGGCACGAACGATGTAGGCTTCTTCTTCTTGCGACCGTTTGCAGCACTGGAACAAAAGAAGAAAGATAAAAGATATGTATAAGGACTCGAAACACAACGATTACATAACAACTGAAAAAATATAATCAGAAGTTTAGTGTCACAACCCACTCAACATGTGCTAGATGCAAGCATTCAGCGCTGGTCTTCCATTAAATTAAGTTTAGTTTTATTAAAAGAGATAGGTATAACGTTGAGCTTAACTTTTTGAACAAGCTAAAGTTCCTATGTTTAGGTAATACATTGCAAAAGAAATAGGAAATACCTATTTCTCATTCATATAGTGGTCATAGTTATGCCACATGTATTACCAAAAATAATGATCCGTCTCTGTTTCGGTAAGAAACAATAAAACAGAGTAACAAAATAGTACTGAGCCTAATGGAAAAAAACATTGAACTATCTAATAAATTTAAAAACGGTTGTAAATAGCGCAGTAATAGAGAAACCTACACACAAAAACACTCAGACGAATTGAGAACCTCTTATTTTTTGAAGTAGTTTAGAAAGCCAACCATCAAATAAGAACATCTTTTGTTAGTATATGGTGATTGTTAACTAACCTGTTGACCGGGTTAGTAAATCTACAGTTGAAAACGCCCGGTATAGCCGCGTTGTCTGCTTGGTTCGACTGCTTGCCTGAAAGTAAAAGTAAAAATATGTTTATTTGCCATTTGAAAACTTAACCTACACATTACAATTTTCATATTTTATTTAAATTACAATAGAATTGGATTATAGTATTAACAGTAGACCCCAAACTAGGCGTTAGCCTGTATCTAGTATAAAGTATAAACATTGTGTAAGACCGTTCACGTGGCGTCCATACCATTACCTTTATTCACAGTTCAACAGTTCGGATCTTTAAAACTTGATAGTATAAGGTCTCGAGACAAACATAGGATTAGTACTTTTTATCTCAACACAACGACATAGCATACAAATACGACAAGCATATTAATTGATCAATATCATGCCGGGTTTATGAAGTGTCTCTACGGTTATTTCTTTACATATAAACACTTATAAATTATATGTATAATGAGCTTTAGCGAAAAAGTTTTGTGATATATATACATATATAGTGGAGAAATCATTTACCATTCTTATTTTGCGAGGATGCGTTTGTACTATTAGTGCCTTGTTGGTTTTCTCCTAGCATATAACCCAATCTTCTTACGTGGAAATATCTGCAAAAAATTATTAAGATTTTCATTAGTAAATTGTATATTTATAAAGACAACTATGTTGCTGCGTTCTCGACCTGACATCCACCACAGGGCTATGAGGAGACCGTTCTATGTATGTAAGTTACTTGCAGTTTGTATGTCAGTTACCTGCAGTTTGTATGTCAGTTACCTGTAGTACAGTAACATGGCCAGTATCCCGCCGAGGGCGGCAGGTGGCGCGGCCACGGCGAGTGCTACGGCGCGGCGAGCTCGACCTGACATCCACCATAGAGCTATGAGGAGACCGTTCTCTATTGACATCACGAGGTAGAATATTATCTGTGGAAGAAATGTAAGTGAATTAATATTTGGTTTAAATTGTTTCTTTAGAAGAATATTCAAAATTTTTGACAAGACACCGTGAACGCTAGGCTTTTGTCATAATGTTATAATAGCTGTAATTTTAAAATCATTCTAAACCGTCCATATCTATATGGGTGTAAGTAATCATTGCTCTCGATGATGATGATTTCGTATAGATAGATGATGTTGGTTTAGTCGATTTCGACTCGTTACTTGTGTGCAGCGCTTTATAACATATCACGCAGTATAATACAGTACCATTTTCCCAGTATGCTTGGTGTGCGTCAGGTTGACGTATGCGAGCACGAGCACGGCGGCGGTGAGCGCGGCGAGGCGCGTGCCTCCCCCGCCCGCGCCCCCGCCCCCGCCCCCGGGGCCCAGCCGCGGGGACAGCAGCCACAGGAACATGGACAGCCAGTGCAGGCCTGGAAGAATGTGTGGTTAATGTTTATATAATATATATAGTTAGTGTTGTATTAGTAATTGTGACATTGAAATCATTTGACTTTTAGACAACTGTCTGTGGCCGAAAGTGGAACATAATTGTCACTATACAGAAGCCTGGAAGAAATCGCTATTAGCGATAAGGCCGCCAGTTGTGGCACTATTTTTTAAGTCTTTCTTTTGTGTTTCTGTTTGTCTTTATTTCTTTCAATGTGTGTTACAATAAAGAGTTTTATCTATCTATCTATCTATCTATAGTGGATAAGCTCTTGAGCAAACACGATTAGGCGTTTGGCAACAGATTAACATTTAAAGCTAAACAGGTGACCATCAGAGAGAACCACCATGTTGTAGAACAACGCAACGGCTTAACTTGTTGTCCGAAGTAGTGGGAACTTTATGAGAAATAAGCAATAAGTTGTGTTCAAACTAATTCAAGCACAATTAACAGTAGCAGTACAGTAGTAACAGACTACCACTTTGGGAGTCAAACCTTCGACTTCGGCATGCAAATTAAAGCGCACAACCACTGCACCGCAGGGACGTTATAGGATAAACCGTAATACTATATATTGACATGTAATTGTGGAGTTATGAGTAAAATATAGTATTGTGCATACTAAGTTCTGTATAAAAAACACACTCACCTATGACCAAGAAGAGCCAGTGCTCGTAGACCAGTCCGTACACGGTGAGCGCACACACACGCGCAGACACTGTGCCCAGCCGCCACACGAACTGGAACAAATATACGTTGATACTAAAACTGGAGAAATATGTAGTGGTTTTCCGCTGCGACTGCTCCTTAACCGACATCAAACAACAAACTTGATGGTTTTGTTTCAGTGGCCCTGAAAAATATATTTTGTCTTTCACTCACCTGGAATATAACCCCAAGCCACGTGAGCACGAGGCGGTGCACGTTGCGCAGACGCACGTTCTTGCTGAAGGAGGCCAATGCCCAGCACACGGAGAACAGAGACAGCGACGCAGAGATCACGTTCAACTCCGCGAACGCTTTGTTCGCTGGAACAGAACACATACATATATTATATCAATATATATTTTACTAGTTCTACTTCGCTCGCATTAAGAATAAAACTTGCATCCCCTATTTCACCCCTTTAAAAGTGGCATTTCCAAAAATCCTTTCTTAGCGGATGCCAACGTCATAACATCTACTTTTATTCCAAACTAGCTGTCCCGGCAGACTTCGTACTGCGACCTAAACTTTTGTATAAATTAATTTCATTTTTATTTTTTTTCCCTTTTAAACCTTCCCTAGACCTCTACGAACATTTCAAGACTAAGATAAGATAAATCCGTTCAGCCGTTCTCGAGTTTTAATCAGACTAACGAACAACAATTCATTTTTATTTATAAAAAGAAGAAGATTTCAGTCCGATCCGTCCAGTGGTTGGGCTGTGCGTTGATAGATCACTATAATGTCAGTATAATGTACAGTATAATGTGTACTATAATGTCACTATAATGTCATAATCTTTGAGTTCTATATATTTAGATTTAACTTGTGTAAACATTGTTTGTTCCGCAGGGAACACCTGGATTCAATCTGCGCAGGACCGGGACGAGTGGTGTACAAGAAGAGAGGCCTATGCTCAGCAGTCCGTTATCGTCCGATAACGGACTAATTATGATGATTCCACATTGTGTTCCAATTTTTTAAGTATATGCTTGATTTCAAGGAAACTATAATAATAATAATTTGTTTATTTGACCAAAAACTTACGTGTAAGTACGTACATTACATATTACAAAAACAAATGCAATCTTATGCACTAGTACAGTACGTCAGAAGTGTACTGAGCTCTGAGCTAAGTATCCAGTGGATCTTGTGTTTCAGAGCTGCAGTATCCCGCCGCGGCACATTTACTTAAATTTACAGAGATATATACTAGGTACTACTACTTATTTAACTATGAATGATACCGAAATTGTTATTACATTAGTTAGGTATGTTGTAGAATAAAGAACTGTAGGTATAGATTTCATCAGAATCGGTTCGGTAGTTTTTATATTAAGTATTAGATTTTAGAATACCTATTTAGTTTTAATCTTAGCTACGCCCTAATTCCCCTCTTAACAGGGTAAATGTAAATACATTTATGCTAATAAAGGAATTGAAATTGAAAATAATATACATAAGCAATACGTAGATAGGTATTGCCGTGAGAAGAAATACGACTGGCGCTGAGTTAAATTTGTCAAATTTCCACAAAAAATAGAGAAACGCATCTTTTAATTTTTTTTATCGAACTAAAGTTCTTTGACCTTAGTCAGTTTCCTTCACACAAACATACCTGCAGGTTCGTCCACGCTGGGTGTCGGCAGGGCGCCCAGCTCGGGCGGCTCGGGCTCCGCGTCTCGGTACAGGATGTGCAGCTGCAGCAGCAGCATGGGCGCCGCCTCGCAGAACGCGTGTACTAGGCGGAGCATGCCTGTGTTACAAAAGATGGTTCAAAGGTAAAATGAAGCTGGCAAATTTACTTGAAGAATGATCCCAAAATTAAAAAAAAAACATGATCTTTATGGAAATACATAAAAACTTTTTGAATAATAGAACCTTAAGCATTTGAATTGCGCGCTATAAATACTGAGTTCGGATTGGAGCAAAAGACATGCAAGATGGCGTCTATTGAAAGTACGTTTCAATCGACGTAATTTAGATGAAATAAAGATGAAATACAATACCTACTAGAAGATTGTAATATTGGTGGCATTTACAACACAGATTCAGAATCCTAAATTATTTACGCTATGATACTGATACTAAATTTATAACATGAAAAGTCTGAAGTTTTGATATTTAAAAAATCTGTTGGTTTTGAACGCTGCAATATATCTCGAGATTTTCGGATAAAATTATTAAAATCTGAGGAAAACGTTAAGAAAAATACACTTACACAGATCTCTGACTTGATGTTTAACCCGTCTTAGCTCCAAAGGTACTAGAAGTCTAGCGTACCGCCATAGCACGCCAAGTTGTAAGCAATGAAGCACTATGGGAAGCCATGGAGGCCGACCTTTGCGCTCCTCGCTTTCAAACCATACTGACAGGTACCAGCGGATAGAAAGGACCTGAAATATGTATACGGTTAATATTAGGTTTTTAATACATAACGAAGTAACTATAACACGAAATTTAAAACAAAAATTGATCAGCCAAAGTAGGGCATGTACATAATGCTTGTAAACGAAGTAGCAATGTAAAAATGTACTTTTATACTTACTCATTACTTTTTAAAACCTTCAAACCTTCATATAGAAAAACGAGAAATTCTAGTATGCTTAATAATTATTATAAAAAAAATATAGAACAGTGCATTTACATACTTTGTTCTACTTTTTGTTTTCAATATCACAATTATAAATAGATATAAATTCACCTGGGTAATTAACAGTGAGGTAATAACAATCGATATAGCCGCCGCAAACGTGCCCTTATACCCCCTCTCTAGCAGCGCATACCCCATCACTACGTCGAACACGACATCGCAGAAATACCCCGCCAAGGATATCACGTTGAACAGAACGTCGCAAAGTGGCAGGAACTCCGCCATGGTCGCTCATTTCCTTCATTTATTTAGTGGATAATGGATTTTCGCATCTTCTTTGGCTGTAAAAATATATAATAAATATAATATTACATATATCTTATTTGTTTATTCCCAGTGTGTACAAAAAATATATATATACGTGTATGCAAAAGCTCGTAATTTCGTAAAACGAAACGTATTTCATTGTGACGCGGCACTTTGAACTGTCAATGTCAGTGCCAAAGAAACAATATTTCACGATTTGTTTTGTGGCGTTGCGTCGCAATTGTGTACATTTTATTCTCAAGTTTCTAAGTATTTTCATCACTTAGAATTGTAAATGAATCATGTCTAATTACGATTTAGTGACTAAAATAAGTAAGGAAACCTCGCGGGCTGCTTGCAAAAAGTGCGGTTATGCTGGACACCTCACATTTCAATGTAGAAACTTCATCAAAGTAAGTTGCTAAGTTTAGACCTGTTTTCCAACAAAATAAATAAAAAACTAACCTACAACGATAGAAATAAATAAAATCAAGCCAAAAAACCTAACCTAGATCTAGACTAGAAAATTGACCCAGTCAGTAATTGCCAAAAAGTAAATCAAAGAATGAGTCAATTTGTTACTGTCCAGTTTTCACCTCCTTCAAAAATCGAATACTTAGAGCTGATTTAATTCCTAGATTTCAATGTTATCCATGATTAATTCCATCAGTGTGTGAGTGTTATATTATCTTAATACAGAATAGTTGGTCATAATTTTGTTTGTAATTAATTCCAGGTAGACCCTAACAAGGAAATAGTGTTAGATGTGAGCAGCACAAGCAGTGACTCTGAGCAGGAATATGCCACTCCACTACAGACACTGCGGGAAGCTGAGCTTAGACAGAAACTGGCAGAGAAACTGAAGAAAACCAAGGAGAAAAAGAAAAGCAAGAAACGGAAAAGATCTAGGTAATATTCTGAAATCGCTGTTAGCGATAAGGCCGCCAGTTGTGGCACTATTGTTTTAGTCTTTTGTGTTTCTGTTTGTTTTTTTTTCTGTGTGTGTTACAATAAAGAGTTTTATCTATCTATATAAATAATTTTATTCTGTGGGTTGAACTGTTATAAGGGCTGTCTAGGGAAGTACCAGTCTTCTGAGCAACTTATTCAGTTACTACAGAGTGCCAATGTGAGTTTGTTTTGGTGTTGTTTCTTTTGAAATTATTAAGTATCAACAGCACACAGACATTATCTCTGGGTTAGAAGTCTAAAATACAAACTGTCAGTGCAGCTGGAATACACAAAAACACAAGTGTGAAGCTTTTCATGACACAAATGAGAGACTTGTAGAGACCGTAATGTTTGCTTACCATCAGGCTAACTACAGTCAAGTGCAAACCCATTCCTTGTTAAAAAATCAAATTTATTAAGCAATTATGAGTCTATTTTCTTGAGTTACGAAGTTATTTCCATTAGTGAGTTGTTTGATTTATAAATATTTATTTGTTTTCCTTCTTCTGCAGATCATTGAGCACATCATCCACAAGTAGCAGTTCTTCATCATCATCATCAGAGAGCAATGATTCAGATAGAGAGAAGAAAAAAAGAAGCAAAAAGAAGAAGTCCAAAAAGTCCAAGTCTAAGAAGTCTCATAAAGAAAAGAAGAAGAGCAAGAAATAGATTTTTTGTACAATTTACTTACTGAATTCTTTTATAGTTAAATGTAATGATATAATAACTTAATTTAAGTTTGTATGATATCTCTAGGGTATATTTTATGCCATTTAAATAGTATGGTGATGCTCTATACTTTTAGAGAAATACTTAAATAAATTGAAATAAGCAATAATTTAAAATTAAGGCTGATCAGAATACCTCATGGTTTTAAAATATTTTTGACCTTTGTAAATGAAATAAAATATACAGAGCACATGGACTGGGACTTGTTTTTGTTGGCTTTCCTAACCTTCTGAGATTAGATTTACATAAATATAACTAAAAGCAGGAACTTTGTTAAACAATGCTGTGTTTAGATATAATCTGTAAATGTATTTTTTTTATAATAAATTGAAATAATGTTACTGTAACTATATGGCCAATATGTACTAGAATATGATAGAACATGAATCTATTATTCAAGATAAGAAATGTTTCACCAATGCGGATGACCATTGACCATAACAATCTAAATTGACATATTTTATGCAAAATCTTCAGAACATATGACTAACAACTCTGCCAATAGCAAGAGTAGACGATGCATTTGCTGTCATATGATGCCTCAACTATTTTATTAGTGGAATCGGCAGTTGGATTTTGGCACTCTCAGACAAATAGCATTTTTTATAATTTATTAAGCAATTATGTAAAATAGACTTATTGTAGGTATGGGATTCACATATTTAACTGTTTGTGCCATGGAGTATATAATTATTCCTTGTGTCAATCTTAAAACAGACAGGCTTCAAAAACTGGCCTAGTGTATCCAGAGATTAAATCTTTCAATTTTACACTTTTAAGATTTAAACTAAGGATAAAGAGAAACTTGGTGGCAGCCAGCGACTGATATCGAGTTATATATAAAGTCCACACTTTACAACAACCGGAAGGACCTGAAGGACTGCAGATAGAAAGGATAACAAACAAACAAAAACTATACTATTGCGGCAACATTTGTCTAAAGAGGCAATCCGGCAAGCATGGAAATGGGACAGTATGTGAATGTGGTATATAAATTTATATTTAGATTCATTGATAGCACAATCAAACTAGTTATTTGAAGGCTTTTAGCTTGTTAGAGTTCTATTGACATACATTACATTTACCTATTATCAGACAAAAGTTTGAAACAAACAACAATTTTCTACAATAGAAAATAAATGGTACACAGACAGTAACATAATCAATAAATTAATTCTTCTTCTTCTAAGTATTTAAGTTCTTATGTGTTTCTTTATTGATAACTTGTTTAGGCCAGTACCTACTGTGTATACAGTATATACATAGTAGGTACATACCAAAATTTCAATAGCAAATACCTGGGCTGAGTTTGTGCATGCTCCAATAAGTTTAATGAAAGTTGAACTTGTTCTACTATGATAACTTAGTTGTATTAGTTAAGTGAGCGTCATAAGATTGTAAAGTGTAGAAAAACACACTTTGCAAGTAGTTCTTGCTGATAGGAATGTTATCTGAGCTCAATACACAGGAAATTCTCACGACAATAGAAAAGAAAGTAGTCTGATCAAAACTCGAACCTATCGGAAATGAACCTAAAATAACTTTGTATGAAAATTATGTAGCTTGATTCTCAATGTTTTTAAGTGTAAATTAGACCAAATATTGCCTCGGATAAGTCGTAAACCCAGTAAATATCGTCACATACCTGTCTCAAGCGAAGTTTCGTAGGTTTTGTAAGGTCAATCAGGATATTATTCGCACAGCGTCAAACCAAACACAGACATTTCTCACGTATTGTATTATAATTCTACGTTATTTTGGAACATATTCCCACGGTTATCACTATGCACATCACATAAAAAGCTTAGATATTTTGGTTAAGTTATTCGTAAAGTTACAATCAAGTTCACGTCAAAAGTTCAACGGTGTAGCGTCATCTAGCGGGAAGAATGCGAAACGCTTGAAAGCTCGATCGATCGCTGCGGATGCGTTCCGTTGTTATGAATGTTGGTTTGGTATGCATCCAGTTTTGAAGTTTGTCACACACAATAACCACACCACAACGCATTCCACAGTTTATTAATTCACTTGGAGCCTTTGATAAGTTCGATGTAACTTTTCTTGGTCAGGAAGTGCTTGATGACGAGATCTTGGTCGGTCATGTGTCTTATGGGCTTTTTGTTCGAGGTTTGCTGTAAAAGCCGCCGGCTGCAACAAAATCATTCAAATAGATAAGTGATAATTCAGTAGAGTAGTAAGAGGTAGGGTCAGTAAAAATCTCACAAAAAAAATCAAGTACCTAGGTACGTAATGGGACACATATCGCCGCGTCTCAATTTTCAGCTTTATAAAAGTACCTAGGTACTTACCTACTTCAAGTAAAAACTAATAGTAAGCCCATTCACATGGAAGCGATGTTGGTCTAGTGTTGAAAGTTTTTAAAACGTCCTAGGGGCTACTGACATGGCTTTTGCATAATACCCATCGAACTATATTACTAGCGTATAGAACCAACAGACACCCCGAACCAAAGCTTTGCTCCATTTTGGAAAAAGATTGAACTAAAATTCGCTGCAGCGCGAAAATATAGTTATGTCGTCTAGCCAAACTATTAAAATATGCAGCGCTTAAAAGCGTACAGAGTACACTTTTCTCGCGACCAAAACGTAAACGACTTAAGCGCCGTGTATTTGCAAAATGGCGGCGCCCGGCAGCCCGTTTCTCGTGAGTATTGTTACATTTACATCGCGCAAAACTTTAATTCAAAGAGTTTTCAACGTTTAAATGTCTACTTACCGATGAAATGTTATTCCATCAATTTTTTTTGATGTTTTGGAGTGTATTCGGCAGTCTTTAAGAACACAACCAGGCATTTGATGTTATTTATGCGAGCCAAACACAACTATTCTCCACGGGCGTTGGATACTCACTGGATAGGTGCTGTACAGCGTACAGCAAAGCGTGGCGCAAGATCATGCAACGCGTTGGCTTCTATATACGTAGTAGTAATAAGTCAATGATAATACCAATGAAACTTACTCATCACATAAAGAGGAGCAACTGCCGAGCAATCTTAGAAACCCAGGTAGGGCAAATTTTAGTGCCGCTAGTTCCATTGCCAATTTTTTTATCACTTGCAGAGGATCTGCCTTCATATCTTTCACTGTGCATATTGTACCCTGAAAAAAATAAGCACTAATTACGTATGTATGTCATCATATAAATAATAAAATAATACTTAGATAAGTAGGTATGTAAATAAATAAAATATTTATTTAGGCAAAGTAAACATATCCAAGAGAAAGTGAATTTTAATCATATGGTTAGTTAACTTCTTGATTGACTATTTGTTCCTTTGTCACACGTAAAACCATAAGAGAGCAACAAATCATCGTGATTTTTGCTATTGTGGTAGCACAGGAATTCGTAAAGGACTTCAGCTTTTATTCACCCGTCACACTGTAATAGATCCACGGATCATAGTGTTCTTTGCTATGGTGGTAGGTAGTACATAATTTCGTAAGTGGATTCGACTTTATATTCCAAAACAATGCCGGGGTGATGGTATCTCCACTCGTGTACCTATATTATATTATATACCTACTATAAACAGATTTACTGGTTATTTTTCTCATTGAGTCGTATTTCCTTATGACTGAGAGTCCAGACTCCCCCGCAGAATTAGTTCGTTAGGGGAGTTCTCTAGGGCAGATACATCGTGGTGGGCGCCCAGGTAGGCGGATCTAGGATCTGGTTACTTAGCTACGGCACGCAATAAGTAGGTACCTATAAAGCAAGAATTAATTGAAGTAGTATATGTATATATATCTATAGTATAATTCTAACGTACCTACCCACTTATATGCATGATATAGTTAAGAATGTAACATAGTTTAGATAGGTAATAACCAAAACATGAATTGTAATATATATAGGTTAAGTTTTTTCAATAAGTAAATAAACATATTTTTACTTTTTACTTTACTTACTTACTTTTCAAAATAAATTTTGTTCTACGGCTTATGTTCTTATTCCTCGAAATACTAAAGTAGGTAGGTAGGTACCTAGTGGTACCTACTATTAACCATTGTAATTACAAAATGTAGTTTACCTACATCAATAAAAGCAGAGACACTAGCGCGGTGTTTTTCCATCTCGATCACTATAGTTTTAGTGATAAACTGACATTTATTGCTGATTCGTTTCACGCACTGCTTGTACAAGTTCTGGTGATAGTGGATGTGGGAGAAGCAGTTCTTCTCGATATCTGCTGTTGCTTTTGTTGCCTGAAGAAAAAAGTTAACAAATACAATACAATATTATTATATTAGTAGCTTTACGAGTCCTAGTCAAATGGCGCAAGCTCGAACTGAACAGTCTTTAGACTTGAGCAAGATTCTAGATATTTTTGTAGGCTATTTTTTTTCTGTTAAGTTACTTTCTTTGTCTGTTCGTAATGTAGATTTGTCTTTAAAGTGATGTAATAGCAATAATTTGCCAAAATAACACACAGAAATTGTTTTCTTTCGAAAAAAAAGGTGTACATTGTAAAATTTTCTGGTAGATTTTCCATTTCCTTGCTCAAAACTTATCTTAGGCCCGTTTGTAAATAGATATCCATTCTTTCTAAGGTAGATAAGTAATTTGTCGCTCGCAGGTCTTTATGTTTCATCATCATCATCAGCCTGCTATCGCCCACTGCTGAGCATAGACCTCTCTTCTTATACGCCACTCGTCCCGGTCCTGCGCAGATTGAATCCAGGTGCTCCCTGCGGATGTTCTAATATCTTCAACCCACCGCATTGGTGGACGACCTCTGTTTCTATGGCCAGTCATGGGTCTCCAGTCCGTTAATGTTTTGTTCCACCTGCCGTCCTTCCTTCTTTATGTTTACACTTTTACTATTGGAGTCTTACCTCTTGTATATCATGCAACAACCCCATAGCTCGTCTTTGGTATGTATGGAACATCTTCAATAATGTCTTCTGCACTAGCAAAGCGACATCCCGTTGTGTAGGTACCTCTAACGCACATACATTGATGAAAGAAGAAGAAGGTTTTAAATCTTTTGTCTACCCTCAAAGAAGGTAGGTAGGTATTAAAGAAGGATAAAGTCATATCCTACTTATATATTTTTATAAAAGGTGTCCTGCTAGGATCTAATTCATCCCAGAAGATTCTTTATTGTTTTTGTTTGAATGTTTCATTTATAGTCTTACCTCTTGTATGTCATGTAGAAGTCCCATAGCCCTACGTTGGTATGTATGGAACATCTTCAATAATGTCTTCTGCACTAGCAAAGCGACATCCCGTTGTGTTGGTACCTCGTAAGCACCTATGTTGAAGGGTTTCTCATCTTCTGGGCAGAGGAACTTGGGGTAAGGAATGGTTGGTATTGACGTTGTTGTGGATATATTTGTTGCGGTTGTTGTTTTGTTAGGGTTTGGTGTCTGTAATATAGATAAAATTATTTTTTCTGTGAATGCAAAGTGACTGGAATAGGACTTAGTGAAATCATCATCATCAGCCTGCTATCGCCCACTGCTGAGCATAGGCCTCTCTTCTTGTACGCTACTCGTCCCAGTTCTGCGCAGATAGTGAAATAGTGAAGCGAAAATTATTGTTTTATTAAATTAATCCTTGGAGTATCAGTTTCTCGTTTGGGTAGGTAATTTGTAAAGACTTCAAATAGACTAGGTACTAATAAATGAAAAAATTCTAATCAATTACAATTGGAACTACCTACATTCTTTATTTACAAATAATTTTGAGGCATTTTACAAAGATTGGCGCAATGAAAATTAAATAATACAAAGAATAGGTACATAAAACAGCAAGGTTTATGAATTATAACTTTAAACCGCATACGGGTCGATCTGTATGTAAGTATCTCTCTCTGTGAGTCGTATTTCCTCATGGCTGAGGGTCGTAACTCCCTCGCAGAATTAATTCGTTAGGAGAGTTTTCTTGGGCAGATACATCGTGGTGGGCGCCCAGGTTCTCACGGAAGACACATGTCCTCGGTAAGCATCTAACATTGTCAAATTAAAACATGTTTATAAAATAATGTGTAGTTTACCGTAGGTTCCCCAGTCCAGGGTTCAGTCGACATGGCACTAGTAACAACATTTGCCACATTCTCTCCATTATTAGCGGTAGTTTCCACTGGACTGAAGTCGAATCCTTTGAATATGTCATAGTTAACATAGCAGGTGCAGCTAGAGATGTAGGTTTTAATGATGATGATGATGATAACTGAAATTGAGAAATCATGAGATGAGATGATGTTAAAAGATATCTCTTGAAGAGAGTCGAATGTCTGATTAAAAAAAAGATTAAAGATTAAAAAAAAACTTTGGAGATATGAATTGATAGCAGAACGAACACTTTCCAACAATTTCCAGATTTTTGGTCTGTTAATCTTGTGTCTCTGTTTGTATGTTTATTTAAACGCTTATCACGCAAAAAACGGCTAAACGGATCATCATGATTTTTGATATGCAGGTGGTATGAGGTCTTAGGAGTGTCATAGGCTGTTTTTATCCTGAAATAATGCGAGCGCAGCTGCAGGCGTCCACTAGTTCAAAATTCATATACCTACATAATATATAGGTATAAGTTACTTTTTATCCCATGAACAATGCAAGGCGCAAGTAAATAATATTATACTGGTATTGTTAAAAACTATAACTATTGTATTGTTAACTTAACTTACACTTACCGAAGTACAAGTTAGCAAACATGGTTACGTACTTAATAACTTAGTTTAAACGGTGTAAAACAATCCGAACTCTGTTCTTGTGGTCACGTTTTTACTGCTTCTGGTAGTTTTGCTGCACTTTATTTCGTGTTGTTAGGTATATATTGGACACAAAATAGTACAATATCGATTGAATCACTTTAATTTATGTTCTACACTAAAACAACGGTAATTTTAAATGAAGCATTATATTTTTATTTAGACTTTAGTCTTGATTTTTACAATGATTACACAATTTCAGCCCTTAAACTAATTTAAAATTTATCTAAAGTCATTTACGGATGGTAATAGAACTATCCCAAAAAGATTAAAGATGTTCCTACAGCACGTTTGCTTGTTATATTTTAGTACTTATTGTTTAGTTTTAGCTTTAGTTTGTTACAATAGTTATTTATTCGTCAATGTTTTTAAATTATTGTTAATTCAATTCAATTCATTTCTAATTGTTTAATATTTATGGTAAACTGTACGAATAGTTAAGTTAGTTTAAATTAATTTAAATCACAAATTGGTGCATTTGAATCACTTATACTACCGCAGCCTTTCAGTTACATTGAATTGAAACTGTATTCGCTGGATATTTGGTAAACATTTGTAACTTAGACCGATAAAAATCGTATGAGAGTAATTTTGTCACAAATTTTAGCTATGTTTGTGTTATTAGGTAATTTAGTACAACTGAAAAGTTGGTACCTACATACTAACTTCGGTCAATGAGATTTTAGATAGAAGATCATTGACTTCGGTCTTATTTTCATAGTATGAGTAAAAGTAAAAAAAAATGTAATAGTCTAGGATATACTTACCTAAATATTTGTCACGTCAATGATATTTTTGTCGTGTAGAGGCAAATAAGATGGTACATTAGATATATGGATTTCTTAGTTTTTATAAGTGTATTGACGCTCTGAAATGGATTAACTACTGCAGTGTTGTACATTGACAAACAACCGTACGTTTAGCGCACTCCTAGATATCTTGGATCTGTTTTTATTAAAAAATATCATGCTCATAGGTCTAATTTTGACTGATTGGGAAGAAAGAGGTAGGTAAGCTAAGTTTTATTTAGGCAAAATAAATAATCGATAACGTGCTCGTTAAAAGTTCGATTACATAGGTTTATTTTGGTTTCTATAGTAATGGCATCCCGTTTCCATGACGAAATTATAGCTGTCATTGATTTATCAATCGTGGAGCGTTGAAAAGTGTAAATACCTATAACAATTAGTTGTGAAAGTAATAATTCGGATAGTAAACGAACGCTACTATATTATTGGAGGTAATACCATGATAGTACTGATGTAACGAAATGAGTATTATATATTATATACATATATAAGTTGATTAGGTATATTTCATACAACGCGAGGTACGCCTATTTTTGGAGAAATAGGTATTAAAAGGTAGCCTGTATCACTTCCAAGACCTTATACTACATATATGCCAAAATCATGATATGCGCAGCGGCGTGGTATGTCGGGCTCGGAGACTCTACTACCGATTAAAACCTACCACGATATCCCTTCGTTCGGGAAGGACGGGTTTCACGGAAAAGCGAGCAATATTCCTCCGCGATTCCCGCCCAGACCTCAGTCCACTGTCCACGTAGTCAGTTACCCTGTGGCTATACTTAACTTAGTTGTTTTTCTTCCAGCGATGAACAAGCCACTCAGTGCAGAAGACATATCCGCGATGGAGCAGCAACTCCGGGGCTGCGTGGCGGAGGACAGAAAGTACTGGCGCGTGAACGACGTCAAGTGTGACGCCATACATACTGCTAGGACGTACGAGGAGTTCGCGTGAGTGGGGTTGTCTATCTATCTTGTGGAGTGATATTTTAGATCCCTGTTCTTCTATCTCTCTCTTGAGTCGTATTCCTCATGATTGAGGGTCGTGACAACAATCCGTAAGGGGTGTTCTCATGGGCAGATACATCGTGGTGGGTGCCCAGGTCCTTCCATGGACCACTTCCACTGTTCTTCTATAGAAGACTGATTTAAATAAAAGACAGTGTGTTTTCCTGCATACTTGACTGTCAGGTATGTAATTTAAAGTTAACTGGTCTGAAACGATTCAGCATGTAAATCTGGCGTGAATCACGTCATGTGTGACGCCATACATACTGCCAGGACGTACGAGGAGCTCGCGTGAGTGGGATTGGAAACTTATCTTGTAGACTGGGGTCTTAAACAGTGACAACAAACACTAAACTAACATTAAAGTGTGTTTCCTTGCATACTACTACTACTAGACTGTCAGGGATCACATGGAGGGAGTTGGAAGAGACCTTTGGCCAGCAGGGCAAGCACGGCACGAGGACTAATAGTCTTTCCACCATTTTTATCCACTTTTATCCACTTGGTGTATGGTGACTGACATGTAACAGGTGGTTAAAATGGTGGAAAGACTTTTAGTGCTCATGCCGTGCTTGCCCTGGAGTAAGACTCAATCTACTTAAAAAAAAATACACAGAAACATGACAAAAATATAAAAAATATATATTTATGGATACATTGAAATAATTGAACTTTATTGAAGACTTGTTAGCTCTCCAGGGACCGCGTGGCAGCAGCGCATCTCCAACCATTAGAGAAGAAGGACTACAAAGCTAAGAGACAACCCTGGAACCAGTTCGCTGGGCAATGTAAGGAGAGTGATGATTGATAATTAATAGGATTGCATTAATATATGAGTATATTAAAAATGCATTTCTTCTTTTATTGTCCCTATAATATTATTCAGTGTTGTGTCAAATAAAAATACAAATAGTTCTGTATCTCAATCATTTATTGCATCTAGCTTTGCCGCTTTTCTCTATTTAATTATAGTTACGATTAATTATGAAAGGTTGCAATGTGCTAGTAATCATATTGATCATCATCATCAGCACACAGTAGTAATGTACTTTTTTACTATCTTTCTTTCAAACTCGGATGTTCTTTAGTTGCCATACTGATGTCTTCTTTTTTGTTCTTTGGTATATTGCATCGCTTCTTACTCGTTCTCTTATTCTACTCACGTTGATTTTCTTACTTCTCTCTCTCTTTCTCTTCTACTCTTTCTTAGACATAGGATTACACTCTCATCTATCTTTTTTTTTCTTTATTTCTATCTTGGTATGAGAACTCATGTTCCTTTGTCTCTTTCAATCCGACTAAATAAAACTGTGATCTCATACTATGATTTCTTGCTTCTAGTTCAGTTTTGTTTCTCAAATCAGTCTGTTCTCTATTGTTCTCTTTTGTTTTGTCTCTTGAAGCTCTCTGTTCCTCGTTCCTTCTCTCAACTCTCGTTGATTTTCCAGCTTCTCTTTCTTTCTACGCCTTCTTGGACTTCGGGTTGCACTGTCGTATGATGACCTCTATCTTGGTGTGAGCGCTCTCACGTTGTGGAGTGTAGAACCGCCGGTCGTTGCGGTCCAGTGGTACTAGGGGGGTGATGTACCAGCCGTAACTGTGAGGATATACAAGAACCTGTATAATTTCGTATGAATTCTGACATAATGTAGCTTAGCGAAATACCGTATATTTCCAATTTTAATACAGTCTGTTGCACAGTTGTTTAAGAAACTAAGAGAGGCAAAGTTACGTATTATTACTATACACTTTCCTCAAGTTATGTCTTCAAAATCTAGCGATCTTCTAAGCGAGTGTGTGTGTGTGTGTGTGCGCGCTTGCTTAGTGTGGGGCTAAATGGCGATGTGTGCAATGCCCTGGAATATTTATTATTATTTATTTATTTTATTTACCATCATGCGATTTATGGTTAAGTTCAACGACATCTCGTTAAAAACGTTCGTAGTACTTTATTATACAAAAGATTGTATGAAAATGTGGTTTCAAAATGAAACATACACTTGATTCTCCGTAGCAGGCGCGTCGTATTTACTGTGAGGTCCCTTGGCCCTGCTCTGGGTGACGTTGTACTGGTAGTTGTCCACTTTCTTTGTCTGCTCCTCAGTCTCTGACATGATCTGATCGTGGTAGGCATAGAACTTGCCGGTTACTGGGACGGCTGGGAAAAAAGAAGGTCTTTATGTAGCTCATCCTATCCAACTGATCTATGCAGAGGTATAATAAAGCTGAAGAGAGTCGAAAATCTGAACATTGAAGATATAAAAAAAAAATGCTTGGAGATATTTAGAATTCATAACAGAACACGTTCCAAAAATTTATAGAATTTGTCTCTCTGTTTATCTGTGTCTCTGTTTCTCTGTTTATTTAAACGCTCATCACGGATCTTCAAGATGTTTGGTATATAGGTAGTATGAGGCCCCGAAAGTGTCGTAGGCTACTTTAATCCAGTAATAATTAAATTAAAATAATACTATTACATATGTCGACAAAAAAATTGCGTTTTTGTATGTGAATGTTAGTTACTTTTACACGCTAAAATGGCTCAATTGATTTGCATGAATTTGGTATGAAAGTAAGACTTTAGATTAAAATATAAGCTAGTTTTTATCCCACATTAACAGGAGTAACACCAAGGGGCGTCGCTAGTTAGGTATATATAGCAACAAATGCTGAATTAAGCCTACGTTGAATAAAAATCTTTAATGTTCATTTTTTACACGAAAGATATTTAAATTTTGTCTTCTAACACGCGCATGTTTAAGAAAACCCTATTTTTGTCAAACTTAGGTATTACTTAGATATTATTATATTATATTATTTTATTTTTTTATTATATTATACCTAATGCTAATTATTGTCCTTCAAAGCTCTTGTTTACTCACCAAAGTTCTTGTAGACTGTTCTAGCCATGTTCTCAATATTTATGCTTTATTACCAACCGAACTAATTCAGTACAATATCGCTTTTTATACAGAACAACTTCCATCAGTTCACCAAAAATTATTTTATTCAAGGGATAACCAAATCCAGAGAAAAACAGATTTTCAGGCACTGACTTCTCTATAAAGACTGACAATGGAAGAATATACTCATTCTAATATTAGGAAACTATTGAAAAAATATCATAGAAAAATAAATGCTCTAGCCGAAAAAGTTATAACTAAGTAATATAAATTAACTCCCATGATAAAATGTAATGGTCAAACGCCTGGCTTTAATTATTTTGTAATCGCAACGCTTTGTGGCCTAAAGATACCTAAAATGTAGGTAAGGCTAAACAACAATGCAAGTTTTTAAGCAAAAAATGTGACTATAGTACACTGACGAAATTCTGCCTTAGCTATAAGCATGAATGAATAAAGGAAATTGGTATTTAGGCAATTACTTACACCCAAAATTAGGCCTGTAAATTTTATAATTCCGAAAGTGTTTTACTTCTCTGTATATTATTTCATTTAACATATGTATATCTATGGGCATTCTTGTTCCGAATGTGCATTTGCCTTCCGCCATGATTAATAAATAGTTTTAAAAACTGTGTGTAAACTTGTAAAAATCTGTAATAATGCTTATTCAAATATTTGTAAAGTTGTATTAAAATTTTGCCGTTTTGTTGATATTTACGTTTGTCAAATTGGACTGAATTTGATCGTATATTGTCAATGCCAGTATTTAGCTCAGAGGTTTTTACTTTTGGATTACATTTCGAAAAGTATTTATGCATTGTGATAATAAATTGTTACTAAAGGGTATTCTCCTCTCTAAGCTGGCAAAGTCCTGCAGCAACTCTGGAGTTGCAAGTGTCCATAGGCGACGATGATTGCTTACCATCAGGCAGATCGACTGCCTTTCTGCCATTTTTTTATAAAAAAGAAAAAAAAACTGTTTGTACCTATCTATACACATAAAATAAAGCTGTAGCCGGTCGGTGTCTGTGCATTGAAGATAAATGAAAAAAAAATATTGTTGAGGGGTCATTGAAGCAAAAGAACACAAAAATCATGTTTAAAAAATCTGTTTGTCTGTGTGTCAGGTATGTTTGTTCGTTATAGACTCGAAAACGGCTGAACCGATTAGTCTACGGTTTTCACTAACATGTTGGATTTTTAACTTTACATTTAGTGTTTATTTCATTTCAATCGGTTAGTAAATAAAAAAGTTATGTTCATTTGAAACCTTTTTATCTAAAAATAATGCGAGCGAAGCCGCGGGCGTCCACTAGTGTACAATATGTATGTATTTACTCAACAAATGTACAGTACATGCGTATTATATCCGCTATATAGTACTCACGTCACAAGCGTTTGCTTAATGTGGGGCTAGATGGCGCTGTGAGCAATGTCCCGGAATATTTATTTACTAGCTTTTGCCCGCGACTTCACACGCAATATTATACATGTAAATAAGCCTTCCTCTTGAATCACTCCATCTATTAAATAAAAAACTGCATCAAAATCCGTTGTGTAGTTTTAATGATCTAAGCATACAAACAGACAGACATAGGGATAGACGCGGAAGTGATTTTGCTTTATACTATGTAGTATGTATGAAGCGCCCGTAGCACAGCTGGCAGAGGCAATGTTAAGCAAAGGTCGACGCGGTCAGTCCTTGGATGGGTGACCAATAAGTGGCATTCCATTTTGGGCGCTTCCGTGGGTCGAATGACACGTTAAATTGTAGGTCCCGGCTGTTGTCATAGTACGGCAGTCGTTAAGCCATGTCAGAGGCACTTGAGGCGGCTTGATAAACTTTCGACACCAGAGTTGGCCACTCTCATTCGATAAGAAGAAGATACTATGTAGTGAAAGTGATTGGTAGACCATTTTGCCATGAGAATTCTATAGCTCGTATAATCGACTGGCCTGTTAGCTTAGTCGGTTTGTAGCTCTGCCTCCTTATCTAGAGGTTCCGGGTTCGATTCCCGCGAGACACAAGTATTTATGAATTTTAAATGTGTGCAATGTCCCGGAATATTTATTTATTTATTATTTAGCTATACCCGGTTCCTTATAATTCCGTTGTAAGTAGAGCCTGTCTCAGCTTCATGTAATCTCCTTCGGTAATGGAAATGGCCGCCTAACGCGGTTAGTTGACGGTGGTGAGGAATTAATTCGAGATAGCTTTACCTAGGGGCAGGAGACCTAGGCTGTAGTCTTAGCCTTGACTTAGAGTATATACTAGCCTAAACTGAAATTAATGAGCAAATACACGATGACTCATAATAGTTTGTTAATTAGTTTGAGAGATGCCAACTCTGGTGTCAGGTATCCAAACCGCCTTAGGGGTCTCTGGCAATGTATAATGTCTGCCGTACTGTTACAAGCAACCGGGACCTACAATTGACATTATTTCATTGGATTTTATGATATCCAGACATGTACATCCAACATATTTATTTAAGACCAACGTTCAATGTATATTTAATATGAAATCTAAATATCTTAATGTCTAAGTTTCGTTTGCATAAAAATTCAAACAAAATATTATGGACTGAAATTACAGAAACAAATGCTGTCTAGCCTACTTGATAGAAGGCCTATGCTCAGCAATTAAGTGGGTGATAACGATTTGATGATGATGATTATCTTGATTTTGATCAAAATGAAAACCTCTAAAAAGCGAACAATCCGTTTAATTCCAATAAATATGTTCAATAGAATGCCGATGATATAAAAATCTAATAAATGAGTCGTCCTGGAGCCAGCACTGAATTTAAAGCCTTGATCGCGATATATACAGGGTAAATAGAAAAATCCAATTGTTATACTATTATATACCTACTTATACAAGCGAAAATGTATTTGTTGGTTGGTTGGGTGTATATATTTTGTTAATTTTTCACGGCAATTTTTTTTATTATTGTTTGAGCATGGAGGATTGTCATCACAAAAAAATATTTTAAACCAAGTAGGATTAGGATTCAAGCCATAAAACCATTTATTACACTACTCTTTGCCTAAGACTCATTCTTAATAAAGATCAACGGTAAATGTAGCCTCAATTAAATTTCCAACACTCACAGGTTAGTAAATTTAAACATTAATAATAATCATTAAACTTCTTTACAAAGCAGTCGAAAACAGAAATGCCTTCATTTAGGAAAATCTTATTTTTTTCTAACAAATGTTAGTTTTTTTGTGTATTAAAGACGCTGTCTTTATGTTTTATATATCATATATCACAAGTGACCCTGTATATCTCTAATTCTTATCGCAGTGGCGTGCGTACGGCCTTTGGGGTCAGGGTATGATGATAAGCAAAGCGAGAACAAAAGATAAATATCATAGATAACAGAAACCTTTATTTCCGTTATCTAAGGTCAATATTCTAATGAGGATTTCATCTGAATGTTTACAATATACTAACAAATAATTGTATAGCATACCTACATACTCACATATAAGGTCAACCAATGTGAATCAATTAAATATTTTTCTGTGTTATCAAGTATATTTGTGTACAAGAGAACTCCCTTAGCGAATTCATTCTGCAAAGTAGTCATGATCCTCAGTCATGAGTAAATATGTTTAATATAAGAGAGAATGTTTACTATAGTTGAAAATATAACGGTTTGGTGTTAAATCACTGTTGAGGTATCTATTAAGGAAAGAGATAATCTTTTGCCAAAAAGTATATTTTATTTTAAGTTGGTTTATATACTTAACTAGTGGGTGCTCGCGGCTTCGCTCGCATTGAGAAGTAAAACTTGCATCCCCTATTTCACCCTTTTAAAAGTGGTATTTCCAAAAATCCTTTCTCAGCGGATTCCTACGTCATAACATCTACCTTCATTCCAAGTTTCAGTGGTTTGAGCTGTGCGTTGATAGTTCACTATATTAGTCAGTAAGTCAGTCACCTTTGAGTTTTATGTATTTAGATTGTTATGGCAATGATTGATTCGAAATAATACGTGTATTTAATTTAATTAGCTTAGGGGAAGGAGATAATTTTCTGCCAAAACTGATATTTAGAGCGTGTAGTACGACATAATTTAATCAACTAATAATAATAGTTTAAACAACATATTTTTTTCGCACCTTCAATTAAATTTATAATTTTACCTTAATAAAACCTCCTTTCTCTGTTATATTTTTCAATAAATTTAATTGAATTAAAATCAAAATCTTTCTAATTGATTTCTTTTATATAAACACCTCGCTCGCTTACCCACCAAGAAAGCTTCCTAAAATGCCGATCGTCTCCAACATCGGCGAGATACCGGCGCCACCTCGACAACTATTTCATAAGACCTATAATTGAAATTGCGGTAAAATACCTATTCAACACCTTGGCGCTCTTTTATTTGTTTTGTTGGTTGGTGAAGTTTAGCACAACGTATCACTATCACTACATAGTATAAAACAAAGTCGCTTTCCGCGTCTGTCCTTATGTCTGTATGTATGTTTAGCTGTTTAAAACTACACAACGAATTTAGATGCAGTTTTTTTAATTGATAGAGTGATTCAAGTGGAGTGTTTACATGTTTAATAACGCGTGCAAAGCCCCGAGCAAAAGCTAGTACATCATATAATCGACTTGTCAGATAGCTTGGTAAAGGGTCTGCGTTCTACTCTAGAGGTTGCGAGTTCGATTCCCGCACAACACAAGTAATAATGCATATTCAATTTGTTAAGATTAGGTACTTGTGTTGAGTCTACCCTGGTTGTTTCTATGTATAGGTGTGTATTTACAAAAGTATTATATCCGTTATCTATTACTCATAACACAAGCGTTTGTTTAGTACTTAGTATGGGGCTAGATGGCGCTCCATAATATGTCTTGGATTATTTATAAATCTTTCTTTCCATTTGGTCCAACTTTGACGAGGTCTGCACAGGATCGCCGCAGATGGCACATGCAAAGGGAGGCCTATACTCAGCAGTCGGTTGAAAAGGGCTAAGGATGATGATGTTATATTCGTACTATGCCACAGACGCATGGTCTTTTTTACTAATTATGAATAAGACTCTTCAATTGCATTTTAAGTTCAATCGAGTTTTTATAATAAAGTTAGGTACACTAAGTTTGGGCTGGATTGTGACATGAAACTTAAATTTTTACTTATATTACCTACAATTTTTTTGTTGCGTTTGTGTTGTGTTTCATTTTACACTAAATATTTTTAACGCTTATTCTTAATACTTTCTTTTAAAAATATGTCTCAGCCCCTTTACCCGTTCCGAAACCCTTCTTTTCCCCAAAAGGTCACTGCGTTCAATCAAAGTAACGACTATTCGATTAAAATATCAATCTGTTTAATCTCCTCGCTGATATTCTTGATGTCGGTTATAAATTAAGGACAACTCTTTTGTCTCGTCTAATAGCGTTTTTGGGGGAAAATTGCTTGAAATTGCGGACCGGTGTCTTTTAAATTGTTATTTTGTTTGAGCGTTTTGCTAAGTTTTTGTAGAGAAAAGTGAAAGTGGTTTGTTTAAAAAAAGCAAATAAGGTCAGAATCTATATGTCGCAGGCATTTTGTATGATTCCGCCGTTTACATACGGCGTCGTCAGTTTATAAACGCTTGCTGTTATGTAAAATACCGAAGGCAAAATGTATAATGCCTTGGCTCCTCCTCGCTTCGCTCGTCGTCGCATGTGCGTGGTAGAAAGCAACCTAACGAACCTAATCTTACCTCCTGTCACAGACAAGTGACTTTATAACACCCATACCGGGATTAAAGTAAATTTGTAAAATCATAAGTTATAACGGATGCAAGATTTTGGACAAGCGTTTATAAACTGACGACGCCTTATGTAAACGGCGGAATCATACAAAATGCCTGCCACATATACATAAAATAAAGCTAAAGAGGGTCGAAAACATTAAAGATATTTAAAAAAAATGTGGAGAGGTACATCGAATTGATAGCAGAACACGTACCAATATTTTCTAGAAATTTTGTTTATTTATCTGTGTCTCTGTTTGTTTGCTTATTTAAACGCTCATCACGCAAAAACTGGGACTGAAATAATGGGAGCGAAGGCGCGACCGTCCACTAGTATTAAAATAAAAACAAAAGCGAGTTTGTAGTTTCAATTTTTTTTGCTTACTAATGATAGTAGCGACGAATCGTCTTGATTTTTGATAAAGATATTAGTGTAAAGTTTAAGAAATAGGTAAGTTAACCCACTTACATACACATATAATATATTTTGTATTTTTACACAAAAAATATCCAGAAAGATCGATTTTCACAAGATATTATTAAATATTATATACGAGCCGCCACAACTTATTTTGGTGAATATTATTCATAAGGTACGAAGTTTATCGGCCTAATTAGGTAAAGAAAAGGAAAGTAGCATTTTAGTACAGCAGCCATAAAAAAGAAAGAGCTTTTGAAAGGCTTCAGTTTATGTTTAAGCACATTAAAACACTTTCAAATCTGGTAAAACGCTCAACACATTTTGTTAAGAGCTATTTATAGTAAGTTTTTATCAGAGAATTAGAGTCGCAAGCTCTGGTGTTGAGAGTTTTCAATACGCCCGTAGGTTCTCTAACTGCAGTATTAAGACGGACAGCCAGTACCTACTATTTAACCTGATATCCGTCCCCCAGACGCGCCTAGATTTAAAGAAAATAGTTTGACAACTTTAACAAGTCAAATTAATTAATATGTAATTGTATGTTTATAAATAAATTACCTTGAAAATAAATGAATAATAAAAAAAACGCATTATATTTTTGTAAACATTATTGAAATAGTGGCTAACCGTGACTAGGTAGATATATTACACCTTATTAAAATACCAATAAATATACAAAGAAACACAGTATATAAAATAAGTGTTCTAATTGGCAACCTTATCGCTCAAAGAGATATAAGTAATATAATTTGGATGTCCGCAAGCTTTATCTAATAATTAAATAATAATTTTATCCTTACAAAATACTGAACACAACAAACTCGGTGTCCCGTAACCAGCGTCGTAAATGCTTAGTATGTAATAACTCTTATATTAAGACTTTCACATTGTTGTCAGATGTAAAGAGTATGTATTTGAAAATTAATATTGTTTAACGGAAACTAAACTTTGTGTAATAGTTTTTGACTTGTAAAGATTTGTACTTACTGTAAAATAAACCGATTTGCAACATAAACAAAAAAATATTGAAATTTGTTAAAACAATTTACTCCGAAACAAAAATATTTTTCCTGTATATACGTATGCTTGAAGCAGTTTAGATAGCTTTTGATAAAAAATTTGAAAACACATACACCAAACCATCTAATACAAGTAAAACTGACTTGAAACTAACTTAAAACTTCTTTGAACAATATTCCGAGGACACATGCAAACTTCATGCTAGTTCCTAATAATACCAGGATTTAGAGCAAACTATGACTAAATATATATCTGTTCATTACACATTATGCTAGTCAAAGTTTCAGTCTTCAAGTGTAAAGTTTGCTTAGCAGCGCCGCGGTGGCGGGGGCACGATCTAGTGTGGCTTTGTGCACTAGGGCTCACATGAGGGAGCCGTGCGTGGTTAACAAAGTTATACACTTCCTGGCATGGTCAGTATCAGAAATAAATAATAAATAAATATTCCGGAACATTGAACACAGCGCCATCTAGCCCCACTCTAAGCGAACGCTTGTGTCGTGGGTACTAGATAACGGATATAATACTTATATACTTTTCTTTTGTAAATACATACTTATTATACATACAAACGACCAATGCATGCAATGCATAAAAACTTGTTTCACGCGGGAATCGAACCGTAACCCCTAGATTAGAAGGCAGAGCCACTACCAACTAAGCTAACGGGCCAGTCATCAGAAACTTTTTAGACCTTCAATTCATATCTTCAATTTTCTTTGTTTTGCAATAATGTTAATAATAAAATAATTTGTACGACAGCACGTTTATTTCAGTTGAGTGATCCGCACAGAGAGAGGTGCTACATTTTTTTAGGTTATTTGATAATTTAATATTAAAATTTAATATTAATTGTTATTTGATGTTGTCGTACTGTGTATAAATATATTTCTAACAGTTAATTTTAGTGCATTAATTTACTTGCATCCTGTTTACATAAGTATGTATTTACAAAAGAAAAGTATATAAGTATTATATCCGTTATCTAGTACCCACGACACAAGCGTTTGCTTAGTGTGGGGCTAGATGGCGCTGTGTGCAATGTCCCGAAATATTTATTTATTTTTATTTATTTATGTAGGACTTCTTCTATCTATCATCTTACATATTATATGAGTAGACACCTTTACTGTCAAGAGTATTCTGGGCTCTTATCGTGACTTAAAAAAAGAATGATTCTCTTCTTAAATAGTTAGCTGTTTTTTTACAAAATATTTTTATGTAAGTACATTAATACTTTTCGAGGCAACCAAACCTAGACTAAACTCTCGACATCAGAGTTCGCCACTCTCATATGAATTTACTACGATCTAGTGTGAAAGGACATAATATATGGTAAACATTTTGCAAAGTTAAGGGTTTCAGTTTAGAATTAAAATCTTTTCGAAACCACTTGCTTATTAATTGTTTTAAGTATAGCATTTTGAAATAAAATTGTATGTATTAAACCACGATCAAGATTAAAGTTGATGTAATTTTTTTTATTAAAATGTAACAAGCTTACTAATAAAACAAAGGCTATATTTATTCGCAGTATTTTAATATACATTGAATTTATTATACATATTATGTAAGACCTTTGACAATATAAACGAAACTATTTTAATGTGAAGTATCCTCCTCCTTACTCGTATTCCTTATTACTGAGGGTCGTGCCCCCTCATAATCATTTCGTTGGGGGAGTTCTCTTGGGCAGATACTTCGTGGTGGTTGCCCAGGTCCGTCCATGGAAAAGTTAAGTATATGTAGTGATAAGTATAGTCTTGTTGTAGTTTTCGTAGCGCCTCTACGCCAGACTACGCGTCGTAGCAAGTACTACGGTTTTTGGTTGTATAAAGTTTTAAAATGATGAATTTGTTTATATATACGCAGAATTTGGAGAAGCTATGAATAAATGTTACAAATTAACATTTATCTATGTTATTTTCCATACTTTCTTTCTCTTTTTATTTACATGTGTACAAAATTTACGTATATAATTATCAATCAATCAATCAATCAAGAATTCTTTATTGTACACCAATAGCAAAAGAACACAAGTATGAAAAAAATATGTAAACCGTAGTATTGGGACAGAGGGCGGCCTTATCACTTAGAGTGATCTCTTCCAGGCAACCTAGTTTGGAAAACAACGATAGGAAAACAATAAAGCTGGCGTACCTACTAAAACTAATTCAACTTAATAATATTTAACAAATAGAACAACTAAAAACCTAAAAACATGTAAAATGCCTACATTTACATCTATACAAACAGAGAAAAGAAATTAACACATAATAAACCTACTCAAAAGAAGGAAAAAAAACCTGAGTCCACAAATTAGTCATGCATATAATAATTATGAACCAAGTTCTGAAAAATAGTAATTATATACATCAATAGAATAGATTTTTGTTTTTTATGTTATACATGTATGTTTTTTCAGGATAATTAATTTTTGTTAAAAGACTACCATTTAAGACACTATTAATTTCTGTTTTTCAAGTTCAAAGTGTCCAAAAATAACTCAAGAATTTGACTTTGACTTAAGACCAAATTGTATGAATTACTAAATACTGATGCCGGTAGTTTATATGACAAATAAATAATAATTAGACTGTAGGGCCTTTGAACTCAATCAGGGCTTTTAGTAATGGGTCTGTATTACTGAGTCCTTGAAAGCTGTCTAGATATAATTTGTTTATAATCCTCAAACACCTCAACCAAAAGGCCTATCCCCAATTCCTACATGTTTAACCTTGCATTCTACAAACTTGGCTTTACCAGTACCTCTTTATATCATACCTACTTTAAATTACAATCAAATTAAATACAACATCCCAACCTTATTTCAACCGATTAAAGTTTACAGTCACAAAACATAGTCGTTAAAAAGTAGCGCAAAATATACCAAAAAGTTTGTGATACATACAGCCTATAAGCACCTGTAAAATCATGGCGTATTCTTAATACTCAATTTGATACGATATCCAACCTTATTTCAACCGATTAAAGTTTACCACCACGGAGGAAACTAGTAAAAAAGTTAAGCAAAGTCCACCAAAGAGTTTGTAGTACAGCCCGTAAGAACCTGTAATATCGTGGAGTGTGGGCGGAGGTGACAACGGCAGTCTTGCTCGAGCCGTCGGAGCGAGCGCACGTTCGGAGCTCGCAGCAGGTCCTGCCAACTTTACGAGAAATATTGAAGCTTGTGTTTGAGGACTTTGTGGCGAGAAAGAGTTTGGACAGGTATGTTGGTAGAATTTAATAGTGTTTGAAAATGATGTGTCGTGTTTTTTAAGCTGTTTTGGCATTCGGATGATTTATTTTTTATTTTTGGTGTACTATTTGATAGGGATTTTAACAAAAATTGCTTATGTTTATTCAGTGAAAAAAAGTCGTTTATTTTCAAAAGTGTGATAGTTTTTTTTATGTAACTAAATAATTTTTAGTTTTAATATAAATTAATTATCTAATTTATAATATGTATATAGATGTTTATTTATCCTACAACATAGATATAATTCAACAAATAAATTGCTATCATTTAATCTTATTTCTCTTTATTATCTAATAACGATACTTATTCTTGAAGTTTCATTAGCTTACAATAATTGATACGCTATTGTCACATATTGTTACAAACAAATTCGCTTCTACTTAAGACTTCGTTTCCCAAAAGAGTATTTGTTTCAAACGACGCAATAACTTAATCGACATAATTTTTTAACATGACATAACAACTTTATTTTACATTTTATTTTATTTTTTTACATTGACAAGTGACAAGGACTATCAAAGCTAGGGGTCTTCAAAACTCGAGTTAACAGGTACCTTCTAGGTAACCGTGTTATATCCTAGGCTGCAGCAATACTAACCTCAGGCAGGCTATAGTCAAACGCTAACCTATCCCACGTAAAAAGCTTCGAGCAAGCAAAATTAATATTATTATGTTAAAATAAAAAAAAATCTAATTTCCATTACAATCCAATCAGATCATAGGTGTTAATCCGCCATCTCAAGACCTCAAGGTTACTTATCAAAGCTTTCAATAGATAAGAGAGCTTTGGCAAACTTTTAATTTAATCTTTATCTTACATCGCTTCGTAATAAGCTTTTACAGGCAGAGCTTTAGACCAGATCCCAGGGGGTTACTATTATCATATCAGTCTTATGATATTACTAACTGTTGCTTAAAAAAATGTTTTGACTCATAGTGTGTATTTGATGTCAACTCTCTTCCTAACTTCATTAATTCGTATGCTAATAATGATACAAAACACAATATTCCATACCTATTTTGTTTAAATTTTATAAAAAAATGTTACCCAAACGAGACAAATATTGTTACTATAATATGATTATCTTGTAAATAATCTATATATTTTGACTGCTCCGTTAGCTTAGTTGATAGTGGCTCTGTCTTCTAATCTAGGGGTGCGGGTTCGATTCCCGCATGGCACAAGTAATTATGAATATTAAAATTTGTAATTACTTGTGTTAAGTCTGGTCGTATCTATGTATAATAAGTATGTATCTACAAAAGAATGACTATATATGTATTATATCTGTTATCTAGTACCCATGATACAAGCGTAAGCTTAGTATGGGGCTAGATGGCGCTGTGTGATATGTCCTGAAATATTTATTTATTTATATACATATAACCAAGCTGGAGAGATATGTACTTCGAATTGATAGCAGAATACGTTCCAACATTTACTAGAATACTTTTCTGTTTCTCTGTTCATCTGTGTCTCTGTTTGTCTGTTTATTTAAACGCTCATCACGCAACAACGGCTGAACGGGATCTTCATGATTTTAGGTATGTAGGTAATATGATGTCTCGGAAGTGTCACAGGCTACTTTTTATCCCGAAATAAAGCGAGCGAAGCAGCAGACGTCCACTTGTAAGAAAATAAAGTCACTTCTACTGTTCTACAACTTCTGTTTTTGCTTTTAAACACTGAAAAATATAAAAAAAAACTACCTTACCTAGTAATTTTAATTAAATTTACGCTTTTAATTCTTTCTAAAACTTTCAAACTACCGAATTAAAACCCAAAAATTACGTATCAATTTAATTAATTTGTGTTTATCCCATAGTATCACCCTCTAGTATTTATTTGATGGACATTTCAATTTCGCATTAGCTCTTTCATGCGACGATTGTGTGGGATGAGGAAACTTAATTACAAGCATAGAAAACATGATTTAGACGTTTTATTAATAAAACAGGAAAAACTTTGGGAAACAGTCTTTGGAATGTTTGAGTATGTACTCTATTTATAAATAGTAAACGATCTTATGATTAAATCTTTTATGAATATTTATAAATATTCGTAGTACTAAATTTCCTTTACGGAATACGTAGAATTTTGTGCTTAAATATCTTTTTTTAACCTCTGTTGCTTCTGCATGAATAAAATATAGTTTTGGGTGAACAAATTATTTGTGGAATGCAAAATTAAAATTGGCCAAAATAGGCATAAGACTGCCTCATTGCCTTAAGTCTTCTTTTAAATTTAACTCAAGTAATTTATCTATCTCTTGAGTCGTAATTACTCGCGCGTGAGGGTCGTGACTCCCCCGCAGAACTAATTCGTTAGGGGAGTTCTCTTTGGCAGATACATCGTGGTGGGCGCCCAGGTTTGTTCCACGGAAGACACAAGTCGTCGGATATTGTGGTCCTCAAACAAGTCGGTTTCCTCACGATGTGTGCCTTCACCGTTAAGCGAGCAAATCCACACATAACTTGAAATTACAAGTCGTTGGTGTAGGACCGGTTGTGAACCAGGGTGCATCTGGATGACACTGGAACCGCTGAGCCACACTCGCTTATTGCCATATTACACATGTAAATATACCTACGTATGTCAAGAGCACTGCATATACCATTAGATCGGACACCGGAGTCGTGGTCGACGCTAATTGTTCTATACCTAGCAGGGAGTGTTGTAGGGATGGGATAGCAGTATTATCGATATAATTATGAAATTATCGATATTTTTAAAATATTGACGACAAATAGGATAATCTAAATCTAAAGGAGCTTTCTGTGTGAGCTATAAGCTCCAATAAAATAAACAATTCTTCTTTCATTTCTATTTTTTTTCTAATTTCTTTGCCTAGGTATATCAAATTTAGCACAAACCAAGGATTTTTTATTTCATCCCTCTCTAAACTTACCTACTTTATCAAGTATCTTTACCTTTTTACATTCAAATACCTCTCATAATGATATTCTAGGGACTTCCGTACCCACCTGTCAGATTGAATAGTCAATCAATTCCACTCTCCATTATTAATTTTAAGGTTATTGTAGTATTAGGGGGCTCTTTTTTGATTAAATAAGTTGAAACCTACTTTGTGTAAAATATATGAATGTCAATTTATTTGATAGAAATGTTGAGAGTTAAATTAGCTGAAAACAATATTTTTACATGCCAACCGGGAAGCGATGCCGACAAATTAATTGTTGTTCCTATATGTCTACTCAGATAAGATTTAACATATAAATAAAAAAAAATACTGTTTAAAGTGAAAATATATGGTCGAACATAAATTTTTCATAATAATTTGTTTAATCAATGAAACAATGGAGTGCACAAAAACATTTTGGGTAAACATTGCAATTTATAGTTTGAAAAACAATATCCCACATCGATCTTATTAATTCGTTCATTATAACTCTAATTCGAGGTTTTACGGTTTTGTATGCTCCAGGCACTCCACTATTAGGTTTAAAGTATAAATGTTTTCTAACCAGCTAGTTTAACGTCTGTTGTACTATGACAAACAACCGAAAAAAATATTTAAATTATTAGCAAAACAAGTACTCAGTATGTATATAATAGCCATAATTACCTATATATGCAAATGTGTTAACACGGGACAAAAAACATTCAGAATGCAAGTTAAAATCTCGATTTCAAAATCAATACGGTTCATTATCAGCAAGTTATAATATCGCTTTAATTATAATGCTAATTTCAACTTAAATGAGATTTTCGACGCGATGAAAAAAAAAACATTTTTTATTATGAAAGATAGTATTATTCACATGAAACTCTGGAGAAATATGTAGTGTTTTTCCGCTGCGACAAAACACTTTCTTCTGAGTTTCATCTATCATGGATTTCCGCAAAGTAACGCCTGATTCAATATCTTAGTATTATTCGATTCAGTATTTGTGTGCTTTTATTGAGCAAAAGACAAAGGCGCAAAAATAATGTGCCTTCAACTTAAGTTCAGTTTAGTTCAGTGTGTTAATTTAATCTCTCTTAACATTAAGAATTTTATTCAAAAACTTTACATCTAAAGTGTCTTACATTACTTGGTAACAAAGTATCCGATTTTTAAATTGATTGAATCTATACTTTCTATACTTAATATTATAAAGCTGACTGAAGAGTTTGTTTGTTTGTTTGAACGCGCTAATCTCAGGAACTACTGGTGCGAATTGAAAAATTCTTTTTGTGTTGAATAGACCATTTATCGAGGAAGGTTTAAAGTTATATAACATCACGCTGCAACTAATAGGAGCGAAGAAACAATGGAAAATCTGGAAAAACGGGGAAAATTATTCCGTTGCGTGCATTGCGAAAACGATTCAAGTCGTGGGTGCACAAATAAATTTGATGCCCAAAATAACTATTCCACGCGGACGAAGTCGCAGGCACAGCTAGGCATCGATATAACTTGTATAGATTCGTTTAACACATCCCTAGTGTTCAAGAGATAGTATTACGAGCATCTATCACTCTGTTGAGCTTACATTACCCCACGCAAACCTATATAAGCACTATATTAATATATACTGCTACTTTACTTATTGACTAAACTTCGCTTCAAATTTTTTGATGTGATCAGTGTTTGTTGGACAACATCTCCGACTTCTATATGTTGGTGGATTGATCGACGAACATACAAAAAAAAAAAAATTGAGCTTACATCATATATACTTATATGATCTTTAGCAATTCTATAGTTAAGCTTACAATATGTGAAAATTAGATGATGAGGAGTGAATTCTATCTTTGGTCATATTTCCTCATGACTGAGGGTCATGACTCCCCCGCAGAATGAATTTTTTAAGGGAGGTCTCTTGGGCAGATACATCTTGAGTCATGAAGAAATATACGCCGAGAGAGAGAGAGAGAGTAAAAAAATATATATAAAAAACATATCTTTAACAAATCAATAAATAAAATAAATAATAAATATTTCAGGACATATCACACAGCGCCATCTAGCCCCATACTAAGCTTACGCTTGTATCATGGGTACTAGATAACGGATATAATACATATATACTTTTCTTTTGTAAATACATACTTATTATACATAGAAACGACCAGACTCAACACAAGTAATTACAAATTTTAATATTCATAATTACTTGTGTTATGCGGGAATCGAACCCGCACCCCTAGATTAGAAGGCAGAGCCACTAGCAACTAAGCTAACGGAGCAGTCAATTCATAACAATCCCATAATTAAGATGCATTTTCCGTATAAAACCTCAACTTCTGCAATCAGTAGATCGTCTATCTCACTTAGCGGTCTTGCATTTCAAGACTGAACTAATTTTTCAAGACTTTCCTCTTTACAAGTCTTCGCTTTAGATTTTTCCTGAAACTTCTGCTAACTAGTTTTGAGCTTAATTATACGATCTCGTTTTTATTTTACACCATTTTTCAAGATTCTTTTAGCTTACATCAAAGTGGTGAGTGGTTAAAAATATTTGTTATTGCTCAAAATATTTTATTTTCCAAGTTAGTTGCGTAAAGATGTGATAAATTCTCACAGGTAAAAAATATTCAATCTCTACTGCGTAGTATTAATTTTACGCAAATTAAAAACTGAGAAATATATTGTTTTCCTGCTGCGACTGCTCCTTAACCGACTTCAAATAACATACTTGGTGGTTTTTAGGTGTGTTCCTCCATATACCACACCTTTCCTTCTAACCAAAGTGGCCTCCATGGCTCTTAAGATCTTAACAACGCCGCACCTTGTGTCTTAAAGTTTTGAAGAAAAGAAAATTAATTATCTAAGCGTGTAAAATAAGGGTAGCAATTTACACTTAAATTGATATATATTTCAAAATATTTCGTAACGCAAGCGAAACCATAGGAACCCACTATTCCTTATATAAATGTTACAGCAAAACCATAACTCCGAAGAAACACAATTTCCCCTCGCAGTCGGTTTACAATAACTTGACCGTGGCTCTTACCTCACTATTGCATTTGTATCTCTAATGCACTCTAAGTGCGCTTTTTGCCGTAATATTGCGGTCTGTGCTCTCTTGTTTATTGTATTTTATTTGTACCTGTTGTATGTAAAGCGCTCGAGGTTTAGTTGACTTGGATGCTCATTCGCGATTACCAAAGTTAATAAACTCAGTTGTCGGGACTATTCCTTGGATGGATGACTCATACACTCATACGTGTTTCGGTATCGTACCCATTTTCAGAACTAAACTACTCGTAACTTAATAACTTCCTTAACTAACTTATAAAAATAATACTAAATCGTATTTCAACGTGTCTTTTTGGTATCAGTAAAAAAATTATCAAAAACACACCCGTCAAAGGCTAGGTACACATTTAGTGACTCTGTGCCTAATGTAGCATACACATAATTTACCCCTACATCTAGCCAGCGCCGTATCAAGGATTGTATCTAACAGGGCCAGTTTATAGGCGCCCTTTTTAAGATATTGAGTCAGATTACGATGCAGAAATACAGATGATTATGTTAGCCAAAAAAATAAGACGCAACATAAATAAATAAAAATAAATATGTCTTTATTACCAACTGGTTTACAAATTTGTTTTTCTTAACTTAATAAAATAAAAACAACTATTATTTTACTACTGTTGTTCAGCTTATCTTTCGACGTAGGCTTCCTCCAAAGTCTTATATTTCGTTCTCTCCCTTTTCTCTTGTAACTTTTAACACGCAACATAATTGTACCTAAATCTCTAGCACAGTGGGATGAACGGGAATCTTTATTTGAGTACCAGTAGCTCCAGCCGGTAGGACAACGGCCCATACCCCAGTAAATCATCTTTCTTTTTTACACTGAGCTGTCAGGCATTTGACCACTAAGTTATGTACATATGTCTTATGGTGACATTCGTGAAGTGATAATATGATCCAAATAGAAGCATATGAACTGAAAAGGAGCTGGCTCTAAAACAAAGCTGTAGATGTCAATTTAAAATTTATAATAATCATTACGTTCTTTACACTTTTGCCATTTATTTAGTCGCGCCCTACATATCTCAAAATTAAAAAAAAAACAGTGCTTAATTAGTGGAATATCTTGTAAAGTGCCCTATATGATTTGAGAAGGAGAAAAAAATTACTCTTCTTTATTACTGTTGCCCAAAGCATTGGGACAGGCAAACTAGGCAGATCTAAGCATTGGCCCTATTTTTCCCCTCCCTAAATCCAGCCCTGCATATAACCAGTGTCCGATAAAGCTATAAACCGGAGCGACGTGCCACCGCAAAAATCACTCGTTCGCTCCGTGATAAGCCACGTTATGTTTAATTGAGTGTGAACGAGCCTTAACAATACCACTGACCTTGGGATCGGTGTTTGATGCCATTTTGTAATGTTTTTTTTCTTTTTTCACACGAAATGGGTTTGCACTTGGCCATAATTTGCCTGATGGTAAGCTATCATTGCGGTATATGTACGGTGTGGTATATGCTTACAGGATTTTGTGAAAATAGCAAAAAACATAGATTGTGCTCATTATTCAAATCAAATCAAATCATTTATTTCAGACAGATGTCCAATACCATAATGTCAATCACAACTTAAAATAATAATACAAAATGTCAAATAGCTACGAAATAAAAAATTTATACATAAAAGAGAAAACACACATTTGATGTCTAGCATGGCTAACAGCAATCTCTTCAAGGTAACCATTTAATTTATTTCTTACTTCGAAAAGTTGTATTTTAGATCACTTTAATTAACTTTTCATTTGCACTTATTTTGAAATCCATTTTTGGCATAGTAAGAGCGGATAAATACTCACATTGTTTTTTATTATAGAGTAATTTTGTAAAGAACTGTACCTAAAGATAAATCTTATAATAATGTCAAACTATATATAGCCACATATTTCACAAAAACTTTTCTGAGAACCGCCAAATCATTATCTTCATTACCTCAGTTCAACCTTGATTCTTCGTTTAATCGTCGAAAAATTTCGCCAATTTTACGCACACACAGATATCATATGTCTACATACTGATATCAAAAAGAACCGAAAAGAGCAGAAACAAAGTCAAAGGATCTCCTTACAGAGCTACCAAGCATGTTCAGGAAGATTACAGATTACTCCCAATTTACCTCTTGGAAAAGCACAGCGTTAGTACACGCACATTTGGTGTTTCACGTTTTGTTTTAATATGATTCATTTTTACGGATAAAGAAGCTGTCAATGTGTGATTTTTAATAAAAAGACACTTAAACTTATATTTTGATTTATTTCTAGTTTCGAAAACAAAGATATCAAAATACCTACCTTAATACACTTATAGTTATGTTTAGATTTAAGATTTATTACATTCAAAAACTAGGATTTCAAAATACGTATGGCATAATTTTGTGATCTAGAAAATAAATAAATAAAAATATTTCTACATAGAAAGCACCGAAAAGAGCAGAGACAAATTCCAAGGATCTCCTTACAGAGCTACCAAGCATGTTCAGGATACGGATTACAGATTACCTCCAATTTACCACTTGGGAAAGCACAGGGGTGTTAGCAATGTCACATTTGGTGTTTAATATTTTTATTTAAATTTTTTTTGGGAAATGCTGCTTTATATATTATTTGTAGCATGTGCTGATGTGAGGTCAAATTGTGACAGGATATTCAAGTAACGTGGGTTCGTGTGTGTGCTATACTTTCGTTACTAACCATTAAATAAGAAAAAACTAAACAATAAACATACTACGTGTGGTCTAACTCTTGAACTAACTTGGAAAATCTTTGAAAGAATTCAGTTTCTTTTTAAAAGCTGATTTTAAAAACGCAGATATCAAATCTTGTTATTTTTTTTGACAATAAAACATATATTGAATTTTTCATATTATGAGTACCTTCTTATATTTGTATGAACAAATGCATAGAGTACTCGCTGAAATAAGCAAACATTGAGAATAATTTACATGATTCATCCCACACAGGATGATCTGAAGGATGGACAATTAAGTATAATGTTTAAAATTTTGGATAAAAAAGTTTTTACTTTTTAACAAAAATCTTGCTGAATCACATCTTGAATTGTAGTTGTAATAGTGGTTCATAGTGACCATACTAAAGGCTCATATCTTATATTTGCATGTCAATTTTACTTGGATGGTTCTTCAAAGAACTGGGTGGTACTATTTCTTCATAGTCGACTTTCGTAAAATATTTTTGAAGTTAAGTTTCATATAAATGTATAAAAATAAAGGACTACAAAATCTATCTTGATTTATCAGTAATATGAAAATTGAAGGAGTAATGTTGAATCTTTATGTATAAATCAATTTATAGTAAAGACTAAAAAACAACAGATTTATATGATAATATATACATATATATAGGTATATATATGTATTATCATACTTTATTTTGCAACACATATTTGTATCAAAAAATTACCTCTAATAAGTTTAAAAACAAAACAATTTAAGTTGTACACATTTTAAAGGGAGACAGTTGTAGTAAAATGCAAATCAAGGCAAGAACTATAAATACTATCAGAACTGGAATCATGAGTACTAAAAGAACAAAAACTGCCTCGATGAGTATGTTCATCAGATTCATCTCCGGACCTTAAAAAATAAAAACAAAACTTATCTATATTTAAAAAATTAAAAAATAGGATTTTCAGAAATGTCACTTTTAAAGGGGTGAAATAGGGGATGCCAGTTTACTTCTTAATAGGAGCGAAACCGCGAGGTTTTTTATAGTTTTGAGTTTTTTTATGCCACTTATACAGCACTAGCTGTGCCCGCGACTTCGTCCGCGTGGAATAGTTATTTTGGGCATCATATTTATTTTTGCAAACAACCTCTTAAGCTTAATAAATTATAGCTGTTACCCACGACTTTCTGAACTGTTTTCGCAGCGCACGCAACGGAAGCCCTCAAAGATAATTTTCCACGTTTTTTCCACATTTTCCATTGTTTCTTCGCTCCTATTAGTTGCAGTGTGATGTTATATAGCCTAAAGCCTTCCTCGATAAATGGTCTCTTCAACAAAAAAAGAATTTTTCAATTCGGACCAGTAGTTCCTGAGATTAGCGCGTTCAAACAAACAAACAAACTCTTCAGCTTTATAATATTATTATAGTATAGATTACTGGTAACTAACTCATAACCTTTTAAAGACGGCTTAAATACGTCTAAAACAATTACTTTTGTTCTACGCTTCTCAAGAAGCGTAAATTAATTTTTTTGCAAATTCTTAAAAAGTCTTTTTCTGTGTCTACAGTCTAAACCGACTTTTTTAATAATGTGTGTTATTATAATAACTAAATAACTGTTAATTACAATAACCGACTTTGAAAAAGTGTTTAAAGTTTTTAGGCACACAATTTTTTTAAGTACAGTACGCTACTGAGACAGTCTCAATGAGCGAGTATTCCGAGTACGCTCATTAGAGCAGCCACTCCGCCGCAATCTGCTTACCTACTCTTTGTTGTGTTACTCAGCTCAGGACGTACTGAGATACAAATATGGCAAAAAAACTGGGTGCTCGCGGCTTCGCTCACATTGGAAAGTAAAACTTGCATCTCGTGAAATAGGATTTCACCCCCTATTCTTATATTCTTAGTCCCTTTAAAAGTGACATTTTCAAAAATCCTTTCTAGCGGATGCCTGCGTCATAACATCTACCTGCATGCCAAATTTCAGCCCAATCAGTCCATTGGCATTGGTTAGGGCTGTGCGTTGATAGATCACTAATATCAGTCAGTCACCTTTGAGTTTTATACATATAGACTATAAAAATGTAATTGGTACCACTAGAATATCATATCTGTATATAGTATACGATTTTTATTATTACGACAACAGAATTCGCCACTTTCAAGCGAACTTTCCATGAAAACTTAAAGGTGGGAAAAGAATCGTCTCTTAAAAAAAAGTGTGCAAGTCATCAGTTGTCATTTAAAATTTTGATAAATAATTAATTCAAATGCATTTCGGCAAATCAAAAGAGAATAATACTAATTGTATGATATCGACTTTAATAAAACTGAACAAAAAATATTACAATACATACCTAAAATATAAATATAAGCGATGAGGAAGAAATACACGATCCTCCAGTGGCGTCTCGATCGCCTATCCTCACCCGTCGCGGTGCGCGAGCGGCTGCGAGAGCGGAGCGGGCGCAGAGGCGCGGGGGTGCGGCAGCGGGTCGGCGAACCAGTCTGGACGAGGCGGCCAATCGGGACGCGCGTGCTGACTCGTCCTCCTGATGATGGAAACCTCAGATTTCCGAAACTTGTCGAACTAATTTTTCGACGTAATTTTTGACGTAAGTGCTAGCCGGTTATTACAACTAAATTATACCTAAAATATTTTGTAAATTGGATAAATAATTTTACAAACACATTATTTGTGATAATATTTATGACAATCTATGAAAACAAACTGTCATTCAATGATCGAATGCGGGTTTATTTCAATTTTTATATAAGAATAACTTATAATAAAAACATAAATTAAAAGTTTATAATTAAAATCTCAGTTAAAAACCCCTCACAGAAATAAACTAATAAAATACATTTGGTTGTTTGTCTTGTATAAGACACTTACTATTGTACGAGAATATCTAATCTATAACTAGCAGCGCCTCGAAGTGTTACCCGCGTTAATCCTATCTAAAAAAAAATGTTTCTGGGTCTGATCAGCAAACAATTTCGCTTTTTTAATATTAGTTGGACTATTTGGTCTGTGACATGAAACTTTTATATTAGTTATGTTTTTTATTTGTATTGTCATTTTCTGTGTTTCATATGTCATTTTTTTTTATTCTTATTCCCCTACTGTGTCACAAACCTTGTTTTAACCTCACGCCAACGTTGCTTCAAACCGCCGAGTTGTTCCAACATACAAAGGTACAGGTTATTAATTCTACGACGTTGAAGCCAAGATTTTAATAACAAATATATTAGAGAGCAAGTTTTGTATATTACCTGCCTTTAGAACATACTGTAGCTGTAGTTGTAACTAAAGATATTTTATTTTTTTGAATTTAAATATTCCGAGACATTGCTCACAGCGCCATCTAGCCCCACACTAACCAAACGCTTGTGTCGTGGGTACTAGATAACGGATATAATACGTATATAATATATTTTTTTTGTAAATACATACAATTTACAATCATTTTTTTTTTATAGTTCTTCAAAGAAACGCCTTCTAAATACCCACGACACAAGCGTTTGCTTAGTGTGGGGCTAAATGGCGCTGTGTGCAATGTCCCGGAATATTTATTTATATTTAGTTATTTAAATCTAACCATTATACACACAAAGTATCCTCACAAAATATTGCACACGTGTTTGGAAGCTTACAAAGATGAAAATATTAAAATTTTATCAAAATTTGACATATCATATATCTTGCACTACAGTGGTGCTTAACATCAGGCAGGATGTAGTCAAGCGTAAGCCTATTCCGTCTTAAAAAATACATAAATTGATAACCTTATTAAGAAGTAGATTAAAAAGGATTACGTATATTTCTCCTAACATCTCCTTTTTGAAATCGATACTAAAAGGTTTAAAACCGTCCATCGAATCACGGAAACTATCCATCAAGTTGCAGCTACCCCTGATAGGATCTCTGGAGCTTTCGAAAGCTTTTAATTGCGTTTTTGGTTTCAAAAGCTACTTTATATTAATTAACTAATAGCTAGACAATAATAATATTGACTAAGCAGGTATATTTTTTTTAATTTTATTCTGACATTTATACCATTATAAAAATGTATTATTTTTGGAAAATTCAGACATACTTATTTAAAATCTTTTAACTGACAAATATTTTTGTATGACGAGAAAATAGAATTACCAACTGTTAACGTCTAGTTCATAAGTTGAGTATTGCTATTGACGAATAAATGATTATCTTATCTTATCTTATCTTATTACCAATATCACAAATTTGAAAACAGCGCAAAAATATTGTGCCTACAGCGATATTTTCGTTTAGTTAAAATAGCTAGATGTAACATCAAAAATTAATAGTAACACTCACAAATAAAAATATACATAAACAAACTAATCTACTTTTTCAAAAGGCAGCGTACCCAAAATGCTGGCTGCATTGCCTCGTTGAATAGCTAGACTAATCTTTTGGGCAAAGTACAAGCCAGCATTTTGGTCACGCGAAGCCTGTTTCAAACGCCCCGACAGATCTTGGTAGAGGTCAAGTGCGCTCTGACCAAAAAAAATTGTTTGTTAGCTTGTCATAAATACTAAATCATATTTTTATTTACCTTACGGCATCGCAACGTACAGGACAAGTCAATTTACAAATAATTTCACTTCTTAGATTTAACTATATTATACAAAAATAAAAATAAACTTTTATCAAAAATGAAGATTCCGTTAAGGCACTAGTCATAAACTCGTTGAGTTTGTAAAATGGGTGTATCTCAAAAAAAAGTTTTAGCCTCCTTTTAAAAGCATTATATGGTAGGTTTGCGATACTGTGTGGCAATTTATTTACTTATCGGTAACGAAACAAAATGAACGCTTTTTAGGAACAATGAATTAAACATGTGAAAGAACTGGACAATGACGAATGATTTGTCGGTGAGTACTATACCACAGGGCTATCTCTAATCTATACATATAATAAAGCTGAATAGGGTCGAAAGTCTGAACATTGCAGGTATAAAAAAAAATATTTGGAGATACTTAGAATTGAAAGCAGAACACGTTCCAACTATTTCTAGAAATTTTGTCTGTTTATCTGTTTATTTAAACTCTCGTCACCCAAAAACGGCTAAACGAATAATAATCATGATTTTTGGTATGTAGGTAGGTAGTATGAGGTATTAAGAGTGTCATAAGCTACTTTTTACATAATACTGAAATGATGAGAGCGAAGCCGCGGGCGTCCACTAACATCATATACGATAATAGACATTCATACCTATTTAATTCTCGATGGTTCGTAGGTCGACGCGGTCAGTACTTGGATCATCATCATCATCCACAGCCCTTGGGATCCCACTGCTGGGCATAGGCCTCCCTTTGTATGTGCCATCTGCGTCGATATTGTGCAGACCTCATCCAGGTTGCACCCTCGACTTTGACGATGTCGTCGACCCATCTCGCTTAAAGTTTTCCTTTCTTTTTGACTTGAGTTGACCTTGAGTTTGACTTTTAATTAAAATGTTATCTAGATCTAATAGTAAAAACAGTTCGATTTTTTATCCCTTTCAGTTGGTCAAAAATAGGCTGAGGCAAAAAAAAATGATTTAATAAGTGCGTCTAATTTCTGAATCTTTTCCTTCTTTTCGGAAGTCGATTAAAACCAATGCGCCACGCTTTAGTCTAAAATCTTTATTACAGACATAACTTTATATTACTATTGGAAGGTTTATAACGCCCCCATCTGTCGCTTCATGACGTATAAAACATCATATAAATTATTATTAAAGATCTCTTTCTTCTTGTCCTATTCCTCAGCGCAGAGGGTTGTCACTCCCCTCTAGAATTACATTATTCATTAGGGAACATTTCTTGGGCAAGTACATTGAGGTAATCGTCTAGAACCTTCCACGGAAATATTAAAAATTTCAAGGAAAATATGAAATGATCTACAATATCTCATTGGTAGATTTTGCGAAAGGTTCCAAAGTTTGTACATAGAACGTAATAACAAAATGGTGATATAACAGATCACGTTTCAATAGTTCGTTATCATGAAGAAATAAGTCTTTCATTTTAAATTGATTTAATGTTAATAAAACCTAACAAATAATTTTAATTTTTACTGACATTTAAGTATATTGACATTTAAGTATTTTTGTTCCAGACATAAATTTTTGCATACCAGTAATGGTTAAGATGTATGATTCCAAATTTTTAGCACTTACACAACATCTGTATTATCAAACTACATCTTGCAAATAAATATATCTTTATCTTTATTTAATATTCATTATGCAAACTTCAAAGTGATCAAATTATTTTAATTTAATATTCATTATGCAAACTTCAAAGTGATTAAATACAAAACATTTCATACGCAGCCATGTAGGTGCTGTAGGTGGCAGCAGGGTAGCTAATTTAAATCTACTCATTGCATCTCAATGGCAGGTTGCAGGTATTAGCTGAATAGGTTTGACAGGGCTGGATTTTGAAATCAAGGTGTATTGAAATTAGTGGGAATTATAGAAAATCATAACTAAAACGCTAACATGCTTTTCTAGATTTGCGGAAGGTCTTAAAAATAAAAGAGTTATATCTGAAACAAAAGAATTATATATATTACTACATATTACCTGTATTGGTTTTTTAAGTAATTTTTGTATATATGTACCTAAATACTGTTTCAATACAATAAAAAAATTCAATCTGTTCTCAAGTAAAATAATTATATCTGAAATAAATGAATTTATTTTTCTGTAAATAAAAAAATACCGACCCGATTTTGCTAGGTTGTTTTTAAATAATTTCTCTTTATAGCGTATGTGTGCCACTTATGATTAACATAAAAATGAATATTTTGTTAGGATTTAAACATTAATTAATAATGCATGTCTCTTGAAGAGGGTGTTTACTTGCATATACACAAATGTTTTAAGCACTTACTTTGATTTAATTTGACTTAACTACTACTATACGGGTGTGGCTCAGCGGTTCCAGTGTCTGCTTTACATTCAGACGCACCCTGGTTCGAATCCAGCCCTACACCAATGACTTGTATTTTCAAGTTATGTGTGGATTTGCACTCGCTTAACGGTGAAGGAAAACATCGTGAGGAAACCGACATGCTTGAGGACCACAATATCCGAGGACATGTGTCTTACGTGGAAGGACCTGGGCGCCCACCACGATGTATCTGCCCAAAAATACTTTCCTAACGAATTAATTCTGCGGGGGAGTCACGACCCTCAGTAATGAGGAAATACGACTCTAGAGAGAGAGAGAGAGAGAGACTACCAATACTACATGCAAGTTCGTGTGAGAGTAGCAAACTTTGATATCAAAAGTTTTTGAAAACTATTGTCCTGAATTCAGCCCCTGTATTTCAACCTGTAGCTATTTCACACTCAGTAACATTTTCAAGGTTACCCGACATCCCTGTGATTATACAGTTAGTAAATATAGATAACAAGGCAACATCTGGGCAAGACAAGTTAAACTGCGAGTGATGTGGCAGAGATGAGACTTATGCCCAGAAGTGGGGTTTATGAGATGATGATGATCAAATATGAACTCGTAGGTACTTTTACTGACCTGTTAGCTTAGTTGGTAGTGGCTCTGCCTTTGAATCTAGGGTTGCGGGTGCGATTCCCACATAACACAAGTAATTATGAATTTATAAAATTTATACCTAATTACTTGTGTTGAGTCTGGTTGTTTCTATGTATAATTAAGTACTCGTATGAATTTACAAAAAAAAATGTATAAGTATTATATCTGTTATCTAGTACCCGCGACACAAGCGTTTGCTTAGTGCGGGGCTAGATGGCGCTGTGTGCAATGTCCCGGAATATTTATTTATTTTAACATGACTGATCTTTAATCTAACACGGTTATAAAGAAGAATCATCTTTATTTTTGTAAGTAATAAATAATTGAGATATGTATTTTTAACAAGATCTAAACCCGCACTATGGGAGTTTAACTTAAACTTATTGGAAAATGAGCGAATATGAAATGATTAGTCTAAAGTGGAAATGAGTGTGGATTTTCGCGCCTGGCAGTTAGTAGACCTTAGCCTGACTGGTTAAGGCGTACTGACGGCAGCAGAAATACGCAGGTTCGAATCCTGCCGACCGTGATTATTTTTGCTCATTTTCCAATAAGTTTAAGTTAATAAATAATTCTACCACAACATTGTATATATTTGTAAAATTTCCAGAATTTCGTTGATCCATCACTGTGTTGCGGTGTAAAAGTGGAACAAACGGACCACAAAATAAACAAACTACTAAACGATTATCTTCGTTTTATAGGTACAATACAAACTTAGTAGATTTTTTTAGTTCTACAAGGTATATAGTACTCCTATAAGATGAGATAAAGATAAATTTATTGTAAACAAAACAATATGTTACACTTTACAAATAGCTCTGCCTCTTACATTAGTAAAAAACTGTGTCGTAGAGAGGCAGGTTCTTCCGGGGGTTCTTGTTTACAACTTAGTTTTATATTAACAACTTAAAATAATGTAGTGTGTTAAGTGACTACGAAATAACCTATGTCTAGTTATTGTTTATACATAATATGATATTACTTAATCTATTTGTATCCTAAATTGAATTTTATATAATATAATATGAACAGCTATTTATATATTTACAATGATGTTATGATATGATATCATAATAGCGATCTTTGACAGGAAATGAACCTGTCTTGCTCGCTGCTGGTTAAAGTAGTTCTAGATGAAAGATTTGGTCTGGATCAGAGGTGGTTTTTACTACCACAATGTTATGTAGTAACATAATATATGTATCATATGTCACAGTAAACAATGTTGGGCTTATTTTCTATTCAAATGTGTGTTACCTACTGGATAACTTGTGAACTTATTTAGTCATTAAATTCCTAGTATGAGTAGTTTTATTTTTAACTAGTGGACGCCCGCGGGATCGCTCGCATCATTTTGAGATAAAAAGGTTTAAAATGAACATAACTTCTATATTTACGAACCGATTGAAATGAAATAAACACTATATGTTACGTTAAAAATGGACCAACGTGTTAATGAAAACCGTAGACAAATCGGTTCAGCCGTTTTCGAGTCTATAATGAACAAACATACCGACTGACAAACAGACAAACAGTTTTTTTTGGAACATGATTTTTGTGTTCTATTCCATCAATGAAGACCCCTCAACTTTTCTTTTTTCAATTGTCTTCAATGTACAGACACCGACCGGTGACAGCTTTATTTTATGTGTATAGATTTACTTATTACGTCATTTGTTTGCAGTTCTACTACTTTATCGATCAGTTAGCAAATATTCCCCAAGTTTCCGAGAGGTTTGTAGTTAACATTCAAACGATTCCGGGCTGAGATGCATTGATGTCCGCCGCAGCGCAACCAGCTTTACAAAACTTGGTTTGATGTACTTGCAATGGTAAAATGTATTTTAAAACGTGTTTTTTGTAAATTCTTACTCTTGTGTTAACATAAACTCATAAGTAAGCGTAAGCATAGTATGGGGCTAGATGGCGCTGTGTGAAATGTCCTGAAATATTTATGGGAGTATATTTAACACCTCAAGTTTTTGAAAATATACTAAGGTTTGTAAGTGAGTGTGAATTAATTATTTTATTATCAATTATTTTCCCTTTTAATGGGGCATTATGGTGACAAAGTTCTTGCGTTTTCATTTTACTTAACATAGAGTACATATAAATATTTTAAACTGTGCACAGTTCTTTTCAAAGTTTCAGCGTCAGTCTCATGTACAATAATTTATTTTGTTCTGTAACAACATCCTATTTATCATACAAAATGTCTCAAAGGAAGTATGAAAAAGGTTCGAATATAAGGCAGTATCATAATGTAAATAATACTCTGTAAACATAAATATTTTACAGTTTTGTCCGGACATGAAACGTGATATCCAAGATGACAAGATTTTATGGACACCTTTGGAGAAAAATATTTCAGTTCAGTATATAAGCTTCTAGTTTAGTACATTGGAGCATGCCTTAGTAGTATATTTTCAAACTATAATAAATATTTTAAACTCTGCCACCAGAGCTGGCTACTCTCATTCAAAGCTACTAACAAAACTTAGTATATACTCAAAGGTATTAAATGTAGTAATTTTATTGAGAAGTAACCACGTAGGCAGATTGCAACCTTTAATGTTTTTTTTAAATAATCAAAAGGGATTTCGGACATAATCATTCTTTCACAAGTCCGCTTTTTTAATTTCACTAATCAGTTTTAGTTTGCTTATTTTTTAAATCATATAAATAGTTAAGCAAATCAATCGTCTTGTAATTATTGCCATTTACAAATTGACAAACAAATAGAAATTACTTAATATAATATATAATAAATAAATAACCTTATATACTGACTTTTATTACTCGGAACACTTTCGATCGCGGACTTCGACATTGAAGCTTCATTATTACATCGAAAAGATATTCAAACAATTTTGAACCAAACGCAAATATGTTTAAGAACTATTTTTGCCTGCTCATTGGCAACCATCTTTAGGTTTATTAAGAGGAAATAGGTGCTAATAATGACCATTAGCTAGTTGAGTAGGTTTTGCAGAAATGTAGGATAAAAAGTGAGATATGTGGCTCGGTGGTAATTGCGTCCGTTTTATATTCTGACGCATTCCGGTTCGATTGAAGCATAGGACAAAGAACAAGCTGAACTTATCCGTTTTAGAGATTTGGTCTCTGAGTAGTTTTCAGGCACTGTTTTTAGGTTTAATACTTTACACGGATATTATATGAAACGCCCGTAGATCAGCTAGTGGATGCAATTGCATGCGATTTACTAATGTTAATCAACTGTCGACACGGCCAATCCTCTATGAGTGACCGCAAAGAGGAAGTATAAGTTGTTTACATGTACACAAGTACCATTATAAATGTATTTATCTACACTAATGTTGTAACATTCTACTTATGTTTCCAATACTTGACTTATAATTACTACTGTTATAGCGCAGACAACAAAACACTCAATTTAAGCAATTTCACATGATGGTATAATATCCACATCGATATCGTAATATCTCATTATAACATCAATAAAACGCGACCAACCTGATTTGCAGGGCCAATCAGGTTGGTCGCGTTTTATTGATGCGCGCATAGCTGCGCTCTCATTGGTTAGATTTTAATGGCGGCAAAATCACTGTGACAATACACGTACGCGTGAATTTAATTTAATAAATTAAAAGTTAAAATGTTACAACATTAGTGAAGATAAAGTAGTGTATGCAACTGCATATAACACGGGTATTAAAACACTCGTTACTATTATGAACTCATGTCATAAACTCACACTCGTGTTTTAATACCCTTCATTATATGACAGTTGCATAAACTACTATTAATTTCTATATAATTATACACGTATGTACGTATATACGGTCGGATGACACGTTAAATAGTAGATAATAGTAAATAATAATAATACCGACAATTTAACGTGTCATGCGACCCACGAAAAAGGCCCAAATGTCTGGTAGTCATAGTACGGTAGTTGTTAAGCCATGTCAGAGGCCTTTAAGTGGTTTGGTGAACACTCGCCACTCTCATTCGATAAGAAGAAGAATTGAAAATGTGGAGTAACTGAAGCTAAAATTGGCAAGCGCGATATCTTCCTTGCTCAACTTAAAACTGGAATACGTAAAACACAAAACAAAATTTTCAGATGAGTTGAAAACCTTAACATCAGGTAAGTTGTAGTCAAGCGTGAGCCCATCTCATGTAAAAAAACCTCCTTTTTTTGAAGTGATAAATGTAACAACAGGCATGGTACTACAATAGTATTTCAGATAATTCAGTAGGGGTGCGCGCGGAGGTCAGGAAGCGACCCTCGCTCACTAATTAATTACGCGATCACACCCCTGCCCGGAGGGTTGGCAAGTGACTGTATTTAATAACTAGCTGGTGCCCGCGACTTCGTCCGCGTGGAATAGTTATTACCATAAAAACGGTTCTAGTGAGTTAACCTTAAAAGATAGACATTATATTGAAGAAGACACTTTGTTAGATTATTTTAAGAGAAATAATTCTTTCATATATATTTTTGTGATATCTTGAACCATTTTCGCAGCGCACGCAACGGAAGCCCTCAAAGATGAATATTTTTTCCCGTTTTTTCCACATTTTCTATTGTTTTTTCGCTCCTATTAGTTGAAGCGTGATGTTATATAGCCTAAAGCCTTCCTCGATAAATGGTCTATCCAACACAAAGAGATTTTTTCAATTCGGACTCGTAGTTCCTGAGTTTAGCGCGTTCAAACAAACAAACAAACTCTTCAGCTTTATAATATTAGTATAGATTTTTTAAATTATTATGATTTAATTTCGTATACCTGGAATATTGATGATGATGATGATTATTTTCGTTCATATCCAAACATGTTTAACGATCTGGAATTTGTGTGCAACATCTTGAACTAAATAAATAAAATTCAAAACATTCTAAAGTTCAGAAAAAATAGTTATTAGGAGTTATTGAGTTGTCAATATTTACGTTTTTTTTTATTTTGCTGATGAATTAGCTATTTTATCTGCATTATGATATGATAATGAAGACGATCTTACTTTTTAAATTACAACTTGTTTATATTTGTATTGATATACCAGTCGTAACAAATAACATCACTAGACATATTTACGACACAAGCGTTTGCTTAGTGTAGGGCTAGATGGCGCTGTGTGCAATGTCCCGAATTATTATTATTATTATATTTGATCACTAAAGAGACAGTAGCCAACCCTAACTAGTAGAACCACATAGTTCAGTTCAAGTAATGACAATAATTACTTACAATTTCATCACCTATGCACTTGTAATAAGGCACAAACTCCCTTGCCAGGTGTAAATGTCAGATGTATTAAAAATAATATGACTAGTAGTTCTGCGATTGGTAGACATTGCTTTATTTTAAATTTACATCGGTTAAAAATCTGTTTGTGAAGTAGTAAGTAAATATGTCAAAAAAAAAGGTTATCACGGAAAGGAATTATATTTTATATCTATATCTGGAAATTTGTATTTTGAAGATATCACGAACAACATTTTGCATGAATACATATTTTTTTATAAAACTTAAAAACTTCAAAACCAATATCTTTGGTTTTCTAGAGGCGAGATCTTTGTTAAGATAGCAACAATTTGAGATATATACCATCAGTCTATCTTTCTTAGTTTTGAGTCCAACTATAAATCAGGCCAGGCGACTGCACCTTAAAAGAGGTCATTTCAAAATGTAATACGTTTTTGCCATTCGCTCACTTGGCTCACGCGGTCAAATATAGTGTGAATTAATATAAAACACGTGATCATTATTTTTACTTATGACTTTATGATTGCTGTTGTTTCATGGTCAAATAACAAATGTATACAGAGTTATTGAAAACTAACGCATTGCCTCTTTCATATTCGGCTATTGTAAATAAATAAATAATAAATATCCCGGGTCATTGCACACAGCGCCATCTAGCCCCATCCATAGTACATTAAAACCGTGAATAAAGACATATTACTTCAAAACGTGTTTTATTCGAGTTTTATAAATAGTGGGCTCGATTTCTGTGATAAGGATGGAATTTAGCCACTATTTATATTTAATTCTTACCACAATAAAGTTATACAAATATATGACACAGCGATAACTTTTGTTTTAAGACGAAATGAAAATTCACCTCTGTATAAATAAAAATTAAAAATGAAATAATAAAAAAACAAAATCATACATTTAGTGACAATTGTTTGGCGCAGCTAATTTTTTCACGAACTTCCATTATTTCTAAAAAAAGTTGTTGTTTTTGACGCACTGAAGCCACCCTTTAAGGGTTATGCAGTAGATAGCAATAACCCTGAATACATTTGAAGGACAGGGCGTTGACTGGGTAATTATGGGAAACAAATGACAACTAGCACTTTACCTGCTGTCGTTTGGATAGTTTTGGATGAGAGGGTTAAATTTGATTTGTTGTGAAGGTCAGTGTTCTTTTGTAGATAGGTAGTAGAATTTTAAAGGTATAGTAGGCGCAGTAAACTAATAATATATGAAATAATATTTTATATGAATATAAATATTTCAAGACATTTCAAAAATTTCATATTTTATTCTTCAAAATAAGCAATTTGCAACGTATCAATTCTATTAAGGACTGAAATTTAACATCGTAGAGTCTTGGCTTATTTTTAAACTTTTAACTCTATGAGCTATAGCTCTATGATTTTTGATGACTAGGGATTTAGTTTCAACTAAAATACTTTTTTAACGGGAGATTAATAGCTTCGAATGATTTGTTGTTAACCTGATTAATAAAAATTAAAGATAGAGATAATTTTGAAATCCTCTAGTATTTTATTTTTACTAATAAGATTAAGGATATTTTTCTCTAACTCTAGTGACAAATTAAAATTATAACAAGATAATTCTACTTATAACAGTACTACCGTCTCTATAAAACATGCTACGAACATGCTACGCCATAGGCCTATCAGCTACGCCGTAGCACTATGTGCACTTTATATTCATACGATATTATGACATGTCTTACTATTATAACTTTTTGTACAAAATAAATATGTTTGCTGGTCTGTTTGATTTTCTTATGTTTATTAGAAAACATTGAAGAAACAAGTTTCGTAATAATGTAATAAATACATTTTATATACATTTCGAATTTCTTAAAACTTTCTCATTGGTAAAAAATAAATAAAAAAAAGATAGAGATTACAGAACATTGAGGTCTTTTTTATGGTCCTGAAAGTGGCATAGTGTACTTTTTATAATTATTATATTTACTTAATTCCGGATTAGCGCTAGGTGAAACAACGACCAATTTTATTATTATTATTTTTGAATGTAGGTGAAGATTTGAGTTTTTTACCAAATATCTGAAGGTTTTCAATATTTTTGTTTTTGTTGACAGGTGTATGAGGATGAAGAGAGAGGTGTAGTGGCGAGATGGCGGGCATGCCAGCACTGGGCAACAGCGTCGGCGCCGGCGATAGAGGTATAATATATTTTAACAAATATAAATAAGTTTAAAAAGTACCTTAAGTGGTGAAATTGAATATGACTGACAATCTTAATTTCATGAAATCAATACAGAATTGAATAAGATGTAATTTGGTATTTAGATAAGAGACACTCACACTCACAAACTTTCGTCTGCATATCATTAGTTACACTGACCCTGACTTCGCACCAGCCCTTTTAGACAAGAGGCGTATTTTAATGAGCGTACTGACGCTTACTTTTGGAATAGAAAGAACAATGTATGGGATTGACATCGCTCCGCGGGGTATTAAGTATAAGTATTACGTCACTCCCATACATTGGTCTTTCTATTCTCACTAAAATACGCCTCTTGTCAAAGGGGGCAGGTTGGATGACTTAGAAGTCATACGAAAAAAAAAATACGAGCAGACTATTTTATATTTTTTTTGTGTTACTTGAACTAAGAATTAATCGTGTATTGGTAAAATTAATTCGCTAATAAACATCCGTAACCAAGATTTAAACTAATTCGAAAAACCGCCGGAATCTCCTTCCAATGTTCCATAAAGCTTAAATAAGAGTAAAAGATAATGAGTAAGTCCTTTCATCACACGGAAGGGCGGTCGTGTTTGTACAGGACAGGCCAGTAAGTAAGAACAGGGGTGGATTTCCCCGGTAGTAATCAGGGTGCATATTTTTCTAATTTGTCAAGTCTTCAAGCTTGTCGTGCGTTACCTAAAGTACCCGCATCGCCATGTTTTATTTATTTGTAATGGTACACAAAACAGCATGTGTTCCCAAATAAGCTAAGTATACATTCAAAGCTGGTTTTGATCCAGAACAAATTCCTAAGATAAGTGTACACAGCTTGAACAACATAAATGCGATTAATAATTAGAAAACCTGAGTTAGACAGAGAATACAGTACCTAACTGGTACTGTGTGTTCTCTGTATACAGTAAACGTTTTTTAATCAGTGGGTTTGCACTGATCATACTACACTGTCAGAGTTATTGGCTTACTTACTTACTACGTATATGTCACCACCGACCGTAACAGAAGATCAGCGCTGGTGGCCCTGTGCCATCAGCATTAGGCTGAGTTGCGGCTGTACTGCATCACAATCTTAACATGTAAGTTTAGTAACAGATAAACAGATAAACATTTTATTGATAATTTGATGAATTATAAGTTAATTAGGAAAGGCAAAATTACAATAAAATTTCTATGAAATAATCATAATCTAAAATAATCATACTTATTACAAAAAATAATAGGAAATAGGAAATTGCATTCATTATAAAAATTTCGCAATTAACATTCGTCTATTACTATTGGAATAGCATTCTTTTTCCCTTTGAAAAAATTCGTCTACACTATAAACACTTATGTTTTTAAACACATTATCGCTGACGGAGTTCACAATGTCTTGTGGTAAACAATCAAATTAAGTAAGTTTGCATGTCTCAATAAAGAATTTTTTTTCTTTCTTTACTTATCCACAGTTTGCCTGAAACAAAAGCTGAAACTGGATTCTCGAACCAAATCGATATTTAAAAAAATCAAACAAAAACGAATAATAATACAGATGACAAATACGAGTAAACAACGCAATAAAAAGTCAACCTATAACGCCCTCAATATATAAACGCCCTTGCTTTTAAAAGATATACAATAGTGTAATTTACAGGCATTATAAATGAAATAAAATTTAATTTGTTTATTTTGCATAATTTCGTTTTACAAAAAGATATTGGAATCCAAAGCCTCCCGAACTAGTTTTCACTGTGTCTCGGGAGCCGATGGCTTCTCCCTGCTTACAATTTACACACAAATAAACAGAATGCCAAAAAAATAATAAAGAAATGGTAACATTTAAATAAAAACATAACAAACATTAAGATTTATCAAACATAATAAGTTTTCTTAACCTTGCATATTTTTATGGAATTAAAGTTATGTTTATAAATTCAATAAAGATTTTAAAATTTTAAAATTTTCTCAAATTATTCGTATAACTTAATAGTATTTTAATTTATTTAAGAATATGTATTTAACAATATTTTATTACAGGATGGATGTAAATAACTATATGTTAAGCATACATACACACACATGGTGTGTGTGTGTGTGTGTGTGTTTGTGTGTGTGTGAGAGAGAGTGTTTTGTTATGTGTGACTAAGCTAGTACAACAAATTACTACTAATATATTAACTAAACGGTTTTCACTCAAGTGAGTGAAAACCGTTTAGTTAATATATTGATAAAATGTCTCACGAAAGTTTTAATATTAAAATTACTACTATTGACTTACTAGTCAATAGTAGTAAAATAATGATTAAGAGTAATTCAAAAATAAAAGCTTTCACACATTTTTTCTACTTCATTATAGTTAAAATCAGTAAGCCATTCAATTACTTTCTTTTTGACTTCTCTATCTGTAAGGAAATCTATTTTTTTACATTTGTTTACCTCATTGTATAGTATTACAGAGACTATTACTATACATTATTGTCTATTTTGTAATTTCGTTTCATGAATTTGCAAAATTCTAGCATTCATTATTTGATAATGCCTGCTAATATTGACATGGTAAATTGACCATAAAATAGTTAATTGTTTGTTTGTGAGAAAACAGAGATATTTTCTTAAAAAAACTATTTTTTAAGAAAATATCTCTGTTTTTTCTCTTATCTTCGTATTACCTAAGTCTATCCCTGGTCCATACGTAGACGTTGGTAAGTACTTATAAAGTGAGTGAGTGTGAGAGGGATTTGTTTTTACTCCCTCGGGACAGGTGGGGTCGAGAGGGAACATGACGAAGAGATAGATAGAGGGAAAAAGCAGTAGCTTAGTTACATCTATATATATATATATATATATATAATTTTTTTTCTGAATATTTATTTATATTGCGAAAGTCAACATGACTTTATGAAATTATGCATCGAATGAAGCGCTACGAGAAATTTGAAAAAATGTGGATGTAAAATCATATAGCATTGTCAAACATTCTAAAGTGGTTTGAAAGCTCTCAATATCAGAGCTCGCTTCGCCAATTTTACACTGATTTAGCACAGTTAATATTATATTTACGTCTGAAAACAGATACGTAACAACACAACTGTATCCATAATTGAAAGAATAGATAAAAACCTCCCGATAGAGCGTAAGATAACATGATGTTTTTGTCGAATTTTTTTGTCGTAATAAAATAACTTAATTATTTTTTTCTATTATGTACTTAACTATATACATACTAACACTGTCAATAATTCAATTTTATAATTTGTAGACTGTGCTAAATTATTTTTTATTATCAATTTTATGTAACATGTACACAAATAATGTTTCTACTGGGAAGGACTAGGTACCAAGATACAGGCTAACGCCTAGTTTGGTATCTAGAGCCGCCACTACATATATGTACATTTTTCTACATCAATAAATAATTTTGAATTTTGATGTTAAGCACCACTGTAGTATATAATAAAGCACGCACGCTTTAAAGAATCATATTTACTCTGTATTTGAAAACTTCTGAGGCGCGGGGAAACTGTACGAGTAAGTACATCATAATACAGAATCGAAAGATATCTAGTATTGTGTACAGAAAACCCTCAGCGTACAACACAAATTGCAGCAATACAAATGTAAATAGAAATGTACCCCTTGAATGGATAAATAAAGGAATTTTGATTTTGAATTTGAATATAAATGCTTTGGAAAGTGTCTTTAGTAAAATAACATGTTTACGTCTATTTATACACATATAAGCAACAACAATAACTATCATATACAAATGATCGCGACGATGACCAAAATGCTGGCCTTTTTCTGGCTCAACGTATCAGCATTGCCATCCAGCGTGTTAATGCGGCCAGTATGCTGGGCACGCTGCCCTCTGGTAGTGGGCTGGAGCACTTAGATTATCTTTAGGCTTTTTTATAGATTTTCTAAGTGTCCCTTTTTGTAGTAGTTAGAAGTAGTATGTTTAGTTTTTCTTCCCTTGTTTTTATATTTTATTATTGTAAATAAATTATTTATATCATATACATATATGTGCAGATCTTATTTATGTGTGTTTACATTAAATACCAATACCTAACAAACTGTAAACGAAACAAGGCAAATTTAGTAACTGTTCCACCGCCCCCTGTGCTATTTATCCGTCCCGTGACAATCAAATTTGGTAAATGACACTTTGATGAGCGTGTGAGAGCCATTCATAGCGCAGGACGAGAGTTTATGAATTTATCTCCTTTCGTTATTAGATTTTTGAACGGAAGTGCTGCTAAAAATATAGGAATTTTAATGTTTTAATTGGGACTTGGGAATTGAAACTTTGAATAGCACAGCGGTGCGGGAACATCTTTTAACCACATTATAAGTGATTTCTTTAATAGGTATGACAGTGCTTTTTATTGATATCTAGGAGGCTAGGAATGAAAAGCCGCTCTTTGTTTTGATGCTGCTGGAATAGAACTGACATTTGTCCCATACGATTGACGACCATGACTTCGACATAAGCGACACTGTAGCTCGAGGTAGCTCAGCGGTTCCAGTGTCTGCTTTTCATTCAGACGCATCCAGGTTTGAATCTGGTCCTACACCAATGACTTGTTCTTTTCAAGTTATGTGTGGATTTGCACTCGCATAGCGGTTATTCTCATTCTATTAAACTACGAACTAAACTATATTTGAAGTGGTTTGTTCCAGCCGGCAGCAACAGGTCGTCGAGCAGTGGTTCCCGCCGCGGTTCTTCCCCGCACTGCCCTACGGTATGTACCTATATGTGTGTCAATCTTGGGATTACTTGGGCCAATGTTTATGTAGAATAATAATTATAGGCCTGAATATATCAGGTGCAAAATAATGCTTGACAAGTTGGCGCACGGAAATAAAACATTTCTCATAGAAACCAATGAGGTTTAATTGGTTATTCATTTTTAATTCCATTTTGGGCGCTTCCGTGGGTCTGTTTGCCTAGTTCGGCAGTCGTTAAGCCATGTCAGAGGCCCTTAGGGTATGAAAACTCTCGACACCAGAGTTGGCCACTCTCATTCGATAAGAAGAAGAAGTAAGAGGTTTAATCACTATCTTGGCTAAACTATTGCAAATTTTAAACTAACATACGCAGCGTGAGGATATCAAACGATTTTTGATATATGTTGAAGTAAACAAAAACTTAAGTATAAAAATTTAATATTGGAGCCGTTGCATCTTTTGCTCATTAGTGAAACAGATATTACATTTATTATTACATTACATTAGCGTTTTGCTTCGACTTTCACCGTGCGAACAGCCAAACTGTGGAGTTCCTTGCCCGAATCTCTATTCCCCTTGAACTATAATTTATCGGTCTTCAATTCGAGAGTAAACCGGTTTCGTCTAGGCAAGTGCGCTCGATCGTAGATTAAAACGTTGCTTAACATCAGGGAAGTTATAGTCAAGCGTGAGCCTATCTCATGAAAAAAAAACGCAGTAGGTACACATGAAATCGTTATAAATAAATAAATATTTCAGGACATATCACACAGCGCCATCTAGCCCCATACTAAGCTTACGCTTGTATCATGGATCGCTTGTCTGGAAGAGATTGCAATCAGCGTTAATATTGAACAATTTGTACATTTTTAATTATGTAATTTAGATAGGTGTCACTTGTGGTCGTTTAAGATATTAGAGTTATTTATTTCAATTTGTGTAAAAAATAGAAAAGTTCATAAAACGGAAGATATTGTTTGTAAAAACTAGATCACCTTCTTACCCAGGAGCAAGACACAGAGGCCGCAGTCCACAAGCCGGACTTGACTAGCGCTCTGCCCCCGACCCGCACGCGCCCCACCAGCTACGAACGAGAGTACCATGATAAAGTACCCACCATGGTGAGTTTACAGTCATTAATTACTAGTAGATACCGCAAGTTTACTCGTGTTGTTTAGGTATTTAAATAAACTAGGGGACGCCTGCGGCTTCGCTCGTATTATTTCAGGATAAAAAGAAGCATATGAGACCTCAGACTACCTACATACCAAAATCATTATAATCCATTCAGCCGTTTTTGCGTGATGCACGCATAAATAAACAGACAGACAGACAAAAATCTAAAAACTGCTGGAACGTGTTCTGTTATCAATTTACGAGTACAGTAAACCCAATTTTTTTTTTCTAAAATCTTCTATGTACTTATTTTTGACCCTCTTCAGCTTTATTATATGTATAGAATATACATAAAGGGCAGCTAATGTGACTCTCCGAATCCTATACCTACTAGTTTACATATAAAAAAATATAAGGATTCAATACTCCGAAGTGTATAAACGCAACAAACACCGTTTGAGTATTGTTTTATTTTTAAAACAATTTAAAATTGAAAACAAATGCATATTTAATTTACATTTACAGAACTCATTTATACCACGTTATAAAACTTTGACCCAAAACAAATTTCCAATCATTCCTTTTTTACATCAGTAAATAAAAGTTTATCGATTGACTGATATTCATTCCATAGAGTTATTTATATTTTATATGATGTTATTTAATAAAATTAAATTTGTAACACAACTGAACGAATTTAAACAGAAAATGACTTAAAACACTGAATGTTAAATAATCTGGAAATGATGGTCCTTTCTGGAGTAAAATTAAAGTAGTAACGAGTGACAGGTGGCTCCAACAGGCTTCTATCCAGGTTCAGGGGGTTACTGTGGGATGAATAAAGATAGAAAACATATTGGATTCATATTGATAAAAAAACATCATGGGATTCATATTGATAAAAAAATATTATGGGATTCATATTGATAAAAAAAAATATGGGATTCATATTGATAAAAAAACGTTATGGGATTAATAGATATTGTTTAATTTTTTATATCTGATTTATACGAATAAGTAAAAGAAATAACAACTTAACCGACTTACTAGTCTAATTTCAATTGCGAAAAGATTTCTTTGTTTGTTTGTTATAAAAGCTTAAAATCAAGTCATATCTTCTGAAACAACAAACTATTAATTGCTGATGGAAGTCAACGATGAAAAATGGCAGCGAATCGACACTGATTCAATTTCCTACGTTCACAATTTAAAAATAAATAAGTATCACATATTATATTTTATAAGAACAAATTTAGTCACTAAATATGCCTCAAAATTTCAAAGAACTTAACACTTTTTTTCATGTGACAAGTTCGCGTTTGACTTCAGATAGCACACTTGATGATTAGCTAATTTAATAACCTTATTAATAATTATATTCATAACTTAATTTATAAACTCAACTAACAATTCTGAAAAATGCAGACAGCACGGTGCCAACAGCGCTAAAGGATCTCTTTCTTTGAGTCGTTTTTGCTCATGATTGAGGGTCGTGACTCCCCCGCAGAATTCATTCGTTAGGGGAGTTTTTTTTTGGGCAGATACATCGCTGTGGGCGCCCAGGTCCTTCCACGGAAGACACATGTCCTCGGATAACTAAAGGATATGTAGAATCAAAACTATATTTATTTCGTTACTAGCTGTGCGCGCGACTTCGTACGCGTGGAATAGTTATTTTGGGCATCGTATTAATTTTTGCAAACTACCTCTTCAGCTTTATAAATTACAGCTGTTACTCACGACTTGAACCGTTTTCGCAGCTCACGCAACGGAAGCCCTCAAAGATGAATAATTTTCCCCGTTTTTTCCACATTTTCTATTGTTTCTTCGCTCCTATTAGTTGCAGCGTGATGTTATATAGCCTAAAGCCTTCCTCGATAAATGGTCTATACAACACAAAAAGAACTTTTCAAATCGCACCAGTAGTTCCTGAGATTAGCGCGTTCAAACAAACAAACAAACTCTTCAGCTTTATAATATTAGTATAGATTATTTAAATTCCATAGTAACCTCTCAGGTGGAGCGAAATCCGATGGCTAAATGTAATTGCAGTATGACGTCCAATTTTCAGCATGACTAACTCTTCAGTTTTTGCCGCACGCCCGTTGTTTTGCAGGCTTTACACTTTTGAAATATTATTTTTGAACAATGTAGCGTATTTTTGTGGATGAAATGCTTTGATTTTTTTTAAATTATAGGCTATGCTATAGAACAGTTTTAATCGTTTTTATAAATAAAGTTTATTAAGATACGAAACTCATGGCAGCACAAACTTTCGCAATATCTTTTAGGCAACTATATATTTAAGGCAAAAGAGAGAAAATTACAATATCATATGGGTTGTATAATAAAGAAAAAATATATGTACCTAACTCATTTATTTCGACGTGACACAACAATATTTATAAAAAAGAAATAAATACAATATCATGATACAAATATGTAAAAATAAAACACAATACACAAAAAACTCGGCCTGAAGTTATTTCCTTGACCTATACTTACCTATTCTTTGGCATTCTCATTCTACAGATCCCTAAGATTCTACAGAAATAGTTGGAATTCGAGAGATCTGGCTCACAAACTCAAAAATGTCTTTCTTCATTAAAAAAAAAAAAAAATTGTTTGCGGCGAAGTTCCTCTCGACTCGATTTTAGGGGTGAGCCAGAAAGAAATTTGGGGGAGCCAGAACTCTCGAATTCCAACTAGTTACAGATCTAACATCTTCAGCATAGAACGGCAAAAAGCTAGTGCCTTTGCCCTTCTTATGCTTTAGTCTTGATACTAATTTCTACTATTTTCTCCAGGCATCTCTAAGCGGCGCTGGCGTGGTGACACACACGGCCCCTTCGTACGAGGAGCAGCGCGCCAGCCCCGCGCTGCTGGCCCGCACGAGCGGCACGCCGGGCGGGCGCAGCGCGAGGGACGACGGCTACTGCTCCGCCACCAGCACGCCCAGGGCTGTAGGTGCGTACACCATGTGCTGCAATTGTATGTTGGAGGCGACGTTTTGGAATCGTTTTGCCAATTTTTGACAGAATTTTGCCAATTTTTGCCAGTGTTTTGTCAGTTTCTGACAAAATCTTGACAATTTGTGTCAAATTATGTCAAAATTGTGTTACTTTTTCAAAAAGTAAAGTCTCTAAAAGACAGTATAACTAACAGTAGTAATATAATCATACCACAAGCGTCACAAAGACAGAATAAAACAGAATAGCACGCCCAGGGCTGCCACGTATATTATGTGCTACGGTTGTATATTTTTAAAAAGTGCCGTTGATTTAAATTGCATTCACTAAAGTACATTGTATGTACTTTCTTAGACAATAGTGGTGCTTAACATCAAACATAAGCAGGCTGTAATCTATACTAATATTATAAAGCTGAAGAGTTTGTTTGTTTGTTTGTTTGTATGTTTGTTAGTTTGAACGCGTTAATCTCAGGAACTACTGCTCCGAATTGAAAAATTATTTTTGTGTTGAAGAGACCATTTATCGGAGAAGGTTTTAGGCTATATAACATCACACTGTAACTAATAGGAGCGAAGAAACAATGGAAAGTGTGGAAAAAACGTGAAAATTATTAATCTTTGAGGGTTTTCCGTTACGTGCGCTGCGAAAATGGTTCAGAAAGTCGTGGGTAGCAGCTAGCTATAATTTATAGAACTGAAAAGGTTGTTTGTAAAAATAAATATGATACCCAAAATAACTATTCCACGCGGACGAAGTCGCGAGCACAGCTAGTCAAACATAAGCCTGTTTCGTGTTAAAAATGTACTCGTATATAGAGGAGTAACACACATACATATTCTGGGTATAATGACAACAAGAAAATTTAAATGTTTTTTTTGACCCCAAAAAGGACATTAACTACATGTTCAAACCAAATAGTATGTATTTTTTTAGTATCCAAGCGAAAATGAATCCGTTTGACAGCACAGCCTCAATCATCAAAACAGACGAAACTCCAACATATCAATTTTCTTCCGATATTTTCCTTCCCCACTAAGCGAGTATAAACGTACGTATAATTTTAAAAACAAGTCTTTATGCAGTGATAGGCTGGGATTAGACTAAGCTTGAATTAATGATGACATGTGATTGTGAAATTATAATGAAAAATTATATAGTAGGTATATATTATATACAGAATATGTACGCAGGTTGAATTGGTTCTTGTACGTGCATTGTATTGTTTGCCTTAATGCAAAGACTAGTCAATATTTGCTTTTAATTACAATTACCGAAAATTGACAACAGAACCTCTCAACCAAACCATTATACTCGTAGTATCTACTTATAGTTTGTAAAGCAAGACAATAGCCAGTATTGGACAGTAATAGGTATTTGTCGGAGTGTTTGCTACAACGCTGACCCCGCAATATCGTTGCCGAGAGCTATCTGGGGAAGTGTACTGTACAGAGTTGTTCAATAACTGATTCGTGCATGATTTTATCGTTTTGTTTTTTTAACTAGCTTGCCCAGCCCAGCATACTGCTTGCGTATTTATAACTTAATATGAAACTAAGTTCAAAGTAATCACTTTTAAAAGACGACTTTTTTAGAGGGATATAAAGTTTCTCAGCTGAAACAATTGTTCTGGATAATAAAACACATACACTGCTAATAATTTTGGGTTATTTTTCGGTCTCAGTAACGCGAAATAAGTGAATTTTATTTATCTATTTATTTTACCAACATTCTTTTTTGGGTTTTCTTAAGACTTCAATTGTTTTCGGTTTTTATAGTGCATGATGAAATTTCACAGTATCAATAAATACATAATATTATTCCTGTCATAATAATAATGACATTTATTTTCAATCATAATACAGAAAAACAAAGGAGAAAACAAATAAAAATACTTGGTGTCATGCGGGAATCGAACCCGCAACTCTAGATTAGAAGGCAGAGCCACTACCCACTAAGCTAACAGGCCAGTCAATGCAATGACAGTTCCCAGTGCTTTAAATTAATAAGAATTCCTTCTTATTAATTTAAAGCTTAATATACAAATAATAAAAAGGGGCCACTTAGAAAATCTTTAGAAAAGCCTTAAGATGGTTGAGGCCTTCACATTTATAATGAATAGTCTTGTAGAACAATAAACTCGACAATACAATCAACAAGTAGCCAGACAGACTGTTATCTATTACTGGCTGCTGTTATTTATTCTGTGATACTACATAGTAACTAGTTAGAGTAAACACAAATATACTGAGTAATAGTGGACTGAGAGGGTGATTTATATGTACAGACATCGAGCGGGCCCGACTATAAATGACTATTTAATGATTCATTGATCAATGTGCTAATGTGCCAAGCATGCTGGGCACGCTGCCCTTGGGCAGTGGGCCAGATCACTTTAGGGTTTTCGCAAGATTTTCTAAGTGCCCCCTTTTTATGATATCGTAATTGTTAAGACTCCCTCTCTTGAGTCGTATTTCCTTATGACTGATGGTCGTGACTCCCCTGCAGAATTAATTCGTTAGGGGAGTTCTCTTGGGCAGATACATCGTAGTGGGTGCCCAGGTCCTTCCACGGAAGACGCATGTCCTCGGATATTATGGTCCTCAAACAGGTCGGTTTCCTCACGATGTTTCCTTCACCGCTAAGCGAGTGCAAATCTACACATAACTTGAAAGTACAAGTCATTAGGTGCGTCTGGATGAAAAGCAGACACTGTAACCGCTGCACCACTCTCGCTTAAGTTAAGACTACTTAGTATGTTAAGTTTTTTCCTAAATATTAATTTAAAGCAGTGGGAACTGCCATTAAAAACATACACATTTATTTTGTCCAAAATGAATCATTAATAACATTGAATTATTTATTTCCTTACAAGGCTTCTCAAGACTGAGAGTATTTTGGCATAACAGCAGTTTTTACTAAAATATGAAGCGCCCGTAGCTCAGCTAGCGGAGGCAATCGCATGCGATTACCAATATTAAGCAAAGGTCGACGCAGTCAGTCCTTGGATGGGTGACCGAAAAGTGGCATTCCATTTTGGGCGCTTCCGTGGGTGCTACGTTAAATTGTTGGTCCCGGCTGTGTATCTAGAATGGCAGTCGTTAAGCCATGTCAGAGGCAATTAGGGCGGTTTGAAAACTTTCGACACCAGAGTTGGCCACTCGCATTCGATAAGAAGAAGACTTAAATATGGCATACCATGATTTATTACTCTGAATAAAACTCAAAAATAAGTTTAAATCAATCAATTAGTCTGATCTCTACCAATACCTAAAACCAATAACAAGGGTACCAATAATAAAGGTTTAATAAAACAATGGTTTCCACTAAGTTTTCCGCCAACTTGGGTCTGAATGAGACAAACAGTGGAGAGGCAATAAGCTGGTCTCGAGAGCTTTCAAAGTTTCTTGCACTTTAATATATTTTACGCTGCAACTTTTAAAATCTACAGCCTAGAGTAAAATATTTTGGTACCTTAGTAAAAAGATTTTAAAACTGCAAAAAAATCATAGAATTAGGTAAAAATAAAAAAGTTATTTTTTATCACGAAATAGGCTTACGTTTGACTACAGCACCACTGTAGTCTAAGATGAAGCACCCTTGCTTAGAAGAAACCTGGGTATAATTAAAATGTTTTTTGTGCATAAAGTCTTACAGGTAGATATATCGTCTTCTATTTATTAGGCTAATGTTGTTTATCAACAGGCACCTGTTATAATAATTGTCCGTGCAATAGGTCTCTAGAAAGCCTGTAGTGTGTGGCACACACACTCCCACTTCCTTGTTTGTGTAGTGTATATAATTTGTGTGTACTCTTTTAGATTTGACTATGTAAAGAGAAAGTGTTAAAATAATGGCCACAACAACTTGAAACTTACAAGTTTAAATTAATACTAATGAATAAAAACTTAATTTTCAAAAAGAATATTTATATTTTCATTAATTTGATACAAATGTGCACGAAAATAATTGAAATCAGAATGTTGCAGATTTTAAACATAATTTCATGTTTAATAAATGTCCTACAGTAACTCGTTCTACGTTCTGTTGATTAAAAACTTGCGAGTTCGTATTTAATGCAATATGCAGAGCTCTTTATGAAAATTCGTATCATATTTTTTTATAGATAGGTATGTGCTTAGAGCTACTTTATTAAAGTTTTTATGTTATAGCTACTTGAGTTTGACCGCAATTTGCTTGTTATTAAAAGTGTTCATTTTATTTATGAGTAAATCATACACTGTAACTTAATATATATTTTATCATTCCGATAATTTAATATAAGTCGTTGCTTTTAGGTACACGAATAAATAAATGGAGAAAACAGCTACATGTTCTTAAATGCTTCGCCACCGACGTTTATGATAATAATATTTAACGCAGGGTGCTATGTGAAATCGATATTTCATAAAAATCAAATAAAATAGAAGTATATAAGATAGAGCTATTTTTTTTTTCAATTTATATAATTTTGATTCAATGTTAAGACAATAAAAAACGCCAAAACACGATTACGTATACTTCGCTCGATAGTTTTATTTTTTGAAAAATAGTTGTTTTGAAATATTTTTCACTTTTTTTTCCAAAAGTAGTACAGAAATTTAAACCAATTTAATTATATCTAAAAGATAATGTTATTATTTAGAGGAGTAAAAAGCCATAAATAGAATATTCTGAATTGCTGATTTTATATGAATTTATTTCGTCAAAAACGTCTGCAAAACTGCTCAAATTGTGCAAAAATGTTTGCGTGTGCGCGCGATGCTCGCCCTTGCTCTCATGTTAATACAGCGTGGAATTGCATGCGAAATAGCAACTGTAGGCATTTTACCAAGCGCAAAGCGTTTTTGGGTGAAATATCGTGGCTTTAAGCAGTTATTATATTTTTAGTTATTGTTTTGTAATCATATATAAGTATTTATGTTACTTTATAAAATAAGCAAATTCAGATAATTCATGTCAGTGGCCCTTAGCCATCTGGGCAGCTTGATAAACTCTCGACGTTGGCCACACTCATTCGATAAAAATAAGACAGAAGTAAATTGACCTACAGTACCTGAATTACAGTTCAAATTACTCGAAAAAACGAGCGATAAACAACTCGACAAATACACTGGAAAGCTCATTGGATTCCGTTTAGCGCATACCTCGTCGCCGCCATTTTTGAATTCTAAGATGGCCGCCGTCACCTCCAGAATTATTGCGGAATTTTTCCGCGTCGGCACGCCATTATGCCTGAGGTTGGATGCCGGCGATATTAAGATGGGACGGTTGAGAACGTACGGTATTTTAGGTATCGACTGCCTGTGACTTTTGAAGAGGATTGAGCTCACAGTTGGTGAGAATTTGGTTTTAACGAATGTATTGGGAGGGAGTGTATTGGGAGCTGCATAAACGGTAAATGTAACATTCGATTTCTCCAAAAAGTATTATTTGTTTCAGATCACAAATCAACGAAAGGATCGGTTGTCACTCTATCGTGTTATAAAAGTAAGTTTATATTGAAAATTTATTTTGGTTATATTATGAAGTTATTACGTACCTACGTAACCTAGGTAGATATTTAAACTTTTTTGTGGGCATAATACCATATCTAACTGTAGGAAGATGCAGTCTATGTATTTATTTTGCAATCAAACACAATTTCTAAACAGATTAAAAAAAATATATTGAATTACTATATTATTGTATTTAATTTATTTACCATAATGATGAATTGTTATTTTTTAGAGGAGCCGAAGGTTCAGATGGAAGAGGAATTCTACAACGAAGCAAAACGATTAAGAGCTAATAGTATCAAGGCAGGTAGGCACAAACTTTATTTGAATAATTAATGTAAGCTTTCATTGCTTCGTAAGTTTATTATAAAAATAACATATTAATACTACGTATAAGTTTTTGATAGATTCGAGAACAAATGGGTCTTTGCTTGGATGTATGTATAGATTAATATGTGACGAATCTTATATATAATCAAGTACACAAATCTATACTAATACTTACTAATATAATATTAAAAAGCTGAAGAGTTTGTTTGTTTGTTTGTTTGTTTGAACGCGCTAATCTCAGGAACTACTGGTCCGAATTGAAAAATTCTTTTTGTGTTGGATAGACCATTTATCGAGGAAGGCTGTATAATTTTAGGCTATATAACATTACGCTTCAACTAATAGGAGCGAAGAAACAATAGAAAATGTGGAAAAAACAGGGAAAATTGTTCATCTTTGAAGGCTTCCGTTGCGTGCGCTGCGAAAACGGTTCAAGATATCAAAAAAATGTGAATGAAAGAATTATTCCTCTTAAAAAGATCTAACAAAATTTCCCAAACAGTACATGTCTATCTTTTAAGGTTAACTCACTAAACCGTTTTCATGGTAATAACTATTCCACGCGGACGAAGTCGCGCGCACCAGCTAGTTTTATCATATTTTGACAATACCCGCGGACATGTGTCTTCCGTGGAAGGACCTGGGTGCCCACCACGATGTATCTTATATGTGAACTTCCACAACAAATTTATTCTACTGGGGAGTTACGACCCTCAGTTATGAAGAAATAAGACTCAACGAGAGACAACAACTATAAGCACCTATACTCATGTAATTTATTCTTCAGGTCCCGAAACAAACGACGGGCGAGAGACCTGGGGCACTGGAGCAGACTTCTTGCTGTCCATCATTGGGTTCGCAGTCGACCTCGCCAATGTGTGGAGGTTCCCGTACCTGTGCTATAGGAATGGTGGAGGTAAGTTCAATTATATCTTCATCATCATCATCATTTTCATTATTGCACCTACAAGGGATGATTTATGTGGCGTCCATACTATTTTTGCAACTGCGCTCGTGGCTAAATAAGCCAATTCGAGGGGCACAAATGCGGTCATAATATTGGCAGGAGTAATGTCGTTTTGAGTAAAAAGTAATTATATCACACAAAAAAACTAAATGCAAGAAAAAAAAGTATGTAATTTCATAAAAACTATGCACCACCTCTCTGAGGTTGAAAAAACGTTGCAATGCCTCTGATGTTTTTTTTTCTTCTTTTTTGGTCATTACTATTATTGTGTCAGTTCCCAAGTTATAAAACTTGGGATTTTATTGTATATAGCCTCTGGTGTTACAAGTGTCCATAAGTGACGGTTATGTTTACCATTAGGGCAGACTAAGACCTTGATAGTAGGAATTGGTATAAAGACCAATTATAAAAGTTTTGTGCACACCTCATCCAGGTTGGACCCTCGACTTTGACAGTGTCGTCGACCCATCTCGAGACCGGACGACCTATAAGACATTTTATAAGGCTACAAAACTTTTTTTGGACAGCTTAATTTGAAATGCAAGTCATCGTTTTATCTTTTGTAATTTTTCAATTTCACTGTAGAACTACAGTTTGTACTTTATACTTATGGGATACTGCGCGTTAAACTAAGATTTCATGAAACTTAGATTTCATGAAACTAAGATTTCATGACTCATTAATCAAGATTTCAGCGTGCGATTTCAATTTATCAACTGAATCCTTTAACTCCATTGTTTTACACGCTGATAGTTTCATTACTGGGAGAGCAGATTAAGGACGAGAAGATTTAACACCCTCCAAGTTAAAGTACTCGTGATTCAAAGTTAAGTAATTCTTTGGATTTGCTTAAATTGATTAAAAAATGTATGGAGGTGGTATATTTGACGAAAAGGATAAAAAACTTGATAATCTCCTATTTTAAGTCGGTTGAATATGAAAACAAATAGGAAACAAAATAAATTTATTTGACGTAATCCTAGAATTAATTATCGGAATCGTATGTAGTCTCTGACCTCGTAGCACTTAGGCTGTTAAAACCCTGAGTCCAAAATATATTTAGATACTTAGGTACTAGCGTTTATATTTTTTTGCAAGTTAGATAGCTCAACAATAAAAATATACACATTAAAAATAACGAAACGAATGTCAAAGCTGGTATAAGCCTACTGGTTTTGTAGGTATGACTAGCTTTTGCCTGCAGCTTCACACGCATTACTACACGTTAACCTTTCTCTTAAATCACTCTATCTCATTAAAAACTGCATCAGGTTTTTTTGTTTAGTTTTAAAGATCGAAGCATACATACATAGAGACGTAGGGACAGACGCGGAAAGCTACTCTGCTTTATAAAGCATATTATACTATGTAGTGATGTACCATAAGTTATTTTTTATTTATTTGATAATCTTCTACAAGATAAAACTAACGTCTATACTCGTAATTCCACAGGTGCGTTCCTGATCCCCTACACGCTGATGTTGATATTCGGGGCAGTCCCCCTGTTCTACATGGAGCTGATACTCGGCCAGTACAACCGCCAGGGACCCATCACGCTGTGGAAGATATGCCCGCTTTTTAAAGGTTAGTTTATTTAGCAGATAGATATATAGATAAGATTAATAAATTATTAAAATACCACACATAAAACAATACAAAAAAAAACATAGAAATTCAAATTTGCGTCTTAAGTAGTTGGTTAACTTAAAATTTGCATCTTAAGTAGTTTTGGCAGTTTTTTTAGTAGTTGGTTAAAGTTTCAAAAAAATCGGTCTATAAATAGCAGTGATCGAGTAACTTACGTATAGTTTCCTGGAATATTGTAAAAAGATTGTTATAAAAGATGTAAACAAAATTAAAAAAAAAACAAACATATTGTGCCTATTAGTTAATTTCATGTGTTCGTTATGATAGAGACATAGATATGTGGTATGTTGGAGAAGATGCATATACTCAGCAGTAGATGGATTGATAATGATGATAAAAAAACACAATAATCACAAATACTTGAAAATATCTTGATTTCAGGTGTGGGATTTTGTGCTGTTATGGTGGCATTTTACGTATCCTTCTACTACAACGTTATTATTGGTGAGTTATTAAAATCCTCTTTAATTTAATATCGTAATATAATAAAATCGATATAAGAAAAAAATAAACAACCTTACCTTAGAGTCTTGGAGTAAACTATCAAATATTCTCGTGGCTATCCCATTCTGAGTGTTTCAACTTATGCTTACTTTGAGGAAAAGAACAGTTTACGTCAGCAAATAGAGTCTCAGTAATTTACTGCGAGATATTCGTCCCTCAAACTGATTTTACTCTAATTTAGCATAAACTGTATTGCTATAACGTTACATATCTTTTTCCCGCAATCAGTAGCCGTTCTGCATACGTGGTCGCATCGTTGACATAAAATAGCAATAGATTGGCTTATGCACTCTGCGTTAAAAAAACTGAGCTACATCCATTGATGTCGTAATTCTTAAGCCTAAGCTATTTGTACACACACATATCTGTTTGGCTGACATGTGTATGACAAACCGCTCACTCTACCAATAACAATGGAATCAACGGGGCTTTATTTTGACGACTACTTAAGCACCGTACACTTTCTTGTTGACAGTGTAGAAACAAGGGAAGAAAAAAGTTTTCTCAAGATTTTTTAAGTGCACCTTTTTTGTAGTTAGAAGTAGTATGCTAAACATACTTTTTCTAACTACAAAAAAGGTAGTAAGGTAGGTAGTTAGAAGTAGTATGCTAAACATACTACTTCTAACTACAAAAAAGGTGCACTTAGAAAATCTTGAGAAAACCTTAAAGATTCTTTCTTGTTGTTGTTAAAGTGTGTTTGGCACTAATTTGCCAAGCATGAAACATATATAGGTATACCGTCTGTTCTCTAAGTATGCACTGTGCAATATGTGTGTGTATGTGGTATTACTATTTGTAATAAATCACGATATGTCGGCTGTTAGGTACCGAAATAATAATACTACGCATTTTTTTAAAACTAAATCAGGTTTGCACTTAACAATAGTTTGCTTGATGGTAAGCAATAGATATTGTCTAAGATGGATCGTGCTTACCCAATAAGAACCAGTTCACTCTCGCTTTAAAGGACGTCAGATTTCGTGGGGAACAGGGAGTCAGCACATAGGTAAAAGCAGCCAGCAAATAGCCATTTGTTTTAATAAATGTATTGACCTTGCTCATTGCTTTCAATACTATGTCAACGGATCGCATCACATTTGGATCGGTTCCAAACATTAAAATTCACGAAAATAAGGGCAAACTGGCCAAAAACTAACTGGTTTCATGTAAAGGTTAAACACCCTATGGAGGTTTGCCAAAGTTGACCTGAATTAGTTAACTGCTCGCTTATTCCGCTCAATTAAACCTATTTTGTGACCAAAAGTGCTTGTAAATGTTTGTTATAGTTTTTCTAGCTAACTAACTGTTTTGTTTATAAACACTATAAACTACAATTTTACAAGAAGTATTTATTGTGTAAATTGACATACACTAATTGAGACAAAAGTGCCCTTGTTTCAAAAACCACACTATGTTCCATCGCACTTTAAGACACAACTTAATCCATTAATAAAAACAAAATTATTAAAACATATTTAACACATTAGCAAAAAATGCCACTTCTCTATACGTGATGCCATCATCACACTTTCTTTTTCTCTACTGACACTGTACAGTCTGGCATTAAACCATTTAAATGCTAGACTGTAGAGAAAACAATAAAGTAATGTATGAATCATTCAGTCACCCTCTAATATCCAATCCCTTACATTCCAGGCTGGGCCCTCTACTTCCTGGTATCATCAGCTCGCTCCGAGCTCCCCTGGCTGCACTGTAACAACGCGTGGAACACGGAGCAGTGCTGGGACGCGGCTCGAGAGAACACCACCAACAAGACTGATGTACCGTACCAGGGACCACTGTCACATTTCACACCAGCTTCTGAGTTCTTTCAGTGAGTATTAGTCGTAGTCGTAATCATAATCATATCATCAGGTTGAATATCCTACCATGATGGGGCATTGTAAAAACTAAAACCTTTAACAAGATAGATGTAGGTACCGTACCAGGGACCGCTGTCACATTTCACACCCGCTTTTGAGTTCTTTCAGTAAGTATTAGTCATAGTCATGGTCATAGTCATAGCATCAGTTTGAATATCGTACCATCATGGGGCCTTGCATAAACTGAAACTTTCAATAAGACAAATGTGCCGTACCAGGGAACGCTGTCACATCTCACACTCGCTGCTAAGTTCAGTAAGTATTATTGTATTTATAACTGCTTCATTAGTGTATTAGTTGTTCTACTTCTTCTAGTCTGTAACCAGTCGGTGTCTGTACATTGATGATAAATGAAAAAAAGAAGTTGAGGGGTCATTGATGGAATAGAACACAAAAATCATGTTTAAAAACAACTGTTTGTCTGTATCAGGTATGTTTGTTCGTTATAGACTTGAAAATGGCTGAACTGATTTGTATACGGTTTTCACTAACATATTGGTGCATTTTTAACTTAAGATTTAGTGTTTATTTCATTTCAATCGGTTCGTAAATAAAAAAGCTATATTCATTTTAAACCTTTTTATATCAAAATAATGCGAGCAAAGCCGCGGGCCCGTACAAACATTTGGCCATCTATTAGTAAGATTAAATTGACAAAATATTTATTATCTGTTCCAGTCGCGCAGTCCTAGAGATGCAGTACTCGGAAGGTCTAAACGACCTCGGCTTCCCGAAGTGGCAGCTCGCCATGTGCCTCGGCCTGGTGTACGTCACTCTGTACCTGTCACTCTTCAAGGGGGTCAAGAGCTCTGGTAAGTGGGAATAATAGTAGTTTTACAAAAAAAACGAGGCTTTTGAGAGAAGAAAAAATAGAGGTTTTTGAAGAGTTATAGTTAGTTTGTTTGCTTTTCTTGCAACTCGCAGCGGAGCAACTGATTACCATAGTATTTGGTGTAACATTTCTACCACAAAGCAAGAGAAAAGTACGTACGTAAGACCACCACTAGTATAGGCTCAGTAATCTCACCTAGACCTATACCTACATAAAAGTCTAGCTATAGGAACAAATTTAAATTCTTTATATATAGCGTGGTAATGCGGCCAGTATGCTGGGCACGCTGCCTTCTTTCTGGCAGTGGGCTGATCTTTAGGCTTTTCTAAAGACTTTCTAAGCGAAAAAAAAGATTTCTTTACTTTTTAGAGATTAACAAGCAGCTCCATCGAGACTTGGCTAGTTTTTACAGAATGTTTTTGGTGGGATGAGTTCTTTTGTCAAGTGCTAAGCCCGCAATGTGGTAGTGCCGGTTGTGATTATTTTCGCTCATTTTTCATTAAAAGTTTAAGTTAATTCAATTGTCATTCTATTCCAGGTAAAGTAGTGTGGCTAACAGCGACAATGCCCTACGTGGTGCTCTCCATACTGCTGGCCCGCGGCCTGCTGCTCCCCGGCGCAACCCGAGGCATCGCTTACTACCTGCAGCCCGAACTTACTAGGTTGAAGGATACACAGGTAAGAAACTTCTTCTTGAAAAAACACGCATTTGATATCAATATTAGAGATCGCTTTACGCGATAAGGCCGCCCAATGTACCTAGGTTAAGTAATGTTTCTGTATATTATTGTGATTTTGTTTTCTGGTGTACAATAAAGCTGTATTGATTGAATATTTTTTTAAATCCAGAGTAACCGAGTTTCTTTTTTAAAATTGTGCTACATCTTAGACTTTAACCGGTGCTTAACATCAGGCGAGTATTAGACAGACGTAAGCATATTTTTTTTTACAAGATATGGTCACGCTAGACTATAACTGGTTTAATGTTAAGCAATGTTTGTCTACAACATATAGTAAGATTTATTGGCTTTTGACAATGGTACAGCATTGAATCGTGCCCATATGGCCATTTAAACCGACTTCTAAATAGTAAGTTGGCCAATTCGATCTGTGCATATGGATTATTGTGATATTGGCAAATGCATATTAGCTTAAAGATACCTCTTACTCATAGTTCATTACCACCTTTATTTCCAGGTGTGGGTAGACGCAGCAGTTCAAATATTCTACTCTGTCGGCGCTGGCTTCGGAGTTCATCTGTCTTACGCGAGCTACAACACATTCCATAACAACTGCTACAGGTAAATTTAATAATTTATATACAACTAGCTATCTTGCCCGGCTTTGCACGGTCACATACGAGTATGAACGAACCTACTACAAAACCGACCTCTTACACTATCTGTTAAAAAACACCTAAACCCGCTGGATAGTTTGAAAGATCTAGGCAAACATAGGTACATACATATAGACGTGGGAAGCGACTTTCTTTATGCTATGTAGTGATATAATCGAGATTGATGTTAATATTTTATGATACTTTGTATCGTTTTGCTACAAATGACATGACTGCTTAATTTATTCATTTTAACAAGAATTCGTCACTATCGAGGGTCGTGATATCCCCGCAGAAATTTGCTTTACATCGTGGTGGGCGCCCAGGTCCATCCACGGAAGACACATATCCTCAAATAATGTGGACTCCTTTAACGAATTAGTTCTGCGAGGGAGTCACGACCCTCAGTTATGAGGAAATACGACTCAAAGTGAGAGAAAGGATATTATAAAAAAACACTATATAATAATACAAAGTTATATTTCCAGAGACTGCCTAATAACAACGCTGGTGAACTGCTTCACATCATTCTTTTCCGGCTTCGTCATCTTCACGTACCTCGGCTTCATGTCGCACAAGCAGGGGGTGCCCATCTCTTCGGTTGCTACGGAGGGTATGTAATACAAAAACTCTTTTTCACTTTTACAAAAATATATCATGGTCCTAAAGTATTTCCGAATTAGACTGCTCCGTTAGCTTAGTTGGTAGTGGCTCTGCCTTCTAATCTAGGGGTGCGGGTTCGATTCCCGCATGACACAAATAATTATGGATATTAAAATTTGTAATTACTTGTGTTAAGTCTGGTCGTTTCTATGTATAATAAGTATATATTTAAAAAAGTATGTATGTATTATATCCGTTATCTAGTATCCATGATGTAAGCGTAAGCTTAGTATAGGGCTAGATGGCGCTGTGTGATATGTCCTGAAATATTTATTTATTTATTTTATTTATCTACCTATGTACACAAATATATCATCGTCATCAGCATCTAAAATCTAAATTCCACTGCTAGAAAGGTGCAGGACTTTAAACTATAGGGAGGTCTCCATCCGTCCTATTACAATACTTGGTTTAAATATTAGTCTAGAACTTTGAAAATAAAAAGTCGGTTCTTCTTGTTCCAACATCACATACAAACAATCTAAATGTCAACTTCGAATTGGAACGTTGATTATCATTGGTAACATTTTGACAGTTAGGTTATTATGACAATTGACAGAGAAATATCGAACAACCAAAAACGGACTCGGTATTTTCTGTAAGTAAGGTAAGTTCTGGACTTATAATTAAACCACGTTTTGTAATAAGACCATACGCTTTTATCTGTAACTAGCAGCGCCGGATTAAGGCAAGTAATCTTTAATCCAGTGTTAAAATAATCTATGTGTTAATCCAGATTGAATCTACCTTCATAGCAAATTTCATCCAAATCGGTTTTGCCGTTTGAGTTTGATGAAGTAACAAATATACTCACTCACGCACCAGCCTTTATAATGTTAGATAGATTGATAAATATTTTATTAAAACACCACACATAACAATACAAAAAACATGGTTATTAAAAATGTGCATCTTAATGGGCGGCCTTATCGCTAAGAGCGATCTCTTTTAGGCAACCAATCTGGCAGGTATATAATCTTAAAATGAATCGTAATTTCTTATCATTTTTTGTTTATAGATAATTATATTTTTTTGTATATTAGTAAGATTATCAACGGGTGCCGTTTTCAGTTCTACAATCCCAAGCTATTTTTTTTCTTTTAGTAATTCGTATAGTGTTCGTCCTCTTCCATAATGGTATAAGTATTGAGTTGGGGCTGTGTTTTGGCAGATTTAATGTTTGTTTAAAGTACAAAAAATTTTACTTTAAAGTGTTTGTTTTTCTGTTAAATCTACCACAACAAATGTTGTTTTTCCTTCAAACAGAATGAATGAATGAACGCATTTATTGATCGAAAACTACATTAATTAATTAATTCATTCATTCACTCATTCATTAGTTTGTTCGTTTGTTCTTTCGTTTGTTCTTTCGTTTGTTCGTACGTTCGTTCGTTTGTTTGTTTGTATGTTCATTCATTCATTCATATATTCATTCATTCATTCATTCATTTATTCATTCTTTCGGTCATTCATTCATTCATTCATTCATTCTGTTTGAAGGAAAAACAGCTCTAAAGTGCTTCTATAACCCTCAGGTCCAGGCCTGGTGTTCCAAGTATACCCCGAAGCGGTGGCAACCCTCCCCGGCGCCAGTCTCTGGTCAATGTTGTTCTTCTTTATGCTCATCATGCTTGGGTTGGATTCTGGGGTAAGCAAGAACCCACTATCACGGACACTTTCTTGAGTCGTAATTCATCATGACTGAGGGTCGTGACTCCCCCGCAGAATTAATTTGTTAGGGGAGTTCTCTTCAGCAGATACATTGTGGTGGGCGCCCAGGTCCTTCCATGTGTCCTCGGATATTGTGATCTTCAAACATGTCGGTTTCCTCACGATGTTTTCCTTCACCACTAAGCGAGTGCAACTTAACTCGAAAATACAAGTCATTAGTGTAGGGCCGGATTCGAACCAGGGTGTGTCTGGATGAAAAGCAGACACTGGAACCGCTGAGCCACACTCGCTTATCTCGCTTGGATCATGGACACATCAGTACCTAGTTAATAGTTCTATCCTTCTTATTATTCATTAAACACACAAACAATAGTGCAGGATTTTTTTTTAACTAAATAAATATGTAACCACAATAGGGATTTTCACAATTTCGTAAAATATACACACTCGAAAATGGAAAACATTGGTGTTTCTATGATTGCCGTTGGTTAAAAGATAAAGATAAAAATGTCAATTTATATATCTTTGATTGACGCGCTGGCGTTTTGTTTTAGAGTGAAATGTTTCGAGTTTGCTAAAATGAAGCAAAAAAGCGTTTATATTTTTTCTTTGTAGGTACTCAAAATTATACATTTTTACAGAATTGATCGTCAAAGCATTTTTACAACACTTTCAGTTGTTATATCTCTTGTGGCGAAAGAGAGGGATGAAATAAAAAATCCTTGCTTGTGGCTGACATTAATGATAGTAGAACCTGTTATGACAGTTTGTCAGTTTTCTATTTATTATTTTCAGATGGGTGGCCTAGAGTGTGTAATCACAGGCCTGTTAGACCAGGCGCGCGCTAGCGGCGCCACCTCGCTCCGACGGGAACACTTCACACTACTCGTCGTGTGTGTGTCTTTCTGTGTTGCTTGCATCAATATTACACCGGTATGTGAGATATATGGCTGGATTTCATCTAAATATATACAACTCAAAGGTGACTGACTGACTGACTGATATAGTGATCTATCAACGCACAGCCCAAACCACTGGACGGATTGGGCTGAAATTTAGAATGAAGGTAGATGCTGATTTTGGAAATTCCACTTTTAAAGGGAAAAATAGGGGATGCAAGTTTTACTTCTTAATACGAGTGAAGCCGCGAGCACCCACTAGTTATAAATAAGAAGACGACATTGATTGTACACCATTAATTATTTTGCTGACTGAAATTTATTGACTACCCTTAATAGACTATAGTAACTAAATAAGAATGATGCAATATGTCAAATACATTACAGTATTTATGTGTGTGTGACGTGTGTGTGTAATCTAAAAAAAACTGTAAGTAGGATACAGATATTATACTTTACTACTCTATGCATATGCACATAATAGTGTGGAATCAATTATCGCTGATAAATCGGTTGTTGATAACTTACGATCTTTATTTACAATAATAAAATATAGAAACAAGGGAAGAAAAACTAAACATACTACTTCTAACTACTACAAAAAAGGGGCACTTAGAAAATCTTCAGAAAAGCCTAAAGATAATCTAAGTGCTCCAGCCCACAACCAGAGGGGACTAATACTACGTTGTTGATTAATTTTAATATAGGATTCCAGAATCTATTATAATTATATTATGATTATTAGTAAGTATAAATGAAATAATTACTTAAAAAATATTATTATTAGTTTCAAATAGATTCCCGATAATATCGGGATTTAGGAATACGTAGTGACAACTACGTATTCCTGAAATTTTCGGGATGAAAATCTCAATCTTTTTTGGATAGCAAATTCCTTAGTCTATTCTCAACAATATCGCACAACTTCAATCCAAGGCCTTTTTAACATTTTTTAATCCTTTTTTCTAGGTAATAAAATCTCTCTCTTCGTAGTGATTGCGGTGGGCGCCCTGGTCCTTCCACGAAGACACATATCCTCGGATATTGTGGTCCTCAAACATGTCAGTTTCATCACGATGTTTTCCTTCACCGTTAACCGAGTGCAAATCTACACATAACTTGAAAATACAAGTCATTGGTGTAGGGCCAGATTCGAACCTGGGTGCGTCAGGATGAAAGCAAACGTTGAAACCGCTGAGCCACACTCGATGTGATAATATATTATCTGTTATTCTTCAGGGCGGGATCTACATGTTCCACCTACTGGACACATATGCGGCGGGTATTTCTCTCCTCTGCTCGGCTCTGTTCGAAGCTGTGGCGGTTTCTTGGTTCTACGGTAAATATACCTTTGCACTTTTTTTTTTTATTATATTTCACCCGACAAACAAACAGCTAATTAACAAATATAACACAAGTTGGTTTTACTAAGCCTAAAGCTTGTTTTTCACTTCTGCTGTAATTTTTAAGAAAAGTGATATGATTATGGCTAATTCTGCTATGAAACCGCCCTAGGGTCCTCTGACATGGCTTAGAGAAACATGAGATCTACATTATAATTTAGTTTGCTTTGGCAACCCTTATTTAGATTTTGACGTTCATATGTGAATAAAATGAAAATGAAATAAACAATGTGTTTATTCTGTTTTCAAATCAAATCAAATCAAATATACTTTATTGTACACCAAATAAAAAGAACATATTTTACATAAAGGTGGAAGGTAACCAGGGACATTGGGCGACCTTATCACTAAAGTGATCTCTTCCAGGTAACCTAGTTTGGACAACACTAGAGGAAATCCGTAAAGCTGGCGTACTTAACACAATATTAGATAATTTAAAAATAAAACACAATAACAAATATAACATTCAAAGTAACAACATACAAACATAATTACACACAGAACTACATATTACTGATATTTAAAGTTAGTTGTTTTAACCAAAATTAATGAATGGATTGAACAAAATTATATAATTAACTTGTCATCCAATCCACGGAAGTAGCTAAAATTACATACCTACTACTTTTTTGTCACCCATCCAAGAAATGTAGTTTTAAATTCTGACACCAGAGTTAGCCACTCTCATGCGGACTTACTTTTATTTTACTTCCAAAATAGTATCTCATTAAAGTCTCTTAACAAGATTCCACCCTAAAATGTAGATGGCGCTGTATTGCCATAAATCTCGCAAAAGCCCCGATATTGGTTTTCAGTGCTGTATTACAGTTACACTAGTGGAGGTATTCCTCCAGTGAATTATGTAGGTCCATTTTCAAATAATTTTTGCAATAGAAGTTTACTTAAACTTCTTTTATTACCAGCTTCTTCATAATCATAATCAAAATATTCATTTATTCATAAATACGTCATATATTTTACATATAATGTTCATGTTCATTATACATTCAATAAATATAAATATACATGATCAGTTTAATATTTAAAAATCACATTACTGTAAATGATATTAAGAAAAGTAAAAGCATGTCAAAAAATAAATTAAAAAATACAATAAACAAGTACAATGTACTCGAAAAACGTCTACAGTAAAAAAATATAATAACAAAAAACATCTTCTTCTTGTCGAATGAAAGTAGCCAACTCTGGTGTCGAAAGTTTATCAAGCCGCCTGAAGGGCCTCTGACATGGCTTTACGACTGCGGTACCAGACAAACATCCAGCACCTACTCGACCAACCTATTTAACGTGTCATCCGATCCACGGAAGCACCCAAAATGGAATGCCACTTTTCGGTCACCCATCCAAGAACTGACCATACCAAAGCATAGCATACGTTTCTCGTTAAAAAAATATTGCTTTTAATTCGATTTGCACCGAAATGGTCCTGTATAGGAAGATTTCAGAAATAAACATGTAAAAATAATAATTAGGGAAAAGTAAAAATACTAATTCTGAACTAAGTAGTAGTTTAATACATTAAAAAAATAATAATAATATGTCTTTATTGCACACCAACATGAAAGAAATACATGGAAGGATAAATTTATGATGACGTACATATGGGCGGCCTTATCGCCTTAAGCGATTAAAATCTTTAGGAAAAGCCGTTTACAGACCAGATATTCATCAGTTGTTAAGATTTAACTGAGCATAATAATGCATTGATATTAATATTGTTATCTTTATATTCGTCATTTATTTCAAGTCTTATTAAAAAGTCCGAAATATTTATACATTCATTTCAATTTTTCAGGATTGAAAAGGTTTTCCGACGACGTGGAAGAAATGCTTGGATTCCGACCCGGTCTCTATTGGCGAATATGTTGGAAGTTTGTCAGCCCTACTTTTATTATTGTAAGTAAAGATAAAAGATAAAGATAAAGAATCTTTATTGATAATGTAAAGTTGTAACATAGGTATAAGTACTAATATCATAGAATATGCTACACAAATTACAATATCTCGTCAAATTGAATTTATAACATTTAGTTTTAATATAATTTTAGAAGTTACAATGTTAAGTTTTATTAATAACAATGATTTTTTTTGTTATTAAAAACATGTCAAACATAATAATAGGTATGTAATCATACAATATGACAACTTAAATAAATCTTGGTACTGTCACTTTAGCTGTATAGGGGCTAAAATGTCAATTTGGCATCACACTCCTTACCTAGTAGTTAATTAGTACATACCTATAGTCTAAAATACCTAAGAGATATATTTAGATTTCATAGATATGGATTTTATTCCATGCTTACCTTACATGTCTATGTATTATATGACATCAATCTTTACCTACCTTTATTATAAATAGTTAGCAAGAAATTCACCGATTTTATCTAGACACGCGTGGTAGATCGTAGATTATACAACGTCGCTTAACATCAGAAGAGTAGTTAAGCGTGAGTGTAACAAGTACATACAACAAAAGTAAGCTATAAACGTCAAGTGTTATCAGTAGACATTTTTTTTAACATAAAATGGCACTATGCTGATAAAAAAACTTGACGTAACTGTGTTTTTTTTATTAAAACTAAATTGACGAGATATTGTATTTCGTGTAGCATATTCATTGATTTAAGTACTTATGTGCATGTTGCATTCTTTATCTTTATCTTTTAGACCCCAAAGTAGGTGTTAGCCTGTATTTTGGTACGCTATTACTAATTTTTCTAAAAAGAAGTCTGCGCTTCAATCTTTTTTCTTTTATTCAGGTAGCAAAATAGGTTGATGCCTAAAATTTGTCGGTCTACAAGTCGATAGTAAACCGGTTTCTTCTAGGCAAGCGCGCTAGATCGTAGATTATAACGTTGCTTAACATCAGGCAAGTTGTAGTCAAGCGTAAGCCATGTAAAAAAACTGTTTTGTCCAGGGTGTGGTGGTATTCGGCCTCCTGTACCAGCAGCCCCTGCAATACCAGCACTACACGTACCCGCCGTGGGCCGTGGTGCTGGGCTGGGGGCTGGCCTGCTCCTCCATACTCATGATACCCGTCGTGGCTATCTACAAGCTGATCTCCACTCCTGGGACTCTGCACCAGGTACGTATACCTACATATGTATGTGTACTTGTGTTACTCCAGGGCAAGCACGGCACGAGGACTAATAGTCTTTCCACCATTTTTATCCACTTGGTGTATGGTGACTGACAGGTGACAGGTGGAAAAAAATGGTGGAAAGACTTTTAGTCCTCATGCCGTGCTTGCTGATACTAAGAATAAGAATAAAATACGTTTATTGAGCCACAACACGATATAATAGAAAGAAGTACATACATACATACACGTTTCGTGTCCAACTGGATGCAAGCATCCAGCGCTGGTCTTCCGTTGGGACCGACAGGTGACGTCACGAACGGGCTACGACTGATTGAAACACAATAAAAGATTAATTAAAAATTTAATGAAGATTATACTATACGAAAGATGGGAAGTTTCTTAGGGGATGTAAAGCTTTGTAAAACAAGGTAATTAGAACACAAAATAGAAATTTGTAGGATATTTCATCAATGCGAATATGATATTTTAATTGTAGGAATGTTTCAGTACTTTTATTTTATTTTTATTCTGAGTATGGCATGATAGCTGAAGCTAGATTTAAATTAAATGTCTGATTTATCTGAATATTAAATCTAGCGCCATCTGTTAGCAAAATAAGTGAATAAAATCTAAAATCAGCTTGATACTGGAAAATAACTAAAAATACGTCGTTAGCATTCCAAGTTACAAAAAATATTAAATAGTTACATTTCGAAATGAAAGAAACAGAAACAAGATCTTTGCATTCTGATACATTCTATCTGACCATTAATCTATTGTTTTTTCAGCGCGTGGCGTGCTGCATTTCTCCCGAATCTGAACACGAGGCTATTCGAGGCGGCGCACCGGTCTCCCGGTTCACTTGGCAACACTGGCTTTATGTATAAATTATACCAGTATAATATATACAAGAATTATGTAATATACTGGCAACATAAGTTGCTTAACATCAGGCAAGTTGTAGTCAAACGTGAGCCTATCTCATGTAAAAAAAAAACATTCCTTCTAGCACAGAAGTACATACAACAGTAGCTAGCAGATTGACTTATGCGGTGCTGCGGGCGATTGGGTTAAATGCCTGACTAACTTAAGGCAAAAAAGTTTATGACAACGAATGTTTGTCTATGATTGGTGAGATTTAAATGATGTTTGGATTGTGTTTCATGAAATCCCACGCAAAAGTTTGAAGCTACCATTATGCAGATATTGGATGTTTTATCATTATTTGGTAATAGCGGCCTTCTTTCGTGAAACGGAATATAAAATGTTTGTTTGGGCAGTTCAAAAATATATATACCTATAGTAAGGATGTACTTCTTTATTGAACGACTACGAGATGCTGAAGGAATGAAATAAAATGGCGTTTAAAGCCCGTAGCTCAGCTAGCGGAGGCAATCGCATGCGATTACAACAGTTTAGCGAAGTTCCACGCGGTCAGTTCTTGGATGGGTAACCAAAAATTGGCATTCCATTTTGGCGCTTCAGCGCTTGCGTGGGTCGGATGACGCGTTAAATTGTAGGTCCCGGCTATTAGTGTAGTACGGCATTCGTTAAGCCATTTCAGAAGAATGGTTTGAAAACTGCCGACACCAGAGTTGGCCACTCTCATTCGATAAGAAGAAGAAGAATACATTATTTGAGATAGGAACTTATGAAGAGTTGAACGAATCATTATGCCCAAAATCCTGTACCTAAAAATGGTATCGTGTAATATGAATTCTGAAGATATAAACTTATCTTATAAATTGATGTTAGTCTTGAACACTCAAAGTATAAAATGATGAACTAGACAAAGGGCGTAGGGATATCAATATGGTATAATAAATATATTTGTAGAAAAATCTTGAAATATGTATGTACCTATATGTATGTAAGGCAAACTGTTTACCATATAAAAGAAATGTTATAAGTTAGGTTTCGTGGAACGTTAAGTTTATGTTTTGCTCAAGAACTATATAAAATATATTATTATTCATATCAAAATTAATTTATGTACTTAAGTAATCTTTGTTAAGAATTTGATATGCATACGCATAATATATTAAGTAGTATATGAAATAATTAAAAACGTTTTCCATAAATATTTTAAATATCGAGGAAATAATATATGTAGGTATATTCCATTCCAACATTTTTTTTTATGTTGACTTTAATTGTTTGTTTTTTTTTTTTATAAATTCGCATTTTAATTTGAATTGCACTAACGGAGTTATTTATGTATTTTTTTCAGCATTGAAATTCTTCTAGTCAATGTTGAAAATGTTAAATCAAACTGCTTTTTTAAATTATATATACTACTTACGTCCAATATGGACCAATCATGTAAACAAATCTGTGACGAACACAATAATTTTGTAAATAAGATCATATATGAATATTTATGTACTTATAATTAAGATATTGAATCAGGTGTTACTTTGCGGAAATCCATTGTAAATGAAACTCTGGAGAAACACCTAAAACCACCAAGTTTGTTGTTTGAAGCCTGTTAAGGAGCAGTCGCAGCGGAAAAGCCTACATATTTCTTCGGAGTTTTATTTAGCTTGATTAGTCGTTTATAATTTATTCTGTGTAAACTTATATCTGACTAATGTACTCATTTAAGTTGTATTTATTAGCACAGCAAATGTTTGTACTTACCTAAAAATTAGAAAAGTCTATCGGTAAATGTTTACCAAATCAAAGGTATGGGGGTTCATAAAAAGCAACGAAATGTTTTGAGACGGTCTCGTCTGACCTAACAAGAATCAAAATAAGAAACAAAAAAAAGATTCGAGAAAAGATTTTATTTGACTCGTCTTGGCGAAATAAAGTGTATTCATCATTTAATTTGTTTTTGAATGGAAATAGTGTGTAGATAATTTATTATTTAGTAGGAAATAATTAATTGAGCCAAGTGTCTAACACGGACGTTCGAGCAGTAAAAATACTTATTTTACATGCGTGAATAATGTTTTAAGATTTTAAAAAAAGTTTAATATTAATTATATTTTATTTATTTATTTTAACATGGCACACAAAACAGAATGTGTTCTTAAATGAACTGAATATACATTTAAAGCTGGTTTATATTGTTATTTAATTATTTTATCTTGAGTAAAAAAAAACAAATTTCGAGTAAATTTGACACCTTTACAAACTTTTAGTTAAATAAATATATACTACTTAACTATTCCTAAATGTGTAGAGGTTTGTAGAAAATCGTAGATATGTATTTTATTGTATATGTATTGTAAATGTCGAAAATGTGTATTTAAAGGCCATCTAAGCTCCGGGTGAGTAAAAAGTAAATTATTCTATATTGTTGTACCTATGTAGAAATTGTGTGTGTAAAAGTGTAATTTGTTAATTAAATGTACATAAAAAAAATAAAAATATACGTGTGCCGAAAATAGAAAAATATGTATGTACTTATTTAGATATTGTCTGATTAAAAGGAATATTTTTTGTTCTTTAAAAATCTATACATTTCCATTCACTAATGACATATACGTGGTCAGTCCTTAGATGGGTGACCGCCCTTGGAAACTCTAGTCAATAAACTCAACTTCTTTATGTATGTACTTTTCCTTAAATAGTATAGTAGGCCTACGAATTATTTTTACTATTTACTTAGTAGAAATGTATTCATTTATGTTTGTTACAAATTTGTATATTTCTGCTGATCTAATCTGAATGTGTAATAAATGTGTTAGACAACAATTAATTTTAATGTTTCATTTTTTTTTTTTAATCTTTATTGATAATGTAAAGTTGTAACATAGGTATAAGTACTAATATCATAGAGTATGCTACACAAATTACAAACACATAGGTACTTTATAAAAAGGACCTACTTACTATGTAGGAGTCCACACCCGGTTCATTAAGAAAAATGTTTTATATTATATTTGGCAGCCAAACTCAATCCATGTTTTTCAAAACATAAATAAATATTATATTATCCTTTTTTATTTATGCACTAGCAGTCCCGGCAGACTTCGTACTGCCTCAATCGATAAATAAAAGACCTAAACTTTTGTATAAATAAATTTCAATATTTTTTTCCCCCTTTTAAACCTTCCCTAGACCTCCACGAACATTTTAAGACTAAGATAAGATAAATCCGTTCAGCCGTTCTCGAGTTTTAGTGAGACTAACGAACAGCAATTCATTTTTTATATATATATATATATAGATTTTGCGCTGTGTGATATGTCCCAAAATATTTATTTATATATTTTTATTTAATTTTAATGAGTGAATGTATAGCATAGCTGATGCTTACCATCAGGCAAACCATGGACAAGTGCAAACCCGCATATTTCAGGAAATATCACACAGCGGAAAATAAATAAATAAAAAAGGATGGAATGATTTTGGCCCTGCGTTAAGAAGCAGACCATAGTAAAAGCATGGTAGAGGTATAATGTAACTACTACTTATCATTATAACAAAGTGACAGAGATATTTTTTTTTAATTTAATTAGCCTCTATTTAACCACTAACGGCGCCCTGCGGTTTACCCGTGTTAATTCGGGATAAAAATAAACTATTTGTTAATTCAGGGCCTCTATATCTATACCAAATGTTATCCAAAACGGTTCAGTGGTTTCTGTGGCAAAGTAACAAACATGAACACAGACACAAATATTCGCCTTATATAAGATCTTTGAAGTGGTATTTACACGATATTTATTTCAAATATATATTGCAGAATAAATTTAAATGAAATTTATAGTGTTCCCTAATTTGACACGTACGCAATCTAATACATTTTAAATATAAAAGAATAAGTATATCTGTGTCCTATATAGATTCCTAGAAACATAGCAGACATACTTTCTCAGGGCCTCCGGAGCTCCAAAGCGCACTGCCACTGCCCTCGATATGCTCGAAGGCAGCCTCTGTAAACTCCTGACCGACCTATCTGGCATAACTCATAAATAACCGAATTAATGATCTGGTTGCAACGCCTTCTTGTGACAGTTTAGATTTCTAGACACTTTTCGTTATTGTAGCGTAGACTTATCCACTTATTCACACTTATTCAGTGCCCCGTCCGGATGTAATCGCGGACGTGCACCTTTAGGAAAGGTGCTCATAATTAGGGGGTATCTTTCGCAGATCCTTCCTTAACTTCTTATGCTTTGATCCACCAAGATACGCTCCCGGTGGATTCTAAGTTTTCCGCAAACCCTGTATCAGTAACAGCATAATTTCTTCAATAAACTTATTAACACGGATGAGTGTAGCAGAATTTCGACGTATTTGTCGCAGATTCTGAAATCCTACTTCAAAGGATGACAAACTGGTCTAACTGACAAAGTTGTGTAGACAGCTGTTTCAGGCCTGGCAGGCGCTTAGCAAACATCTTCATAGTTCATTGTAACATTTTACTATCCCCACTGACGAACTATGGATCTATAAGAGCGCCCGTATAACGTTCGTTTACGTAATGCCACGTAATGCAGCTAAGTTATGAATACTACTGTAGCTAGCGTTGCATTGCCCCATCTCAAGTGCACAATAAAGATGTATTGTATTCGCACGTGTGTACTGCAACATCTGCCCCGTGGCGCTGTGTGAGGCGAGCGCGAGGTTAGTCCTGTATTGAGTATTGTATTTCACCGTCCAAATGTTTGACCTTTTGAAACACGTAAATTGTCCATAATGTTCAGGGTACTGCCTTGAACAGATTGAGGCTTGTTGTTGGGGCTTTACAATGACGTATAAAGTTAAGGTTTTATAATGGCGTACAGTGTTAACATTAAAGTGTCAAAACGGGCTATTGAACAATAATTCTCAAGAAACCGATCTGGTCTATCAAGCTTTGAATAAGAAAGGCTTGATAATAAAGCTATATACATAAATCAAATTGGAATGGACTCACCAAATCACTTCCATTTCACCCAGATACTTAATCCTTCCGACGTTGAAGAACATCATATGAAGACCACGGCCGCTCAGTATCGCGCCGCTGCCGTTTAGCACGAGCTGCCGCTGCATCAGTGAGCCTGTGCGAAGTAGCACGCAGGCTGTGCGCTTGCTGCCGAAATCTTGATCTGCTGAAGACGACATTATACGATCGTCGCCGACCCGATTATCGATGAGCCAACGGGCCCCGCGAAAACATTGTAAACCCGTATGGTATTGGCAAATAGCACTTATTCACGCCTTATGACCGTCTATCAGGTTTCCCGAAAAAAAAACCGTTGGAATATATTAAATATTTCAGAAAAGCACTAAATCACTCACTATCACAATCCATTAGGTTTTCTGAAAAACCATTTGATTTAAATATTTCAGTATAGCACTAATTGACACACCATAACAGTCCATTAAGTTTTCTGAAAAACCGTTGTATTTAAATAACACAAAATTGCACTTAACACGCACGAAATAGTCCATAAGGTTTTTACGAAAAACCGTTAGAGTTAAATATTTCAGAATAGCACTAATTCACACACTATAACAGTCCAATAGATTTTCTGAAAACCCGTTGGGTTTAAATGACTCAATATTGCACTTTTCACGCACGAAATAGTCTATAAGGTTTTTACGAAAATCCGTTAGATTTAAATATTTTAGAATAGCACTAAATCACACACATTAATAGTCCATTGGGTTATTGAAAAAAAAAAAAACCGTTGCATTTAAAAAACTACAAATCTGCACTGAACTTACATGAAATGCTTTAGATTTCTTAGAAATCCTTTCGATTTACTTTACTGAAAATTTTCATCCAAAAACAAGCGTTAAGATTTAATATTTTTTGAAAATTTATTGAGAATGCTTGAAAAAGCGTTAATTCGAAGAACGTGTGCTCAGTTCGAGAAGTAACGACGCTATGCTATGACGGAAGGTGATCCACCACACCACCCTCTTTCTTTGGTGACCAAATGGTGAAGTTGGTAACAGGTGCTCTGATTGGTTGATACGGTATCCTGGGCTCTGATAGGACTAGACTCGCGAGAAGTTGACAACGCATCTCTCATTGTTTATGCTAGGCATCGTCACATGCCTAATAAATAATAATGAATCAATTTGATTTAATTTTTAGTCAAGTAAATAGTTTGTAGTTGACGTATTAGATATCAATCCAGCTGCATCTTGTTTTTTTTATGAATAAGAACAGGTTATGTTTCTTTTGCTTCAATTATATTATGTGAAATATATGATTTACTTTTACAAAGGTAAAGTACCTAAAAAGTTTTTTAAAAAATTCCCGCTTATATGCCATCAACAATTTAATACATTTTTCTAAATTTATTGTCTATGAAAAAGATGAAGACATTTCATTACACGCAAATTTTTAGGATGGTTTATAAAAATAAACACCATTCAACGCTTAAAATATTTGTCAGAGCCTGACCTCCATTGTATTATTTATTTTATATATTCACAAGTATTTGAAACCGATAAATATTTATAGTGAATACGCTCATCCGCTGCTCCGAGAATCTTCCACATAAATTCACCGCTTGCGGAAAGCTTATGCTAGTGTTTTATGCTTAGCAAATTGTAGGCTCATATTCCGTGGAATGAAACGTAACTTTGTAATGGCAGAAGGAAGAGCGACAGTCAAAAAGGGAGATTTTATGATTTTATCATGTTGATTTCAAAGATTTGGCTAAGAAATAGCCACAGTTTTATTATTTCCCGTGAAAGTTCGTAAGAAACGTGGAGACACAAGCGAGTAACAAATGTTATCGGACTAATATTGCGCTCTGTCACGTTGATATCCAAGGAACTAATTGTAAAAAATCGGTGTTATTTTGATGGAATCGATATAGCATTTTAATTAACCGGTTTAGCCGTGAATATATTATCGTTATGTCAACAAAGTGATGAGCTAACCGTTAAACAAAGGTGAGACATTATTACAACAGTGCTTCTCAAGTAGCTACAGATTTCGTTCTGCGGTTCCTCAATGTATTGGGCAAGCCTTGTTTTGAAATATTCTACGACACTATTTTAATTACTAACTGAGCGCTTGCTTACACGTGATACATGCTTCAACGTCACTGTTTTGTCTTGTAGTTTGTTCGTACTAAAGTGTATTTTTCGTTTTAGTTGTGAAAATGTCGTTGGAGCGCGACAGTGTGGGTGTAGCCCCCAGTTTAGGGGGCGTAGGCCCTGGCCTGGGGCCTGCGTTGGCCGCAGGAGCCTCCGCAGACCCTCGGTCGCTTCTCCTGCAGGAGATGAGAGACCAGAACTATGATGTGATCAGATTTGCCACTTACAGAACAGCCTGCAAGCTCCGCTATGTCCAGAAAAAGTGTAATTGTGAGTAAAGTATAATATTTTAAGCTGTTCTAACTAATACAGGGTATAAGTTATTCATTACATTTATTTAAAACCGTCTAGATTATTATTGTGGTAATCAATATTAAAAAGTTGATGAGTTTATGTTTTGATTGTAATTAAATACAAACAGCCATTCTATGATTTGTATTATTTTTATTTATAATTTTTTATTAAATTATAATCCCTTAAAAAATGATATTAAAGTGCATTGAGTATATGCATGTAAGTAACTTTGTCTTGCATAGATCTGTTAGATACAATACACTGCATTATTATGAACCTACCTTTTAATATTTCTTATCAGTCATTATCATGGTACTGTTTTTTTTGGTATTCATTTATTTACAACAATTTTTAATTTTTTACAATATAATGTATGTATAAAAAAAACAAATATCATAAAAAACTTAAAACTAGTGATGCCGCCGGCAACACGGCAGGACCCAAGCTACCGGTGGTAGAGGCTACAAAGAAAGGAACCTCTGGAAAATATGTGTCATGGTACTGTTTATCATTAGTCTGTTATCATTGGTAGTAAATATTTTACTCATAATCAGTGATTGGCATGTTTTATCTAAACAGTAAAATGAATGAAACCACTCTTAGCATATTAAGTGTTGCTAAACAATAGCTTATTGTTTACTACATGCTCAATATGGTGTTGGATAATAAATAGTAACTGAACAAGAGGTTCTAAAACCCTTCCCTTCTAATTTATAATTATGAGATTATACTGACATGATGTGGTTGCCCTTATACAGCTATTACATCTGCATTTATCTGCCCTGGGTTTGAGGAAGATTTGTTAATGTTTATGCATTTCATGATTGTGAAGTTAAAACTCCGGACATCATAATTTATTATTTTATTTTGTACTGACATGAATGTGTATAATAATGACTAGATAGTTTTTCTTTCTATGAAAAAAGATACTGTTTAAACCTAGGTATAATAATACAAAGATATTTGAAATGGAATAGAAAAAACCCTTAATTGCAGACATGTTAATTACTACTTGTTTAACATAAAATGTAGAATAATAAATATTTATATGCTTTCAAATCAAAATGGACTGAATTGTCATCTAATTTTGGCCCATAAAAACATATTATGTTTACATATATTTTCAGTGCACGTAATCGACATCTGGAACGTAATAGAGGCCTTCAGAGAGAATGCCCTCAACACGCTGGAGCCCACTGCGAGTGTGAATGTGACCCGGCTGGAGACCTTGGTGTCTTCATTGTACCACAACCTGAACAAGAGACTGCCCCCGGCTCACCAGGTGTCTGTGGAGGCTTGCTCCGCGCTGCTGCTCAACTGGCTGCTGGCTGCATATAGTACTGGGTGAGAAGACTATAAACAACGATTTTTATTCAGACAAGCAAAAAAACACATAAATAAATAAATATTCCGAAACATTGCACACAGCGCCATCTAGCCCCACACTAAGCAAACGCTTGTGTCCTGGGTTACTAGATAATGGATATAATACTTATATATTTTTCTTTTGTAATTACATACTTATTATACATAGAAACGACCAGACCCAACACAAGTAATGACAAATCTTAAAATTCATAATAACTTGTGTAAATGAAGTATGCATAATGAATTAATTAAAAGCGAGTGTGTGTGGCTCAGCGGTTCCAGTGTCTGCTTTTCATCCAGACGCACCCTGGTTCGAATCCGGCCCTACACCAATGGCTTGTATTTTCAAGTTATGTATGTATTTGCACTTGTAGTGCAAGAAAACATTGTGAGGAAACCGACATGTTTGAGGACCACAATATCCGAGGACATGTGTCTTCTGTGGAAGGACCAGGGCGCACACCACAATGTATCTGCCCAAGATAACTCCCCTAACGAATTAATTCTGCGGGGGAGTCACGACCCTCAGTCATGAGGAATACGAATCAAGAGAGATAATGAATGATAAAAATATGTGCTTTTTGTTTTTGTGGTTGAATATGAATAAGAGTTGATGAGTAAAATCTAAAGATTTACATTAGACTTTATACGACAAGGTAAGTATTGTTTCCGAGAATTTTGAATTAGTCATGTGAGTTTGTCATCTGTTTGAATATTGAATGACCATTTATACAAATAATGTTCAAGGATTTGTGAGAAGTTTTGTAATGGTCTGAGCTAATTTAACTTTTTTCTCATGTAGGTACAAGTGAACAATGTGGTTTAAGGAAGAGCATGTCTTGAAAATGGCACTAGCTCTTAATCAAGGATGCCAGAACATATGGTTAGGCACTTTGCGACACATTTTAATACTAGCACCACGGTGTTTTCCACATCAATCTGGGATAAAAAGTTGCCTACTTGTTAACCAGGCTCTAATCTATCTCCCATACCAAATTACATCCAAATTGGTTCAGCCGTTTGAGTGTGAATATGGTAAAAAAACATACTTACATATACACTCAAAATATCGCCTTTATAATATCATAGACCAAATCAGCTTAAAGTACAACTAATTGCAGAGAAAAAATTATAATATTAAAAAAATATACAATGTGATTCATTTCAATATACTTTGATTTATCTATTGTATTGTAATGCATCATAGTCCTACAAATACAATTTATTTATTTATTTATTTACAGACACAAAAACAAGTAACAAATTAAAACTTATAATAAAATACAAACTTGACCTTATATGCATACATACATACTCTACAATATACAGATCATGTTTCTCCGCCACCACATTTCAAATAGAGCATGAACAATGTCCATACAACATTCAGTTAATTTATCGATTGTTCTAATCATTTTCAATTGAGCAAATTAACTGTTTGAGTATGAAATTTGTGTCCAAAATAGAATGTGATGTGTTGCAATTGTCTGGTGTAGGTGAAAATAATTACATTTGAGTTGGATACCTACTTTTTTAGTCGTAATATTCGTTATGTCGTTATACTAATGGATATTTTGTATGAAATCTATACTAATATTATAAAGCTGAAGAGTTTGTTTGTTTGAACGCGCTAATCTCAGGAACTACTGGACGAATTGAAAAATTATTTTTGTGTTGAATAGACCATTTATCGAGGAAGGCTTTAGGCTATATAACATCACGCTGCAACTAATAGGAGCGAAGAAACAATAGAAAATGTAGAAAAAACGGGGAAAATTATTCATCTTTGAGAGCTTCCGTTGCGTGCGCTGCGAAAACGGTTCAAGATATCAAAAAAAATTGTATGAAAGAAATATTCCTCTTGAAATTATCTTTTAAGATTAACTCAATAGAACCGTTTTTGGTAATAACTGTTCCACGCGGACGAAGTCGCTGGCACAGCTAGTTACTTATATAAATAGCATTTCAGCCACAATTTGACCTTATGATATCATAGAGTTAGTTAATTCATTTTTTAATATTATCATTGAAATATTGAAAGTTGCTACTTTATGGGGCCATTAAAGGTTCCTTATCTTATATAAATGAAAATTTTATGTATGAAATTAGTTATGTGTATGTAGGTACAACAAGTGGACCTTTGGGCTATATCCCAGGGGTCTTCAAATCTAGAGTAAATAGGTTTCTTCTAGGCAAGCGTGCTACATCTTACATCTTAGACTATAGTGGTGCTTAACATCAGGCAGGCTGTAGTCAAACGTAAGCCTATTTGGTGTTAAAAAAAATAAAAAATAAAAAACTTTCTGTTGTTTCAGTGAGAACGTGGGCAAGATCCGCGTGTTTTCTATAAAGGTGGCCCTCGCTACCATGTGCGCGGGGAAACTCACGGACAAGTTGCGATGTAAGTACACTTTGTATTAAAAAACAAACCCTTCTTGTTGTATTTTCATTAACAGATTTGTAGTGACCGTAACTTGCCAATAATTGTGATCAAGATCGACCATCCTAAACCAATAAAAACTGGTTCACTGTCGTTTTGAAGATCGCAAGATTGAAGTTCCACAACTTGGTGGTACATTCAATAAAGGAAGAAGCGTACATACCGCTATGTACGGGTGTTAGGAACTTTATACATATACATAGAAACGAACTTTTCTTAATTTCAACGAACGAAATCAAAGTAAAGTTCGTCATTATGATGTCATCATGATCCAGCATACACAATTACAGTGATAATGACATCTCACTTGACATTGCCATTATAAAAATAATCTGGCTCGTAAAGTAAGACTCGGTGGACACTGGTTTCTACGGTCAAAGTAGAAGATATAATTATAATTCTTAGATTTTGTTACATATATGTATAGGTACCTAGTTAGTTCATCTTGTAATGTAACTTCTACAATACAACCCAATAAAAGCGTGTTAAAAAAGGTTTCATACATGTATAAATTTCGCCAAGAAATCAGCTATTTCACCTCAGCTAAGTTAACAAGTGTTTCCAGATATATTCTCCCAGCTATCGGACGGCAACGGGCACCTGCTGATGAAGAGGCTCTCTGACTACCTGAAGGAGGTGCTAGCATTGCCAGCAGCCGTGTACGAGTCACCTTCATTCAGCTATGACGACTCGCTGGCGCTGTCTATATTTAACCAGGTAAATACTCAGTCCAAAAACCAGAGATCAACACTTTTACTTGAAATTACAGCTCTCTATTACCCCTTGACTGGTTTAAAAACTGTTGACTCTAGAGTTAGACACTCTCATATTAAATACTAGTGGACGTCCGCGGCTTCGCTCGCTCCACTTGTTGGTTAAAATATCTATTAGGTTAGACGTTCTTGATAAGTGTATCGCTTTTCCGCGAAGACTTTGTTTGAAGCAACAAACAAAGCTTTACAAATTACTTATGTAACGCGAGGAAACAATTTAAATTACGATTGAAAAAACTCTGAATAAAATGTTATTTTCGTTCCAGAACACCAAGATCACCGTGAATGATTTCCTAGACACGCTAATGTCGGACCCGGGCCCGCCGTGCCTCGTGTGGCTGCCCCTGCTGCACCGCCTGGCCAGCGTCGAGAATGGTAAATATAAATACATATATGAAACTCAAAGGTGACTGACTGACTGACTGACTGATATAGTACTTTTATTACTTTAAACAAAACATGAAATCTCACTATCATCGAAATATATAAAACTCAAAGGTTACTGACTGACTGATATAGTGATCTATCAACGCACAGCCCAAACCACTGGACGGATTAGGCTGAAATTTGGCTTGCAAGTAGATGTTATGACGTAGGCATCCACTAAGAAAGGGTTTTTGGAAACGCCGCTTTTAAACGGGTGAAGTAGGGAATGGAAGGTTTACTTCTTAATGCGAGCGAAGCCGCGAGCACCTACTAGTAAATAAATATTCCCGGACATTGTACACATTTGGGTGGGAATTGTTGAGGAGTATTGCTTGCTTGTCCGTGAAACTCGCCCTTGCCGAGACGAAGTGACATCGTGGTAGGTCTTAGTCGGTGGTGGAGTCTCATTAGCTCCGAGCCCGACATACCACGCTGCATACATCTTCTAATCTAGAGTAAGATAGGTTTCTCCTGGACAAGCATGCTACATCTTAGACTACAGTGGTGCTTAACATCAGGCAGGCTGTAGTCAAACGTAAGTCTATTTCGTGATAAAAAAAAACTCTCTCCTGAGTCGTATTTTTTCACGACTGAGGGTGTGGGACGTGACTCCCCCGCAGAATTAATTCGTTAGGGGAGTTTTCTTGGGCAGATCGTGGTGGGTGCCCAGGTCCTTCCACGGAAGACACATGTCCTCGGATATTGTGGTCCTCAGACATGTCGGTTTCCTCACGATGTTTTTCTACACCGTTAAGCGAGTGCAAATCCACACTTAACTTGAAAATACAAGTCATTGGTGTAGGGCCGGATTCAAACCAGGGTGCGTCTGATGATAAGCAGACATTGGAAACGCTGAACCACACTCGCTTAAAAAAGAGCGAATAATCCCACTTTATTACACTCTACTACTACTACAAGGTTACCTGGAAGAGATCACTTTAGTGATAAGGTCGCTCAATGTCCCTTGTTACCTTCCAACTTTTTATGTTAATTGTGTTCTTTATTTTGGTGTACAATAAAGTATATTTGATTTATTGATTGAATCCAAGTGTTGCAGTGTACTAAATCACCTTAAATGTTTGTACAGTGGTGCACCCGCTGGCGTGCAGCGTGTGCCGGCGCGGCTCGCTCACCGGGTTTCGCTACCGCTGCACTCGCTGCGCCAACTACACGCTCTGCCAGGAGTGCTTCTGGCGCGGCCGCGTCTCCGGCGCACACACCAACGAACACGAGGTCAAGGAATATGCTGCATATGTGAGTTATTCATCTAAATATACATATATATACAGATACAGGTTTTTGCCTAGTTTGGGGTCCAATGAAAACATGTGAAAAGAAAGCCTTAATATTTAATCGATTTCCTCTTGAATTATTTCACATTTTATATTTATTAATAAAATTCTAGAATTGTTAGAAATGAAAATGTAATAGTATGTACTTACTTGAACCTTTTGTTATTAAATTATATGTAACTATTATATAAGCCTAAGGATTTTGTAAAATAAACGTTTTTTTTATAAATGTCAAATGTGACTGACTGACTGACTGATAAAGCGATCTATCAACGCACAGCCCAAACCACTGGACGGATCGGGCTGAAATTTGGATGACGTAGCCGTGCGCTAAGAAAAGATTTTTGGAAATGCCACTTTTAAAGGGGTGAAATAGTGGATGCAAGTTTTACTTCTTAATGCGAGCGAAGCCGCGAGCACCCACTAGTATGCAATATATGGAAAAGGGTTTGTTCAGACATGACCATGTCACTTACATAGCGTAGATTATAATAAGACCCCATAGAAGGTCATACTCAAAATCTGTTCCTGTTGAGTCGTCGCGCTGCAATAGCCGCTCCCTCCCGTGAGGTTGCGTGCGCCGTTCGTCGTGCTGCTGCTCCCGAGCGGGAGGTCGACGCGCCTGCACCACCTCCAGGAACCACCGCCTGTCGTCCCGGCGCTATAGAAATGCGCCGCAGCGACAGGCACATCGCCTCATCACGTCGAACAACGCCGACCGTTGCTGGTACGCCGCCGGACAGAGCGACTCGACGTGAACTGTGAACTTCCCCGGGGTCAGTGTGCCCCGGAGCCCAGCCCCTCGAAAGAGATTTATCTCGTAGAGGTCCTACCAGCTCCCCTCGGGGACTGGCAGACCACGTGACTGACTGACTCAAAATCTACGCTAATCTATGTAAATTATTTATTAATCCGTTTAGTGCCATACTATATGTACAAGATATACCGAAACTGTGTCCTTACAAAACGTACATAGGTACGTACGCGAAATATCGAAAATTTAACTACGTTTGACGTATGTTTCGTTCATGGTAATGTGAAGGAAATCAACTATTTTGTCGTGGGGCATAGTGATCAAAAGCCAAATTTTGTTAAAAGGTTTGACGAAATTGTATAAACTTAAAGCTCTTAAAGGAAGCTCTTTTTACCGTATACTAAGTTGTTTATGTCTTTTTTTTCCAGAAGTCCCCCTCCCGTCAGATCGGCGCGACGCTCCGCAAGTCGTTCCGCTGCGTGCCGGAGCGCGGCCGCGCGCCGCCGCACCGCTACCCCGACCAACCTGAGCGCACTCTCAACCTCAGCCATATCGTGTATGTATACTGACGTTCTAGAAGACTCTGTAGAACATTCTAGAAACTCCCCCTGGATAATTCCGGATACTCCCCTAGATAATTCCAAAAAACCCCCCTAAAACATTCCGAAAACTCCCCCTTGAAATTTTTTCTAGAAATATGCCTGACTTGTACGTATAGTGTAAAAATGCTGCTCCAATAACGTCGAGGGACATCGGTTGTCATATCGTGTATGAACGTTTAGGAAACATCGCAGAAGCTTCTTGATTACGGTCCAGAATTTTGCCTAAAACAATGCAGCAATACAACTGCAACATTTCACCCTGTTTATAAATGACTAGTGGGTGCTCGCGGCTTCGTTCCCATTAAGAAGTAAAACTTGGTTTCGCCTATATCATCCCTTTAAAAGTGGCATTTCCAAAAATCCTTTCTTAGCGGATGCCTACGTCATAACATCTACCTTCATGCCAAATTTCAGCCCAATCCGTCCAGTAGTATGGGCTGTGTGTTGATAGATCACTATATCAGTTAGTCAGTCAGTCACATTTGAGTTTTATAAATTTAGATACTTCTATAAGTATAATATATTAAATGTGTCATGTAATTTGTCTGATTGGCTATTCACAACGTAATTCGTTACTAGCGGGCTAAAGGAACCGATCAACTCTCAACTCGACCGATCCATTATAATAATAAGGTTTACGTTTAATTACAGACTGCCTGATGTTAAGCACCACTATAGTCTAAGATGTAGAAGAAACCTATGATTTCACACAATAAATGCTAAAGCGTAATGCTTGATACAGATTTTGTAATATTACATGGTAGATTCTGATATAATAGGTCTTTACCTATGAAATTGCCGTTTTATTCTTACATTTTAATCTGTTTGTAACTTTTACGTACAGCTATATTTTTTCCAAATACAATTTTTATTGTATCAATTGTTGAATTATGTACATAATGTATTACTAGTGCATATTACTTATAGGGAAGTCATTGAAAACACCTCTTTCAATATGTCGTCGGTTTCACTACTTTAACAAGGTATATTTTTATCATATAGTCTGTTTTTGAGAAGTTGATATACGCAGTGCATAGCTTTTTTTCCATCTAACTATAGTAAAGTTATCAATTGCATCTAAATCTGTTCAGACATTTCCATACAAACATTAAAAATGTTTATAGGAAAATATATCATTTTTCTCAATTTCGTCATACAAATCGGCAATTTCATAGGTAAAGACCTAATATTGTCTGGTTGACTCCAGTCCGCCGTCCCCGGTGCCGGCACACAATGGTTTCCCCGAGTACGTGGGTGGTTACGTCAACACTGGTTCACTGGATTCACGCTCTTCCCGCTCTACGCATCGCAGTAAGTATATTTCCACGTCAATTTGTACAAAATACGATGTTTTCCTTCACCGTTATGCGTTTTCAAATCCTCACATGACTTGAAGAACCAGTCATTGGTAGGGCCCGATTTCGAACCAAGGTGCGTCTGAATGTAAAGCAGATGTTTTTACCATCGAGCCCTACTCGCTTATAAATGAAATTAGTCTCTAGTTTAAAGCTGTATAATTTTGAGAATCATACCCTGTCACATCACGCTAACGTTACATTTTTAAGCCAACATAAAGTTGAACAAATACGTGTATCCATCGTCTACAGATTTTAATTCATTTTATTTTTTAACTAGTGGGTGCTCGCGGCTTTGCTCACATTAAGAAGTAAAACTTGCATCCCCTTTTTCACCCCTTTAAAAGTGGCATTACCAAAAATCCTTTCTTAGCGGGTGCCTACGTCATAACACCTACCTAAATGACAAATTTCAGCCGTGACACGGGACATTCCGTCCAGTGGTTTGGGCTGTGCGTTGATAGATCACTATATCAGTCAGTCAGTCAATCAGTCAGTCAGTCACCTTTGAGTTTTATATATTTAGATTTAGAGATTAATAGCATATTCTATAAATGGCAGGTATAGCAGAGCATTTATCTCGCGGAGTGGACGACGAGCACAGGCTCATAGCGAGATATGCAGCGAGATTGGCGCATGAAAACAGGACTATGGTATTCATATTTTATTTTATATTATGAATTTGTAGAAGAGCACTAAAAGTTATGTAAAACAGTTTACTTGTCTTCAATATTCATATAAATATGTGAATATTCATGTAATATAAACATGAAAAGGGGCTCTATATATTTATAAGATATTTCTAGAAAATAAATAATTATAATATATTTATAATACGACTGTTAACTGTAGTAACCTAAGTTAAAATATACATTACATTGTACATAGTCTATTTGGTTTCTTTCTTTGAAGTCAGTTGAATACATAGAAGCACAGTACAAAAATTATAATAAACTCAACAAAAACAATTTCATAAAAAGATGTATTTATTAATAATATAATTAAATTTTATTTGAATTTCAGCCTAGAGCAGGAAGATCGGCGTCCCTTACTCCAGAACTGGTAAGTAATTGTATTTGGAAAAAAATTGTAAAGCACAAGGAGGGTTAATCAACTAACAGAAGACACCGTGAATTAAATAAAAAAAACAAACAAAATATATATATATATATATATATATATATATATATATATATATATATATATATATAGTATATTTTCGATTTAGTTTTTGAAAGCAATTTCTTGAGTCATATTTTGGCAATGCTGAGATTACTCCAAGCAGAATTAAGTCGTTACAGAGGTCACATGTCCTCGGATTGTTATCAATTTGATTTCTCGACTAAGTATTTCTCTCTTCTGCACCGGGAGTGCAAATCTACACATGATTTGAAAAACAAGTTATTAGGGTAGGGCTGCAATCGAACTGGTGTGCAGATGTAAGGTCACTTCCCCATCGACCATACACTATTTTTCCTAAAGTTTTTTTTTTTTATTTTTTGCCTAAGTATATTATACTTTCCAGGGTCGTTCCTCCTCGGAGGGTTCCGAGGTGGACGCGGCGCGGCAGCAGCGCGAGCTGATCTCGCAGCTGGAGGCCAAGAACAGGGAGATTATGAGGGAGATCGCCAGACTCAGGTACCTATCTAACATGGCCTTGTCTAACTTACTATACTGAAAAAAGTAAAAAAAGGTTAGGTCTAAAAAAGATAGAAGATATATTATAATAGAAGAATATATTAAATAATTAATAATAATATATCAGCTAGCTATTGCCAGTCAGCGCGGAAACGCAGCAAGCTTGATGAGCACATTTGCACCGGGAACGATTAAGGGCGGGCTATTTAGTTAATTTGACATTTAGTTTTATTTGACATTTAAATATATAATGTTGTTCTACTTACTTTAATAAAATTTATGAATTGATACTTTAAAAAAATATGATATAATAAATCATTAAGTTTAATAATATATTATATTTTTAAGTTTATTTCCTGTTTTGTAATTTCTATGTTTTATGGTGTACATTAAAGCAATATTCTATTCTATAGATAGATAAAACTCTATATTGTAACACACACAAAAAAAAGACAAACAGTAACACAAAAGACTTAAAATTAGTGCCGCAACGGGCGGCTTTATCAAAAGAGTTCTTATTATAAGAAGAGTTTTTACATGGCAGGCAGGTTAGGGGCCGTCCATTAATCACGTGAGGCTCTAAAGGGGGGGGGGGGAGGGGTCCATAATAAAGTCACGAAATATCACGAGGGGGAAGGGGGGGTGTAGTAACATATCACGTGTATTTATTTTTTCGACTAACGCGTGACATTCAACCGAAAAGCAAAAACAACCTGCAAGTCCTTTCGCTTACGTCTAGGTATTATTGTAATATTTAATTTCAATAAAAGTAGAAAATTAAGATTCTTTGTAGGTCTAAAAATACACGTGATAAACCTCACCATGTATCACCACAGGGGAGGGGGGGGTTAAAAAATGCCAAAAAAAACATCACGTGATTAATGGACGGCCCCTTAGTTAAAATATTGCAAGTTTTTGACTATGAAGAGGGATAGTTTTATTTATGTAGGCCAAAATTATGACTTATATTTTATTACAATCTCTAACGCACTCCATAAGTGCGACGAACAGGGGGTGATAGCTGCCTTTTATAAAGCGGTGGAAATATCTTGTCTCTTAACCCTCATGGTCTATTTCAATTCCAGAAGGCAACAAGAAGCCGAGGCCAGCTCGGGCGCGTGCAGCAGCACCGGCTCCGCACCGCCCCTGGTCTCCGAGCTGCGAGCACTGCGCCAGAGGAAGGACGAGCTAGAGGGCCACCTGTCCTCGCTGCAGGACAGCAGGAAGCACCTCATGCAGCAGCTGGAGGGGCTCATGAGGATGCTCAAGGTAGGTCTGATGATGGAGACAGTTCCACCTGATCTGGTCTCTGAGCTGCGAGCACTGCGCCAGAGGAAGGACGAGCTGGAGGGCCACCTGTCCTCGCTGCAGGACAGCAGGAAGCACCTCATGCAGCAGCTGGAGGGGCTCATGAGGATGCTCAAGGTAGGTCTGATGATGCAGACAGTTCCACCTGACCTGGTCTCCGAGCTGCGAGCACTGCGCCAGAGGAAGGACGAGCTGGAGGGCCACCTGTCCTCGCTGCAGGACAGCAGGAAGCACCTCATGCAGCAGCTGGAGGGGCTCATGAGGATGCTCAAGGTAGGTCTGATGATGGAGACAGTTCCACCTGACCTGGTCTCCGAGCTGCGTAAACCTTATGCAGCTGGAAACTCCTGTGTCTCTTTGTTGATGATCAGACATATGAAACGTTATGTAAGACACGTAATATATCCTCTATGGTTTAATTTGTATACAAAAACAGAATAGTTAAAACCATACAGAAGTAAATAATGAAAAATATATCAGCACTAAAAAAACACTGAATTTATTGTTTAACAAGTTTTTTACCATTTTGTTCATTATTAACGTGACAAATCGATGGAAAAAGCCAAAACCAAATCACGTTAGTACTAAATACAACGCCTCCATTATTAAACTATGATCAACTTTTAGGCATATTTTGGGTTAAATATGTTTATTCCGTCCTATATATATTTCTATATAATATTATCTGCTACCTGCATCATATCCACCGCATATAAAAGGTACAAGAAATGTTGCATGGAAAAAATCGAGTATTTAAAATTATATATATATATATATATATATTATGTGACCACACATTAATTACGACAAAAGTGGGTGGGTGGTGAAATATTAAAATACTGCCAACGTGTTAATAGTATATATTTTTATTAATTATCAAAGTAACATTTAAACACAAAATTTAATAATTTCAAAGTTTTTCTGGTGCTTCGTAGTCTATTACTACGTCTTCTTCTTCATTAAAGTCTTCTGTATCAAAATAATAATTTTCCGAAAAACTTTTTGGTATGAAAGTAAAAAGTGAAGAGACTGTAATATTTTGAAATATTTCATGACTATTCTCTATTTCGATTTTTATAAGGCTCTCTACGTAATTGCTGATCAATATCGCTGATCTTCTATTATTATCTTTATCCAGGACTTTGTCAAGTTGTAAACTCTTTATTAAATCGTCAGCATATTGACGGTGTGCTTTAGCCTTATCTCCTGTCACAAGCCTTGGTTCTTTTTTTGAAGAACCATCGCTCACTGTGAAATTTACATATTCACTGAATGAAATACCTTGATATATAGTTTCACTTGCGTTGTTAACCGTTATTACGGGGCTTTCTAACGATTTGCTGGGAAGAATTACAACATAGACTTTTCCCATATTTGCGTTATCCATTTCTATAATTTGAGGGTCGCTTTTATGATAATCATCGCTTTCTGCACTTCTAAAATTATTTTGTTTAGTGTCAACACTTGGGATTTCTGTATCAACTACAACTTGCGATTTGTAGTTTTCTTTTACGTCAAATTCATCTTTCTCAGCTAAACTAGCGTCTTCCGCATTTGAAAAAGCATCCCTTAATCCGTAAAAGTTAAGTAGGTACTTCATGGTTGTTGCAATATCTTTATTAGGACTAGAGTCAATCGCTTCATGAAGATCAAACCCTCTCTTCTGGAAGTTAATGTTTTCTGTGCCTTCCGCATCCTTTACCAATTCCATATAGTTTTCTAATAATTTGAAAACATTTTGAGTTTCGCTCTTGAAATCGCGTTTATCGCCAAAACTATTTTGTTCCGATGAGCTTATGTTTGGATATGTGAGGTTGCGGATCCATAACGAACTCTGTATTGCTATGTTTGTATCTCTCTCAAATTTCAAAAGGCTCTCTATGTATGTGTTGACAATGACAACGGTAGAAATGTCCAGTTCATCATCAGGCTCTATACCGGGAGACTCGCTGTCAAAAACATCATCATCATCTACTATATTTATAAATTGTTCATCTTCAGTATTTTTAATTTCTGTTTCAGCGGCATCATTTATAAATTCTAAATAGCTGTCTACCAATTTATTGACCATTTTGACAGTTTTGTCGGTATCCTCTAAATCTGATTTGAATTTATAAGTCTCGCGTTCGTTGTTGTGTGTGTCTCCCCTGCCCTGATATTTCTCCAATGGTAGGCCAGCGTAGCATAAATTATAGACGTTTATAGCATATGTCATGCAACCTGTCGGAACTGAAAAAAAACGTATTAATAAATGGTATCGTTAATGACTGTTTCATTATCTTTTGAGACTCATTATTTTAAAAAACATATCTAGCAAGAAATTTGTAGGTATGACAATTGACCTCGTAAAAATATTTATATTATAAGACCTGTTTCGTCACCAACTAGAGCAAGCTTTTATGTCGACACGGGGTGAATGAAGCCGCAGCCATTACCTCGTATTGAACAAATTTTAATAATAGCTTGACAATATTACTGCTCGTTCTAAATAAATGAAGCCCATTGAATTAGTCTATATCAGTTATTATTTAGCGTCCATAGCTCAGCTAGCGGAGGCAATTGCATGCGATTACGAATGTTAAGCAAAGGTCGACGCGGTCAGTCCTTGGATGGGTGACCGAAAAGTGGTATTCCACTTTGGGCGCTTCCATGGGTCGTATGACACGTGTAATTGTAGGTCCCGGGGCTGTTTGTCTAGTACGGCTGTCGTTAAGCCATGCCAGAGGCCCTTAGGGTGGCTTGATAAACTCTCGATACCTGAGTTGGCCACTCTCATTCGATAAGAAGAAGAAAATATTATTTATGAGCTTTAAATCGTAGACAGTGATGCTTAAAATATATTGATATTGCGGTCAAGCCTGATCCTATTTTACGCCAAAAAAATAAATCAACATACCTGGCAGCCGAGGCAAGCGTTCCCAATCAACAAGGTTCCGCATCAAATTATATTCATCGTCGTCTATGTAGCCAATAGAACGAGCAACGAAAAGGTTGTAAGGAATATATCCAACATTGTTTGGGGCAATATCACTGTTTTGCGCCAAGCACACATACATGTGGTACATGGCAGCGGAACCACAATAATCTGATCGTTCACATGGATCAATGAATTCGAAGTCATTGTCCAAATCGCTAGGCTCTACAGAAGAAAAATCACTATCTGAATTGACGTGTAAATTCAGTGACGAGTGTTTTTCATAGTCGTCTTTGCAATATTCGTAGAGTCGAACGGATCTGTCCGAACACACTTTTGTTGCAGATTTCGCTGTAACATAATAACATGTTGGCATTCATTAGTTGCAACAATTAAAATGTATTGTAATACTATAATTATTTTGCTAAATCTATATACATATAGAATAAAGCTGTAACCGGTCGGTGTCTGTACATTGAAGATATGGAATAAAAAAATAGTTGAGGAGTCTTTATTGATGCAATAGAACACAAAAATCATGTATAAAAAAATCTGTTTGTCTGTAGGTATGTTTGTTCGTTATAGACTCAAAAACGGCTGAACCGCTTTGTCTACGGTTTTCACTAACATGTAGGTGCATTTTTAACGTGTCCTAAATTTTTAATTTTGTCCTAATGTTCCTAATTTGCCGCTAGGCTCTTTAGTAGATCGTTAGGTTTAAAATGACAAAAAACGGTGGCCCGCGCTGTTCGCTTGTAGCTAATTTAATAAGAAGCAGCAAAGTAAATGAGTATGAAAAATTATCCATTCGTCTGGTCGTTTCTATGTATAATAAGTATGTATTTACAAAAGAAAAAGTATATATGTATTATATCCGTTATCTAGTAGGTACCCATGACACAAGCGTAAGCTTAGTATGGGGCTAGATGGCGCTGTGTGATATGTTCTGAAATATTTATTTATTTATTTTATTGTACTTAATATAATTTGCACAGAAAAATTGCGTTTTAGTTTTATAAAAGGCAGCTAAATTGACTATGTAAAAAACAAGTCAACAATTACTTACTTAATTTATTTCCCGATCTTGCTACTGTTTCTTCAATACAGTTTAAATACTCCAAAATGACATTATGATAACACGGTATTATAACCTCCTCTGAGCTTTGAAGGTTTTCTTGATTTTTCGTACTCAGCTTTTTTTTATTAAATCCGCTTAAAAATTCTGAAAAGCCTGAGGTGTCTTCTATAGTATCTTCAACTAGTATTTCAAACGGATTTTGTTTTTTAGGAGGTAATATTTTAACCATTTTTTCCGGTGTTATGTCGCGGACAAGCGGAATTTTTATTAATAATTTGCGTAGTGTCTCTATATCTCTTTTCTTATTCTCTTTATTATTTTCTTGTGGAGTTTTGTTTTCTGGAGGCAAGAGAACTAACCTTTTCTCTCTAGTTTTTTCTTTAAATATTTCGTCGAAGAGATCAGATGAATATTCTTGAGTTTCGGACTTTAGCATTTTGTGAAACGCCAGAAATATCCCGTCCTCAGATAAAGCGAAGATTTTGAGCAGGGATAGTATTTTTGGCTTCCCTTCAATGATGCTCAAGATTCTTTCTATTACTTGTAAATTTTCTTTGGTGACCGAATGATTTGATTTATCGGTTTCTTCGCTTGATTCCGCATGATTCGAAGAATCGATAGATCCTGGTATCACATCCAAAACGTTAGAATCATCTAGCACATTTCGACCTAATATATTAGGCACTGTAGCAAGAATTGCTAAAACGATTGTCAACTTCTTCATGCTTGCACCTATAATATTTAAATTAAAAAAAAAACACTTTTGAATTGAAAGGTAAACTGATGTATAAAGAATCTTCTTTAAAATGTATCTATTCTAATGATGCTTAAGGTTTTATATCTAAAACCGTGCGATGAAAGAAATCTTTGAAATGCCATAGTTTTATAAAGATAAAATTTACTGGAATTTAGCCTCATTTTTTAAATTATTGAGTGATAAGAATGATATCATTCGAAAACAAATTGCAGGAAAATTTAATACCGTAAAAATACCAGAACAATATAATAGTTCTTTATTCTTGCACGTGGATAAATATAATAAGCTTGATTGGTAATTTTAAATACCGAACTAGAAAAGGAAACAAACCAAAATCTACACCTGACATTTGGGTAGGGTTTAAAAGATTCACTGACTACTGAAAAAGGAAGTTTACAATTCGACCCGTCTGTATGTGATATTATCAGAATTGTTATACCTATAATATAGGTACAATCGTTTAATTTTCTTATTTTTTTTAATGCTCTACAGATAAAGGCCTCGCCCTTAAATTTATTAAGAGGGTACTGCCATTAAATCTATAATAATATTATAAAGCTGAAGAGTTTGTTTGTTTGTTTGCTTGAACGCACTAATCTCAGGAACTACTGGTGCGAATTGAAAAATTCTTTTTGTGTTTAATAGACCATTTATCGAGGAAGGCTTTAGGCTATATAACATCACGCTGCAACTAATAGGAGCGAAGAAACAATGGAAAATGTGGAAAAAACGGGGAAAATTATTCATCTTTGAGGGCTTCCGTAGCGTGCGCCGCGAAAACGGTTCAAGATATCAAAAAACTATGTATGAAATAATTATTTCTCTTAAAATGATCTAACAAAATGTCAGCGACAGTATCTTTTAAGATTAACTTACTAGAACCGTTTTTATGGTAATAACTTTTCCACGCGGACGAAGTCGCAGGCACCAGCTAGTAATAAGATAAAATATGAGTATGTATATTGAATCCAAAATTGGTATATTTGTGTACAAAGTTCTCGAAAACTATGAGTGATATAAGATAATATATAATAAGACTTAGATAGATTATTTACATACGATTAGTATCGAATAAAAAACTCGATGGTCAATTAATTTTGTATTCGATTAGCCTTGTTTGTGTGTTTCAATTTAGGGAACAGTACAAGTTTTGACAAAATCGGTTCAGTAATTTTTGATGTAGGCTTCCACGGATTTCCTACATGGCACGTACGAGCAAAAACCGACTCGATATGTGCTGCGTATGGTTTCATTTTTAATAAATCACACGTCACTCATTTACAGACAAACCACAGACAAAAATACCCTACTGACGCATACATGCTTATGGAATAGAAATACTAATGTAACTAATCAAGATGAATCTTGACCATTAAATCTTAGTTAAGTTGATTTTGTCCATGTTGAGTAAAATACGTATCCTTGCAACCAAATTCTCAGGGCGTCCTCTTAACATCCCGATGCGCCAAGCGAATTGGAGCGTACTGTTACGTCAATCCTATACATTGGTCTTTCTATTCTATAAGTATGTGTCATTACGCTCTCTAAGATAATGCCTCTTGTTGGGAAAGATAACTAGAGAAGACTCCTTGCCATATTTCGTCTTTTGCATAAAGACATAGACTAGATGGCATGACGCCAGTTGAGAATAGTTCTTTTGTTTCATTATGATACTTTATTTCGATTTACTTCAATAAATTCTAAAATAATGAAAAACGACTATTTTTTGTTATTTTTGAATACTAAATCGCTAGTTGTTAGTTGTGTTTATACGTAGGTCACACTATAAGTTTTGCGTAACTTAAAAAAACAACATGTTACAAACAAAATATTATGTTTATTGCATTTCAAAATAAAATTGAAATGTAAAGGCTTTCTTTACATTTCAATTTTATTATGTTTCCGCAGGTTTTCTTCAATTAACCACTTAACAATAGCGACATTATGTTTGTACCAAAACCATCGCCTTACGGTGCTCAAAGTGCTTATCTCCTAAAATCATTTTAAAAACGAGCGGCACAGGCTTTCTGTGAGTGGATAAGAACTATTAAAATCGTAAAAAATCATCTCTCTAAAATCATTTCGACGTAATTCCATTTTCGTTGTGTACGTAGAACTTTGATAAGCGATAAAAAACAATTGACAAATCATTTTCCGCCAATTGTTTTTTTTTATTACTAAGAAGGTTGTAACGTTTAAAAAATATAACATTTGGAATAATAAAGAAGGCTCCGACTATTGCGGCTTAGGTATTAAGAAAAGTGCTATTTGCTTTAATCCGGGATAAAAATAGCATATGTGTTAATCCAGGATATATTCTACCTGCATACGAAAATTTTATCAAAATTGGTTCAGACATTTGAGCGTAAAGAAGGAACATACACACGCACACACGATTTTTTCGTTTCGCTTATTTACTCGTAATATTAGAGGGACAAGTTAATATGCAGAGACTTATTTAAGACTAAAAAAATTCAAACACCAACATAATTTGTTAAAATAAATTTATTGAAACATAATTTTGTGTTTGTCACATTATGGCAGTAGTAAAGCCAAATCAGAGGTTTGAAAACTCTGACACCAGACATAAGAAATAAAAACTAAACGCCATCTTGGATCTTCATATCATTTTCTGTTCCAAAATCATCATTTTCCAAAACACTATTCGGACCCGAAATATGTATAAGGCCAGCGAATTGAACATTTTGATGAGCCGTATGGTGTGTCTGTATATCGATTTTTATAAAGCTCTCCACGTAATTGCATATAAGAACAATTGTTGGATTGGTTTCCATAATATCCTTGGGTAAATTTAAACTTTTTACTATATCGTCAACATACTGACGTTGTATCGTATCATCGTTACTCGCTACTAGCATCGGCTTTATATATCTACCGTCTGTCGCTTGTGTTTCATTCGCGACTCCATCGAAGTTAGTATTTTGAACCACAGTGTGGTTTGAGTTATTCATCGTTTTAATGAGACTTTCTATTGTATTCAACACTATGATAATTGTTGTTTTGTTAACTGCGTTACCAGTTTTAATAATATCAGAGTCACCTTCTGTATTTCTCATATAATTTTGTTTAGTGTCAGTATTTGATTTTTTTTTATCAGCTGCAACATGCGATCTATAGTTTTCTCTTTCAAATTTGCGTATTTCCGCTAAACTAGCGTCTTCCGCATTTGGAATTTTATTTATAAATCCGTACGTGCACGGTAGGTAAAGTTCGGCAAATACCAAATCTGCGTCCGCTCCAGCGCCAACCGTTTTGTAAATACGATTATGTGTCTGTTGTGTAGGATTTTGTGAACAACTTAGATGTAGACTGGTTACGTTTGAATCTCTCACAAATTTCAAAAAGCTCTCGACGTATGTGGTGAGAATGATGACAGTTGAAAAGACCGGTTTATCATCTGTTGCTATACTACGAGACTCGCTTGCTATAAGATCGTCTTTTTTAACTCTTATATTTTTTTCTTTGGCTTCTGTCACATTGGATTCTTCTTGATCGAATGCTTCGGTTAATTTGGGTTCCGTAAAATCAAAATATCCTGGTTCTATCACCAAAGACTTAGTTTTATCAACTAAATTCTTCGCGAAACAACATGGCGCTGAAGCAAGAATTGCTATAATGATTGCGAGTTTTTTCATGTTTTTTACTTGAAAACTCAAATTTCTAAAACACTTTTTTTGTATTTTTGGATTATAAATTATACTTGTATGAAGTGCGAAAAAAGAGTTACTGTAACTTGTTCACAATGCAAGTATTTAAAGAATACATGAGGTTTTATATCTAAAATTGTGCTATCAAAGAAATTCTAAAATGTCATACTTTGTAAAGATATAATTAACTGGATGGAAGTCGTGCTTGGAATTATTAGGTCATGTATGCGAAGGCAAATTGCATTACTTGAATGGCTTAAAAATCTAGAGCAATAAAAATCATACCAATGTTCGAATATACATGATTGATCTGTTGTCAAGTGGCAACTAGTGCCTAGTAACTATAATCCAGCGATCTTTAAAGCGAAAGTGAACCGGTTCTTATTGGATAGTCACGATCTCTTAGACCATAGCTATTGCTTACCATCAGGCAAACTATGGTCAAGTGCAAACCTGTTTTAGTTTTAAAAAAGTGTCAATTTTATATGAAACTAGCAGCGCCCCTCACCCATGTCATTCTGGGATAAAAAATATCCTGTCAGTTAATCAAGGGTTTAATCTATCTCCATACCAAATTTTATCCAAATCAGTTAAGCCGTTTGAGCGTAAAAAAGTAATAACACACACACACACACACACACACACACACACACACACTAAATTTGAGTGGAACTCTGACCCACTATCTCAAAAACTACTGAGCCAATTTTGAAAATATAATTCCTCCATAAGTTGGAACTTATCTTTATTTTCTGTCATCTTATATCATCGTTGTTATCAAATCGGTTTATACCAAAATACATCAACCTACTAAAATATAATAAGCGATTTATTTATAACTAGCTGCGCTCGCGACTTCGTCCGCGCGGAATAGTTTATTTTAGGCATCATATTTATTTTTGCACACAACTCAGCTTTCGCGCTCGCAACGGAAGCCTTCAAAGATGACTAATTTTCCCCGTTTTATCCACATTTTCCATTGTTTCTTCGCTCCTATTAGTTGCAGTGCAATGTTTTATAGCCTAAAGCCTTCCTTGATAAATGGTCTCTTCAACACAAAAAGAATTTTTCAATTCGGACCAGTAGTTCCTGAGATTAGCGCGTTCAAACAAACAAACAAACTCTTCAGCTTTATAATATTAGTATAGATAATTCGAATTGAGTGTGAATATTCACGCTTGGCTAGAACTCGACACGATACTGCATAACGATTACGGCAGACAGTGCGTAAACCAGGAACATGCAGATTCGATTCCTGCCGGTCGTGATTATTTTAGTTCATTTCCATATAAGTTTATAAGTAGTGCGAGTTTAGCATAAAATATATTTAAAGTTACCCTAATAAATAGATCAGTTCCTTCATTTTATAAAACAGTATACACAGCGCACCACCCAAGAGCTTTGGGCGCTTCCGTAGGTTGGATGACACGTTAGATACCTGTTTGAAAACTCTCGACACCAGAGTAGGCCACTAATGACCACTTTCATACGAACTAACTTTTTAGCTAAGTAAATACTCAGTTCGACTCTTTTTAATTCTTCTTAAGAGTGGCCAGCTCTGCTGTCGAGAGTTTATCAAGCCGCCCTAAGGGCCTTTGACATGGCTTAGCGACTACTACTAGACAAACAGCTAGGACTTACAATTATATGTGACATCCGACCCACGATCTTTTTTTAAATTAAACAGACTTCAAAATAGAGACCTATTTATTTGATATGTACTTAAGTACATATATATAAAAAATAAAAAGTATATATGTATTGTAAGCTTAGTATGAGGCTAGATGGCGCTGTGTGATATGTCCTGAAATATTTATTACATTTATTTTTATTTACTTATACATGGGTAGTTGTTTAGCGAATGTACTGACATCCTATTAACATTAATTAAACAATTTTTGAATTACTAGTTTGAGTAATCTTAATGTAAATGTATAATATAACTTTAACATAACTTCGTCACTAACTTTTCTAAAGACGTTCCTATAATTAGGTGGGATGAATAGATTCTTACTCTGAGTAAATATAACTAGCACTAGGTATTAAAATCGCTCAGTCTATTGCTATCACGCAAAAATAAATCTAAATATATAAAACTCAAAGGTGACTGACTGACTGATATAGTGATCTATCAACACACAGCCCAAACCACTGGACGGATTGGGCTGAAATTTAAAAAGAAGGTAGATGTTATGACGTAGGCATCCGCTAAGAAAGGATTTTTGGAAATGCCACTTTTAAGGGGGTGAAATAGGGGATGCAAGTTTAACTTGTTAATGCGAGCGAAGCCGCGAGCACCCACTAGTGTATAATATAACTTTAACATAACTTCGTCACTAACTTTTCTAAAGACGTTCCTACAATTAGGTGGAATGTATAGATTTTTACTCTGAGTAAAAATAAAACTAGCACTATTAAAATCGCTCAGTCTATTGCTATCACGCAAAAATAAATCTAAATATATAAAACTCAAAGGTGACTGACTGACTGATATAGTGATCTATCAACGCACAGCCCAAACCACTGGACTAGATGTTATGACGAAGGCATCCGCTAAGAAAGGATTTTTGGAAAAGCCGCTTTTAAAGGGGTGAAAGGGGATGCAAGTGTTACTTCTTAATGCGAGCGAAGCCGCGAGCATCAACTAGTTCTTTCATATAAAGGACAAAAATAAGTAAATTAGTTTCTCATCAGACATATATTTAAACAATTCAACCCATATTTACTCATTTTACCATTCATTTTTGTACAAAATTTGCCATAATTTTGATAAATCTTGTCAACAATATAATATAGTGTCTAAAATATAAACTCTCGGTTTAAAAATAAAATAAAATTAGCCTCTAATTAAATCTTTATTGATCAAAAACAAAGTATGCATTTTATACACCACACAAGTAGGTGTACAGTACACATAAATACAAAAGAAGCTAGTATATAACAAAAAAAAACTAAGTTTAAACAGTAAAAAATAAAATAAAATTATCATTTATTATAGACGCATTTGTATGACTGATAAAATTGCATTATCGTCTTTTCGTGTCGGCCGCTACCTGACTTCTGTTCCATTTGCGTTTTTAGTTAAAAAAAGAGCAACCATAAAAGCTGAATATAGATTTGAACACGCAGGCAACTTGATCGCGCTCTTGTTGGTCTGTAAAGTTAATAAAAACACATGTTATTACTTAATTAGAATGTATACATATACTTCAGTGTGTTGAGATGTCTATATGATCTTATTGTGAAATATCAATAATATTGTTGCTTTGACTAATCTCATACGAAAAAGAAGAAAAACAAAATGGCCACCGCCTTTAACAGTCTTCAACATATTCGAAAAATCATTGTGATCTCTAATTTTAGAGTAAGCCAAGCCAAAGAAATAATCTACCAGTACAGAAACGAAGTCTTCTTAATGTTCTTCTTCTTATCGTATGAGAGTGGCCAACTCTGGTGTCGAGAGTTTATCAAGCCTCTGTAAGGGCCTCTGACATGGCTTTTTATTGAAGGTATTTTTAAATTCTTGACACCAGATAAATGTAGATTGGTTAAAACCAATCTCATACAAAAAAGAAAATTAAGATGGCTACCTCCTTTAACGATCTCTAATATTTTCGGAAAATCATTGTGACCTCCACTCACTTTGAAGTAAACTAAGACAAATAAATAATCTACCAGTGCAAAAACGAAGTCTTATTAAAAGTGTTTCATAAACTTTCGACACCAGATTTGACCAAATAGCATACAAAGAAGAAAATAAAAATGCCTACCTCCTTTAACGGTCTCCAACATATTCGACAAAACATTGCGGCCTCCTTTCATTTCAGAGTAAACGGGGTAACTGAAACAATCGACCAGTGCAGCTAAGAATTCCTTTCCGCACCTAGCTACATCGCCCCCTAGTAAAGGTTGAGTGGGGCGCTCCAAATGTTGACGCTGTTCTAATAATTGGTCTGTAATCAAGAAATGTTGGAACAGAGTTACGATATTAGGCAAAAACAACAGACGCAGACGGTATAAGCTTACATGAAGCTATGAAAACGTACGTCAAAGATCTAGGGACCAAAAACAATGTAGCCTGAATATAAATAATAATAAATAAATAAATATTTCATGACATATCACACAGCGCCATCTAGCCTCATACTAAGCTTACGCTTGTATCATGGGTACTAGATAACGGATATAATACATATATACTTTTCTTTTGTAAATACATACTTATTATACATAGAAACGACCAGACTCAACACAAATAATTACAATTTTAAATATTCATAATTACTTGTGTTATGCGGGAATCGAACCCGCACCCCTGGATTAGAAGGCAGAGCCACTACCAACTAAGCTAACAGAGCAGTCAATGCACCAAATAAATTAAATTATTACATGCATTACATTAAAAATGAAATATGTGGCTTGCCGAAAAAAATAGGCGTGTGTTGATACATACCAATTGTAGTCTTCAATTCTTGATCCAAACCTTTTTCCGAATCTAGCATTGGTACGACATCCTGTGGGACAATTTTGTCTGACTTTACAGAAGCTGCATTGCAATATACAGCCAGAAAAAGCAATGGTAGTAACACTTTCATCTTGTTTATAAATTCTTGTGAATATAGGGATATTGCTTAGGAAAATACCTAAGTATGTGTTTGATAGGTTCTCTAGTTTGAACTGAAATGATGATAATAGCGCATTATGTTTTTATGCTACTAAAGGTTTGCTATTAATGTGAGGTATTTAGAACAGCCTATTTCGTTGATACAATTGCTAGAGAGATAGGTTTTCGCAATTTCTTAAATAATACTTAACGTATGTGGATATGCGAAGGTTAATCGTCAAAGCTATGTTTATTATTTACGAAATGAGTTCAAGGTTCTAGATGTTTTTCACTTATTTCCAGTATTTTTTAATTGCTTTAATAAACAGCTTAAATTCGACCAATCACTCGTAAAAACTGTAAAGAGATTCGATCCATATTGCAATCTTGGCACTAAGTTGGTGTGTCCCAAAGAATATCTAATGCTTTATCTACAATAAGATATTCAATCAGACGTTACTTTGCGGAAATCCATTGTAAAGGAAACCCTTGAAAAAAATACAATTTTTTCCAGAGTTTCATTTATTTTCAATACTCCATAATGGGCTTTGGAAGCAAACGACATACATATACTTTAATAGCTAACTCCCCTATCGAATCAATTCTGCGGGGGAGTCACGATCCTCAGTCATGAGGAAATACAACTCAGAGAGAGATAGCCAACTCTGCCAAAACCAAGAGAGTGGACGGGCATTATTTTAATGATAGATAATGCACTATCCATGCTTGTTGTTCACCTGATTACGAAACGTATAACAAAAAATATATAATGTACTATGAATACCACACTATACTCTGTCCAGGCAATATATTTCATATAGACAGGTGGCATCTCCATTTATTAACCGTCTAATTCGACACAGAGTCATTAGACATGTAGGTATCTAAGTGCTTTGGTAGAGAGGATATTATTGAGTCTAAATTACCCTATCTATATTAGGTACTTAACTATTATCAGAGTAGGGTATAATTGGAGATTCTAGATGGCTATGATCTCGAGACAACCAACTAACTGTAACTGTAACTGGAAACCATACCATCTCAGGACTTAGTACAAGCTGAGCATCGGATCCTTATCTCCCGCAGATGTGTTAAAAGTGAAAATTGCTCTTATGATAGCCGACCTCCGGCAGGAGATGGCATCTCAAAAAGAAGAAGAGGAAACCATATCAGATTTCAGTATTAGTATCGCATTTTGCGTATTTTATAATACGCAACTTTGTTTTCATATAATTACAGGAACACGTTGCGTCGGTCTAGAACATAGCTTTAATAAATCTATCTATCTATATATATAAAACTCAAAGGTGACTGACTGATTGACTGACCGACCGACTGATATAGTGATCTATCAACGCACAGCCCAAACTACTGGACGGATCGGGCTGAAATTTGGCATGAAGGTAGATGTTATGACGTAGGCATCCGCTAAGAAAGGATATCTGGAAATGCCACTTTTAAAGGGGTGAAATAGGGGATGCAAGTTTTACTTCTTAATGCGAGCGAAGCCGCGAGCACCCACTAGTACTTTATATTTTTTTTAACACAATGTCTGTAAACCTATTTGGGTAGAGGGCCAACCATATACCTACACTTAACATTTCTATGTTATTAGTTTGTAAGGTGAACAACATGTATTTTCTAGTGTTTAGACAATAAATATTAATTTTATTTCTTTCGGTCCGTACTTGGATGGGTGACCAAAAATGGCATTCCATTCCGTTCCCGGGGGTCGGATGGCACGTTAAATTGTAGGTCCCGGTGGTTTTTAGTATGGCAGTCGTTTAGCCATGTCAGAGGCCTATATGGCGGCTCGATTAACTCTCATTCCATAAAAAGAATACTTTCTTATGCCTGGCTATCTTCTTCTTCTTATCGAATGAAAGTGGCCAACTCTGGTGTCGAGAGTTTTCAAACCGCCCTAAGGGCCTCCTTCCAATATATGATCTATCGCCTAGCTCCTAACGGTGTGCATCGGCAGCTTCGTTTATGAGCCAATTCAATTCCAGTTAATTTATGTTATGTCTAATTAATAAGTGCGCTTGTTATAACTCGGTTTAAACTTTTTTATTGGTTAAAATAACATAATAACGCACTACTGTCGATATATCTTATCTTACTGCATAAACGACAAATTATCATGTAAGTGATCAAATTAATACAACCATTATACACCAAAATGTAATACCTATATTTGAGCAACTGAATCAAATTTGTTTATTAATGTACCTATAGTATTTTTTACACATAACTTGCCTGATATTTATTAAATGTCTCCAACAAATTGTGTTACACATTTCTAATTATTTAAAACTTTTAATGCATAAATAAAAAAAAAGAATTAGCGACAAAACAACTTTATTGTTAGAAATAATTTACACAGAACAGCATTGTCACATTAAACATAATTTAAAATATTAACTGTAAAAAAAACCTGGAATATATATATATTTAACTAAAACGTTTGCAGTTGACCTCAATTCGCCTGAAGTTAAACAATAATTATGGTGTAAGATTCCTTCTCGCCCATTATTGAAGGCCGCTAAGCTGCTTTCTAAGTCATTATGTGTTTAGTTAGTGACAGCGCAAAGAACAAAGCTAGTCAACGCTTTGAGGATGCAGGGACCGACGTCGCCTTTTAGAGGGTCTGGAAAGTAAGAAAAACACATGGTATAACTTCTCTTTGAGTCGTATTTTGTCATGACTGAGGGTCGTGACTCCCCCGCAGAATCAATTCGTTGGGAGAGTTCTCTTGGGCAGATACATCATGGTGGGTGCCCAGGTCCTTCCACGTTATATATAGCTTAGAAGAACATAATTACTTCTTCCTCCTTTGTTATATTCCTCATTATGATAATCGGGACTCCTCAGAATCAACTCGTTGGGGGAGTTCTCTTGGGCATATACATCGTGATGGGAGCCCACAATTACTTAAGCTATTGAGAAATACTTATGCATACATGGATCCTCGGATTTTTCGATATGGAGGTAATCATGGAAAAATGTTATTGTACCAAGGTAAAATACGTGTAGGATAATAAGGTTTCCCGAGTGACTTTGGCTACTTTTTATATCAAAATTGTTTTGGGATAAAAAGTAGTCTAGACCAAAAGTTGAGTAGCCTAACGGGTGAAGTAGTAAGGCTTTTTGAACTAAGACAGATTTGCCCTTGATTTTTTTACTTTTATATTACTAACCGATGTACATAAGTAATGTGAATCGATAAAAAGGTAAGTAATGAAATTAAGTAACTTCGTATGAGAGTGCTCAACTCCGGTGTCAGAATTTTCAAACCGCCCTAAGGGCATCTGTCATGACTTAACGACTGCCGTACAATTGTTATATAAAAACTGTAGTGTAGCTATCTAATCAAAAACTCTTACCGCTCTCAACAGTCAGCAACTTCAACAGGTCTTGCTGATTAACTATTAACTTTGCCTTTCTGGAGCCGGCGGGCGTTTTGAAACAAGCCACAAATTCCAACAGGAAGTCTTTTGCGCACTTCACAATATCGGCTTCGGGAATAGATCGAGTGACGCGCTCCAATTGGTCGCGCTTGCCGAATATTTCTTCTGTAACAAGACAAGATAAACTAAAACAAACTTAGGTTTTAGTATAAATACAATCACAAATACAAAACATACGGTCAGAAACTAAAATAACGGTTGAAACGCGGTGATTTTTAATTGGGAAATTGAAAATCAATTAAAAATCACTGCATTTCAATTCAACCATACCTACAACCATAGTTAAGGCGCTTTTTTTAAAAAAAAAACCTATTTGATTTCGTTAACATGTACATAACTACATGTATATTGTATGTAAAATGAACCACTTAACGAAGAAAAATTAAGTCGATATATAATTAAAAGACGGAATAATCGCATATATCAAATGTACAAAAAACATCAACATTCAGTCTAATTGAAAATCTTTGCCTTTGATTGAACTTTGAAATAGTGTTTGAAGTAGATTCAAAACATCATAGCGTGAAATAAACATGTTTGTCGATAAATAAGTTTGTATGTATAATAAGTATGTATCTACAAAAGAAAAGTATATAAGTATTATATCCGTTATCTAGTACCCACGACACAAGCGTTTGCTTAGTGTGGGGCTAGATGGCGCTGTGTGCAATGTCCCGGAATATTTATTATTATTATTATTATAATACCAATCGCCTTATTCAATTGATGGTCCAGAGAATCAATAGTCTTTTTCACATGTCCATTTTGCGGATATAGGAACGGTACGATATCCCGTGGGTCAAATTTATCTAGCTTTGGCTGTGATTGGTCCATGGAAGCGGCATCGCAGTATACTGCCAAAATAACTAATAGCAGATACACTTTCATTTTGATAGATATGCAAGTAAAAGTATTTTAGTAAACTTAGGTGATGATAGATGATTTATTATAAATTCGAAGTGTTTTTATACTACAGAAAGTTTGTTGTAAATGTTAAGTATTTAGAATGTTCTATCGTGTAGTATTTCGTGATAAAATTGTAGAAAAAAATATTGGAAATATCTCAAATAATAAATACAACATAATCTGGATATGCGAAGGTTTATTGTTGATGGTATTCTTGTAGTTGCAACGATAATACAACCATGTTTACTAGGTGATATTGCTGCTAAAGGAATCATTCAACCATCAAGTTAAAATAAAAAAAAAAAAAAAAAATTGTAAATAAAATTTATTTGATGTTGGTTCTATCTTCTACTGTAGTGATGAGTTGTGTTGTGGGGAACAAGATCTTCCAGTGGATCAATTTGTTTACAATTAAAATAGTATAATAACATACGTATCAAATATGCTACACATTTTTTTGCACATGTGGTAGGTCCACAGAAGTAAATAACTTAAAACATTTACTTATAGAAATCGATATCCTCAATTTCAGACCCAGCAATCTTCACCTAGATCGACGCCCAACTCGTCCCCGCGGTCCACCAAGAGTCCGCCGCTGCCTGGCGCCCAGCCACAGCCTTCGGCACCGGAAAGGTACTATCTATATATATAAAACTCAAAGGTGACTGACTGACTGATATAGTGATCTATCAACGCACAGCCCAAACCACTGGATGGATCGGGCTGAAATTTGGCATGCAGGTAGATGTTATGACATAGGCATCCGCTAAGAAAGGATTTTTGGAAATACCACTTTTAAAGGGGCGAAATAGGGATTGCAAGTTTTACTTCTTAACGCGAGCGAAGCCGCGAGCACTCACTAGTTTGATAATAATAAGAATACGTCAAAAGCATAATCTTGCATGGTTTGCATATGACTACATCCCGCCTGATGTTAGACATTGCTACAGCCTAGGGTGTAACGCGATTACCTACAAGAGCTATTCACAAAAGCCAATCTCATAAAATACTAGCGACACATTATTTTTTTTTATTCATTTCTACAGCCTGCCTGATGTTTAGCATTGCTGCAGCCTAGGGTGTAATAGCACAGAATAAATAATACTACAGAAACCTATCTCCCTGTTTCGAACAAGCAGCGAGCGGAGGCCACAGTGCGTTTGCTCGGTACGTGTGATCAAGGCATTAACGACAGTCGTGTGTCAAACGGCACATCACTCGCTCGCTGACCGCGTCGCCAAAGTATGAAAAATGAATTTGATTTTTATCAGTAACTATATCTAGATACTTAAATAAGCAATTTAGAGTCGAATTCGAGAGAAACAGGCTTAATTTAGTAAATATCTAAGAAAAAGGTTTGTAAATATTTTGTTATAAGTAATAACACATACAAAAAATTTACTGATAACGTATTAATTTATCAAAAAATAATTCACCGTTGATTAATTATAACACTAAAATAATACAAATTTATCGTTGTACCTAATCCACATTCATAATGGCAACCATGTTAGCTTTGAGAGAATCGAACCGTATGCATTGAAATATGAAGTGTAAATCGTTACGTTAAGTATTAATTTGGCTTGCGCGTGGGTTACGAACGTCCGCTGCGAACGTATTTCGATAGCGTGGCGCGTTTTTGTTTGAACATAGAGTGCCCTGGTAATAGGCTTACTCGTTGCTTATAAACCTGTATAATGATAAATCCTTTATTCATCCTCAACGAATGCCTTTTTGCCATAAGATAAGATAATCATCAATAGAAATACTTACTCAACTTATGAACTAAAAGTTAACAGTTATTAATTCTATTGTCACGTCTTACAAAAAATATTTATGTCAGTTAAAAGATTTTAAACATGTATAAAGTATTACCTTTTTTTATAATGGTAAAAATGTCAGAGTAAAATAAAATGTCAAATAAATTTAAAATTAAGTCAAAATATTAAATAAATTTAAAATTAATTCAAATTAAGTCAAATATCAAAGTAAACTAGGAATCTAATCTCATCAGCTTGTGACGTTAGTAAATGACGTTTTTTAATTTTGTACTTAGTTATTTAACTGTCGTGATAAAACAAAAATAATTTATCCGTCTATCCTAGCCCGTCTATCTACTTATCTCATTATTTTCAGAGAGCCGGGCACGCGCGGTGTGGTGCGGAGTGCGCCGCAGACGCCCTCTTTAGGCGAAAGGGAGCGCATCGATATGACACATAGTCTAGGTAAATACAAAGATTTGCAACGATATCAAATTCAGACTAAGAGTAAAGTTAACCCTTGAGTCAATCACGTAAACTACTCGCATGGGGTCACTTAAGACCCCTAATAAATAAGCTTGAGCAACAATATAAATAGGGTAGGTAAATGTAAATTTAACATTTAAGCTAATAAAGAAATTGAATTGAATTGTATATTAGACTAGTGGTGCTCTGTGCGCGGGTTCCAAGGGGCCCGCGAGGGGGGGCTTAGTAAAATAGGGGAGCGTCACCGGACGATAAAAGCGAGCTGTGGCTACATAATACTTTTTATACACTTAAAACATTTGATATAATATTATATACTGTTTTTTATGAATATACACGTGTGATAAGGCAATGAAGCCAGTATAATTTTCCCAAATTTCCACTTTTTATAGGAGGCATGGAAAGTATGGGAAATGACGGGCGAGGCTTCCATCCGAACCAACGACCGACAACAAGTGAGTATAAGATACCAATTATTTTTTTTACTCATATTTTTTTTATTTACAATAATAATACATAAAAACAAAGAGAGAAAAACTAAACAAAAGCACTACTTCTAACTACAACATAAAAAACGGGGGAACACTTAGAAAATCTTTAGAAAATCCTAACTCTAACCTAACTATTTTCTACCAATATATTTGTAGTAAACTTATAGTTTTTTTTATCTTAAAGCACTCAGCTTAATTATTTCGGGTGTAATATAAGCCTAATACTTTGGCCACTACCACTAAATATTATTATTCTCATCATTTTAAATAAATTATAATATTATTAATATGGGCATTCCACGTAGCATCCTCTTTTAACTTGATATATGATAAAACATTGAGCTAGGATTATACAGAGACACAATCTCAAACTAAAAAGCGCAGGAAAGTGTCCGAACGCTAACATCGTCAGCGAGCGCAAACAAAAGACTGTTAGTCTCTTTCGCTCCTACATATTTTAAGAACAGCAAAAGAGATAAGTAATCCAAAAGTCTGCTCAACGAGTAGTGTGGGCAGAGTTTTGGCTCGGACATTATTTCGAGCGTTTGTAACTCTGTATAATCCTAGCTCAATGGATTAAAACCATAAAAAGTAAAAAAACGACGGTGGCGCCGCGCAAACGCACTATACCATTTTAAACCATGTTGGAAGCTCTTCAGACGTTATAACTCTTGACTCACACTCCCATACTTATTATACTTTAAACAAACTTTCCATTCACTCACAAACTAACCTTGCAGTGGTCCTTCGGATAGTTTGAAAACTCTCAACTCCACATTTCGCCACTCACATACAAACCTACTTACTGTGGTTTGACTAAAAAGTATTTATTTATTGCTAACTTTCACCTCACACAAACTAACCGTTGCAGTGGGTATAGACAACCGCGGCAGTCTCCGCAGCGACCTGATGTACGCCGCTGACTCGGTCACTAACGCCATGTCCACACTGGTACGGGAGCTTAATTCAGGTGAGAATCTAGCTTGCTAGTTATACGTCTGTGGGTGTAGATGGCGCTGAAAAACAAATTTGTGTAAAAGCAGTGTTTTTGTTTCCACTATTTACAATGTAAATCGAAATCAAATTCATATTTGTTCATAAATTAAATGTTATACAAAAGATAAAAAAATCACAAAATTTATGTCAGTCAATAATTTTCTTTACGTGACATAGTTTTGCGTTTGCAAGAACACAAATGTATTAAAAAGTAACTTATCCTGAGGCCGCAGGCACCTAAACTAAGCAGTCAATTTTCACATATAAATAAAAGTATGTTTTAAATTTACCATTTTTTTTTAAATTTACCTTTTCTTAAAACTGCTATTTTCAAAGATAAAACTTTTAAAAAATTGGAAAAGAATCCGTGATAAAGAATACTTGATAAATTACTCGTACAAATGAAACGACATTGCGAGCTGTATATTTCGTTTTAAATTCTCTGCCATAAGTTTTGAGCTATTATTATTATTGTAAGTTTTTTGGCGCCTTTTTTACCTAATTCATTCTTTGTCCACTGATCTGTCGTATCTTTTCTACTCTCTCTTACATTTTTATTTCAATACATGCACTTATAATATATTACCTATTATAAGTATAACATACACACAGTTTTTTAATTGTATAGTGTTCGCGGCGGCTATGCTTGCATTGTTTCGGGATAAAAAGCGTATGTCACCCTATACTATCGCCATGCCAACAATCATGAAGATCAGTCTCTCGTTATCACTGTTAGAATTACTTTAAAATGTGTATGTATGTGCATATGTGTTTATAGGTACCTATATGTATATGTTACGGCTAATACCCGAAGTGCGGCTACACCTAGTTTTAGCCGGTTAGAACTAGGTGTAGCCACTTAGTCTTGGTTAAACCTAGTACTAGCCGATTGTTTTCGGCTAAAACTAGGTCTCAAGTCCTGTTGTAGTGCAAGTGTTGGACTCGAAGTCACTTGTCTGTGACAGAAGGTAGATTAGGTTCGTTAGGTTGCTTTCTACCACGCACATGCGACGACGAGCAAAGCGAGGAGGAGCCAACTTCTTTCAAAACATGTCGAATCGAGACATGTTTAGGGTTTAACCAAGACTAAGTGGCTACACCTAGTTCTAACCGGCTAAAACTAGGTGTAGCCGCACTTCGGGTATTAGCCGTAACATATACATATAAGTAATATGTAAACATATGTTCATATATATATGTAATAATGTAAATATAATATGTAAATATATGATACAATAAAGCCGCTAAGTTACGATACATTTTTCGATTTATATTTTTTATCATACACACACAAACGCATTCAATTTTTAAAACTTTATGCCATATTACTTTTAAAAACTCTCAACACTTGAGTGCGCCACTTTCATACAATAGAAAGAAGACACAAAAATAAATCACACAACACAACAGTCATTCAGAAATATTCCTCAGCATGTATATCAGATCTCTTCGCATTGGGCATGAATTAATGTTTTCTTCATGTTTGTCGATTATTTTAGATGTCACATCTTTTCTTGAATTACCAAATCACCATAAGTGTGTGTGTTTTGTGAAAAAACAACTAAAACTGACTTTTGGTAATATTTTTTCATTATAAAATTGTAGTTTAAATATTTGATTTCAACTTTTGAATTAAGTAAATTACAAAATGATTGAACATGTTTAAAAGCTTGTTGATGCTAAAACTGCTCAAGCTTTTATCCGTTTTCACGCATTTGTCTATTTGATTTACTTTGTATTTTGTATGGAATAGGTAGATAAATGCACCTTATACCGGATAGATTTAAGTATAAGAACTAATTAGGACATTAAGAATTACCATTAACTATCGAAAGCAACATCGATTCAAAGATATAGCACGGTTGACCAGAAGAAACCCTTTTACTAAAAAAAAAACTTTCAGAAGACTTGATAGCCTCCTATTTTTGGAAGTCGGTTAAAAAAAGGAGTTAAAGTATGCTTTGAATATCGTTAGATTATATAGTTTGCGGGAAAATAAATAATAAATTAATTGAAGTGGAGGCGAACAGCTTGGTACTTGTTGACTTTAATATATTATTACTATTTTACGAATTACTTTTTGTTTAATTTTGTTAAAAAAATGTTTAATACTCGGTACTTGACAAAATCGTCGCATACCAGACGCACGTTTCGGTATGATCTTCAAACCATTATTGCTGGAAAAGTGTTAAAATGATGATAATTAAAAATGATATAATTAATTATAATTATAATTTAAAATGATCGTAGACTATAACGTTGCTTAACATCAGGCAAGTTGTAGTCAAGCGTAAGCCAATATAATGTAAAAAAAAAATTACTTACAATACCTAGTTTCCAAAGTATTTAATTCGTAAAATACTAGGCTATAATAACCCTATTTATTTTCTGAGCACCATTTTATTTTTAAATTTTATTATAGTAACGTTTGTAAGTAGATGTTTCACGTTGCTACGTGTTTTGCAGAGGGGTCCGATACAGAAGACACGGTAAAGGGCGACGCAAGAAAGCAAAGAAGTAAGTACATTGTTTACAATTTTATGATCCTTTGGACTTTTTAACAAGGCACTAATATAAACTAGTAACTTATATAATATAATAGCTTATATAATTTATAACTTATATACTATAATATAATTTCAATACAGGATGATAAATCTTACAAAGACATCTGGACGGCATTTTTATATCATTTAAATAACTTACTCAACTGTTCCAACTTGATTATAATTTCCAAAGGCTCATAGATATTTGCAAGTAAATTATATTATAGTTACTTATATAAGCGAAAGATATGAAAGTTAAGTTGATTTTATATGCCTGGTGGTGTGTGGATCATCATTATTATTATTATCATCATACATGAATTGCAAATTCTTGCCACTAAACAATTTCGAAATGTTAATTGAACCAAAATACATACAGTGTAAACTCTTTATAACGTTATCCTTTATAACGATAAACTCCCTATAACGTTGAAGTGAGCCCAACTTGGTTGGTTTGCGTTAAAACCCACATATTGAAACACTCTTTATAGCGATACGCAGTTCTCTATTACGAAGAATTACGAAGAAATGTGTTCATATTTTTAGACAGTAAATATTTATTATCGGTATTATTGTTTATGTTATGTTATCAGGTAACAAAAGACTTTGAAGCTCCGAAACATCCGAGGTCGGTCTAGCTTTTGTTATCCTTAATTGCCTTGAACACTTGTCGTGATTTTCTTCGACCAAGCATACTGGGTACCTATCGTATTATCAGTCGTAAACCTACTTTGAAACTGTTAACATGGCGTTTTTTTGTTCACTCCATATAACGATAACTCTCTATAACGATAAAAAATGCTCAGTCCCTTGAGTTTCGTTATAAAGAGTTTACACTGTATATGGTTTAGCTTCTCATGATAAGTATTAAATTAAAAAATATCGCAATATTTAAGACTGAAAAAACATAGAAAAAGTTATCTCTCTTCGTACCTCTGAAAGTGTAGCGAATTCCTATTTTTTTTATCATCAATCCTCACCACCATCTTTCGTGGATGTTTCTTTGCAAATGACAAAAAGCAAGATTTGTGATAGAAATATTCATCATATTTTTTGCAGAATTCGCATATTTTCGGCATGTTCCTGTTTCGTTTAAAAAATATTACTACGTCAAATACGTTTGTTAACCAGTTTGCGTGCAATCTGTTTACTCAGAAGGTTTTTTTTATTATCTATAGATTTAATTCAACGAGCTTTTTTTATACATTTATTGCATGTTTTATAATGCATGAGAATGCTCTAAGGCATCATAAACATAAACAGACATAAGTTAAGACTAAATTGAAATAAGTATTTGATTTTTTTTAAAATATACACCAACCATAATACACGTACAAAAAATATGTTAAAGTTTTTTTTTGCTCAATTATAAAAATAGACTTACTACAATTTTATTCGATGTGTTTTTTTTTACCTAAGTCAATATAGTCAATTAGGGCGTTTATATTCTGATAAAAAAACTATATTAAAAAAATAATGAAAAGGTAGATAATGTCCAACTTAATATTAGGTTATTGAGGAAAAATTATAAACTTCAATATACACACTTACGCACCAATTTAATGTAATATTGAGTAAAAACATTTTCAAGCTTTTCACCTAATTCATTTCAAAAGTTATTTTTTTGTGGGTGATAACTCTGGCCTTGTAACACAGTCTCACGACTAGCAATCAGAGGATACACAATATCTAATTGTAAAAATAATAATAAAAAAATACATTTGAAAGTTATTATATCTAGGTTACTTCCGTCATTGAGAAAATGTCTCGTACGTAGTTTACCTTGAGACGTGCAGTGAACGTGTTGTATCTAGCTATGGTATATTTCGACGCTCTCGTCACGGGGGGCGTAGCTCAGATGGTAGAGCGCTCGCTTAGCATGCGAGAGGTACGGGGATCGATACCCCGCGCCTCCAACTGCCAAACTTTCTTTTTGTAAAATTTTGATTACATACTAAACTATCAAATAAATTTTAGGCGCCGTCGCTGGTTGTAACTTTAAGGGAGAATTAAATTGATTGTTGTTTTTTTTTATGTGCTATATCCCGAAATATTTTTTTAGAAACTGGGGGACTAGAGATATTATTGAAAATAATATACAACCACAAGAATAACAGCTGTACCTAGAGGTTTATTTCGACCGTAAAACCGCCTTAATTCAGTGCAAAAGTGTCGCAAGATACGTCTCGTCACAAATATGGAGTAAACGACCAGGTTAACCAGGAATTACTGTACCTTGTTAAGAACAAGGTACAGTAATTACATACAATACAATTTTCATTTTCATTAATATGTGAATTAAATTGTCTTCATAATAACCCTTTCATATTTTTTTTAGTATGGGGCTGGATGTCACTGTGTGTGGAATACATATTGTATAATTTGTTAATTATTTAATAATAAAGATATATTTCCTATTTGACTGTACTTTTATTAATTATTATTTCAGATTTCGAGGAGGACGACGACAGCGACGAACCCATGCCGCGGCCGCAGCCTCCGAGGCACTATCTGCACGACAATGTTCAGGTACAATAAAAAAATAATATAATATCAAAGCACTACGGGGCATAAAAATGACAAATAAATATAACATAAAATATGAAATCAAAGCAAAATTAAATGCTAGGGAAACAGGCTGAGAGTTCCACAAGCTTTTTCCCAGATTTGGTGTTAGCTATGATTTAGGTATCTTGCACCTTATATGATATTAGTGGGTGCTCGCGGCTTCGCTCGCATTAAGAAGTAAAACTTGCACCACCTATTTCACCCCTTTAAAAGTGGCATTTTCAAAAATCCTTTTTTAGCGGATGCCTACGTGATAACATCTACCTTCATTCCAAATTTCAGCTCAATCCGTCCAGTGGTTTGGGCTGTGCGTTGATAGATCACTATATCAGTCAGTCAGTCACCTTTGAGTTTTATATACATGTATAGATTCCTGATACCTAAATTCATGTACGTAAAATAAGCGTTCCCACTTTTCATGTATCTCTTATCGTATGATCTTATATAATGATAAAAATAAAGGGGCCTAGTTGTTAGAGAACAATAATATAGTAATGAGCGTTTTTCAGTACTAAGTTAAAGTAACATTATGTTGCTTAACATAATTCAAAGGATATCAAAAGAGGGATTCTAAGGGCTGTGGATGATGATGAATACTTGTTGTACATTTGTTTCATAAAAGTTTTTTGTTTGCTTTAGTTTTGTACCACAATTATTTTTTAATTTATGCTTCGCTATTATGTTTGTTTGCTTCACGACACGTATTTCATTTCAGAGCATGGCACCTAGTGTTAGTACGCAATCCTAAGCACGCCACAGGTTTGTTTATTTTTTTATGTTATGCATTTAAAGAGCGCTCTCCACAATCATACTTGAACAAATTCCCGAAAAAATGATGATTTCATTCTAGCCACAGTAAGCAAGTAAGTAAATAAATAAAGTGACACCGCGAGTTTTGAATTTTAAAACTAACTCAATTTGTTTTTTTAGTTAGACAACACGTGGATGGTGTTTGTATTCAGTGTTATATGTCAATTTATCGGAAATATTTTCCTTAATTAATACAAGAATTCAATTACTGGTCGGTTGACACATGCGAGTACATTTCGGAGTTAGTTATTAGATTTTTTAAAATATAATCATTTTAATTAATAATATACAATACAACACAATACAATAAATTTATATTTTTATTAAAATAATTATATTTATATTATATACTAGTGGACGCCCGCGGCTTCGCTCGCATTATTTTGAGATAAAAAGGTTTAAAATGAACATAACGTTTTTATTTACGAAACGATGGAAATGAAACAAACACTAAATGTTAAGTTGAAAATGCACCAACATGTAAGTGAAAACCGTAGACAAATCGGTTCAGCCGTTGTCGAGTCTATAACGAACAAACATACCTTTTATGTATACTATCTTCAATGTACAGACACCGACCAGTTACAGTTTTATTATATGTATAGATAATCAATTTCAATTGTATTTAATCATTCACAGGAAACCCCGCCGCCGCTCCCCGCGCGCACCGGCCACTTCTATCCGCGCACATAGCTTCCAATCACTGTATGTACGTACGTACACTAACTTGATACATGTACGAAAGGTACAATCGCATTACGTTACATAGGTACGTAAACTGATGAGTTTGCGGAGTGTGTACGCAGTTTTATGGAATGTGTACGCAATTTTGTGAAATCTGTAAACAGTTTTGCGGAATGTGTATGCAGTTTTGCGGATTCTTTACACAATTTTGCGGAATCTTACTTTATGTAATAACAATATGTACGAACTGTACCTATACTGGTTTGATGTTATGTACAGATAACATTAATCGTATACAAGCTTGACATTCATATGATAAACACAAACCTGGTATGAAATAAGTTTAGAATACCTACAGATTTGCGGAACTTTGAAAAACACCGCATATTTCCTGTTACTACCCACGATATTAATAAAATTTACTAACGTCGTTGGTTAATTCTCTGGAATAAGATCGTTGAATGTATTTTAAAGGATTCTATACCAGCGTCTACGAATTTTTAACAAAAAATTGCGGAATTCATACATTAATATTTCAGTTTGTATATACATAAAAGTATAAGTCAACCATGTCATTATAATGAATATCATAGTAAAGAGTATGAAAGTATCTCATACTTTTAATTTCAACATTCAATCTAAGAAATAAATGATGTGATTTGCTTTGTCATAAATTTAGTACAGTCCGGAAGGCGTAAGCTGAGCTTTGCATTTGTGTGGGTGTACATAGATAGTGTAGGTGTGATAACCGGCTTAAAGTGCGGTGCCTCCTTTGTTTGGTTTATATAATGCTCGGCGCCATTTTACGACGCCGCTGTTGATAATATAACGGAACGATTAATTACTAACACAAACGACACATCAGACGAGAGTGAAAATGAAAACGAGAGTGATAAGGAAAATTATGACGGTGCGTTGTACGGTGTAAAAGAATTGGTATATTTTTTTTATATCTAAATTTTATAATTAAAAAAATATAAATAAAATTTGTTTTAGGATTTTATTGTCTTACTGTACTTTTGGTGATCACTCACACAAATGCAAAGCTCAGCTTAGACCTCGCGGACTGTAATAACATATAATTTGTACAATTGAAATTAAAACACCAAATTAACAATTTCATTCAAATTCAAACCTATTGGTTAAAATGCTGCATGTTTTTGTAAAATTTTGAGAGAAATAAATAACTTTACTTATAACGTGACCAGGCTATTTTGTCACTCAGTTCTACAATCCTAATCTAAAGTAGGATTTTACTGACAAAATAATTTTGTCACTTAAAATTTACAGCTTGTTCAAATGTACTGTTCGATCGAGGAGCAAATAGAATTTATTGTAAGTATACTATTATTGCAAGAGCAACAGAGACAGACGTAAATAATGTTGGTACAAAATTCCTCATGTACAACATACGGACTTTAACAATTACGTCAGATCGCAAAACGTTACTATGAGTTTATGTAACCACGATTACATATATAAAGTCATAATATGTAAATAAGTACTTGTGTTAAGAGTTATTTTTTGTTTTGGCTTAATGTGTCTAGTCCCAAATGCAGTTAGGTTTGTAAATGCACTTTAAAATTACATATAATTAAGTGTTTATTTTAAGGTCTTAAAAATATAAATTAGGTTTATTTACCAGTCTATGAACCACTTTGTTACTTTTTTCGCATTTTTTTTGTATGAAAGCAATTAAATTAAAAAAAAATATAAGGTACAATTTTGTCATTAATCTCTTTTCGTGGGGTCATTGTGTCTTTTCCTTCTCTTATTAAATTCTTCATCTTACTACATGTTCGGTTAACTAAAATCGAATCGTTAATAGCGGAGTATTCGAGTAACAACACAAAAAAATATTTCTCCTATTTTTAACTCGATTATAAAGACTGGTAGGTAAATACCTACTTTATACAAATAAGACCGTGAAAATATATCAATATTCACCCCAAGTCTATTATTTGGTACATATTTATTCCTTTCCCGTCTTCCAAATGTCAATTCCTTCCATATACTGTACAAAAATGTCAATTTATACTTCCCCACGGCGTATTCATTTTTGACATAGATATAGTAATATAGATAGATGGATAAAGCTTACTCCTTTTGTGACAAATCCATGGCTGAATGTAATAAAAGAAATCTGCAATCGAAATAGTAAATTTGAAATTAGTTGATCTAAGCATTTCAGTATTTATTTTTTCAATAAGCGTATGAATTAAATCTGCTTTCAAAATATTTGGATAATGTAATTTAAGTTGTCCAATAAATTTCGTTTGCTTGTTTGTTCCAATAGGCGTGTTCTCTAGATATCTCTCAGGAATTGTTGTAATTCTATAGATTTATTATATAGTGACTAATCTATGTCTAAAATCAGGTCAAAATGCAATTGAGGCAATCGTCATATCAATATAATTCGTTGCGTACGATCCATCTATTGATATTACTTTATCTTTGGATTGTGCGGAATATTTGTTTGCATAATTATGTCAACATTTCGATAAAATAAGTTGGTTTTCGTATATTCTAAGGCAGCTTACGAAAGAAATGTTATTATTAAGTACAATTCAAAGCAGCTATTTATTTATCAAATTTTAAAAAAGTATGTATGTATTATATCCGTTATCTAGTACCCATGATATAAGCGTAAGCTTAGTATGGGGCTAGATGGCGCTGTGTGATATGTCCTGAAATATTTATTTACTTAGTAAGACTGGAGATACCAAAATGTAATCCAAATCAAATACCAAATTATTACTAACAATCTTTTACTTTCTCAAAACTTTTCACTGACTTGACTGATGATTACAAGTTATGTGATTTTCTTGGACCTTATCTCAAGTAAACAAATCAACCAATCAAATGAGCCCAAAATGTTGTCATTAAAGAAATGATGTCATATGGGCTTTCTTTGGTTGGTAGATTACACGGTGAAAATATCCAGGCTGATATATTATTATTTGCATGTAAGATCTTTTCTTAAATGCGGATAAACTTGATTTTTCTTTGAAAAATTTTGTTAACTTGTTTAGTAGAAAACTAAACTAAACAGTTTAGTTTTCTACTAAACAAGTTAACTAACATATTTGCTCACGACACATTCAAATAACCCAAAATTATATTTTAATTGAACTTTAGTAGAGTAAGTGTAAGCATATCATTTTTGTGCAATATTTTGTTGAATTTGGTCGATTGGTCTTGCCTGACTCTTATTGGTTAAGTTTTTTTTTAGATCTGTTAATTTTAGTGTACTTATCTAAGATTACTTGAAAAACATCAGAAACCTAGCAAATCCGGTCTTAAACCCATGTAACATCTATTGATAACATACTAAAATTTGATGTTGCATGTAAAACAAATATTCAGTCGATTTCAATATCCTCCCTTTTTGAAGTATGTTAAAAAGTTAATCATCCCAGACGAATTGTATGAAGAGAGTTTATTTTCGCGAACTTCCCAAATGTCTTTGTTATAAAGGTAACAACTTGATTCAAGGTTGGACAAAGACTAAATTTTATTTTTTAGAAACCACAGACAACATATCATTTATATATGGCACTTGTACTAGGTAAATGCATTTAGATATGCCTAGTATTTTTTTTTACATTATAAAGGCTTACGCTTGACTGCAACTTGTCTGATGTTAAGCAACGTTATAGTCCACGATCTAGCGCGCTTGCCTAGAAGAAACCGGTTTACTCTCGAATACTTAATTATAATACCCCCACTATATCTCAATGTATGTTAACACAATTATATTATATACATTATATAGGTACTGATAACTAAACAAATTGAATACCTAAAAGTTTCATGAAATAACTTTTTGTCAACAAATCAGCTAGCATCCGAGCTGTTTCGAGATACTGACTGTTAACTATTTTATTAGTTTCACATTCTCTACAAAAGTGGAAATGAAATGAAATGAAATGAAAATGAAATGAAATGAAATATATTTATTTGCTCGAATATTGTCATACATTGATGTTAAAATTATAATATTGAATCAAATATTCTGCCGATAGGCGTACAAATATTATGGTTTAGTTATTAGGTATACAATTTATTTTTTTCTTCTAAAAAGTCAATTAATTTATAATAACATTTGTCAAGCAGGTAATTAAACAATTTTCTCTTAAAGCTACTCCACTTCAAGTCCTTAATTTCATTGGGTAATTGATTGTAAATAGTAATAGCTATGCAGTTTACATTTTGGCTGGTTACTTTCAACCGTCGTTTTGGATTGATTAACATGTTTTGTCGACGTCTGCCTCTGTCCCGGGCAGTAACGTCACTATTTGCCTGAAACAGGTTACTGTGTTGGCGCACAAACATACATATTTCATATATATAAAGACATGGCAATGGGAGAACTCTGTATTTTTTAAAAAGGGGAGTGCAGGGGGCTAAATAGTGTGCACCACTTAATGCTCTTATGCATTTTTTTTGGACCCTAAAAGCTTTTTCACAATCTATAGAGTTACCCCAGATTATCAAACCATACCGCAACTGGGAGGATACATATCCGTGGTATGCATTAAGAGTCGCTTGTAAAGTTGCTACACGGCGTAGACGACCTAATACATACACATACTTCTGTAATTTAGAGCAGACTTTTTCTATATGATCTTTCCAATTACAGTATTTGTCAATGATAACACCCAAAAATGTTGTTGACTCAACTTGCTCCAGGGGTGTACCTTGATATGATATATTTAATGAGACAGGTTTCTTATTTGTAGTTAGAAATTGAACAGCTTTAGTTTTGCCTGGAAGCGGACATCTATGTGTTTTGTCCGCTTGTGAAACATATTGTTAACTATTAACTTAACAATTGTTAACTGATAATTTGAGAGCACTTTGGTTATCATATACACAGAAATAGTACCTACTTCTTTTATTAGTTATCTCATACAATAAATTTCTCAAGTAGGTATATGGCCTCAACTAAACGTAAACTAAATTTGGTTGTAGTATGTACCTATGTAACTAAGTCTACACATAATCGACGCACTGCCAGAAAGGCCTATACCCAGTAGTGGTATCTCAAGGGCTGTGGATAATGATGATGTTTTACATTTGCCAAACTTTCTCTTGGAAGTTCCCAAGACTCGCACTAAGCGTTTTGCTTCCACTTTTATAGTGCGAACTGCTAAATTGTGGAACTCCCTGCCTGACTCCCTGTTCCCCGCGGAATATACCTAACCTTGCGATCTTCAAAGCGAGAGTGAATCGGTTCTTACTAGGTAAGCACGTTCCATCCTAGTCCTGATGGTAAGCAATCATTGCTTACCATCAGGCGAATTACAGACAAGTGCAAACTCATTTCTTGTAAAAAAAATGTAACTGGGTATATACAATATAATGATATACCTACTTAGTTCTGCGTTAGATTGTTGACGTTTTTCAAGTAACTGTGGAAATGTATTTTGTAGAAAGTTGCACCCAAAAATACTTACATAACGTATTGTATTTGTAATAAACTAGTACTTTAGTACAGTCCGTTTAACATACTTGAATCAATTAGTGATTTGCTAATCAGCATTTTTTTTAAACTCAAGTAAAATAAATAAAATAAAAATAAAGTAAATAATTTTCTATAAATGTTAGAAAGGGTAAATATACATCACTTTTTGATTCGGTTTATACTTAGACGGTATTGTTTTTACGATTGGGTGATCAAAAAATTATGAAATTCGACGAAAGAAAATTATATCCAAAGCGTTTAATGAATTACGAATAGCTTTAAGTTACGTACTTATACCTTTTTATTTATAAGTTGTTTTTATTTTACTTGACACTGTCTAATAAGCTGATGATCCTATGCTGGCAAAAAATGATTTAAATTAATTGGTGTATTGGTAAATTGGTAAAAAATGGATAAATGGATCAGACAGACTGGAGACCGTACTGTGTGGCACGTTGGAGAGGAGGCCTATACTCAGCAGTGGGTGAACACGGGTTGACATGATGGTGATGATGATTGGTAAATCATACCGTTATATATTTTGATATACCTATGTATACTATTTGGAATAAAATCTATGATTCCAAATAGTTTGATCCGTCAGTAAGTATGACAAATTGGAATAAAAAATTTCAACTAGTTCGACCATCGAACTACTTGGAATAAAAAATTTCAACTAGTTCGACCATCGAACTACTTGGAATAAAAAAATCCAACTAGTTCGACTATCGAACTACTGGTAGGACTAGTTGGAATAAACCCTTCTTAACGTGCAGTGCCCCGTGCGTAATTTTCATACAAACTGTTGTATAGACGATAATTATTTATACTTCACATCAAAGGTTTCCTAATATTGAAATCGCCTCTATAAACTTTATACATAGTTCTGTGGTATAAAAACTTTTTGTGTTCATCTAAACTTCAATTATTATGTTATTTTTTATTCTCTCTTAGTTTTTGACAGTTAATATGAAGCCAAAATGGAAATACAGTCGGTCTAAGCACCTTAAGTGTCATTTATTAATTTCGTTTTATCTTGTATTTAATCATGGAATAAGGAAGGCCGCGTATCACAAATAAAAGAAAATTATTTTTACGTAGCGCGTTTAAATTGTTATCTCGCTCGCCAAAATGCAATAATGTATGGGTGCGAGCGGGACGACAAATTATTTCCGTTCTGCGGTCGGATTTTAGTAGCTAACGAAATGCCTCTGTACCTAAAACTATATCTACTATAGATTCATGTCATATAGTAGGTAGAGTTAAATGAAAATACATTCCGTTTTAGTTGAGATTTATTTGTACACAGATTTATTATATTTTACTCACGACGTGATAAAATCAGAGATATGTACTAACTAACTAATGTTAATTATTCTGTGCTAGTGCTGTTGGAGTAGTTTTATTTATCTTACTTACTTTCGTCATGACTGAGGGTCGTGAGTCCCCCGCAGAATTAATTCGTTGGGGGAGTTCTATTGGGCAGATACATCGTGGTGGGCGCCCAAGTCCTTCCACTTCTAACATAAACTATCCTACGTACGTACGGCAGTCGTGAAGCCATGTCCCTCAGGGCGGCTTGAAAACTCTCGATACCAGAGTTGGCCGCTCTCATTCGATATGAAGAAGAATATATATGTTATATGAATAAAATTACTTTTTCAGCACAAGCAATGCTTACTAACATACATACATAATACCTATATTATATAAACTTTTATACCCATAGATTTTGTAATAGTATATAGTTCTATGTAGTTATATGTCTATGTAAGAATATTATATAATATTTAAATATATTAAGTATTGTAGGGAGAGAGCACAAATTTCTATGAACACTTCATTTTCTATTGTGGTCGTACGTTTTTTTATATATTATACATATTAATATAAAATACATACAAAAGTATATAAAGTCAACTTCCATTTCCATTTGTGTCGTATACGTATAGACAGACATTACGTTATATGCATTATGTAATATAATAAATAATTAATAACCGATAAATATATTCGAATGTTTTGTATTTGTGTATAAAAGCGGCATTTTGTATCGATATTGGGAGGATGTCTGATTTAATATATACTTTTTTTTCTAGAAATTATATATATAAATCAATATTGATATTTTTTTATAAGTAATTTTTGGTTATATGTTTATCCACCAAATCAACGGAGCTTATAATGTCGTCATTGATGCATATAATGAAATAATTTTGAGCTTCTATAATTGGTGGGATCAATTAGTCATTTCGGTTAATTGTTTTCTGCATATTTTTCTTTAAACTATTTTTTTTTTCTATTAAAGCTAAAATTATATACAAATTTTGTATGAAAGTGAGGCATCCTCCGATATTTCTAGAACTTGTATGTACTAATACATGATTAATGTAAGGACTCATTGCAACTGTAATAAACATTCCATGCTTGTGAAGGCTGTTGTTTAATTTAGACACTCTGGCTTTATTGTCAGGCATTGTTTAAAACCTTAGGTTCTAAAAATAACTTAGAGCGGTATTTTAAAAGTGTCCCATTGATAGATAGTTAAAAATTGTAGCTAAAGATCTTAACTAGTAAAAAAACTTTTGCTATAATTATTATGAAGTTAAATTTAGATTAATATTTGATAAAAAAATGTGAAGAAACGACGGTGGCGCTGCCAAAACAAACCTAAATCTACGGAACCTTTTATACGGTTCATGAGAGTAATAAATGAAAAACCCAAATAATTATATTGATAATAATTTAATCAAGACTAAGTACATATAATTAAAGAACAAGTCTATGTACATCCTATTATATGTATAAATAAGTACATTTTACTAATAAAATGGCATTAAAATCGAGTAGCTTTACTGTCGCATAGAAATTTAAATCATTTATAATTAAATTATAGCTATAAATAATAATACTTAAATTATTAAGTACACTACTAATTAATTGTAACTTACAAATACGAAATCTAAATACATTACGTATATAGGTAAGTAAATATTTACAAAGGTTTAAATATAGTTGCTACAAAAGTTCTAAGGCAAAAGTTTGACAGAGACAAGAATAACATAATATTATGAACACGTGAAGTTGTTTATCTTTTTTTTATGTTTGGTATTTTATTAAAAGGTAAGTATAACTTTTACAGTAAGTTTATCCCTGAATAATTATGCTATTTTCTGGAATAAGAGATAAATATTTCAGATGGTTCTTGTTTATGGAAAACTGTCTTGCTTTCTTGTTAGAAGACAATAATTGTATATATCTAGTTAGAAAAACGTCAGTGGGATATTGCAAGAAAGATAATGTTGTTCTATAGTTTAGTAACATGTTGCTGAGAACATCCAAGATTCTCGGTGGACTCTACATACTGATACCAGAGGACTTATGTCAGTTTACTGACACTGACATATGTCATACTGACAGTGTCATTTGCCATTTATTGACTTGAGGAATAAATATGCTCTGGTTCTTTTCTTTGTTGCTGCTGTCTTTTTACTAGAAAAAAATCACTATTTAGAAGAAGACACTAATTCTAAGGCAGCTGTTAAAAAATCTATAGTTTAGTGACAGCTCTCTCGCAATCTTCCGTATCGTTCTTCCCTCGCAGCTCTGCATATATTTGCTCCAGCGACTTCTGCCTTGTCTCCGGCAACATGGCCGCTATATACACGGTGCTGACCAGACATACTTCTGAGAACATCCAGAACACTGTGTGGACTCTACGTACTGATGACAGAGGACTTATGACAGTGTACTGACATGTGACATTTATTGACACCCTGGATAACTATGCTAATTTCTGGCTTTTTTATGTTTTTGCTGTATTTTAAGATGGAGACACTAATTTTAAGACAGCTGTTAAAAAAACAACTTTTCTATAGTTTAGTGACAGCTCTCTCGCAATCTTCCGTATCGTTCTTCCCTCGCAGCTCTGCATAGATCTGCTCTAGCGACTTCTGCCTTGTCTCCGGCAACATGGCCGCTATATACACGGTGCTGACCAGGCAGACTGCTGAGAACAGCCAGAATACTGTGTGGAGCCCTGCGGCGGCTGCCAGGGGGTGGAACACTCGGAGCTCCATGGAGACGAGGGCGCAGGCGAACGCTATTACTATTGATGTCACTGTTCCTCGCAGCTGGAATAGAGATAAAAGTCATATTAATATTTATTGTGAGGATATGGTAATTTTTCATCTGTGACAGTTAGGCATTTGATTACAAGGTAGCGCTTGCGATGCGTAGAACCCAAGCACTTTGTATACCTAATCTATTATACATCCAGCTTAGGATAACATCGCCTTCAAGTCTCGTTGGAAACACCAGAAGATAAATGAGGGTAGAAAAAGATTTTTACTGACTTGGAAAGAGAACATCTCGGTCATAATGACAAACGGCACAGGTTGCAGTCCCGCTGCGTCACAGTATATACAGAGACAGAGTGCAGCTATAGGCAGCCAGGAGACTGACGGAGTGCTTGTGAGGGTTGATGCGTAGAACCAGGCTCCAAGAGCGCACATGGCCAGCCCTGATACGAAGCAAGTCGTGCCCAGGAGGAACTGAAAGGAGAAATATACATACAAGTAAGTTTTCACACTAGTACGGCAGTCGATTTTATCAAGCCGCCCTAAATGTCATGTCAGAAGCCTGTAGGGCGGCTTGATAAACTCTCGACACCAAAGCTGGCCACTCTCATTCAATAAGAAGAAGATCACTAGTATAAAGCAAAGTCGCTTCCTTTCTGTATGTATGTATCAGTCGTTAAGCCATGTCAGAGGCCTTTGGGGCGGCTTGATAAACTCTTGACACCAGAGTTGACCACTCTCATTTGATAAGAAGAAGATCACTAGTATAAAGCAAAATTTATTTCTGTATGTATGTATGCTCAGATCATTAAGTCTACACAACGAATTTTAATGCAGTTTTTTTTAAATAGATAGAATGATTCAAGAGAAATGTTTATATTATGTATTATAACGCGTGCAAAGCCGCGGGCAAAAGCTAGTTGTTTAATAAGTTTTACACTGGCTAGCACTTAAGAGTTAAAACCAATTAAATTTGCATTACGGGAATTTTTGCACTATTTAAAACCTGCCTCTTAATTTGCCATACAAAAAGATTTCAACGCGTTCTGATAGAAAAAAATATATGTAATTTATTTTAAATTTTTAATGGCTATTCTATATTTTAGGATATTCTATTATTTTAAATCATTATTGTGGAGGGAGTTGGGGGAGACCTATGCCCAGGAGTGACTCAATATTACTAATTTGAAATGGATACTTATATCGGAATTCCCTACACGGATTTATATTTTTTTTAACTAAGCAGCATTCGTACAGTAAGTGAATAAAAGATATACATTAGACATAATTTAAAAATGTTTCAGGACGTATTACATAGCGCCATCTAGCCTCGTACTAAGCTAACGCTTGTATCATAGGTACTAGATAACGGATATAATACAAAGTCTAAATATTTAAAACTCAAAGATGACTGACTGACTGACATAGTGATCTATCAACGCACAGCCCAAACCACTCGACGGATCGGGCTGAAATTTGACATGCAAGTAGATGTTATGACGTAGGCATCCGCTAAGAAAGGATTTATGGAAATGCCACTTTTAAAGGGGTGAAATAGGGGATACAAGTTTTACTTCTTAATGCGAGCGAAGTCGCGAGCACCCACTTGTCTTGTATAAAACAGCACCCACCTTCCTGCCAGTCCTCTCAACCAATGAGGACGCAGTGCAGGATCCCACTAGCTGCACCACCCCCAACACCACGGCCTGCTGGTTCGCAGTCAGCACCCAGCCGTCTTCACCGCTTGCCTGCAACATAGGCAGATTAATATTTAAATTGGACACACAAATAAAAACACAATACAAAACAAGCGAAGTGCAGTTTGAATCTAATGCCAGAAATGGCGGCTTTATCGCTATCTTTGCCAGGCAACTGTAGAATGGAGAGGTAATCATAGAAAATACTAATGATACAGAATACATGTAGGTTACTAAAATGTTAAGTATAAACGGAATACATCTATGGACTACAACCAGCCCACCTGATTTTAAGCAACTGTTGTAGGCTAATAATAATAATAATGTTTATTGGACACACAAATTCTTATAATACTAACACTTATTAATAATGTAATTTAAAATAGGGCATTTTAGAAAACAAAAGATATGTCGAGCAGCTGCTACGCTGAGAGAAAGTGGTCTCTCGTGTTGTAGCAGCTGATTCCTTCAGGGAAACATTTTTTCAATAGGTTGGAAATCTTACAGAAACAAAGCTAATCAAAATTGAAATTAAGAAATAAAAAGAGAAATAATGTCGTAAAAGGCTAAAATGTAGCTTGCCTAGAAAAACTTATATTGGGTTTGAAGACCCCTAGGTTATAATTATAAAACAGGGCTTCAGGTAGAGAACTAACTGTAACGGAGATCTAAGCTAATCGAGTAAAAAAGTTTGCGTTGTTTTGTCTGTGCGTTTGCATACGCTTATCGCGAAAACGGCTTAACTTATTTTAATGGGGATTTTACTAATGGGTAGTAATATTCTTTACTTAACTTTAAGTGTATAATTTATTTTGATCAGTTCGTAAATAAAAAAGTTGTTGCTGTTTAAACCTTCACAAAGCGCAAGTAAAGTAGCATTCGATTTTCTGGAAAACTGCTATTGGTATATGTACACTATATGGTTAAGTGAGCTCCGAAACATGAGCTAATTTTCGACATATTTTTTAATGTAAGTTCTACGCTAACGCCCCCTAGAACTTACATTAAAAAATATGTGTGTGTCTTGACTAAAAATAAATCTATTTGCAAATTGAATAGAATCCAAGTCCAAATACCTTGTTGAAGATGAGCGACGCGAAGTGAAGCACGGCGAGACACCCGCACAGCTCCCGCGCCAGCGTGATGATCAGCGTGATGCGGAACGCACGGAACGTACTGCGGTCAGTCACTGGAAGGAACATGTTGAAAATTGATACAAAAATTACTGCTTGAAACTTAGGAGAAATATGTAGAGTTGTTCCGCTGCGACTGCACCTAGCGGACTTTAAAAAATCAAACTTGTTGTTTGACATATTGTCTAAACTTTCTTCTGCAATGGATTCCTCAAAAGTAACACCTATTTTTTTCAGGAAAACCCTTTAAAGGTACCTACTACCCAATCCCGAGGAGGATTTTCGGTGGTTATGTGGGAGTCACATTATCCTAACCGAATCAAAGTAACACCTTATAATCAAAATGTACTCATTATAACTTGTCAATTCATTATTTTTTAAATCTCTTGCCACTAACCGCCCGCTTCCCTGTACTTTTTTAATAAACTAGAATCTATGAAATCATAGATAATTATAATAATTTGGAGAACAAGTAAAAAACTTATCAACTAAACACTGACACCGAACATATAACATAATATTAACTCTGATACAATATGTTTGTTAAAACATGGGTAAAACGGGTAAACTTTCCCTTTACCTGCGCAAAAGAATTGTCCACTAATAAGCAAACATTTCGCATTCTTGAAATACCTTTAACACGAGATGCTACGGAATGTAAGTCAATCGATTGATGCGACATAATATTTAGAAATTTGCAAAGAAACATCATCAAATAACGGAACATATCAGATGACTGCTTGATGGACTAGTTTTGTATAAGGAAAATAGAAGGTATCAGTTAAATAAGTTAGTTTTTAAGCATTATTTTTACTTTGACTGCTCTGTTAGCTTAGTTGGTAGTGACTCTGCCTTCTAATCTAGGGGTTGCGGGTTCGATTCCCGCATGAGACAAGTAATTATGAATACCAAAATTTGTAATTACTTGTGTCGAGTCTGGCCGTTTCTATGTATAATAAGTATGTATTTACAAAAAAAAAGTATATAAATATTATATCCGTTATCTAGTACCCACGACACAAGCGTTAGCTTAGTGTGACAAGATACATTGTACAAGATGATTCCATTTAAAGATCCTAATAATGTAAGTAACTGATCTCATAGAGAATAAATATATTGTAAGTATGCAACAAAATTATATACATATAATGTATGTAAGAATATCGCAATATAATGTCATAGATAACAGATCTCATACATATTTATATTTGTCATAAAACTATGTACATAATGTTTACAATTTTTAAAGGATATTATTAAGTATTTAGCCATGTAAGTAACTAAATTAGTATAAGTAAAATAGTGTTTAAGTTGATATTGTAAGAAAAGTGCAATGCCCTAAACTAAACAAGCAACAGGGTCACACAATTCATTTCTTTTAGAATAAGTTCTAAAATGTAATTTTGTATTGTGTATAGCATATATAAATAAATAAATACATCACCTAAAATCTTGCAAATAAATATTTCTTTATCTCTATAAGTTAGTTTAAAATGTATCTTCTGTTCCCAATGGCAAATTTGTGAAGAATATTGTGATATGATACAATTTACTCATTTTGTGTTTAATTAGCATTTCGTTTTATTTGTTTTTCCTCAAGAAGTATCAAATTACAAGTTTCTTATAAATTCGTGATCAGTTACTTTTATATACCATAGCCGGTTAAAGTACCTGTCCTCAACTTAAAATTCATTATTTACATTATAAAGTTTTATTACTTACTTGTAAAACTAAAAACTAATTTAAATATAACAACCGGATTTAGTTAGTAAAATTAACGACACCACACCTATGTTGCGAATATAATACATATAGGTATGTATATCTCCATATTACATTATAAGCGAGTGTGGCTCGGCGGTTTAAGCGTCCGGCCCTACACTAATAACATATTTTATCTACACTAATGTTGTAACATTCTACTTATGTTTCCAATACTTGACTTATAATTACTACTGTTATAGCGCAGACAACAAAACACTCAATTTAAGCAATTTCACATGATGGTATAATATCCACATCGATATCGTAATATCCCATTATAACATCAATAAAACGCGACCAACCTGATTGGCGCGCAGCTGCGCTCTCATTCATTTTAATGGCGGCAAAATCACTGTGACAATACACGTACGCGTGAATTTAATTTAATAAATTAAAAGTTGAAATGTTACAACATTAGTGAAGATAAAGTAGTGTATGCAACTGCATATAACACGGGTATTTAAACACTCTTTACTATTATGAAACGAGCGCAGCGAGTTTCATAAACTCACACTCGTGTTTTAATACCCTTCATTATATGACAGTTGCATAAACTACTATTTCAAGTTGTGTGTGTGGATTTGCACTTGCTTAGCGGTGAAGGAAAACATCGTGATGAAACTGGCATATTCGAGGAACACTCCGAAGATATGTGTGTTTGGTGGAAGGACCTGGGCGCCTACCACGAATTATCTGCCCAAGAGCACTCCCCAAAGAAATTCATTTTGCTGGGGCTACGACTCGGAGAGGAATCAATTTTTTCCAAATCGCTTCACCCACTAAAATGTGCAGCAGGTACATTTTAAACACACTCTCGTAAACCAACTTTCTCCTATTAAACATTAGTGTGAAGCGTGATTGACAACATATTATTTCTTTATTATCATTAAAAAAATCTTCCAATACCGAGATGAGGTGAAGGCCGTTCAAACAGAATACTATGATAATACTAGTATATCTGGTTTGCCGAAATCATTAAAACTAGTTCAAACATACCAGTTGGTAACGGTTTTAATAACATATCTGAGGGAATGAATCTTGGTTTCTTTCGCTTTATTAATTAAGCGAGTTTCAGTGTCTGTTTCTTATTAGTGTGACTTTGATTTGACCTTATAAGTATTTGGGCGCCCACCGCGATGTTATCAAGAGAAATACCCTAACGAGTTAGTAGTAGGGATTCGAGAGTTCTGGCTCACCCAAAAAAGTTCTAACTCACACCCCTAAAGTCGAGTCATGTCAACCTCACCGACTAAAAAAAAAAAAAAAAAAAAAAAAAGTTTGGTGTCATTTTAGGGGTTTTCGGGGACGCCCGATCGATTGCTGCTATCCGTTTTTTGATATCCCTTCAAATTCGCAAGATAGGTTTTTTAATTGTAGGTGCCCAGTACAGGTAATTAGCTAATTAATTACCCTGTGCTCGCACTCTCATTGTGTATCGTTATCTACTGATAAGGCTCATTAACGATTGGGGTGATGACTCAATAACAACAACAACTTGGTTTACTTAAGCTTTATTCAAAATGGTATTTAAATATATCATGTAATATTATATCATTCAATATTGTATCATTACTTTCAAATAAACTGGTGAAATCTAGCATACTTCTTCCTTGAAACTTATAGTATAAATACACCAAACAGTATTCACCACATACTGAAGTCCAGTCGTTTTGTATTCTCTTATCGTTGAAACCCCACAACCTACAATTCCTATTTAAGAATGATTTGTGATATCCTGCAGGTGGGCGACCAAAGGAGTCAAAATATTGTCCGATATTGTTGTTATCTATGTGTATTGCAACCCAATGTGAGCCGGGTTGCGTATCAGAATCGAGATTGCTTACTAAAAACGTAGGCGCTTCAGTATAAAGAGGTAAGCGGTTTGCTGCATAGACTTTATTTTGCAAAGTCCAGTGAATTTTATATAAGCATTCCCTGATCTCTATGGTGTTCATTCTCTCATGTATTTTATTACTGTGTCACCTTGAGAAGGTAAGTTCTGTGAATGTTCTGTGTTCTATTACCTACTTACTATTTATAGACATTGTAATGAAACAAGGCATGTTCTTATACACAATTTTATTATTCTACAAACATAGCATACAGTACAACTGAATAAAATACAATACTTATTCTACTTTAACTACTATAGTCAACGATTACATTCCGGTTCTTATCTATTTCAATAACATTATCAAACTCTGCATACACAATGCAGTTGATAGTCTGTGAAAGAGCAGATTCAAAGCGTACCTCTAATCTAACACTTCCGTTCCTTACTAAATTCCAATGGCTGGAAGAATTCGCTGATAGATCTGGAGTCAAGTCAAACGCTAGAAGACAATAACCTTTGGAATAACTTTCTCTAGATATTCCATTTCCGTCGTTGAGAAAATGTATACCTGTTCCAGAGAATAATGTGTGGTACGATGTTGTAAATAAATTACTCTCGAAAGAAGGCTGCAATGCTTTAGAAGGTATTTGTTGACCATCAATGTACAAACAAAATGAACTCATATCGTAATTCTCAAAATTAAATGGATTTTTGGTAAGACTTCCATTGAATGCTGCATTATTAACAAAGCCAACGATACATCTTTTGGGTACTTGCCCCAAAAATATATTGTCAAGTGTTTTTCCCTGGACTCCCGATGGTATCGTCAAAACTTTCACTTCAGCTCGAGTAATGGGGTATTTTGCTGTTGAAGTTGCCAAAACCTTTTGATGTGCTAGTAAAACAGTGGGATTGATTCGAGCTCTACGAATAATTAGCGTAGCATCTGTTATAAATACTTTTAACTTTAAATCATTTGATGCAGCCATTAAATTAAAAGATTCTCTGGAACGAACTAACTTTACAGACATGTCAACGCCGTTTATCAAAAACTTTTCTTGATTGAATAAGTCACCATGTAAATGCCCTATCATTTCAATTTCCCTGCTCTCAGCAGCAAGCGCTTGTCGTTTTGAGAATCCTTTATTATTTTCGTCAGCTGTATCCATTTTTCCTGATGTATCTTCGTACCAAAGACTACAAGTCAGATGAGAATCTTTGGCAGCAGGAGCATAGTTGAGTAAAGATTCAATGTATGCTCGATAAGCATAAGTATTATTCGGAGGTGATACAAGTTTCTGATTCAAATAAACATCAAGTTGGTTGAACAGAGAATGTAACCAGTTATTGACAGGGGCCACCACTGCCGATGAATTTAATTTCGATGAATCTTGATTTTGGATTTTTGCTTTTACATGTAATAATGTATGAGATAAATCAATGTAGTCATCGCCCGCTCCTGGGACATGAAATTCAATAGGTCCATCATCAGCTAGAGATGAAATTGGTTTATAGTGTATCCATAATCCACTTTCAATACTTGTTTGCGTTGATGGTAAAGCAAATAAATCCAGTTCTGACTTGATACATTCACATGAATGGCTATGTAAAAATGACATTGTTGTTCTGTTTTATGAAAATATATCTATTATATTGTTTTTATTTAATTTTGATTTCTTTGTAGCAGCTTTCAGTTTAGCGACCGAAGGAGAAATGAGTAAAGATGAACGTTGCTTCTTTTTTATATATCCTGAACCAGACATATTGATCCGATCAATTTTAGCATCTGCTTTTCTTTTTAAATTCGAACTTGCTTCTTTGAGCCGGGACTTAATAGATTCCTCCATAGGACGCGAACCAACCATATCAGATAATAGACCAACTCCTGCATTTAAAGCTTCTTTTCCAATTACTTGAGCTCCACTTGATAAAAGAGGCAATATTGATCTAAACAATCCTCCTAAAAAACTACCAATACCATGGCCACGTTGATATGGGACTCCTTTGTATATAACTCCTATACCAGATCCAGCTTGATGTGAATAATAATGTTCGTAGGGACAATTAGTTTTTATAGACTTGTAGTTCATTATTGGATTTTTCTAAAGTGTAGTTTAATACACACAGTTCCAAACTGGAATGGTATTTTTTGGCCCGTACTTGATCTTATATCTATTTCAATAGTGTCAAACTCCCTCCTCATTACTGGTAAGTAGTGAGGTGGAGAGAAAACATGCATTTTATTAGCTCCATAAATATACTTAGAAGGATCTAATGGTATTATCCTCAATAACGGGGTCATCACGTCTCCGACGATTTGTGGTTCAATAATATCACTATAGACAAACAGTTGTGGCGGTAGTCCTAAATGCAAATTAGCCGGGCATTTCCCAAAATTTTTTTCCACTAGGTTTCTGTTTGGTTCGAATCCAAGTTGGAGAGATAGCTGAGGTGATAAAGTTATTGATTTTATATTACTATCCATTACAGAAACGTTAACAAACTTGGTTAATTCATCATAACGGAATTTTACTTTCTCTTTCATATTGTTTAAAGCGCTTAGAATATGATTAATATTGTCATAATTTGTAGCCGGAATGTGGGTTTTGTAGTACACCGTAGATGGTTTGTTTTCATTGGGCATATTCATTAATTTAGTCACATATACGATATTTTCATGTTCTTGAACAGTGTACATCGTACAAGGATACTGAAATTCAACCACACCGACGTGCCATATTCCTTCTAGTATTATTGACTTGGGTAGTTTTGTAGAAAATCGAGTGGTTTTATTATCAGGAAAATATTCCATTGAGCTATTGCTCAGTAACGTTAAATAAAAGCTTTCTTTCATCATATTTGATTTAAATTAGATGCTAGAATCCAACTGTTGAATTTGTCTGGATAACCTTTCCACTTGACTAATACTTCTTTTCTGGGACCAGATCGACGAGATCGAATTATTTTATCTATTTTATATGATGAACTTGGGTCGTAACTGACTTTTTGTAATTCTTTTTCATAAAACGTGCCAACGATTGGTTCATCTTGCAAATCTTTTAAAGTATAGACAACCCATGGAGAGCGCTCTATTATTGATGTTACTATAAATATTTCATCACTCCAGTTAGACTCGTACCCTTTTTGAAATATATGTTTATATTTTGTGATTCTTACATGGTCTCCTATATGCAGTTTTGGGGGTAAAGTTGGTGAAAGTTTGGCTTTTGTCTGCCTATCGTATAAATTATCCCAAACAGTCTTAATATTGCTCGAGTTAACTTCATTGGGGCACATTTTTATGCTAGAATGATAACTGTGGTTGTACCCATAGAGTAAATCTTGCAGAACGTCTACATATCTATGAGTATTTTTGTGTGTAAAATATCGCCACATTCTCATTTTCAAAGTTCTTTGAAATCTCTCAACAATACTTGCTTTAATATCAGGATTGTTTGTTGTATAGTAGTTGATATTTTTACTTTTAAAGTATTTCTGTACATCTTTTGAAACAAATTCAGTACCTTTGTCTGATTGTATATGAGTTGGAGTAGCCTTAGCTTCATCAAATATACTTTGAAAACAATGTTTCACTGTTTCAGCCTTTTTATTTTTCATTGCACGGGCATAAGCATACTTAGAAAATACATCAATAACACAAAGTATATAATTATAACCATCATTATATTGGGAATATGTTTTCATGTCACTTAAATCTACCTGCCACAGTTCATTAAAATTTGATAATATGTATTTATTCCTAGGAAACTTTTTACGTGCAGGTTTATGCAGTGTATAAGTTTCTTGAGATTGCAGCCATTTTTTAACCTCTTCTTTGGTCATATCATCTTTCAGAGCCTTAGTTAATTTTTCAATGCTACCATATCCAGCTGGATGACGTGCGTCATAGTATATTTCATTAATACGCTCCAAGGGGTCTCTTAAATCATCATCACCATCACTTAATATGGGCTCCATTTCTCCCATTCAACTCTCTTACGCAATTTTGTTATGTGTTTGTTAGAAGGTGTGGAATACTCTTCATCTGTTGAGATCTCACCGAGATCTTTCAATCTCAAATTTCTAATATACTCAACTCGATTTGGGTTTCCCAAGTAAATGAGTGGTATTTTTATATCTTTCAAAGCTTTACCAAATGTTTGCCAACCTATGGGTTCACTTCTCTTTAATGGTCTAAGTAAATCGTTTACCAAATCACTAATGTTGCTTCCAGGAATAGGTTTGTCATCAATAATTACAACACCATCATCGGTCCAGCTAATTTTGTTTTTACTTAACGAAAGCAAATTTAATAAAGATTCACCCTTTTTGATATAGGTTTTGGGTATTGATTTCAGAATATGATTTGTTGTGTAAGGTCTATCGCTATCAATTGCTTCGTTCTTCAGTGTCTGAGTAGATACTGGATCTTGTATTTTCGTTTCGTCTTTTATATTGGTTGTAGTGAAATCATTTTGGGGTACATTTTGGGGTACTATGGGAACTTCAATAGGTTGTCGACTCTCTTCATTAAAATGTAAGTATCGTTGTAATATTTGTAGATATAAAATACATTTCTTTCTATCTTCTATCTTACTGTTTAAGATATCTTGCATTTCAGTATCTAGTCTAGATAAATGATTATCAGAATTATTTTGACGCTGATTTATTTTTTCTATTAACCCAGGTTCAATTAGTAACATTTTTTTAGCATTATCCATGGTTATTGTCACTTTCTACGATGATCCAAGTAATTTAATTAAAATTGAACCCAATATTAAAGGTAAAAATGCGCCACCTTTTTGTATAATTATATTTTTTCTCAACTTGTTCGACCCTTTTTGTAAGAGTTTACGTAATATAGTCTTATATTTTTTTAATTTATATTTATCTTTTTCTTCAATTGGAATTCTTCCTTGCAAAACGTTGTGAATGCATTCACAAATACAATTTAATTCATCTTTACCACAGGATTTTAGAAGAGCAGTTCTATACTTTGGTTTAAGTTTACAGAGTGCTGATAGTAGCTCTTTATGCGTGTTTAGACTACGCGGCATTATTTATAAATGATTGGAATTTGTTGATTCTTGGCATATTTAAAGCCTTTTGTAGGAATATACACATGGCTATAACCATCATCTGGAAAAACATTAGATTTGACACGACATAAATCGTTGGTATTTTGTTTTAAATCAATCATTAAATACCCATGTGCTTCCTTAGTTGCATCTCTGTACGCATCCTCAATGTACTTTGGATTTTCTGGTGAAACTTGTCGTGACAAGTAGCGAATTTGTGTTTTGTCTCGTGGGTTTTTAAAGTAGACTATATAGTTCGTGTTTAATGATATATCTCTTTGTCCCTTTCCTTGATGGAACAAGTTTTGAGTGATGTAAAATACACTTAAGTTCCTATGATGACTTCCTTTTGTAAAAATGTCTACAATACGTCCATCAGATTCCCTCATAAGATCATCAATTATTATTAGACTTGGCTCTTTACCATCAAACATATTGATGTCTGGCAATCCCTGATAATAAATAACACTTGATAAGTTATACAAAGGTTGCATTTCATCATAACACCATATTACTTGAGTAAAAGTACTATCGCAAATATTTTGAACATGTTTAATAAATTTTGTGACAAAATTGGATTTACCACAACCACTAGGACCGGCTACTATGCAAGTGAATGGGTGAATAAAATGCAACATCCTGACACGTGTTATGCCTAGAGGGTTTGACTAATAATTAAAACCATATTGTGAGATACATAAAATTTATTTAATTAAAAAACAATGAAAGTATCTTAAACTGAAGTGAAAGTTTTGACGATACCATCGGGAGTCCAGGGAAAAACACTTGACAATATATTTTTGGGGCAAGTACCCAAAAGATGTATCGTTGGCTTTGTTAATAATGCAGCATTCAATGGAAGTCTTACCAAAAATCCATTTAATTTTGAGAATTACGATATGAGTTCATTTTGTTTGTACATTGATGGTCAACAAATACCTTCTAAAGCATTGCAGCCTTCTTTCGAGAGTAATTTATTTACAACATCGTACCACACATTATTCTCTGGAACAGGTATACATTTTCTCAACGACGGAAATGGAATATCTAGAGAAAGTTATTCCAAAGGTTATTGTCTTCTAGCGTTTGACTTGACTCCAGATCTATCAGCGAATTCTTCCAGCCATTGGAATTTAGTAAGGAACGGAAGTGTTAGATTAGAGGTACGCTTTGAATCTGCTCTTTCACAGACTATCAACTGCATTGTGTATGCAGAGTTTGATAATGTTATTGAAATAGATAAGAACCGGAATGTAATCGTTGACTATAGTAGTTAAAGTAGAATAAGTATTGTATTTTATTCAGTTGTACTGTATGCTATGTTTGTAGAATAATAAAATTGTGTATAAGAACATGCCTTGTTTCATTACAATGTCTATAAATAGTAAGTAGGTAATAGAACACAGAACATTCACAGAACTTACCTTCTCAAGGTGACACAGTAATAAAATACATGAGAGAATGAACACCATAGAGATCAGGGAATGCTTATATAAAATTCACTGGACTTTGCAAAATAAAGTCTATGCAGCAAACCGCTTACCTCTTTATACTGAAGCGCCTACGTTTTTAGTAAGCAATCTCGATTCTGATACGCAACCCGGCTCACATTGGGTTGCAATACACATAGATAACAACAATATCGGACAATATTTTGACTCCTTTGGTCGCCCACCTGCAGGATATCACAAATCATTCTTAAATAGGAATTGTAGGTTGTGGGGTTTCAACGATAAGAGAATACAAAACGACTGGACTTCAGTATGTGGTGAATACTGTTTGGTGTATTTATACTATAAGTTTCAAGGAAGAAGTATGCTAGATTTCACCAGTTTATTTGAAAGTAATGATACAATATTGAATGATATAATATTACATGATATATTTAAATACCATTTTGAATAAAGCTTAAGTAAACCAAGTTGTTGTTGTTATTGAGTCATCACCCCAATCGTTAATGAGCCTTATCAGTAGATAACGATACACAATGAGAGTGCGAGCACAGGGTAATTAATTAGCTAATTACCTGTACTGGGCACCTACCATTAAAAAACCTATCTTGCGAATTTGAAGGGATATCAAAAAACGGATAGCAGCAATCGATCGGGCGTCCCCGAAAACCCCTAAAATGACACCAAACTTTTTTTTTTTTTTTTTTTTTTTTTTAGTCGGTGAGGTTGACATGACTCGACTTTAGGGGTGTGAGTTAGAACTTTTTTGGGTGAGCCAGAACTCTCGAATCCCTACTACTCGAGTTAATTCTGAGAAGGAGTTACGACCCTCAGTCATTAGGAAATGCGACTCAAAGAGAGCTAGAGATGAAAAAAGCGTAAGGAAATAGACAATGTCTGAGTAGTTAGGGTAGGTAGTAGGTATATACCTACTACATAATCCCAGAGGATAATTATATTAATCCATCCGTGGAAGAACCTAACTACCACGATATATCTGAAGAAAAAAGTCATTTCTCATGATACAGAAGGAGGAAACCCGACCCTCAGTTATGAGAATAGAAAAAGTTTCATGCCTCATAATCACCCTTTATAATAAAATAGTTGACGCCAGCGGCTTCGCTTGCATTATTTCAGGATAAAAAGTTAGCCTATGACACTCCTAAGACGTCATAGGTACTACCTACATAAATCATGATGATCAGTTCAGCCGTTTTTGCGTGACGAGCGTTTAAATAAACAGAGACACAGATAAACAGACAAAATTTCCAGAAATTGTTAGAACTTGTTCTGCTACCAATTCGAAGTATACTCAAACGATTTTTTTAAATATCTTCAATGTTCAGTCTTTCTACCCTCTTCAGCTTTATTAAATGTATAGAAGGTTGCTCGAAACATACAAGCCATATGTTTATATAAACTAATAAAAGTCACAACATGCTATGAATCCCATGGTTTGTAAACGGACAGAAGTAAGAATATACACTCGCTTCCAAACTTTCACCGTAAATCAGTGGGATATCTTGACCCATGACCCGACATCGACAAACAAGTTGTGGGAACTGTATCCAATATTTGGTTGTTTGCTGAGCGTTACCGTACGTTTACATATTGTTACCGATGTAGTGGGTGGTGAGTGTTGTTATGTTGGCAGACAGATATTTGGTTTGGACCAAGGTCGGTTGCTTTCTTTGTTACCGTAGCGATGGATCTATGCTTAATGGTGACTTAAATTCTAAACCCCGCTTTGGCAGGCACAATTTGGCACAAAATAGATATTTAAATTATGTGAACATATTGCCGCGGTTTAAAGTTACCCGCTTTTTTCTATCAGACGTCACCACATGTTTTTATTTTATTTTCCTCAACAAATATCCTCCAATATAAACTCCTATCTATGTATTTATATATGTCGTTATTTGTCAAGTATACCTAACATGTTTAGATTAGAGATCTGGTCAAAAGTTAAGGCAATATTTGTTTGCTACGCTCTACATAAATAAATAGTTCTTTAAGACATGTATATTGTAAGTAGAATAGCTTAGATTTAATAATTAAATGAATGTGAAAAGGAACAACTATTTTGCGACAAATTCAACACAAATTGAGTTGAGGTCGACGTAACATGTGTCTTGCTATTGTATTTTTTTCCTGGTGCAACAAATTATTCTATGTATCCATCTGATATCTAAAATTAATTCTAGTGGTAACTTTACAACGTATGTCCGCCGTATGTCTGAAGCGAATATTCCAGTACTTTGGGCATATCGCACGGAAACCAGCGGACAATCTGGAGAAGCTCATAGTGACCGGAAAAATGGCAGGAACAAGATCAAGAGGTCGAAGCCCAACTAGATGGTCCGATCAAGTGGCTCAACATATTGGTTCGCAAGCAAGTATAGCCATACATGAAGCCACAATTGGCGATTATTGGTCCACCAAGTGGGTCGGGATCATCACGATGCTCGACTAAAGGAGGAGGAGGAACTTACCAAGAGTCTTGAGAGTAGACGTGACCTGTCCAGGCTTGGTGTTCTCTAGCTCGACCAGCAGTGTCTGCAGCTCAGCATCCACGGCGGGCTCCGAGGGGTCCCGGCATCGCAGCCATGCTAGGGCGTCGCGGGCTTCCTGGAAATAGACATAGGTATAGATTTTTGTGTGGGCATAAAATCGTCGATTCAATTTTGTTGTGCTTGTAAAAGGTTAAAAAGGTGGAAAGTTTTTAGGACTTTCAGAAATGTTTCTCATAATAAGTTAAGTTTCATAATTCTACTTTGTTGCCTGTAAGTAGGTTTATTAAATAGTATGAAAAGCTTTTATAGTCAGGCAATGATATTGTTTTGCAATGAAGTCCATTTTCACAGATCAACGGTTTTAAGAGACTTAAGAGGTTATAAAATTTTCCTCGATTTAATAGATTTTTTACCTCGTATAAACAGACAAAATATCTATAAATTGTTGGAACGTGTTCTGTTATCAATTCTTAGTATATCCAAAATTTTTTTTTCTAATTTCGACTCGTTTAGCTTTATTATATCTATGTATAGATAAAATTTTACTAAAAACATTCTTACATAATTTAAGAACGAAAAGCAAACAAATTGATCAGACGATTTTGTTCCAATGATGCCTTATTCTTCCATGCCAGCTAAATAGCATAACTCGATGCTATGCGTCTGTATAAAACAATCAAACTAAAAAGTCCTTTTTTAGCGGATGTCTACGTCATAACATCTACCTGCAAGCCAAATTTCAGCCCAATCTGTCCAGTGGTTTGGGCTGTGCGTTGATAGATCACTGCCTTTGAGTTTTATATATTTAGATAAACAAACATACCTCTACTTTCCCACACTTGAGTAGGTAGGAGGGTGTCTCCGGCATGGTGAGGAATAGTATGAGATGCAGCACCGGCACCGCCAGGCATATCCACAGGATGGCATGATAGCCTACGTACTCGCCTGGAACGAAGGGAAACATCGTTGGTATCTGTCGTTGATGGTTTCAGAAGAAAATACTTTACTATGTGCATATTTCAAGAATTTTACATATACTGATATGTAAAATTCTTGGGATGCTCCCCTCGCATGCGTTTATTTGAGATAAAAAGTAGCCTATGTTATATACTTCAATTTCAAAAATCACGATTAGTCGCTTTGTTGAGGCGTAAAAGAAGAAGATACATTGACGCATTACAAAGAAGTGGCGAAATGCTTAATACTAGCTCATTTTTGTATTTTAGTGTCACATGGCGTATTTTCATATTATGATGAATTGAGCAACTTTTTTTATCTTTTCAATCACTCTTACCTCCTTTTAGACCCATTACGGCCCGAGCGAGTAACCGAGTCTAGCCGAGTCTGTTAAAAAAGCCGAGACTGTTTTGCACAATTTCACTAACCCCTGTTTTTAGATTTTTTCTTTAGGAAAAATTGAAACTGGACTAATTTTTTTAGTTTGTTATATCTGTTTGTTCTCTCCCTCTTGAGTCGTATTTGCTCGTGACTGAGGGTCGTGACTTCCCCGTAGAATTAATTCGTCAGGGGAGTGCTTTTGGGCAGATACATCGTAATGTATTATAGTACTTAGTTTATATATCTTACCCAGTAAGTAGACAGCAAGGTTGCCAGCATTCTGCGAGAGCACCACGAGACTGCCCAGCGTGCCCCGGATGGAGTCCTCGCTGATCTCCTTGATGTACAGTGGGGTCACCACGTAGGACCCACTCACTCCTAGACCCACTATGGCCCGAGCCAGGATGAGGGCCCAGGTGGAGGTGGAGTAGAGCTTCAGGCCCCAGCAGCACTGGAATGGAAAGTATACTTTAAAGTTACCGAAGTGTTATGAAGACTCGCTCTAAGCGTTTCGCTTCGACTTTCATCGTGCGAACTGCCAAACTGACTCGAACTACAATTTGTACTCTGTATTCTGTGCTATAATTTATCGGTATTTAAGTCGAGAGCGAATCGGTTTCTTCTAGATTACAACAATGTTCAAACATCAGGCGAGTTGTAGTAATGTTTGAGCGTATAAAAAAAGAAAAAATAAATAAGCTAAATCGTGCAGGATGTCAAAAGGTAGCTCCGTTTCTACACAAGAAATGCAATATTCTTCTAATTTGAAATAAGTAGTAGAATTAGTATTGTATCCATATCCCCAAACGAAAAATAAGCAATATGATCAAAAAATGCTTCTTCTGATTTCTCGTTACCTTTGTTGCAAAATATCGATCGAGAAAGTACTCACTGCCATAGAAATGGAAACCAGCATTAACGCTTTCTTCCTCCCGAAGTTATCCACGATGTATCCGTAGAGGAACACCGTCGGGGTCCCCACGAGGTACACCACGGAGGCCATCCAGGATATCACGTCGGAGGCCACGGGCTCCGGCGCGGGGGAGTCGGGGCCCATCAGCCGGGGACCCATGGGGGACATCCAGCCGATGGCAGAGCCGTAGGAAAATACTGGCATTACCACTGGAGCAAGGAAAGGAGTATTTTATTAAAGAAAACAAACCAAAACACAAACAAACAAGGTTTTTTCTAGGTTAGGTCTTAAGTTCTACGAGTAGATAGTACCTACCTACATTAAGTTCACTGATCCGACTTCTCTGATCTGTGGTTCAAATACTGTATTCTAATCTCATTGCATCACATCTCAGATTTTTTATTGAAAACGCAAAGAAAATCTGTATTTTCTACATCTTACTTGTTGTATAATTCAATCAATCACTAAGCAAGATGTCTTAGCTAGCTCAAACCCAACCACAAACATATATAGGTATATCACCGTTAGATTGTAAAGATCGTTAGATTACAATCTATCTAGCGAGATTGTAAACTATCGATAGATTGTGAACCGTATCATTATGATTGCAATTTGACTCATTATTCTTCGCTATATTGTAGGTATAGGTAATCTACCGAAGTGAAGCCGTCAAATTGTGAACCGGCGTAGGACGGAATGCAACTCGCGCTCTATGTTTAGGTATTGCGAAGTCACTTGTCTGTGACAAGAGGTAAGATTAGGTTCGTTAGGTTGCTTTCTACCACGCACATGCGACGACGAGCGAAGCGAGGAGGAGCCAAGTCCTGTTGTAGTGCAAGTGTTGGACTCGAAGATGATACGGTTCACAATCTATCGATAGTTTACAATCTCGCTAGATAGATTGTAATCTAACGATCTTTACAATCTTACGGTGACATATACACATATACACATTCTGTTATGGATATAAAGTATACACAAAAAAAAAAACTAAATGTGACAACCAAATTGGCTCCAGGTAGCCAAGGATAGAGAGAGGTGGAAAGCTTTGGAGGAGGCCTTTGTCGACGGACAAGCTGTCTAATGTAAATAGTTATAAATAGAATAGATAATAATCAATTGTATATAAACAGTAATAAAGGCTTATTTTATTTTATTTTATTTATTTTTATTTTATGTGACAACCAATTTTATTGTTTAAAGAAAAAGTGAATGTGAATCGATTAGTATCATATCATACCCCAAGCATTAGGCGCCATGGATAAACTTTAATGATAAGCATAATTTTCTAAGCAATTTACCATTATTTAGCTCAATATGTTTTACCAGATTTACCACTTACATCATGCATAATTAATAGGTAATTATGGGTGCTAAGTGAAAAGCACATTAAGTACAGACATAAGACTCGTGCGTTAGAACAGGTCATGTCTATTTTTAGACCCAGTTAAAATATTTAATTTTTGATGCTTACTTAGCATAGGTACATATGAAATATTAATTGAGAGTGCGAGTTGAGAATAATTTAAATGAATAGGAATGTGGTTAATTAAAATCTTATTCCTAAAAACTCAGCGAAGTTTTTAATGATTTAATGGCATTGATCACAAAAAAACTATTAAGTAGGTAACATTAATCAGCTTTCACTCATTGAATTTAAACTTAAATTACTGAGTTAGTAAAGGTTTTCAATGTCGTCCCTCCATCATGGAGGTGGCTGGAGTCACGTGGACCAGACTAGCCCAAGACCGCAATGCCTGGGCCAGCAAGGAAGAGGCCTTTACCCGCTTTTGGGTGCCCTGATACAAGAAAATACTATAAGTAATCAAGAACTCAACGTAATTTTTTTATATAAACTTAGTAACTTTATGTAAAAAAAAAATTGAATTCAGGAAATAAAGGCTATTTTATTTTTATTTTATTTAATAAAGGTTTTCTTTTTTTGTAATTAAGTATTAGATAAATGTAAATAATACATATATGTGTTCGTCTATAAACATAGCAACATAAACTATTTATCTTGTACAATACGAATTTAATTTTCTTATATTTATTGGTCTTTCTATGCAGTAAAATAATATACAGACACCATTACAAGAAGACCCATAACTTATAACTTCCAGACCTAATTGATGTCTCATGTAGGTTGACCATATCCAACATAGCAAGATCCTCAGTCTTTACAAAACAGTTCATAAACAATATTTTTACATTGGTTACTAGGTAAGTTGCCCAACTTTGCAAGATCTCTTCTCCTTACTAAATAGTTCATCAACGAAGGTCTATTACATTGGTTACTAAATTGTCCAGCTTTGCAAGATCTCTTCTCCTTACAAAATAGTTCATAATTGAGGGTCTATTACATTGGTTACTAAAATGTCCAGCTTTGTAAGATCTCTACTCCTTACTAAATAGCACATAAACATAGATCGACATTGGTGGTTAATTTATGTGACAATTGGCAGAACAAGGTCCGAGAAACATTGTTGTGCACTGATTGGGATGGTTGTAGAAGTCAATAAAACAATCTGCGGCCAGATGTTGTTTTGTTTGGTCAACAAACAATTGACGTTGGTCAGTTATGGGTGGAATGGACTGACTCTTGAAAATAAAAATAAGTTGTAGGTATCTACCCGCTATACCCGTTCCGACCATTTGAATTCTCCTTTCACTATCAATTTCCAAGGTATCTACGTGATATCGGATTAGCAGTAATGAATCTTAAATGGAGTTGGGTGGGACATGTGGCTAGACGAAACGACAATAGATGGAGCAAAACCGTTACTGAGTGGTGGCCAAGAACAGGCAGACGAGGAGTAGGTCGTCGGCAGCGAGATGGGTCGATGACATTGTACGAGTCGCGGGTTCTTTATGGATGAGGTCTGCACAAGATCGACGCAGCTGGCACATTCAAAGAGAGGCCTATGTCCAGCAGTGGGATAGAGAAGGCTGTGGATCATGATGATGATGATGATAATCAATTTCTATGCACTGTCATTGGTGGATCGTAGGTTCCGGCTGTTAGTCATAGCATAGCACGGCAGTCGGTTAAGTCATGTCAGAGTCTGGTTAAAAGATTCTCGACACCAGAGTTGGCCACTCACACGAAGAAGAAGAAGGTGGATGCCAAATTTTCAGCCAATGACAGCGGGTAAAATTGATTTGATGTGAGCATTATATTGTTCCTTGTTATAGAAACCGGGAAATGCTAAAGTAAGCCCAGTTTACATATCCCAGTTTCACTAAAATTGCAAAAAGCTCGGTTATTTTTTCCGAAAATGTTCTGCAGAATAGGTATTTGTGTCTCACACAGTCATCTAGCCCTATACTAAGTAATAATAAATCGTAGTTAAGTATAGGTTAAAACAAAAATAATTTAAAAAAAAAGTTGCAATCTCCGTTGTCGAAAGCTTTAAGCTTTTGAAATCGCTCTTAAATATCGTTAATTTTTTTTTTAATAACCATTATCAAAATTAAGAAGACTGTGTCCAGTGATACTTAATCAAAGTAACATCTATTTCTAAATTACTCATAACACCATGTTATTAAAATAATTACCTAACTTTTTTATTTTATTTTTTTATTTTCAGAAAATTTACTGCTAATAAAAAACCGCGATGTTCTTGAATATGTAGTGATTTTAATCTATTTTGTTTTTGCAAGGGAGAGAACATATCGTAAATGAATTAAATTTCAGCAATTCACTAGGCAGCGATCAAGCCTTTTTAAATATGACATGTACATATTTTAAAATAAATTACATATTTACTTCGTGTATTATTTTTAACAAAATGCCGACTAATAAGTATAAAAGACCTAACTTTGTGCTTTTTTTCTATCGAGGAAATTAATAGTCAACGTGTTTCGGAAACAGTAGTAGGTATGATTAAACATATGATCAAGATTAAAAACAAAAAAAATTGTTCTTGTAACGTTAAGACTTTTGGCTAAAATTTTTTTTATAGTATCCCGTTTTCTGAACTCATAGGTCCTTAAGCAGTATTTTGAATGATTAAAGTAGTTTCTAAGCTGATTTATTCGATTCACAGGCTGCAAAGTAAAAAAGTAAATTTTTGTGCATAAATATTTAAATTTACTTACAACTTGAAATTTCAGGGCGTTTTCTTTTTAAGGGAAGCTAACTTTCTTTCTTGACTTGCTAACTTCTTATCAAATTATGCTAGTTTCTTTTCACTTAGCCAACACAAACACAAAAAATACCGCAAATTTTTATAAAACAAAAAAACCACTCACTCAAAACTGCTATTAAAACTTGATGTATCTTGCTCCCCTGCGCGCAATACTTTTTCACTGTATATTTTAACATTTTCAAGTGTCACTTTAACTTTCTAAGGCGATACACAATTATTATTATTCAATTTATTTTAAACGGTATAAAAGTTAACACACTTTCAATATTAAAAACAAGAAAACTATTGTAATTGTCAAAAACTATTTTGTTTATCGTCAACCCTTTATAAATTTTGCAAAACCTATTTTTGCAATAGGTATAGAAACTTTTTCCACGATTCGCTTATCTAATCTAACCTCTTTAGTTTTATTGTTGTTCTAAATCTTTTTTTAATTTATCAAAAACTTTTTTCACTAAAACTCAAACCTATCTTGTTTTATTTTCGTTGTAAATCTTTTTTTAATTTAGCAAAAAGTTTTTCACTAAAAGGTATAGAAACTTTTTCACTCGCTAGCACGAGCGTGCGTTAGTAAGATCCACACCACAATGCCTCAAAGAACGTGTATGTTATAAGGACTGCTAAATACTGTAGTTGTGGTAGATAGCTTAACTTTGGGCAAAATGAGTTTGCGCTCGGAAGAAAACGAAACTAATATGTTTATTTTGTTACCCGGTTAAAGCTAGGCACATGGGTAATTATTTTTATTTATAAATAATTATACGTTGTACTATGCAAACAATACTTATGCTTATTTAATTTGAGAAATATTTTGAGTGGCATACTCGGGTGTGTTGATGGTTACTCGTAATTCCCATTTCATAATTTTAACCTAATTTTACTTATTAAGTTGCCATAAGTATTTTTGTTTATAATAAAAAAAATGTGGTATTCTTGTTTTCTTCCATCAAATCATTATATCCTAATCCTAAAGGACAAAGAAAAAAGTGCACATGCATAATTAATTTACGTAAATTACTGTTTTGACCGCAATATAATTTAGAAAAATAAATGTAAAAATTAAATAGCATAAGTGCTGCCTTCAGGCACTAGCAAATTTATTTTGCGCGTTTAGCTACGGAATTCGTAGCGAAGTTTACGAAGCTTCGCTTATAATAGAAAGTTTAAAAATGAAAATACTAATGTTCGATTTAAACCAAAGCTAAGCAGCTGATGCGGTCAGTCCTTGGATGGGTGACCGGATGAATAAAAAGGTGTTACTTACATCTTTCGTATAGGGTTGGGTAAAATGATCCTTCCTACTACATTAAACAGGCGAAATGTAAGTTTGTAAGTGAAAGTAAGTAAATGAGAGTGGCCTATTTTATTGTCAGAGTTTTCAAACCGCCCTAAAGGCCTCTGACATATCTTGGTTTGTAGGTATGTATGTCCCGTCTTCATGCTGTTTTCTACTTTTTATCCTGAATTAACACGCGGACCGCTCTAATATTGTTGTTCCTTATGTTCCCAAATTTTGGGGTCGCCTCCCAAACAACATGAAATGCGCGAGCAGCTTCAAAAAAATAAAATAAATACCAAAATGTTTTATCAATTAACATCGAACTTCAAACAATCAGTTTAAAGCATCTCGATCTATCGTGACATTCGCGTAATTATCACATTATTTACCCATGTAAGTACTCATCATTTTAGAAAACGTCGAATATAATTTAATTAAAATTGGTGCTGTTTACTTTCTTGGTCATTGCTGGCCAAAGAGTAAGAAATACTAATAGAAGTAGAATAAGCATGGATGTTTATTTATATAACAAAGATAAAAGATATTATGACAGATTACCAGTTTGACAGAATCTTCTTGTCAAAATCGTCTAAGTCTGAGCCAGAAAAAGGCCTAAATTTATAATGTCAGAAGTACTCATTTAATCAGCATTTATATATGAGGCTGACGCATTGAAGCCATTGGCATATAAAGAGAGAGGCCTATACCCAGCAGTGGGACAAAACCAGCTGCAGATGATAATGAAATAATATTTATTAAATTAATAAATAATAATAATAACAAATAAATAAATATTCCGGGACATTGCACACAGCGCCATCTAGCCCCATACTAAGCAAACGCTTGTGCCGTGGGTAGGTACTAGATAACGGATATAATACTCATATACATTTCTTTTGTAAATACATACTTATTATACATACAAACGACCAGACTCAACACAAGTAATTATATATTTTTTAATTGCATAAATACTTGTGACACGCGGGAATCGAACCCGCAACCGCTAGATTAGATTATTAATAAAAAAAATTGTACGTTGTTGATACGTTCCATCTATGTTGACTGGTTGATCTGTGTCGCTAGATTGACGCATTCTGAGACGCCTAATCAACAAACATGCAAAATACTGGGTAACAGTACGTGGAGACTAGGGGGAGATGGACCAGTGTAAAAATCGAGTTTTTTTAATTGAACTGTTAAAAATAGTAAATAAGTTCGGGTGTTGAGAGTTTTCAAACCTTCAACTTCATCATTTCTTCAACATTTGAACTGTTAAACTGATTTAATTTATATCTTGTTTTAACTTTTAAACTGTGATATCTAATCTATAAAGGTCATATGAGGTAATTCGTGAGGAATAGATGGATTTTGTAAAAAAATAACCAGTAGTCACAATGTGATAGGTACATATACAATATGTGTTTAACAATGATGTAATAATAATGGAATTTCATTGAAGAGTACATATAAATGCTTAAAAAAATCTTATGAAAGCTTAGTGATTTTTTAAATACTAATGATTATTATCAAAATTAAATCACAGTCTATAAACATTGGTGTTTCAAACCTACATTTTGCTAAAGTAAACTGATGTTAAGACTGCAAATAAAATAAGTTATGCAGCAATTAAATAAGAGTTTTAGAAAAAATAAAATAAAAACAACGAATTCCAAGTCTCTATTCAAATCCAACTAACCCGAGCCCACTCAATGTTTTATTTATTTCTATGCAAATCTAGTGGGAGCCTGTTTTAGTGTTTAATTCGCATTTTTAATAGTATTGACCTAAGGCTATTGACTTAGGCACATTCGAACCACGTCTTATTGAGATGTACATACATACATACTTATATACTTGTATTGTCTGATTATGTAATAGACATTTTACTTGCATATACCTAGACCTTATTTAAATACAAACTGTTCTTTGTATAGTAAGAACTAAGAGTGTTGTATTCTGTGCTTATAGAAAACTAGTGGACGCCCGCGGCTTCGCTCGCTTTATTTCAGGATAAAAGTAGCTTATGACACTCCTAAGATCTCATACTACCTACATACCAAAAATCATGATGATCCGTTCAGCTGTTTTTGCGTGATGGGCCTTTAAATAAACAGCGAAACAGAGACACAGATAAACATACAAAATTTCTAGCAATTGTTGGAACGTGTTCTGCTATCAATTCAAAGTACCTCCAACCTTTTTTTTAAATATCTTCAATGTTCAGACTTTCGACCCTCTTTAGCTTTGTTATACGTATGTCTGTTTATCTGTTTATTTTTGTGCGCTAGAAAAATGGCTAAACGTATTTTTATGTTTTTTTGGTATTTAGGTAGTATTAGGTCCTGGGAGTGACACACATAAGGCTACTTTTTATTCTGAAATAATGCGAGCGAAACCACGGGCGTCTATAATTAATAACTTAATAAAATATTGAATCGGACGCTATTTTACGGAAATCTATTGCAGATGATAATTTATGGAAAAATATATCTACAGCGTTATTCCCTTACAAACAACACTACATATTTTTAGAAAGGATCCAACGATCTTTAAAGCGAGAGTGAACCAATACCGATTCATCTTAGTCCATAGTTTTTGCTTACCATCAGGCAAACTATGGTCAAGTGTACCTAAACCTGTTTCAGTAAAAAAAACTTGTAATTTAAGTATAATAATCTATCTCATCATTATTGAAAGTACATGAACAAATCCTGTACGTTAAGTTTCATAAAAGTTAGTTCATATAAGAGGTGCCGAGTCTAATATGTTACGTCGTTAAAAGTGACTATAAAAGTTAAAAAAAAAATACAAAGAAAAGTTACTATCTTCTTCTTCTTATCGAATGAGAGTGGCCAACTCTGGTGTCGAGAGTTATTATTATCTCATGTATATATTGTATATCCTATACCGCAGTATTTATATTCCGTCGGTAGGTAAATCGTCCGCCGCCGTACCTCCACGGCGCATCCTTAAGTAGCCATTAGGAACATGACTTCTGCGACGGATGTGCTAGAGATCAGTAGTTGAGGTTACCACAATTATTACCCAGGGGTCTTTAAATCTAGAGTAAATAGGTTTATTCTAGGCAAGCGTGCTACATCTTAGACTATAGTGGTGCTTAACATCAGGCAGGCTATAGTCAAAAGTAAGCCTATATCGTGTTAAAAAAAAAATTACGATAAGTATATGAAAAATTACGTGAAAGTACGATGGTCCACATGACATAGACTGTTAAATAAATTTAAATAAAGGACTCGTTGTGTTAAATTACCAACTTATTGTACTAATTTAAGTATTTTCAAATAGTACTTAATTTATAATATTTTACGGTATACAGAGTTTCAAGCAAGTAGCGCATATATATTTACGCAGAAAAACTGCTGTTATATAGAATAAAAGAAAATTATCGCTCGCGGAAGAAATGTTTTTTTTTAACTTGAACGGGTTCGCACTTGGCCATAGTTTACCTGATAGCAAGCAAAGGCTATGGCCTAAGATGGAGCGTGCTTACCCGATAAGAACCGATTCACTATCGCTTTGAAGATGGATTATAGTGCGTGGGGAACAGAGAGTCAAGCAGGGAGTTCCACAACCTTGCGGTACGAACAATAAAGGTAGAAGCGTACCGTTTCGTGCGGGTCTTAGGAACTTCCACCATAAACCGGTGTCGTCCTGCTGTATCTCTGCTCGTCCGGTGATAGAAGGGCTATATCAAGAAGCGCTAGCTAAAACTACAACGCAGAAAATCACAGGGCATATATAAAAAATTGTGTAAAATTGTATATGTGCAAGTATGAATAATAAAAAAAAAAATTTACAATAAAACAAATTTGTGTATTTGTACAAAAATACGCTATACGTCCTCCTTAAAATTTTCCGAAAGCTTATCAACTGTCTATCCCAGTATATTACCAGATTCCCGTAGTCCCGGCTCGGCGCATGCATCACGTGCAGCAATTAGCTTATATTTAGCACCGGGACTGCATTCGAGGAATACAGCCTTAAATAGACTGTAATTAATGTGCACCCTAGCCTTAAGGTGCTATTGCAGAAATAGTGGAATAGAATTAGAAATAAATATATAATAATAATATTCCGGGATATTGTACACAGCGCCATCTATCCCTACACTAAGCAAACTCTTATGTCGTGGGTACTAGATTCTTCTTCTTCTTCTTATCGAATGAGAGTGGCCAACTCTAGTGTCGAGAGTTTATCAAGCCGCCCTAAGGGCCTCTGACATGGCGTAACGACAGCCGTACTAATCAAATAGCCGGGACCTAAAATTTAACGTGTCATCCGGTACTAGATAAATATACTACGTATTTCTGCTTTTAATATTAAATGCGTTTCGAGTACTTAGTCCTTAGTTTTTTTAATATTTAATTGTAATGACTTGGTGACGTGTCAAAAAGTAAGGAAAATCATCATCATCTAATTTGAGCCCACTGCTGGGAATAAGCCTTCTCCCTTTTACGCCAATAATCCCTGTCTTGCGCTGCTCTTGCCCAGATGTTTCCTTCAAACTTTCTTACATCGTTCAGCTACCGTTGCACAGGTCTTCCTACACTTCACTTGCCAAGAAAAATAAGTTTATTTATTCAAAAAAGCATATTTTTTGATCATGATTCTGTATTAAAACTGGTAAACAAAGTGCTTTACAAGTTCTGCAATTAGGTCGCAACTTAAAAGAGCAAAGCAAAATATAGCTACTTAGGTATCTAATCAAAAAGCTTGACTCTCCCCAACCGACTAGTAAGGTAGGTATCTACATAGATATAGTAGTATTCGTGCTTAAAATTTTCTGGTACTAACTTTGCAAAACAAAAACCAATCTTAACTGAAACTCTGGAGAAATCTGTAGTTTTTTTTCCGCTGCGACTGCTCCTTAACCGATATCAAACAACAAACTTGATGGTTTTTAGGTGTGTTCCTTCATATACCACCGCCACACCTCTCCTCCTAACCAACGTGGCCTCCGTGGATCTCAAGATCTTACCAACACCGCTCCATGCGTCTTGAAGCTTTGTTGTTCTCCTTCGGCAAGATATTCTCGTCGACACGTGTTTCGCCTCTCCACGAGGAATCCTCAGGACTTAAAACCAATCTTTGTTAACTTTGCAAATCTTTCTGTTAACTATAAGACCCTTAAGACCCTTAAAAGCTCAAATTTAATATTGAAAGCCTACCTTAACCCGGCGCCAGCGCCTGCTAGCGAGTAGTTTATAGAATACTCAAAACATAAATATGTGCACGGGTAAAATATAAACTAAAAATTTGTAATAGGGTTTTCTTGATTTTCATTGATTTCTTCTTACAGTTTGAAAACTGTAGTAAGTAATTTTATTATTACTTTTTTGTGTGTTCTTGATGATCGCACAAAAATAATTATAAATGTCAACATTTGTGAGTGTGAGTTTCTTTGTTTTGTTAAAGATTAGACTATGACTTAACACAAGAGGTATGTACATATTTTAATTCAGGACTAACGAGATTAGTAATAAGGTTCATTTCCTATAAACTATTATTAACTAATGATTGTAAACTCATGTAAACTACTGTTTTGCTGATTATAGGAATACTGAATAACTAAATGACAAAATAAACAACTAAATTGTAAGTCCCGGCTGTTTGTCATAGAACTTATAATAATACTAAGCCATGTCAGATGCGATCTGCGCAGGACCGGGACGAGTGGCGTAGACGAAGAGAAGCCTATGCTCAGCAGAGGGCGATAGCGGACTGATAATGATGATGATGTCAGAGGGGCCCTAGGATTGGCTTGAAAACTCTCAACTACTAAAATACAATAAAAAAAAATATGGCAGAAATGCTGCCATCAACTACGCTTAATCGTATCTTGTCATGATTCTAGAAAAGTTACTTTTTACACAGCTTTATGAGTGGGATTGTCGTATTTAGAAGGTATGTACTTATGTTGTTAACGCTATTTTTAACTTGGCCAGCTTTTTGTGAGCTATGGGACCCGTTTTCTTCTAAGTGCTCGGACAAAGGAATAACTGGTTAGATCAATACTATTTATCTATAGAAAATAGACAAGGAATAATGATATACCTATTAGGTTACGCGACCGTACTTGTGGTAAAAGTCAAGTAAAATATTAAATGGACACTTTATAATTATTACTGTTATAAGGAGAATAATCAAGAATAAGTTTATGAGATTTTACTATTACATCCAAATCCATTCTAGACCGTAATGATTGCTTACCATCAGGCGAATTAAGACAAATGCAAACCCAAAGCTTGTTAAAAAAAAAAAATACAAAGACGAACATTGATGATATTTATCTTATAATTTAAATAATAAAAATAAATATTTAAATTTGTTCTCGCATTGAATTGAAAATAGATATCAATCAATTATATTATAGTTAGAAGTAGTAGTATGTTTAGTTTTTCTTCCCTTGTTTTTATATTTTATTAAAATTATATTAAGTATAAAAAAAAATTATAAATACTATTCTTGGTAAATAAATAAAGAGTATTTAATCTTGCGTAGACATTATCAGAAACTTCAGTATTCTTTCATAGTCAATTTTGAAAGATATGAAGCTAAATAAAAATAAACTTAACAGAATTATTCTTTAATATTTTTTATTTACAGAAATAGTTCTACTGCTTTAAGTTGTTTCCAAGATCTCTGTAGAATGATTTTACCGTAATTGTACATTGCGTTTTCAAACTTTAAGCCAAGTCTTTTTTTATACAACAGGACAAATATTCTTTTATAAATTCTAACATAAAATGTCTGCAAAACGCAAGCCGCAATGAATATACTAGCCATAACATTTCTTATTTTTATGTGTACATCAAACACTTCCCAAAACAATGATTCTAAGAACAATAACATTATAAACTCAAAAGACATTCCATGGACTGAAGATATAACACAGACAAATTTGGAATCTTCCAAAAACTGTGACGATTCTTTGTGTACCAAAAATATGGTGACAAATTTGAATCCATGGGAAGAAAAAGAAGAGAAAGATTCTCCAAAAGACGGTAACAGTCCTTGGTATGATTATGAAACTATAAAACCTCGATATAACCCTTGGGGTCAAGTCAATGATGATTCTTCGGGAAATAATATAGGATCTTGGGTAGATGAGACTGCATCAAAAGAAACAATTTATGTATCTGATGCGATTGAGCCAAAAAGTAAGGAAGAACTAATTCAAGGTAAATAAAGTAAATTTGCATTAGAGTAAAAAGTAGACGCAAATACCTTGGTTTGAGAGTTAAGAAGAAACAATCATACCTACATACATTTTTTACTTTTGTCTTTTTCTTCTTGTGCCTCTCCTTAATGGAGGTTGGCCGTCAGCTCAGCGAACTTTTCCCTATCTTGCGCCAAGCGAAAAAGTTCTTCTACGCTGGCAATACTCGTCCATTCACGTATATTTCTTAACCACGATTTCTTTCTTCTTCCAACGCGTCTTTTGCCTGCGATTTTGCCCACTTTTTTTTACTTTTGTAACATTAGTGTAATGTTATGGTGTAGAGTGATGTACCTTACCTATTCGCTGTTTGTCATAGTACGTTAGTTCTTAAGCCATATCAGAGGCCTTTAGGGCAGTTTGAAAACTCTGACATCAGAATGACTGCCCCTTTTCTTACCTATATAATTTTAATAACTAACTAATTAGTATTGTCATAGAGATAAACATACCTACACTATTTATTGTAATAGGTAACTGGATTTAAATTTTCAGGTGTTTGGACAAGTGATCCAAGTAATTCTACGAAAAGCTCACGGCGTAACAAGATTGGAATAAAGAAACGGAAAATAATACCAACAGTTGACGAGTTGATGTGTCACCTGAAGGATATGAAGCTGGTGGAAGCAAGATTTGGAAACGAGACGCATTTCTTGTGCCTGAAACTGCGACCTATTGGTATTTTTTCATATTTATCATAATCTTTCTTTTTACCTTAACACTATGTAGGGATGACACGGCATGTTTCTCTCTTCCATGTCATTCTATCAATCAACATCTCCGCGTTCACTCCTCTCTGACACATATCCTCATTCGCACAGTTCATTCATGTCTTTCTAAGGCATCATAAATCTCCATACCAATAAAATGTCACTCAAATCTATACAGACAACAGTCAGTGCAAGAAAAATAAACTTTACTTACTTAGGTACGGGTACGAGGAGGAGGAGGGAGGAAATGCATTGTATCGACGTAGACTACCTTTTAAATTAATTAGGTACATTGATTTGTTAGTATATCACTTCTTTCCCCAGGTCTATCACCTCTAGAAACCAACGAATCTCTTCTCCTGTTTGAACCAGACTCCCCTAAGGCGGTTGATTACGGAGATGACAACGACATCTTCACTGAGCAGCTACAAAGGGAGGCTTATACCCAGCAGTGGGTTCCCAAGGGCTGTTGATGATGATGATGGTGATATTGCACTTAGTAAAAAGCTTATCTATAGAGCGCCATCTCTTAGCTACAGAAGTTACTAAGATAGACTTTATATTGGAAAATCGCTCAAAATAATTACTTGTTAGTCATAATCACTTCTTTCTCCAGGCTTATCACCTCTAGTGACCAACGAATCCCTGCTCCTGTTTGAACCGGACACCCCTAAGGCGGTTGACTATGGAGATGACAACGATATCTTCACCGAGCAGCTGCCTATAGGCCACTTCACCATGGCGTATGGGTACCCCATGGAAAACCCGGAGTCAGGCTCCGCTGAAGGATATATTGGAGACGATCATCAGTTCTATGGGGTGTTACATATTGGTTAGTAGTTATTTTTTCTTTTAGATTCGATGCTATATTTTTAACCGACTTCCAAAAAAAGGAGGTTGTCAAGTCTTCTGAATTTTTTTTTTCTCTTTTTTTGTAAACTGAAACGTATTTGCGATTTGACCACAAGTTTCCGTAAGCAGTCTAAGATAGAGTGATGTGGATGATTGAAGTGGAAATGCTATGTTTTTTTTTAAATTACTACAGATTTCTAGATGTATAGTATGTACCTTACATTACCTTACCTTACCTTATCTGCTATAGGGGTGGGCCGTAGTGAAACGAAACCGCTATGAGTAGATATAAAAGAAATTGGCAATTCTGAATTTGAGGAAAGAGTAATCTAATCTACATTATGTCTACCTACATAATAACAAATTAAAAACACTGAACAAGGTACTATACTTTGGTGTTAAGCCAACGCGGAATCGATACAAATTTCCTCACTGCGTTTCTATTATGGTGAAGCAATGTTAGTTACATAACTTCCTGCAATACGATCCAAGTCTTTCTCCTTTTTACAAACTGGACCCGTGCCATTGTTAAACTATTTACCCTTATTTTATTTGTAGCAATTTATGTAGAACTATCCCTAATTCTGCAGGTAACCGCACGCTCCACGCAGATCCTTACGGTCGCGACAACCCGCGGAGGTTCTTCGGTGCCTTTGAACATGACAACATGGTAGCACCGCCGCGCCGCAGGCGGGACCACGAGACAACTCAGGTGAACAGGTGATGATGATGATGATGATAAGTTTGTGATGTATTAGTTTAACTAGTTGGTGCTCAGTGCGCGGGCGCCGCGGGGCACGCAAGTTGTGATTTAAGGTAAATTGTAACAAAAATGCATCTCCGTCGTCGTTTGTTTGATGTTTACCAAATGTATGAATTTTGTATGCAATAGATTGTGTATGCCTTATAAAGCAAAGAAAATGTTCGACGCCAGATAAAAATATTTGGTAAACATTCGGTTTTTACATTTAGCTTTTTTATATATAACATACCGATTACCAATTGTACTCAAACTACTAATCTTAATTCTCATTAACCAATTAACAAAACTAAATATTTTTATTTTCTAACCCACAGATAGGAGGGGTAAAGTATCCTAAATACTTCCCGTTCACGATAGAAGAGCCCCGCCGAGCCGCGGCCACGACTCGCGCCCGAATCTGCGACCTGCTCCTTCTTGCTGACAAGGAGTTTTACGAGAAAGATGCGAATGCAAGCTTGACTAAAGTGGTGCAACGCATGATGCACGCAGTCACACAGGCCGATATTATATTTAGGAACGCGGACTTTAATGAGGATGGCGTGCCGGATAATATTGGTAAGTACGAATATGTTAGCATACTCCGCAGTCATTTTCCTCATTATTGAGGGACGTGATTCCCCCTCTAAATCAATTCCTTGGAGGAGATCTCTTGGACATATACATCGTGGTGGTTGCCCAGGCCCTTCATCGGATGACACATGTCCTCTGATTTATGGTCCTCAAACACCGTATGACTATAATAATTTCCTCACGATGTTTTTCTTTACCCTTAAGCGAGTGTAACTGGAACCGAGACCGGCATTTATTTTTTACAAGCTTCATAAACCAACTTGAATTTTATCAAATTTCAGGGTTCACAGTAAAGTACATCCTAGTGCTAACATCAGAAGAGACAAACAGACGCGTGTTCGGTAACCTTCTGGACAAAGAGGCGATAGATGGCAGAGAGTATCTCATGAAGTTTGCCAGATTGCGGCGACTGTCTGAAGTGTGCTTGGGAGTCGCTTTCTCGGGACATGCTTTTCATAATAGAACCCTCGGGTTAAGGTAAGATGGGCATAGGGCACCTACATATATGTACATATAAGATATTAAAACCTCCTTGTGTAACGATTCTTAAACGCATTTAGTGACATGACAAAATTACCTACCTTATAAAAATGTTTAAAAAAGAGTACCTATGTGTAAAATTGAAACGATTTCCCGCGTAACGTAAGATGGGCACTCGCGATTTTTTAACATCCATATATGTACATAATCCATTTAATCAAGGTAAATGCATATCTAACGTAGCAGGCTTTTTATAAAAGAACTCTTGGGTTAAGAATTTTAATTTACACCTGAAATATGAATAAATATACACCACATGAGTGATATTGATGACGAAGCTGCTAATGATACCTACCTATAAATATAAATAAATATTTAAATAAATAAATATTTCAGGACATATCACACAGCGCCATCTAGCCCCATACTAAGCTTACGCTTGTATCATGGGTACTAGATAACGGATATAATACATATATACTTTTCTTTTGTAAATACATACTTATTATACATAGAAACGACCAGACTCAACACAAGTAATTACAAATTTTAAAATTCATAATTACTTGTGTTATGCGGGAATCGAACCCGCACCCCTAGATTAGAAGGCAGAGCCACTACCAACTAAGCTAACGGAGCAGTCATTATAACTGAAGAGGTTAAGAGTGTTTTTTTTTACTATCTAACATGCCATTTTAATCTTTATCACAGTCAGAGACTAGTGGGGTGGTTTCTAAAACTGTCTACATGTAAACTCGGTACGTTTATCTTATTAAAAGAAGAAAATTATCAGCAAGACTAAAAACTGTTTCTTATTCCCTTAAGACATTAATAAGTACCAGCCTTTAACATGAGAATTGGCACATTACGTAGTTAAGGCCAACAAAGAAAAAAAGTACCAGCCTATATGACTGCTCCGTTAGCTTAGTTGGTAGTGGCTCTGCCTTCTAATCTAGGGGTGCGGGTTCGATTCCCGCATGGCACAAGTAATTATGAATATTAAAATTTGTAATTATTTGTGTTAAGTCTGGTCGTTTCTATGTATAATAAGTATGTATTTACAAAAGAAAAAGTATATATGTATTATATCCGTTATCTAGTACCCATGATACAAGCGTAAGCTTAGTATGAGGCTAGATGGCGCTGTGTGATATGTCCTGAAATATTTATTTATTATTTATTTTTATATGTTTCGGTGCGTATCTGTAAGTATGTATAGGTAGGTACCCAGCAACTAAGATATATTGGCTTGTTAATTATATATCGATGCACGAGTTTCATTAACAAACCGACCTTTATTATTGAAATCACCCTGAATCAATCAATAGCTCTACAATGTGATGCCTAGAAGTTACTATAAATAGACCAAAATATATTTATACTTGTGTAGTACCTTTTTTAACTAAAACTGGTTTGCACTTGATAAAAGTTTGCCTGTTGTACCTTTTAAACAGGTTCGCGGTAATGGATATGAAGTTCTAGTGTTGTCCTGGGGCTTACTCGAGTTAATCCAGGATAAAAGTAGCCGATGTGTTGGTGGTAATGGTGTTAGCTATGTACTATACCAAATTTCATCAAAATCGGACCAGCCCAGCCGTTTATGCGTGAAGTGGTAACAAACATACACACACGCACACACCAACTTGTGCTTTAATTATTTTTAAATGAGTTTCATTTCATTGATCGTTTCAATAAATGTATGTTTTTGCATAAGGATTAATAAAAGAGTGATTATTAATTTACAAAGCTATTATTGAAATTGTATATTATTTACCCGACTGGCAAAAAAGGGTAACAATCTATCAATTATTTTTTTCAGCTCTCGATTCGATCTCGATCGAAAACGAAACACCAATCATAGTAGATCTCTCTCTTTGAGTCGTGTTTCCTCATGACTGAGGGTCGTGACTCCCCTGCAGAACTAATTCGTTAGGGGAGTTCTCTTGGGCAGATACATCGTGGTGGGCGCCCAGGTCTTTTCACGGACCATCATATTTTCGTAGTAGGTAGATAGACAGATAGAAAAATCTTTATAGTTACATATGAAATAAATTAAAAAGAACTAACTAATCCATAAAATTAAAATAAAATTGTAATCCTTAGACTTTCTATGATTGCTTCACCTAATCACCTCTGTCTTTAGTTAAATATGTCAGTTTAAACATTTTTGAATGGCGTTTGGTTATCGAGTGAAACTTTTACGAATTTTTTAAACACCCTGCAGAGGTCGTCACTTTACAAGAACTTTTTTTTATTTAACAGTCACGAAAACACTTATATAATTAAAAAATAGGTATATAAAAATTAGGTATGGCGATGCATTTTTACTTTTTTGGTAATCAAAAGGGGGCGTGGTGATTTATCATAACATTATTATTAGAATGCGATTGAACTATGACTGTCGGCCGTCAAATACAATTCGATAACAATAAACAAATCAATCAGTTCAATGTATCTGATGGAATTTCCCACTACAATTTAGAGTAACCACAGAGCTTTGAAGTCCATGCTTGTCGCCCTGTGACTAGAGGCGAATTCTTTCTTTATTCGATACAAAACAGGTGTCACCATTTACTAAAACTAACACACTTTCGGCACGCACACTACGACGCACGAGATGTTCATGTACACAGTACGCTTCAACTTCATCGGCTGTGCAATGTCGATATTTTTTTATCGATTATTTACACATTTACTTCGAAGATGGAAATATGTCTTTAGTATAACTATATTATTTAAGTACAAATTATAGTTAACTAGCTATGGCCCGCGGTGTTATCCGTTGTAAAAACTTTTTTATCCCGTGGATAAAAAATAAAATTGGATAAAAACTATCCTATGTCCTTAACGGGGACTGAAACTATCACTATAGCAAATTTATTTTTATCTATTTTATTTAATTATCAAATCATCTTCAAAATGACTGGAGCATATTCTGGCATTTTTATGAGGAAACCAGTGGTATCTACCGGTCGCCAATATCCATTTATTTTTTAACACTGGATTTTTTGGAAAATGTAAATTAAGTATGTGTTAAATAAAAACCGTAATCCAGAAACATTTCCATACAAATCCAGAAACATCATATACATTATATCGATTATCGATAATTTGCTAGGTTCCATTTACACATCACTTAGCTATCGAGAAGTAGCGTCGTCATGACAACGAATGTGTTAATGCCATTCAAAATGTCAAAAGTATTATTTAATAAAATTACGAAATTTTACTACTTACCGATGGTATTTCACGCCGGTAAAACTGGAACTTGTTCATACAATTTTTAACTTGACACCAGGACATATTTAATAGTTTATCATGCTGTAAAACCGAGTAAAACGACCGAAAACTCTCTCGCTCGGACTTTGTTCGACAACAAACTGACAAGCGCTGTCGTAGGTTAGGTTGGCATGTTTACTGGTCCAAACGAGAACCACGTATTATTAGTCATCTTCTATGGGGGGGCGCGCGCGGGGGCGATGTGGCCCGATCGTTGTTCTGTGACAGTAACGGAAATGAAAAAGTTAAAAAAAAATGCGAAAGTAGGTACTATGTTTGTTAATTCTGTTTAACTATATTTCACACAGAAAAAAATATCCCCCTTTTCTTTCAACGCGCTCTGCAATTATAGTCTTAAACTAAAGTAGGTTTAGGTTCGCACGCAAGCTTACAATTTTAATTAAAAAAAATAAGTAAATAATCGCGACATAACCGGCCTTTCTATGGAGTTCCTGACTTATACGCCAAATGTGAACAATTAATATAATATAATATACATAAATATTTATTTCAGGACTACAGGGGACGCTATGCTCATACGAAGCATAAGTACGTGTGTTTGTTTCTGACGTGTTGTTTTGTGTCAGGGGTACTAAATAACGTATATAATACATAAGTACATATATCCTTTTTTGTAAACATAATAATAACACATTCATTTTCGACTTTAATGTCTACTATAATTTTACGACGATAAATAGAACACATATTTTCCTTTGACCCTTCAATAAAAATCTAGCAACAAAATATGTTAAACGGTAAACAATTCTTTTAACATTGTTTTTCTCGAATCTTGTTTTGCGCAACAAATATTTGGGCCGTTTCAATTGAAGGATACCTAGTTTATTTATCAAGACATGTCGATAGTGGAAATTTTGGTTACAAAAATAAATAGTAGACGGTATTATATCAATACCAAATAAACGAAATAATATTCTTATTATTGAAACTAACGTGAGACATTTTATTAACATACTAGCTGGTGCGCGCAACTTCGTCCGCGTGGAATAGTTATTACCATAAAAACGGTTTTAGTGAGTTAAAGTTAAAGATAGACATATTATACTGTGCCGGACATTGTTTTAGATCATTTCAAGAGGAATAATTCTTTCATACACATTTTTTTGATATCTTGAACCGTTTTCGCAACAAAAGCTCTCAGAGAATAATTTTCCCCGTTTCTTCTACATTTTCTATTGTTTCTTCGCTCCTATTAGTTGCAGCGTGATGTTATATAGCCTAAAGTCTTCCTCGGTAAATAGTCTCTACAACACAAAAAGAATTTTTCAAATCGGACCAGTAGTTCCTGAGATTAGCGCGTTCAAACAAACAAACAAACAAACAAACTCTTCAGATTCATAATATTAGTATAGATAACGCCTGCGCGCTGCCGCAGTTCCAGAACGTACTTTCTGAAGATGGATGTCATCACATCCGAAACGTGTAAACAATATACGCGAATTCAACCGTAAAAAACTGTTATGTTATGTAAAATAATCGTAAAAGTACAGCAATCGTTATAACATGTCAAAGTCTCTAAGGGTGACTTAAAAGCTCTTGACAGTAGATTTTAACACTCTGATAACTCTGATAACTCAGTCAACATATGTGTAGGCAATTTCGACATATAGGTATATCATAAGGTTTTAGCAATCGAAACCTATACGTACCAATCGTATCCATTGCTTAAGATTCGAGCACGTTTTCCATGATTTTAGGCTCCAAAGAAGCTTGTGCGAGCCACTTACTATCTAGCCCCATAAGTAATTGCTTGTATCCATTGATACAACTAACGTAAATAACGGATATACCTAGGTAATATTTGTTGGACCCAGACTGAGCCTATCGTTCTGTATTTTTTTTCACGTGGGATTTACGTGGTAAGCATTGCTGCAGCTTAAGGTATATTGCACTCGACTAGAAGGTACCTATTACGTCTAGATTTAAGGATCTCTGGATAGTAGTTCACAAGAATCACAGCTTCCGGTAAAGTGTTTCAAAGCTTGTAATCATCCTTACAATTATTGAAGAAGCAAAACGCTGTGTGATTTGTCTAAATAAGTACTTTTCCGTACCCAAAAGGTAAAACGGGACCCTATTACTCAGCCTCCGCTGTCTGTCTGTCTGTCTCCAGGCTGTATCTCATAAACCGTGATAGCTAGAAAGCTGAAATTTTCACAAATGATGTATTTCCGTTGCCGCTATAATTTCAGTTTCACCTCCCTGGGCGGCGGACTAGGCGGCGCGGCGGGCGGGCTCTGTGACCGGCGTGCTTACGGGCGCTCCTTCAACACGCTTGCCATCGCGCACGCTACCACCGCCGACGCTGAACGCGTGCCTGAGAGGATAGCCGCGCTTACGCTCGCGCATGAGATGGGTAAGCGTAGTTTCATAGTAAGATGTATCTGCCCCAAAAATAGTTTGGTGAGGTAGTCCAGATTCTCAGTAAGGAAGAATACGACTGAGAAGGAGGAAGCTTAGTTTACTAGATATTTGATAGAAGCTCTGTATCATAGTCTCACAGAATAAAAATATAAAAATCAAAAAATAGCCTGTAAGCAATTTTGATTACAGGATTTGTTATAATAGTTTTTTTTAAACAAGTTAGGCTTGCGCTTGACTACAACTCGCCTGATGTTAAGCAACGTTGTAATCTACGATCTAGCGCGCTTGCCTAGAAGAAACCGATTCACTCTCGACTTGAAGACCGATAAATTATAGTTCGAGGGGAATAGGGAACCCGGCAAGGAGTTCCACAGTTTGGCTGTTCGCACGATGAAAGTCGAAGCAAAACGCTGGGTGCGTTGGTACCTCAACTGTATATCAATAGATATCAGTATATCGCATTACATGAAATAAAAACATTGAGTAAAAAGTTACTCAATTCGTGTAAGGCGGTAATAGGGCAAGTATACTTAAAAAGTTCTTTTTATATGTTTCCAGGCCACAGTTTCGGCGCCCATCACGATGACAACTTCCCACTCCCAGAATGCCGGGACCACCTCATGGGTTCGCAGTCCACCTCAGCAGACATCGCCAACCACACCGAGTTCTCTCTGTGCAGTAAGCGGCTTATAGCCACCACGCTCTATAGCATGAGCTATTGCTTCACGGAGGACGATAGCCCTTTCTGTGGAAATGGTAAGCTGTACAAAAATTACGCTGATAAAAAACAGGACAATTGCCATTCATCGTAGAGGCGTAGGTGTGAATTTTTAATGGCCCTGTCTAGTCATGGAAAAAACAGACACCTATACTAGAGTAGAAATTGAGAGTGGGCGCGACCCAGCTGCTCAGAGTATGAGTATCAGATTTAGAAATAAACAAAATTAATTTTGTAGTAATTTTGTCCGAATTATTTTGGGGCGGTCACGGCTCACGGTGACAAATGCACAAATGAAAAATTTGACCGATTTCCCTGCACCTTACTCCACTCTTCTATGTACTCGTATTATGTATATTTATGACAAAAATAACATTATAAATATTTTAATATAACGTGACTGTCATTCATTCAGGTATAGTAGAGGCCGGCGAGGCGTGTGACTGCGGCCTGCCCTCTCGCTGCAGCATCAGAGACCCGTGCTGCACGCCCCGGGCTGGCGGGATACTGTTCTACGAGACTGGGTATGTAACGAAATTATCTTTAATCTTTACAATAACAATGTTTTGCACTCGCTTAACGGTGAAGGAACATATCTTGAGGACCACAACATCCGAGGATATGTATTGTTTCTTCTGTGGAAGGACCTGAGCGCTCACCACGATTTATGTGCCCAAGAGAACTCCTCTAACGAATTAATTCTGCGGCGTAATCAGTCATCGTGGTGGTTTGTTTTTTTATACGAAAAATCTTTATCTACCTACACTTGTGAATGAAAATGGTTACCGATGAAGGATGTCAACGACGACAACGATACAATTTTCAACTCTTTCACTAAATTGGAAATAATGTTGTCTCCCGTATTTATAACTAAATTCTGTATTACTGGTTTCCAGCACAACGTACAAAGAGGGTTGCTCAGTGGCACCCTCTGCCGACTGCCACCCGTCGCAGGGCCTGTGTTGCAACTCCAACTGCCGGTATGCCAACCTCTCGAGAAGTGGGATTGTGAGTGTTTATCATACTATGTAGTACCTAACTATTAGGTACATATGAGTGTCTTAATTCCTATTTCATGCTGACGTCTGAATCGCTTTGGATGAAAATTTGTATGAAGATAAATTAGTAGGCTTATGATGCGCACGATATTAGTTCCTCGTAGTTTTGGACAAAGACATCAGGATGTAAATAGTGCTAACATGCGCATGCAAATGTAGTCGTCCGTCACTGATAAGAAACAGCGAAAGACCGATGCTTTTTGTTATCTGTGTCGCGTATTTTGTCAAAATCTCAAAAGTAATTATAATTACTCGGCGTACGTTGGGGTTGCTTTGTATGAGGACAGAGGGCGCCGTATACAATGTCCCGAAATATATAAAAAGAAAAACTTTATATGTATAATTTCCAGGACTGCAGAACCCAGAACCTGGAGTGCTACTGCAACGACCCGCGGCTGTGTCGGTGCGGTCTCCGAGGCCGCTGTATGGAGGACTGGACGTGCCACGCTGCAGAGTGCGCCTTGCTTGGATTGAGGGAGTGCCAGTGCACTGACTCACCGGTATTAGAGTGTCCTACTCGTCATTAGTCGAATTCCTCATAACTGAGGATCGTAAGTCACCTCAGAAACGATTCGTTGAGGGAGTTCTCTTGAGCCGATACGTCGTGGTGGGCGCCCAAGTCCATCCACGGATGACACATGTCCTCAGATTTCGGAATACAAAGTAGCCTATGACACTCCCGCCTGCAAACCTGCCGGTCGCCGATCGCAGAGCGCGCGGGTGGAAACCGCCGCGGCAGCGGTGCTGCGAGCGGCGCCCGCCCGCGGGTGCAGCGGGAGCCGCGAACAATCGCAACAGCCGCGGGAGTAAACCGCGTCGTGAAATGAGCTTGAGTGTTTTACATACATATCTGTATTCTACCATTCTACTAAGGCTGTGGTGCCGCCACCGGGCGCGGGCGCGGGAACAAACCACTCCGTGAGTTCTTAGCGTTAGGATGCTCTTTCCAGTCGCCCCTTACTATGTAGGCCTGTGCATTATTATATATTGTTTATACATACATGTTAACTATAGTTTACTATCAGGCAAACTGTGGTCAAGTGCATACCCGTTTTAGTTTAAAAAACACATTCATTCTTTCCTTTCCCAGGGAGGAGAAATAGGCGGGAGCAGCATGTGCGGTGTCTGCTGTCTTCTCCCGAACCGAGCGGAACAGAGCGAGCAGTGTGTGGGGGCGGAGTATGCTGCCAGAGACTACAGCCTCCGACAACGGTTGCCGCCAGACTGGCCCGGAGACGATATGAGCGGCCGTGAGTGTTGAGATTTTGGAACTACCCTCAATTTTATTTAACTTATTAATTAATAGGTACTTATACCCAACCAAATTTTATTCAAGTCGATTCAAAGATTTTGGTTCTATGGTGTAAAAATGAACTACCCGCATTTTTCTGTATTACTTACCCGTGTTTTAATTAGAATTGTTTATTTATGTTTAATGGCAGAACCGGGAAGAAGAGAGGCCTTTGCTCAGCAGTGGGCAATAACGAGCTGGTAATGATGGTGAATATATTTTTTTCAGCGAACGTAACAATCCGCACTTGCTTCTCTTGCCGCGAGATACAACTGCGAGCATGGCCTACTGGATCTATCTGCGTGTCACGTGGTGTGGTGGGAGTGTGCTCACCGCTGGGCATCTGCAGGAAAACACAGGAAATGCCGCGATCTAACCTCTTTCCTAATGTCATGGTACGAGATAGATTTAACTTGTAAACTTTATTGGAAAATGAGCAAAAATAATCACGGCCGGCAGGATTCGAATCTGCGGTATCCTGATTACTCGGCAGAACGCCTAGACTAAATCTGTCACGGCCGACGTCGACTGACTGCCAGACGTGAAAATCCACATTCATTTCCAAGCTCTTCGTACTAAGCGGACGATGGCGCGTCATGTCGTGATTATTTTCGCTCATTTTCTAATTAAATTGACTTGTAGAATACCAACTTCACCAACAATCGTAAGTTTCATTTTCTTTTTGAGCCGCTCGTTGCATTTTTTCACTAATTATGTAGTTCCCGGCTGTTTGTCTAGTACGGCAATCGTTAAGCCATGTCAGAGGCCCTTAGGGCGGCTTTATAAACTTTCGACACCAGAGTTGGCCACTCTCATTCGATAAGAAGAAGAAGACTAATTATGTACTTACTAAAAAAACAATTATGCAGATGTATAGATACACGAAAATTTCATGTTATTTTCAGCGCGTGAAAATGCAGTTGAAGAGTAAACTAAGGAAGTCGTGTACAAGTTTATTACGGCCTTCAGTTTTCATAGTGCTTTTGTCCATGTTATTTATTTTATGATTATGAATAAAAGAACTGGTTATAATTATTTTGATTTTATTTTTTCTATACTTAAGTTCATACAAAATAGTAATTTATTATGACTTACAAAATAGTAGACATTGGCCTACCTAATAACTTTACTAAGTCACCATCATCACTAATTTAAGGGCGAGCCCCTTGTCTGTGGAGCATGCGCCATCCTTCCCGATCTTCTGCCAATTCCTTGACCTTCTTATACGACATGACACCCATTTATGTACAGGGTACATCAAATATAATATGGACTGTGATCCCCACACTAGGTTAGCATGTGTCGTAGAAATCATGCAATACAAAAACATACCTGAATCTTGATGTAATTTTTATTCATTTTCACACAGTTTCTCCAGCATTTTAAAGTAGCAGTATTTGACGTCGAACTCCATATCGTACCAGTAGTTGACAGCTATACAGGCGTGACTCTGCTGCACGTGGTGGAACCACAGACTGGGCAGGTAGAGGCAGTCGCCTTTGTTCAGTGTTATTGTGTATTTGTGGGCGCGGGCGAATTGTGGGTGCGATTTGTAGTCTGGTGATAGGGGATCTGCAATGTAAGGTAAGATGTGATTAGTTTTTTTCTTACCTTTACTGGCAAACACATTCACCGCCAATTAAGATGCTGATTCTAATTTGTATGTTTTTTTTTGTATTGTTTCATTTGTGGTGTTTTAATAAAGTATTTATCTATCTATCTGTCTGTCAAAATTAAGATGGAGAAACATAATAGACAGAGTCTATTAACTAAGTTATCTGTGCAGTTACTGTTCTGTTACTTATAAGTAATTAGCAGCCCCATTGATACATTCGATCCGATATAAAAGTACTTGTTTGTCCAAGGTTTAATTTGTTTCCAATTCTCATCCATTTTTAGTTCAGTCCAATCCAATTTGAGAATAAAGAAGGTACAAACATTCATAAAATATAAGTATATTTATGAAATAACCAAATTAATGAGGTGTTAATAAGTTATCAGTTTGTCTCACCTATACAAATCCACGGTAAACCACCAGCATTTTCACCGCTACCTTTTTCTCTTAAAGGCTGTATAGTCCATTTCTTATCGTCTCTTTTAAACACAGCCTGAGGATACCTCTTGTAAGGCACATAGGGTAAGTCTGTAGGAGGTATGAGAGTGAAGGTTTTACAGCCATCTATCACACAGTATATGTTCTCGTAGGGATCTTTGTGCACTGAAATGTTAAAGATTTACTGTTAAATAGTGGACTCCCGTTTCGCTTACATTACTTCGAAATAAAAAGTAGATTAGGTAGATCACTCCCATCATGGCGGTTGCGCATAACACACAAGCGGCTGAATGGATCTTTACGATTTTGGTATGTAGGTAGTATGAGGTCCTGAGTGATATAGGCTACTTTTTATTCCGAAAAAAAGAAAGAAAAAATAACTTTATTGTTACAAAAAATATAACAATAATAAAACAGACATAACAATAAAATAACACACATTTGTCACAATACAACAAAAAATATTGTGAATCTGTGGACATCCACTAGATAAAAAAAAACATTCCTGGTCCTCAGCCAGATGTATCCAGCAATGTGAAGATAACAATGACATGAAACAAAGCCCATACTAACTAGTTACTAACTGGAAGTAACAGCCCTATGGTCACCCATCCAGAAATTGACAGCATCGGGCAATTTGTTGAACGCCTCACTTGCAAATGCAATGTGTTTGTCTACGTCTGACTGTAGCTCAGGGTAGTCTGTAGTCAGGTTGGAATTCTGTTTCTGGATGTACACTATGTGTTGTGGGCTGGAAGGTGAAATATGTATATTTAAATATCATCATCATCATCATAGCATATTTTAAATGAATTTAGTTTTTTTTTTGGTATCAGCCTGTGTCCACTCACTGCTAAGTGCAGGCCACTCTTCTATAACACCACCAAAGGTCGCTCACCAAGCTGGTGGGTTGACAACATAAAAACTGCAGGGAGCACCTGGACTCAATCTGTGCAGGACTGGGATGAGTGGCTTAATAGAAGAGATAGCTTATGTTTATTATACCTACAAATAAATCTTACTTACATAAGGTAGGAAATTTGTCTTACTGTTTTAAACAAGAACATAAATTACAGAATAACTATTAAAATTAGCCTAACAGAGTTACCAAACATTTATTTTTTTTTAGTTCACAAACAGTGACATTTAATAGTATTTTAGATCAATATATTAACTAAACGGTTTTCACTCACGTGTAAATCGCGTAAGTTGTTTACGCGTTTCGGATGTTATGACATCCATCTTCAGAACGTATGTTCTGGGACCGCGGCGGCGCGCAGTCTGGGTGCTGCCGCGGTCCCAGAACATACGTTCTGAAGATGGATGTCATAACATCCGAAACGCGTAAACAACTTACGCGATTTACACGTGAGTGAAAACCGTTTAGTTAATATATTGATAAAATGTCTCACGAAAGTTTTAATATTAAAAAAGTATTTTAGATTTCAAGCCAAACTAAGCCTAGTTTGTCTCGATTACCAAAACTTACCATTTAGTTTCCAAAGCATCTAGAAACTCAGACATTGTCATGTCCTCTTCATGTGGCATCACAAAGAATTCTATGCCATCTTTATTTGATATACCATCTGCAAGACCATTGGGTGTTATTGCTACTGTCACCATCTTGTTTGGTATTGTCTCCCTGGAAATCACAAATACTTAATTGGGGAGTGTGATTGTAAATAAATCATATGCACACTATACAATTCATTCTGTTATAATTTAGCTATTTTAATGATTGAATATGTTTTTTTTACAGAAATAGCTCAGAACCAATTCAAATATTGAGACCAATTGTATCCAGGGTTGTTTAAACTTCATTCCCTTCTTACGGCCGGTTCACTCATGTCTCTGTTTTACTGTTTGTTTTATCGTGTACGTTTTTTTTTCCTCGATGGCGTATGCAGTTGTATGAGCGACATCACACATGGCATGGTAAAAAATATCGTTCCGTAAAAAAATTACGTTCCGTTTTGTCATCGAATACTGGACGACGGAATGGTAATAATATACGGATACGTAGAATTTTAACGGATAGATACTGTGTGCGTGGCGGGCGGTGTTTGCGGGGTGTATGTTATACGGTACCTATGTGTGAACATCGCATCCAGTAATGACGGATCTGTTGTACGTTATACGGTGCCTATGTGTGAACAGAGCATTAATTTATGACGTATCCGTTAAAAACGTACCGGTAAAACGGACTGCCATGTGTGAACGGGCCCTTAGATTCACAAGGTAAGGTAGGAACACTTGGATTACAAAAATTGTGCTTGACAAAAGATAGATACCTAGATACAAGTAGATATAAGGAGCTAAACCAACTTCAAACAGATGACAAAAAGAATAAAATAGTTAGAAAATTAATTTCGTAGCATCTATTAAAAATTAAATAAAACTAATTTCGTTACTACAGACCTGAAATATTTGGCATTCCATTTCTTCACCGCTGGCCAAGAAGAACACCCTCCACGTATAATTAGCGGTATGTTTTTAGATACGTAGTCTCTGTAGAACTCTAATGGCTCAATAGAGCCAGTTTCTGCGATTTCTTGACAAAGATATAACTCTATAAAATAATGAAACTGTTAGCAATAGCCAGTTAGCGGTTGCTTTGTTAATTTTCGGATTAATCTGGCACTACCTGATGACTCCTGGTTAAGGACTTCAAAAGCTTCTTGTATTTTATCTGCCATGGTATAGAGATTGTTGCATTACACAGTAATAACGACAAATTAACGTACGAAATTAAATAAAATTATACAAAAATGTAAATATAACCTCAAAACAATTTTTTTATTTTTTTTAGTAGTGGCGTCACGCTCTTTGCGTATTTGCCAGTGTCAAGTATTTAAACAAAAAGTTTGATTTGACACTTGAAAACTTGACTTTGACATAATTTTATCTCTCTGTTGTTGAACGTTGAAGTATTTGCCTTGCCATTTGATAAAGGGTGTGGAGGGGGTGTGGTCTCGCGACACAGCGAGTAACAAATTCAAATACATAATAGGTACTAAAAGTACTACTTGTACTAACCTATTCGATGAAGCGATTGCAGTAATTAACCACGAAATAATTTTGATTGAGAACAAATAACGTGATTAATTTAATATATGAGAAAGGAAAAACTAACAGCACAATCACACCAATTTATCAAAACTCAGTCTTTAATTCCATTTCACAATCCAAAAACCGTTACAAAATTCAAAATCACTACCAACATTACATTAATTAAATATACTTCATTGGCATAGGTTTCTTCAGTATGCCCTTTATGGGAGGGGTGATAGCATCTGCTGGAAGGGGTTGTTTCGGAACTGGCGGCGGCTCCATGGGGGGTGCTAGGCCCTCACGAGGCGAGGGCGCAGGCCGACCGCGCCAGAAAGCCCTCGGTAAGAACGTGTAGGTGGAATCTATTGCTGTTACTGGAACAAAACAAAAGCACCATTTGAATCTTTTAGTCATATGCTGTCCTTGAATAAAGGAAAGGAGAAAGTGGTTTGACACAGAGGGTATTAAAGCATATCGAAGCAATTAGCGCACTTAATCATAATGAATAAATTCGCAATAAAAATTACAATCAACTGAATAAGCGTGTAATGTTCTATCTACCCACAATAACGAGGTAGAGTCCTCTACGAGGACCTAGTAAGCATACTTACTCTTTGGTTTCTCTGTAGATTTCTCACTGAAACTGAAGTTTTCAGCTCTGTGTCTATTAAAAGCCAGTTCCACCTATCCTCTACTCATTATATCGTAGATGATCTTAAAAAACGCAACCATACTTACTCTTTGGTTTCTCTGTAGATTTCTCACTGAAGCTGTACGCGCTCTGTGCCCTCGGTCCCGGCATCATATTAAGTTCGAAAAAGTCTTCTGCTCCTTGTCTGTTGTACGCTAGTTTGTTTTTCTCATGCATCTGTCGCAGACGGACGCGTCTGTCGAAGCCTTGCAGGAAGACCTTGGAGCTGTTGTGGATCACAATGCCGTCTAGGACACCTGTGGAAACAGATATACCTAGATGTATGGGGCTAGATGGCGCTGGGTGGAATATTATGTACAGTATATTTATTACGCACTAAAAGAAGGCTGATCTTAGAGGAATACATAAAGGCCTAGAGTAATATAGGTAATATAACAGGAACATAAAGGACTTGACATATTTTTTGAATAGTTAAAACTTACTGGTTGAAACGAAAAAAGGAAAAACATTTCTCATTTTTTCAGACCAAAACATCACTACCTAAAGGTTTTAACAACTTTATATAGGAGCTGGATTAGGCAGACTGGAGACCGTACTGTGTGGCGCGCAAGAGAGGAGGCTTGTACTCAGCAGAGGGTGGACTGATATGATGATGATGATGATAACTTTCTATAGAAACTTACGTAGTTGAGAGCATCTCGCAATGACGGTTTCCTTGTAGCGATGTTTCTTGGTCATCGGGTTGCCAATAAAGTTGGCATCCACCAGACTGAGCAGCGTACACAAATCATCTGCAGTCACCTGGGAATAATGTAATCGTATTAAAAATGCTGTTTGTCACAGTTCGGCAGTCATTGAACCATGTCAGATTTTCCACCAGTTTTATCCACTTGTTGTACCTACCTATGGTGACTGACAGGTGACAGGTGGATAAAATGGTGGAAAGACTATTTAGTCCTCGTGCGGTGCTTGCCCTGCAGAGGCCCTTAGGACTGTGTCTCAAACGAACTTACCTGTGAATGACAACTTTCAAATAAGTAATTATTTGTTTTTTTTTTAATATTGTAGCGAGTCTTAAATTTCGCATTTAATTTACATAGATCGTTTAAATCATTACACGAAGAACCGAAATTGTTCCTGATGCGGTATAATTTAAAAAAATTGTTTCAGGCCTTAGTCAAAAGTAAACACATTTTGTAATATAAGTAAAACATATCTTTAGAGATTTTTTGTATTTTCTTTAGAGATCTTTCAGCAGCAAGATAGGTTGACGAGATCTGTACAAGACCGTGACTGGGGAAAAACCGGCTCTGGATGATGATGATTAGATATTACCAACCTGTAAATCTTCCAATCTGTTTTTCTTAGCAACCAGCACCTCCAGTCGACGCAGCGGCTTTACCCAACTCATGTCTGAGATCTTATTCTCGGATACGTTGAGGATTCTTAAAGAACACTGCGAAAAAGAATATACTTGGTTTAATATGCAGTCGCCCATGCGTTATTTCCATACAAACAGTTGTAAAGTAAAGACTCAATAACTAAATGTTTTTGAGTCTTACTAAGATATACCTACTCTTGGTCCATATTTCAAATTGTTGGTACTCGTATCTAAATATTATTATATGTTCGGTGTGTAAACCAAGATCTTGCCTCTAGAGAACCAAAGCCATAGGTTTTGTAGTTTTAACGTTAAGTAGCTGCAAAACCTATACATATGGTTTTTTGGCTTTTTTTATTTTGAAGACTTGAGTCCTCAGACTTTCTTAACGAATTTATTTAGCGGGGAAGTCATGACCCGCAATTAGGTGGATTACGTGAGAAGGAGGTGTTTCAAGTCTAATCCCTAATTACGTTAAATACATAAAGGTACTTACACCAAGATTAATCACGCTTCGCGGATCAAAGCAAATACCATCAGCGCCGTCAATATTTTGCTTTTCAATATGCAGCTCCTCCAAATACCTCAATCCTTCCAAATTCTCCACCACACTTATTTTATTATTACCCAAATACAACTTCTTGAGACTGTGTAAGTTTTCCAAGCCTTCTATTTTTTCGATCTTGTTCCATTGAAGGTGCAAGTGGGTGACGTTTAAATAGAGGTGCAGGTTTTCTATTTTAGATATCTGGTTGTTGTGGTAGTAAGCATAGATTACGTGTGTTGTGTTTTTCGACTTGGGCTGTGAAGTAAAGTTTTTATTTATAGCTGGTTATAATAATATTATAAGGATCTACCTAGGTATGCCTAGTTAGGAAAGAAAAAGAAATTGAAATTGGTTCCATTTCTTCACTTTTTGCTTTCAATCCTCTTATTTACTTCGGGCTTTTACCCAAGATTCAAGACTGTGGATGATGATGATGATATACTTACGATTGCTGTGAGATTTTTCTCATGCATAAACAAATGAGTCGGCCTTTTCAAGGCTTCGGCATGTTTTTTACTAATAATTCTCTTCGCTTGTTTCCTTAGTTTCGCTTCAATTTCTTTGGCACTCTCTAATTTGTCTTTATCCATAATTTTCAATACATCACAAGTAAATCGTCGCAACTAAAAAATTGATCAAACTTTCCAGTTAGTTTATTTTCAAAAATGGCGGTGTACCAATCAAAGAATACTATTACCCGTACCAATGTCTTTGTTTTTTTTCTTTCAACCGGATATTGCCAAACAAACGAAATGACCGGTAAAATCGAAAATAATATAAAAGACTGTTTTGTCCCTACTCTATACTTACTTTTTTTTCAATTTGACAGTGACTTTTATACTCATTTGTGACATATCATATTGTTAATTGTTATCGCCATTGTTGTTGTTTCACCTCGCAAAACATTCTGTTTTATTAGATTTTGTCCATATCCAACGAAAGAAAGCAGTGAAAATCTAAAAGTAGGTAGCTAGTAAGTTATATCCTTAGCCTTTTCTGAAACACCTAAAACCTACGTATCAGTCGCGACTCATTTATGTAAAATGGCTCACTAACCTCTTAAATTATGTTCCAGCAAAATGGGCGAAAGATACAATATCCACAGTCAACTTGAGCATCTGCAGAGCAAATACATCGGTACAGGGCACGCTGACACTACCAAGTATGAGTGGCTGACGAACCAACACCGAGATTCATGCTGCAGTTACATGGGACATCCAGACTTACTCAGTTATTTTGCCATCGTCGAAAATGAGTCTAAAGCCCGCGTAAAGTTCAATCTGATGGAAAGAATGCTTCAACCATGCGGACCACCACCAGAGAAACCTGAAGACTAATATGGATTACTATTACTATTCATAAGTTTAAATTTATTGATGCTGTAACTTCTTTTACAAATAAATTAATTTGAATCTAAATTTTATTGTTCTTTTATTTGTTAACCTACTTTGTGTTTCGAAATTTTAGTATACTGTAATGCACCAATAAAACTGCCTAATATCATCCACAGAACAGAATATACATGTTAGGGCTAAAAGTAATGTGCTGTAGTACTATTATGTTGCAGGAAAATGGAATAGGACACAGGAAACAATTCTGATATGAACTGTAACTATAGTAATACATTATGTATATTATAAAAGATTTTGACATCATCCACAGCCGATTATTCTCACTTCTGGGTATAGACCTCTCTTTTCATGCCATTCTGTAAGCCATTGCTATGCAACAAAACTATGAAATAAAACTAAGTAATGATCTCATCCAGAATTTAATGATATTTTCCACTGCTCCAACTGAGCATTCAGGAGCTCCTCCCGCTTTTTTGCTTCCTCTTCCAACTGCTTTTTTTCCTCAATATTCCTCACCAAATTTGATACAATCACTCCCTGGATCAAGGGTAGTACACTTTTACATTCATTCTCGAGTATTTCTAAACAGTTCGAGATACATTCCATGTCCATAGAACCAACAAGTTTGAACTCGGAAACTTGTCCAATCTTTGGTAGAGAAGCTAGCGTGATGGTGCCATGATTTTTCTGGGAATTTGAGTTGGCGATGGCCAATTGTTCTTCTTGGTAGTTAGGATCTAGGAATATTTGTTCTCCGACCATGGCTAGAGATACTGATGTGACTATATCATACATGGGTACTGCAGCGTCAGCTAGTGCCAGTCCTGCACTGTTTATAGCAGCAGCAAGACATGCTCCATCGTTTTCTAGTATGTACACGAAGATGTCAATCTGTAATTTGATATAAATAATAAAAGTCTATACATGGTATTCTTATTTAACAAAATTTGAATTACTCTAGAAGACCAATGTACAACTACATGTTCATTACATAAACATTATTTTAATACTGACTAAAATGAATGTTATCTCTTCTTTGAAATTTTTGTATTTCAAATAATAATGATAATTTTCTTAATATTCTATCTATCTATCTATCTAATTTTCTTAATTGTTAGTACATAGGTATGTTTTGTATGATGATCTTAACATTTAAATTTTTCAAGTTTACAAGTAATTTAAGGTTACTACTAGGTTACTTTTTTAGATGCTTTTCACTACAATAGCTTTACTAAATGTACACACTGTATATGTCTCCCAACATAAGTCGTTAAGAAAAAATAAAAAATTAGTACATGTGATCTACATAAAATTTACCTGAAAGTTAGGAAACAAGTATCTGCAGACACAGGGCTCCAGGGCCTTCCTCATGGCCACAGAGAGCGCCTTCTCTTCATCGGTCGGCACGGGCGATGTGCGCTCACCTTTACAGGAAAACGGAGCAAACTTCACTTCACAGAATATCTGACCCATTTGACTGAAAAAAGAAATTAACTAATTTACTAATTTTTTTAATTAAATTATAATTTTTTCCTTAATTTCCTTTTGTTATGTTTATATTTGCTGTGCAATAAACTTATATTGAATTGATTTTTTATATACCGGCAAGACATATTAGAAACATGTTTTTTTTTCAGTAAAAACTATTACTCTTCAATATTGAGGAGTTTGTTGGATCATAATTATATTTAAATAAAATTATTGCTTGATTCATCTAACTTAAAAGAGATCTTCAAATTGAGAGTGAACCGGTTCTATTTGGGTGAGCACAATCCATCTTAGGACATATCTATTGCTTTCCATCAGGCAAACTATGGGTAAGAGCAAACCTGTTTAGTTATAAAAAACTTACCTGAACTCATTTAGATGTGGTATTTCTCTTGGATCAAATACTGAGCAAACCACTTTAGTTTTCTTTAACTCTACATAGGCAGACCCTTTCGCTTGTGACACCAAGTTTGTTCTTGCAACTGAAATTAAGTAAATAATATTTTATTTGACTGGCCCGTTAGCTTAGTTGGTAGTGGTTCTGCCTTCTAATCTAGGGGTTGCGGGTTCGATTCCTGCGTGACACAATTATTTATGAAATTTAAAATTCATAATTACTTGTGTTGAGTCTGGTCGTTTGTATGTATAATAAGTATGTATTTACAAAAGAAAAGTATATAAGTATTATATCCGTTATCTAGTACCCACGACACAAGCGTTTGCTTAGTGTGGGGCTAGATGGCGCTGTGTGCAATGTCCTAGAATATTTATTTATTTTTATTTATTAGTTAACTTTGTAATATCATTATATATCTAGTTTTATAATGGTACATGTAAGTTGTGTTCTACTCCTAAATTATAGATACATAGTTGCTGAATATTATGGTAAAGAAATATAGCATAGAAATTGAATTGAATTTATATGTGTAAGTTTCTCAAACATAAATTAAGCATTGCATTAGTGCAGAACATAATACACAGGAATAAAAGCTACTTCATTTGAGTAATTTAAGCAGTTTGGTCTGAACTTGAATACAACACAAATATTGATTTTCATGTATGAAGGCAGGGAAGATAAGGAAGGAATAGGTGAATAGATATTAATCGAAGAGTTCACAGCCAGAAAACAGCTGAATATCCACTCAAGAACCTGAATACATACAAAACATACACATGCTTCTCGCTTCGTCCAGAGCTCGCCCATCTCTTCTCTTCCCATTTTTATCCAAAAGCTCAGCATACCGGTCTTCATATGTCTTTACGAAGTCTTTAGTGAAACGCTGGTACGGTATGCTGTCTTCAGGGCCGTTAAATCTTCGATAATCCTGCGGCATTTTGTAATATTTTTGTTATCAAATTGCGGGGGAGGGAAACTCGCACATAACCTGCAAATATGTGACATTGACATAAAAATAAAATATGATAGGGTTGTACTAATTTCAAGTAAATTTGTGTACTTCTGTACTTCTGTACTATCTGTACTTCATACTTTGAATAGTCAAAGACTTCCATATCACCCATTTAACTGAGATTTTGAATATTATTTAATATTTGACTATATTGAATAAGCATGCCATATTTACCATGTGAAAATAGTTTATGTATTTTAAAAAAAGATCCTTACTACCAATGAATAAAATAAATAAATTCATGATTTTTACATGAGTGCCATTTTATTTTATGGCATGGTATAATATTAATAACATAATATAACTCTATGTAACCTTAATATAACTCTATAATTTATTCTGCCACTGTCAAAGTCATAATGTCAGCCAAGCCACTTTCTGAATTTCTGTCAAACGCTCTCCGTTTGCTGGTTTCGACTTTCGTTTCGATTTTATTTTATTGCTAGAAAAATGTGGCTTTTCTGAAAGCTTTGTGAATAAACTTGATTGAATAGGACTGTGATGAGCAAGGCGATCTAATTAGCTGCGACTTCAAAACTTCTGTAGTGATATAAAAAGTGAGTATGGGCTAGACTTTCCTATGAAAACTACCGTTCACCATTCTCTACGGTGACGTTGATGTTTAATGAGGTACTATCGGAATACTGCCTTTATTTCTCGTGCCGTAACCTCTCGTGTTATCAACGAATAATAGGCAATACATTGATATTAATTTGCCGATAAAGTCTACGTATTTTCATATCTCGTTAGCAATATACTTTGTAAGCTTATTTGCGTTTGAATAGGCATTGATAATTTAGTTTTTAGAAGGGCAATGAGATGTTTATAATATTGTAGTTATAGTTTTTAACTCATTGTGTAGTGAGGAAGTTATTCGTAGTAAAGTACCTACCTAAGAAAATTATAATGTAGGTACCTAATTGTAATACCACGTATGTAATATATGAACACAGTAAAATTGCCTTAAGTTATCTGTATACCTTATTAATTTGACTTGTCTGTCAGGTTTATGACCACTAGGTTGGCTAAGCAAGTTTAGTTGAAGGTAGAGTAGTGTTTTAAAATGAAACTTACTCTTATAAATGAAACCTCTTTACTTGAATGCTTATGAATATCGTCATTTTACATTAGATAACTGGCAATTAAATAACTTAACTAACTAACTCTGAGACCTAATTCTGAACTATTCTAGTCAATTTCTGATAGAAAACAGTATAAAGAGCATAACAGAAATGTCTAAAAAAGCCACAAGAAAAGGCATCAAATATTCACAGATTATATAAAATAGTCACACAACATTTAATATGCTCTTTATTCTGTTAACATCTGGACTTAACTTTTTTATCAGGGTGTAAAAAACTAGCAACCTTACTTAAGCACAGTAAAAGTTACACTTTAACTACTTTTTCTTGTTATCGAATGAGAGTGGCCAACTCTAGTGTCGAGAGTTTATCAAGCCTAAGTTAAGTTTAAGGGCCTCTGACATGTCTTTACTACTGCCGTACAAGACAAACAAGTTTATCTACTGAAATGTACAAAAATTAGTAAATTAGTAAATATCTCATCAATATTTAATTTATTAGCTCACAGCTAAATCATTCTGGTACATGTGAGTTAATTAACTGACATAGATTAAAATGACTAAGTAACGAGATAAGATATACTCAAATAACATACATACATACATTTACCATTATTTTTATCCATCAGTGTAACAACAGAACTTTACATTTAACTAGTTTGGAAATGTGAAAATAATTCCATCTTTTTCACACAATAGTTATATCTAGCTCCTTCATTTGTGTGAAGAGGATGGAATGATTTTCACCACATTTAATAAACCGGGTTATACCGTAATGTGAGACCATGCTGTGTGCTGCAGAGGAGGCCTATACTCAGCAGCGGGTGGACAGAGGCTGATATGATCATGATGATACCATAATGTACTGGGTATGAGAGAGAGAGGCATAAACATAGTTACTTAAGAGGTTACGTATCGTCAATGACTTTGAGCGTTTGACGCCTAACTAGTATAATACGCCATCTAGTGATCAACGGTCACAGCTCGTGAACACCGAGCTAGCTGTTGTCAAGGAATAAACGAAATCAGATGGGACTGATTGAAAAACTTTCTTTGCCTACAATGTTACTTACTCGGTGATGTTTTGTCGGTTAAATTATTAATGGTATGTACTTGGTATTTAATTTATATGGTTTCTACCTATTTCTTTATATGGTACTTGGTATTTTTTATTTAGTTAATAAATAGTACAATATTGTTATAAAAATAACTTGTTAAAATGAATTGTAAAGAAAAAGTACATAGATTAAAAGTGATAAACTATAAACCTGCAGGTTTGCCCAATCGACGGCATGCAATTTTTTTTTATGCGATACTAATACATATGCTGAAGGCTGAGTATCACAATCACTTTGGCCATCAGACCTTGGAGTACCACAAGGGATCTCGAGAACTATAAGAGATAGCGGGTGGATGCTTGAACTAAATGTGATGAGAACTGGTTGTTGGTATAGGATCATACGAAATCATCATCATCTTCAGCCAGCTTTCTACTGCATTCAATCTCTATATATTTTATCCGTTTGATAGTTTCTGATTTTTTACAACTTCAAGACATTTTGACTACATTTTTCATCATCATCATCTACAGCCCTAAACAAATTGGATTCGAGTTTTTTCAATATATTATATCCTACCGAGTTTGATGATAAGTTTGCGTTTCCAAATCCATATGACGATAAAGTTGCATATGACTACCGAGATCATTCAAAGTCACAGATAATCAAACATCATCATCATTCTCAGCCCACTTTTTACCGCATTTTATCTCTTTACTCTTGTGGGTCCAGAATGTATAGAATAAATGAAAAGTTGGTGATAGGTGGAATTGACCTTGGAGTACCAAAGGGATCTCGAAAACTATAAGAGATAGCAGGTTGGTGCTTGAACTAAATATGATGAGAACTGGTGGCATGTGTCGGATTATACAAAATCATCATCATCCTCAACCAACTTTCTACTGCATTTAATCTCTATGTATATTTTATCCGTTTGATAGTCACAGATTTTTTACAACTTCGAGACATTTTGAAAAAATATTTCATCATCATCTACAGCCCTAAACAAATTGGACACGAGTTTTTTTTAAATATCTAACCTACCGAGATTGATGATTAGTTTGCGTTTTCAAACCCATATGGAGATTTAGTTGCATTCGACTGCCTTGGTCATTTAAGTCACAGATTATCTAACATCATCATCATCCTCAGCCCACTTTTTACCGCATTTTATCTCTTTACCCCTTTTCTAGTGCCAATTTTTATTATTATTATTATTATAAACACAAACTAATGAAAAAGTGGGAAACAAAGAAAGAAGGGAGAATATTTAATGCTTATGTAATAACTTTATTGACAACACTATGTAAAAGTACACAAAATACGCTTAACGTACTCAACGATTGCAATAAAAACATATTTAAGCCAATGAAGCTATGTAATTACCAGATATGAAAGGCATGATTATTATAAAAACCGGCCAAGAGCGAGTCGGACTCGCGCACGAAGGGTTCCATACTATCGTCTATTTTTTGTACCTATTAGTTTAGATATTTATTTTTATAGTTTATAATATTATATATTTCTAAATATTTACTTACAAACACATATTCATGTTTCTACCTGTTTATAAAAATCGAGTAAAATATTGCTTAAAAATTACGTTTGTTGTATGGGAGCCTCCCTTTAATATATATATTTTGTTATTTAATTATTTATTTCGAAGTACAAATAATATACAAGTAAATATTCTGTGAAAATTTGAAGCGTATACTTGTAACCGTTTTTAACATTGAGCAAAAAAAATACAGACTGGATACAGACAGCGGAGGCTTAGTAATAGGGTTCCGTGTTCATTCATGTACCTATATACTGTACTGAGAGCATGAAGGTTGCGATTGATCGTGTGACTGTTCGTTTTCTTGTTTTAGTTTTTTATTTTCTTTGTTAATAATGATCTTTTTAGTCGTTAATTGTTTTTTCAGCTTTGCTTCTATTATGTATTGTGGTTCTCTTATTGGCAGATTTCTTGGGTGCCGCGGGTCTATTATTTCTGGCAATACACAATCTTCATAAAAAGTTATCAATTTGGGTTTCATACATTTTTCACATATTTTTCCTAAAACCGAACTAGAAAGAAAGAAATAATGAAAAACGTGGAAAAAACGGGGAAAATTATTCATCTTTGAGGGCTACCGTTGCATGCGCTGCGAAAACGGTTCAAGATATCACAAAAATATGTATGAAAGAATTATTTCTCTTAAAATAATCTAACAAAATGTCCTCAACAATATATGTCTATCTTTTAAGGTTAACTCACTAGAACCGTTTTTTTGGTAATAACTATTCCACGCGGACGAAGTCGCGGGCACCAGCTAGTGTTATATAAATATCATTACTTATTAACGTAACAAATCTTGTAATCTTTGTATTTACTTTGACACCAGCAATACACCTTTTAACCGAACATAAACATAAATTGCGGGTAAAAAAATAATAGGTCTATAACTATGAAATTGCCGATTTGTATGACGAAATTGAGAAAAATGATGAACAGATATACCTACATAGATGCAATTGATAACTAAAGTTAGATGGAAAAAAAGCTATGCACTACGTATATCAATTTCTCAAAAACAGTGTATATGATAAAAATATACCTAGTTAAAGTAGTGAAACCGACGACACATTGAAAGAGGTGTTTTCAATGACTTCCCTATAAGTAATATGCACTAGTAATACATTTTTTTTTATCTAAAAGGTACATAATTCAACAATTGATACAATAAATATTGAATTTGGAAAAAATATAGCTGTACTTAAAAGTTACAAACAGATTAAAATGTAAAAAAAAACGGCAATTTTATGGGTAAAGACCTATTATTATTTGGATTGAATAAGACTCACTCGAGTCGAGTTGTGACGTCAGGCGTTGGCGAACAAAAGAACCGGCATGTCGTGGCGTAACAACCATGAGCGCACGCGACTTGCGGCCGCTCGCCGCGCCTGCCGCCCGATCCGATACCTGCTGGTAAGGCGTATAGGACGATTCGCGCGACGCGGCAACTATTAAATCGCGTACGCCCGTGCATTGTGGCACAGCCTAATCTTTGCACTCAAGAAAGATAATGGTTGAAAAAATGGACGTGTAAACTTACCAATAAATGAGTTATGAGTTTTGAGTTTTGAGTTATGAGAAGTTTGTAACAATATGTATCGATAAAAGGTAAGTTTGACTCTCGAGATTTACATAATGTATTGACTAATTTATTTTTACTTTGGGAATTTTAATATAAATAGGTACCTAATTTTTTTCTGATAACTTGTAGATATAGACGTGAATTCTTGGAAGACCTATCATATCATGTAAATTAAACAAAAAATATTTTTTTTTCTTACTCTCACTCTTTTTTTTGCTTATAAAAAATATAGGCACATATTTGTAGGCAAAACAATTTACTACATATTATGTCTTAAACAATTTTTTTTGTAATATTTCAATGGACTAAAATGTCTGTTCTGTACGCGACACGAATTCACATCTACAACTATATTTACAAAATCACTTTTACTGAAGTCACTAAAAACTAACAAAATATCTTAAATAACTATATTTAGGAATTGTCTCTGTCAATTTAAACAATGTTTAATTAATAAATTGGGTTTAAAAGGAGAAAAAATTCGAAAATGTTCGGTCGGGAGACCGAATACGTCCACCCTTCGCAAGTTGCTAGAGCAGACTGACCCGCCCCCCGCCAAGGGCCGCGCGGGTGTCAGGCAATCAGAAAACCACAAAATAACACAAAACTCACAAAATTAGGGCTGTAAAAAATAATGTTAGCGATCATTTTGAACAGTTTTACATTTCATATCTGATGGTGTAAACATATTTTGCAATGCTATCTTCCATCACAAGTTTTGACAAGATATGAGAATGAAAAATGCTTTCACTAAATATTTTTTTTTTTTGCAATAGAAGCTTGTAATTCATACTTTTTTTGGCAACATTTATTAGATTAAAATATGTTCTATTTGATAATATTTTTTATAAGTTGGTAGGAATTCTCCAATCTTCACACATATGAGTTAAATGTACCCATTTAGCGAATCGTAAAGGCTTAATACCTACATAAAATCCTTGTGTTTTAATATCTTTAAATGCTATTTTAGTCACATTTCTTATTCTTATCTCTTGTATTGTTTGCTTGTAACATATTGGTTTACATAGCCATGTTGAATAATAAACCGAGTGTGACTCAATGGTTCCAGTGTCTGCTTTTCATCCAGACACACCCTGGTTCTAATCTATCCCTACCCTAATGACTTGTATTTTCAAGTTATGTGTGGATTTGCACTCGCTTAGTGATGAAGGAAAACATCGTGAGGAAACCGACATGTACGAGGACCACAATATCCGAGGACATGTGTCTTCCGTGTAGTGGAAGGACCTGGGCACCCACCATGATGTATCTGCCCAAGAGAACTCCCCTAATAAATTAATTCTGTGGAAGAGTCACAACTCATACAACTCAAAAAAGAGCCATGTTGACTAGGTACTTATGTACATAAAATCCTATGTATTGTAATCTCTTTGAATGGTACTTTAGCCACATATGTTATCTCTTGTGAGTATTGTTTGCTTGTATATGGGTATACATAGACATGTCGTTAGTTATTTATATTATCATTGTTCTCAAGTGTCTTACGCTAAGGACTCACAGAGCTGTTTTTTCCCGCGCCCATATCATCATATTTTTTAAAAAACCTCCGAATTCTCTTAAAAAAGTATACATAATTGGCTTTCAAGATAAATAAAAAGCTTAAATACATTTGTATACAATACTCTTATCTTATTTTAATAATTTTTGTTTCTTACGAAAAGGTAACATAAGTCAATTAATAAATTGACCATAAATTCATAATTGGCCGAGCGCTAACTATATTTTTCAGCTTTCCAAGGTTATATGCTTATCAAACAAGGCTTAACAATTTGCTATGCTACATTTCAGACATAATTATGGTATTTTTTGTACAATAACACGCTAGTGGACGCTCGCGGCTTCGCTCGCATTATTTCGGAATAAAAACTAGCCTATGTCACTTTTAAGACCTTATACTACCTACTTATACAAAAACATGAGGATCCATTCAGGTGCTTTTGTGTCATGCGCAACTAAACAAGCAGATAAACAGACAAAATTCTAAAAACTGCTGAAACGTGTTTTGTTATCAATTTAAAATATACCCAATTTTTGTTCCAATACATATTATGTCCAGATTTTTTACCCTCGTCCTTTACCCCTGCAGAATTAAGTTGTTAGGGGAGTTCTCTTGGGCAAATCCATCGTGGTGGGTGCCCAGATACCTCCAAGGAAGACATGTGTCCTTCATTTTTTCATTAAAATAAAACGGATTGGCATTTGACCATAGTTTGCCTGATGGTAAGCAAAGGCTATGGCCTAAGATAGAGCGTGCTTACCCGATATGAACCGATTCACTCTCGCTTTGAAGATCGCTGGATTTTAGTGCGTGAGGAACAGGGAGTCAGGCAGGGAGTTCCACAATTTTTAATGTCACTTTAATTCTCCTTTATTTATTTATTTATTATCATAATCAAAACCGCTTGATACATATTGATATATTACATTAAATTCTACTAGTAACATAAAAAAAGTCAAAATTAAATCATTATACAAACTCCTTGTCTGATAAGTCATTTTGCCTGATTCCAGGGCCACAATGCTGAAGAGACGGAGTGTGTGTCTGGCGGCCGGGGTGCTAGCGGTGTGTTGTGCGCTCGCGGCGGCCCAGGGACACGAGCCCGAGCCGCCAGCACCGCCAGCACCCTCGGAACCTAGCGGGACTGATGTAAGTACTATATGATGCTGATCATATTATAAGCTGGATCAATTAAAAGTAAAGGCGGTGTCATGTCGTATAAGGAGGTCAAGGATTGGGCAGAAGATCGGGAAGGATGGCACATGCAGGAGCCTTGCCCTTAAATTTGTGATGATGATGATTATAAGCTGACCAGACTAGGCATACTACTGCATCAAATGATAGGAGCTATAATATCATTAGTCAGGTTGGGTAGGCTGCGATGGGTAAATGCTCAAATCACCCTAATGTAGGACCTATCACACCAATGTCACCCAAACCAAAGTGGACCCTGCCCTCCGACACAAAGAGACGCCTCCCGGTTCTGCGTCATCTGCCACTTGGTAGCACTTCTTGGTAGATCTTTCCAGCGGTAATTAAAATTAGCCGCAGTACTATTATTGTGCTTTGGAGGGCATGTTAATCTATTAGTCTACAGTCACCCAGTTGGTCGGTTGGTTCTGCAGAGATTTCCCTAACTTAGTTGACATGTGATAGTTTTCTTTCTATACCGTTTCTAATAATAGTTTTGCCAAAAGCATATTGCTATTCAGAATTGATTAGGCGTAAAGTTATCTGTGTCAGACTGGACTTATAAGAGATAACATTGCGGAACCGCCGCGATAAGTTTTATGAAAAACCATATTTGATCGAAGGAAAAACCCAATAGATGTGAGCGCTTAGTTTCTAAATTTTCCGCTAGATGTCACGAGACGAAAATGTGTATATGTATGTTATTCGTTATAACTACAAATCCCACACAAATAAAATATATATATTTATATATATATATGGGACACAGCTGAAAATATAAATTTTGAATCGCAAACTAATGCAATTACGAGTATATTATATGAATTAGTTACCTACTGTCATTTTAATGTTATACACTGAATTTATTGGTTTTTTACCGCCAGGAAAACCGCAACAGAAATTATACAAAGCTTGACTGATGTCATCATCGTGAATCTTTATTAATCAATGTAGCGTACACGCAAGAAAACTGACTCTGATAAAATGGAGACCCATCCGAAGATTTTTCATCTCAAATTATTTAGTACTAGTGGGTGCTCGCGGCTTCACTCGCATTAAGAAGTAAAACTTGCATCCTCTATTTAACCCCTTTAAAAGTGGCATTTCCAAAAATCCTTTCTTAGCAGATGCCTACGTCATAACATCTACCTTCATTCCAGATTTCAGCTCAATCCGTCCAGTGGTTTGGGCTGTGCGTTGATATATCACTATTTCAGTCAGTCAGTCGTCTTTGAGATTTATATATATAGATTTTCGTAGCAAGTTGGTAAAATTTTAGGACTAAGTACAGTAAAATAGTAAGTTATTATGTGTTATTTAACGCTTCGTTGCGTCCTGTAAATTTGCTTCTCAAGTTTTTGTTATTCAACCAAAATTACGTCTAAGAAAACTTAAACAATTTAACTCTGAATAAGGTCAACGACATAGGTAAAGTTAGGGGTCTAATATACTTGTATACGAAACGAGGCTTACTGGTTTCTTCTAGGCAAGCTTGCTACATCTACTACATTATAGTTGTACTAACATCAAGCAGGAGAAGTCTTAGACTATAGTGTATTTGTGTTTAAAATTTTGTCAAACACAAGCTTACATTACTTATATAAAAAGACGAGGTGTTAAGTAGGTATACTTCATTTTTTAAATCTTATTACATATATCAAATTAAAACATCTCTTTGCGAATATGGGTGCAGGTTGTAAGTTTTTCTAAGAAAGGCCGCACACGATTTTGTTTTAAATGTCTCTAAGAATAATATCTGTAGTCTACTAATACAAAAAAACTCCTTACAATTTCCAATGCCATGACACAGTTCCAATTCCACTAGGTACATAGTTATCATAATAAAATACCATTGTTCTGTGAAAAATCATAGCGAACGCAGATTCTAAAGATAATTTCATGGAACAATCTAAGAATATTGTGTTTAACACGACATCCCAAGTCACGGTAGTTTGGAGATAATTTTGCTATTTGTGACCTCGCTGTTCACTTGCTTGTGGTCAGGATTAAGTTAAACTAACTCCTAGCCTTGAGTTGACACTTATGTATACAAATTTGCTTATTATTCACACCGAACATATGCATTTTTCTACGTATGGGGCTTGACGCTGTGTAAAATGTTGCAGTATATTTCATATTCTCTTATTTTAATCCGATTTCATTCGTGTATGAATTTAAAAATGAATTTTAACAACGAGTTTCATTCGCTTACCTATGATTCTGTACCATTATAGACACAACACCATATACAGGGTCACCGGGTTACTGATTTATTATTATTTATTTATTTTATATAACACCTGCTCGTCAATGGCATATTATGTGTCATGCAAACTCAACTTAAAGCAAGTCATTTGTGTCCTATGGTCTAGCTGGGTCATTATAAATGTACTGAATTTCATAATCCCCTAGGGAATAATGACATTTGAATTTGGAATGCAATCAACATTGAATATACGAGCTCCTTGCAATCTATGACCAAACGTCAAAATTAGAATATAAACTTTTTATAGAGCCCTACACCAAGAAGAATTTATTCAAAATTAGAATAAAAACTTTTCATAGAAACCTGCATGAAGAAGAATTTGCCACTACAAAAAAAAAATACAAATAGAACGAAAAGGCGCTAAACTGCAAATCTTTGTGTTATTTTGTAACAAAATAGCGTATTTAATTTTTTTTTTAAGTAAGTACTTTCTTTTTAATTGTATTATGTTTTATTGCCTCGCAGTGTTTATATAAAGTAGAGTATGCATTTTGGGGATAAAACAGTGTATTTGTCTCGGGCGTTTTTGAACCCCTCGGCCTCGGGATTCTAGCTTTAACTCTATCGCTTCGCTCGAGAGTTAACTCTGTAACTCCCTCGCTTCGCTCGTGAGTTAACCCTAGGATACCTCGTCCTTGAGGTTCAAAATATCGCCCGAGACATAATACACTGCTTTATCCCCTTAATGCATAATCTACTATTATGTTTTAGGTACGACTGAAAAAAATGTTCTCTATACATTTTGTCACTTTGGCTAGGGGCAATGCACTCTTTTATGGTACAGCTGTTTTTAATCGAATTATATAAACGTCGTGGGACTTAAGTTGTAGCTTTAACGTAAAAGCCGCCTTCTTAACTATGTAACTATGTTTAAGTATGGGTTTGCACTTGGCCATAGTTTGCCTAATGGTAGGCCAAAGATGGAGCGTGCTTACCCGATAAGAATCGATTCACTCTCGCTTTGAAGATCGCTGGATTATAGTGCGTGGTTAAAAAAAAGGTTAATGCGTTATTAACTAGTAAAGTAACCCTGTATCTACAAAACGTCCTTTTTTTATTTAGGGAGCTAAAATATATGCTTCTGAGTTCAATGTCTATGCATAATATTCAAACCGAAACTAGAATATCAATCAGATTGCGAAATTGCAGAAAGCCCATAGATATGTTATGATCTATGCTACTTGATTTTAAATCACCTGATTAACTTACGAAATAATCAAAAGAAATCTGATACTGTTAGTTATATTTTTCTTTTGCCATCGAGTTTCTATAGGTATCTATCCATAACTCAATATGCAACTAAAGTTAACCTTTATTTTTCGGTTTTGTAAATAAATTTTAAACCTACGATTCACTACGTTTCACCTAATTTAAAGAAATGTTGTAATAGCAAAATTAAATTTAAAAATTTCGCCCAAAAAGATATGAGTTTAGTTATGCAGTTTTTTATTTTATATTCATATGGCGCCACTGATGTTCCGATGGTAAACAAGTTGTGGGTGCCATTAAAATATTATAACAAAAAATATTATGACCTAATGTCAGAAAGAAAGAAAGATGGCATTTATTTAGACACACAGGACACAACAATATATACATACTAAAAAAGTTAAAAAGCAGGTAGAATACAAAGTTGATACATGCGTTACATTGATGTGTCCCGTGCGCCATAAAAGGTCATACCTCAGCATTAATGCTGCAGATTGAAATAGAAATAGAAAATCATTTATTAAGACAGACTTCAAAACATACCTCACACATATATACACACACATATATACAATAAATAAATAAATAAGATTGCTCTGCAGCGCTGATTTTCAGGTATGATCTACCAATATTATGTTCTCTCTCTCTCTCTTAAGTTGTATTTCCTCATTTATTTATTAAGTAGAAAACTAATAAGATATCTTTAAAATTAAAATGTATCATTTCGTTCACAAAAAGATAACAATAAATCATAAATTACATTCAACTTGTCACAAAAAAATAATGATGTGACTCATGTCGTGACTCCCACGCAGAATTAATTCGTTAGGGGAGTTCTCTTGTGCACATCGTGGTGGGCGCCCAGGTCCTTCCACGGAAGACATATGTCCTCGGATATTGTGGTCCTCTAACATGTTGGTTTCCTGACGACATAACTTGAAAATACATACATGTCATTGGTGTAGGGCCGGATTCGAACCAGGGTGCGTCCGGATAAAAAGCAGACACTGAAACCACTGAGCCACACTCGCTTTTATCATCGTATTATCTTAAACATGTATAAAGCTAATATGATGATAAAAGCGATATTTATAACAAACGATATCTATATATTAATATTATATATTAATGACTGATTGACTGGCTGACTGACTGATATAGTGATCTATCAACGCACAGCCCAAATCACTGGATGGATTGAGCTGAAATTTGGAATGAAGGTTGATGTTATGACGTAGGCATCCGCTAAGAAAGGATTTTTGAAAAAGCCACTTTTAAAGGGGTGAAAAAAGGGAAGCCAGTTTTACTTCTTGATGCGAGCGAAGCCGCGAGCACCCACTAGCTTATAATAAATTTCTTTATTATAACTTCAAATAGCACTTGTAAACTCTTATCTAATGCGGTTTACACACGTGCATTATCAAGTTATATACTATGCGCTAGGTAGGTACAATTAAATATTCATAAATCGAAAGCTACTAACTCCTCTGGAGCAAATTTTACAGGAAAGACTTAAAAGTTCATAATAATTTTATTTAACGCAATAAAGAAAAACCCAAAATCCTGTTGGAAATAAAGCATTTTATTTATCTAAAAACACTTAAAAATCCATTTTATTTAGTAATTATTAGGTTTTATATTGAAATAAAGGAGTTGTTCGATTTGGTTTAAGCAATAATTGAAACTAAAAGTGGAGTTGTTTGGTTTTATCTTAATAAGAAAGAAAGAAAAGAAAGGAATATTTTATTGAAATCATAAACATTACAAAACAAATAAATAATTATATGTAGGTAATTATCATGTAATACTATGATTTCTTGTCATAATTGTTTTAACATTCTTATAAAAATATTTATTAATTTTTCAGCAGTGTACAGTCGTACAAACAAATTGTGTTTCACAAATAAAAATTGATAAGTTTCGTATGGCAAAGCATCGTAATAGGTGTGATAATCACGGGGCATAGATGATTTAAGTTGCCGTAGACCAGAATTTATTTCGTGATTTTTCTTCTTTCATCTTATAAGTTTTTTAGATCCTCCCCCCGCACTTGGGTTTTCCTTTAATTGAGGATCTTCCACTCGTCGCCAAACCGCAGCTTGTACATTACATCACCATTAGGTCTGTACTGCAGAGCTCTTAGATCAGTATTAACCTGTAAAATAAGCACTTGACTTTGGAAAGCCTCCCTGTAAATAATAACATACTAAACATGTAGAAAGAAGGTCTTAAGGCATGATACAAAGCAAGCAAATAAAAAGCAAATGAGACCTTTGGTGACCCAAAGGTCTCATTTGCTTGAAAAAAAAATGAAAGGTGATCCTTTCATTTTCCCTGGGCGAATGGAATAATAAAAAGCAGTTTGTTTGAAATCCTTGAAGTAAGGAAAAGTCAAATAATATTCACATTGGTATTTTTTGTTATTGGTTTTTGTCGTTTGGCAGATGTTTAAGTATTCAGCAGGGGCATGGATGGTCTGGTTTAGAAAGAAAGAAAGAAAGAAACGATGTGCCGGTCCTTGTCGTCCTTATGAGGTATAACTTCTTTTACAATTAAATTCGACATAGGTAATAGTGGCAAATTCCTCCGAATTAAGGCCACCCTCAGTTTCGTTCCACACAAAACAATAACTCTGTTCCATTTTCATGACAAAAATACACCAATGATTGTGGACACATAATTTCGTTTTGTATTAATTGCTGGAAACAGTAGACCTAGGAGCCAGTAGAACAGCTACTTAGGAGGTCAGCAGTGAAAACGAATTCGTGATCTTTCTTGTCTTGTTGTTATTCAGCTCTAGCTTCCTTCTTTTTCAAAATATGCTCATTGTAGGTATACGTCTTCACTAATTTCACCAATCACAATATCCATTGCATATTTCACAGAGATCTTTTTTGGCTTAAAAAGGGATATATTTTTCAAGCATTGGAAAATTTGGCGCTGTTCAGTGGTTTTACGTTTTTGGAATTGCATTCTTCTTTATAGAGTGTATAAAGCTGTTGCTTAGATATAATTTCGGGTTGCAAGCACAACAGCAAGGTTCTTTGCCGGCAGGTAGTGAGAAGGTAGTCTTCGTCCAGAAAATTGATCAAAAATTGATTTTTGAGGAACTGACTCTATTGCTAGCGGAATTTGTTGACCGATGGTAAGGATGGAAATCATTTTCATCCGTTATGGCTATCAAAAACAATAAAAACCTTGCGACAAACATATCAACTCCAAGCATCACACCAAAATAAACATAAGTACAATCTAATAACTCCAAACCCCATGCAAATATTCCAAAAAAATATGTTAAAATAATTTTACAAGGCTGTTTAAATCATATATACACTTACCTTAATATATTTTCTACTGTTTTTAAGCTTCATACGGTAATAAAACGCACTTACACCATATTTGTTTTAAATAAATCTTTGGGAGCATGCGTACGCTCCTGTGAAGCCATTCAAAGTGGCCGACTGCGCGGGAGATATTCGATTTTTTAATCAAAATCGATGCGTTTCGTTTGACGCGGAGTTGTTTGATTTTCAAATGGCGTTTTACACCAATACAGTAAGGAATCATGGAGTTATTAGTATTTAAAAAAATAGAGCAAAAAATCTAGTTTCTGTCAGTATCGAAATGTAATTTTCGTGAAAAAGTGGAGTTATTAGGTTTGCAAATTAGGGTATCGAAATGTAAACCTTTGCCCAGCAGTAACTATAGTAAATTTATTTTATTAAAAAGTGCCTAAATTTATACGACAACAATACCAAAAATCACGATGCGCCGTCTTATCGTTGCGGCGTAAAAGAGGTACAAACAGGCTAACAAGCACTCTTGCGCCTTCACATAATGGTATGCTAAGGTTTTTAATGTATAATCCGGGATAAAAATCAGCCTAAATGTTAATCCAGGGTCTCCTCTACCTTCATACCAAATTTCATTAAAATCGGTTCAATTGTTGAACGTTAAGAAGTAAGAAACACACATACATACTTTCGCTGTTATAATATAAACGGGTCAGAGTATTATTGTAACATTTTTGGTGTATAATGGAATGAATAAATAAATATTCCGGGACATTTCACACAGCGCCATCTAGCCTCTCGCTAAGCAAACGTTTGTGTCTGGGGTACGAGATAACGGATATTGTAATATTATTGTATTCTACTCTTTTGTATCTAATCTACGGTTATAAATAGCATAATCAAACTACCTAATATCATGGAGGCGAAAGTTGAAAAGCGTGGCAAATAGAAGCAATGGTGCATTACGCTACATTTCCTAACTCTATGGCAGAATTTGAATTTGTGGTTGCAAAATATTAAGCCACGAATTTGGTGACGTTTTTATAAAGTTAGTTACAGAAATAACTTATAAATTGACTAGTAGACGCCAGCGGCTTCGCTCGCATTATTTCTGGATAAAAAGTAGCTGACACTCGAATCGAGTTCTTATTTTCAAAGTTCAGGTCTAATATTTAAACCGCGTTTTTTAATAAAACTGTTAGGATTAATTTTGGTTTTATCTTAATTTTTCGTGAGTTGAAATGTCCTGGAACAATAGTTTTTTTTGTTGGTATGGATGCACTAAAGTCGACCTTAAAAGGGTTTTGCGTATGTTATCAGTTGCCTTGCAGATTAGTATCTTTAAATAGAAGTGGACTGGGTAATTTGTTAATTTAGTTTCTTTCATGTAAAGTATTCGATATTTGGCAATTTGTCAAAAGATTCGCTTTCCCGTTTTAGTCGGTGGGCGACGACGTTTTTGTTTAGAAGCCTATCTGCCCATCCCCAAATTACATGGTATGGTAAGAATTATTGATACTTGTGTTTCCAAATTACTGAAATGTGTGTAATTAATGGAAAACTTTGACAAGGTTAATGGTAAAGAACATTAAAGTTCTTCAAGTCACATTTTTATAAGTAACTAGTGAACGCCCGCGGCTTCGCTCGCATTATTTCAGGATGCTACCATACATACCGAAATCATGGTGATCCGTTTAGCTGTTTTTACGTGATGCGCACTTTAATACAACAGATAAACAGACAAAAAATCTAAAAATTGCGGAAACGTGTTCTGTTATCGGTTTAAAGTTTAAAGATTTTTGACTTTCTTTAGCTATATTATATAGGTAGACGATATTGATATAGTAAATTGGGATTTGTGAGTGACGGCAGCCTCGTTTAGGAGCCAGTTCCTGTCTAGTACATGTACTATATTCAACCACTTGTGCGGGTGACGTTTCGGGTAATTTGGTGGCCAAATGCCTGACTATCTGATGTAAATATACTATAGTACATACCTACATTTTAGAAGATGACCATTCAATGTTTTTGGCAAAGGTATAGTCTCATACGTAAATGTAGAAGTTTTTTATAACTCTTCACGTCCTGACTAAAATTAGAAAACGATGTGCGTCAATGCTTCCGCTGGAAAACTAAATATAATATTTTCTTTTTGCGTTTTGAGTTTTAATTTTGGATCTTCAGATCTATATGATGAAACGGATAAATTAAACAATAAATAACTCTTTATGAAGGGAAGTTTTGTCACACGAGAGAGGAGGCTTATGCCCTACAGTGAGCTCTATGGCCTAATGAGGATAATGATAATTATCATAATCATCTTCGGGTATAGGTCTGCTACCCTAGGTGCCACAGATGTCGATCTGATGATGATGATGATGATGAAAAATCTAAATATCTTGGAGATTTAGAAATACACTAGCAAAACAAGATACATTATTATTTAGTCCTTTGTTTAAAATGTTATCAAATATTTTATATAAAACAATAGATACACAGAAAACACAGACAATATTGAAGCAGGAATACGTAGCAAAAGCCTGTATAACTGACAACTGCATCTGGAATAGTATAGCTACATTTCTTTACATACCAATTTCCCGTCAATTCCAGCCTAGCGCTAGGTATTCTTGATTTGATATACACCGATATCTAGCTGCTAGATGGGTATTATACGTATAACAATTTAGTTTACCCGCGCGATTCGCCCAGCGCGGTCGCTTGCCGCAAACGCGAACAAAATACTAAAACAACGAAACGTTTATCTCTAAAACTTTTTATCTGATTCTATGATAACTTTTATCATTTTTTCACTGTCGATGCTATGATGTGTGAATTGAAATAGGCAGTGCTCTGTTTTGCCGCGACGCGAGCAGTCATTTGTTTAGTGTTGTGATCTCTTCGGTGGTTCAAAAATGAATGTGACGGATTATTTCGATACGGATTTCGCATCCACGACAATGATGCCAGAGGCGACACAGGCGCACGGAATCAGGGAATGGTTGACGGATCTTGTGATAAAGGTTTGTTTTTGTTTACCAATAATTTATGTAGTATTTTAGTTGTGTAATAGTTCGTTGACACGGTTTTGATGTGTTTAGTTATAGGTGTAGTGATAATCGGTTTTTAAACGGTGGCGTAGGCGGTTTTCGTTTGGGTTTTTCTTGGCAAGTTCAAGTTTGTTTATTTATGTTCTCAAGCGTTGGTTATTTTTGACCAATTTCCTAAAAGGTAGTTTATCTATTTGACCGGAGTTTATGTGGTTTTGTCAGAAACGTATAATATAAAATGTGAATATGATTATGTCTTATGTGTATGATTGTTAAAGGATTTCTCTGTAACTATATGTGATACCGATATGATCATTTTTGTGTCAAATTAGGTATTTTATAACTTAGGGAACTGTGCAATTTTTATCAAAATCGGTTCAGTAGTTTTATGGTTGCATATTGTTACACTTTACATATTTTTGATGGAATAAAGCCTTAGCCTTTTTACTTCTTGTTGCAAAAAAAAAAAACTTTTCTTTTCTGCACTAAAAAACTGTTTGGATTTAACTAAGTATTCTAAGTTCTTTCATAATATACACGTACTTGTATAACTAGTTTTCAAGTAGGTACATACATACATATATGGAGACTATTTAAACATAAACTGCTTGAATAAACTTAAACAGTACTTTTTATAGTTTTTGTTAACTTCGCGGCAAAAAGTGTTCATCTCAAGTTGAGTAACTATTATACTTATTCAGTACACAAGTTTTCTAGTTTTTTGTGCACGGTTCGAGCTGTAGGTAGGTATGGTTATTATAAGCCATTTCAAATCGTTTTGCAAAATAAGTAAAGATTGAAACTATTAATGTTTTTATGGCTTGAGTTTGTACCTAGTTATAAACAATTATATTCGATTTGATATTAGCGATATACGAGTATGTATGTAGGTACTTTACTATACTACAGATTACAGAAGTTAATCCGCGTTTATCCGAGATTTAGTTTATTTCTCGTTTAACGCGCATGTTTTAATCCAGGGACCAATCTAGCTCTACAACAAATTACATACAAATCGGCTCAGTCGTTTCAGCGTGACTATAAGAAACATAACAAAAGATGAAACTTAACTCTATAATAAATAGATAGATATATACCTAAATATACAGCTTTATTAAAACACCAGCACAATACAATACAATTGTAATCGCACAAAAAACAAGACATAAATTCAATAAAAAAAATTACATGAAATACACAAACTTAAACTGAGTGTCCTAACTGGCGACCTTATCGCTTAAAGCGAATAATAGTGTGATGATATTTTTTATTTTAATGGTTAGTTTTTCTAATCTCTATTATTTTTTATTATGTTGTACTACTGTTTGTTTTCCCTGACCGATATAGCTAAAGGTAAATCACCGCGAGTTAAACAAGGTTCGTGATTCACCGTATGTCGCCTGCATGTAGGCACATTTGCATTTGCATTTCGTCTGCCAGTTACATTAACAACTTTACATACAATCTATACTAATATTATAAAGCTGAAGAGTTTGTTTGTTTGTTTGAACGCGCTAATCTCAGAAACTACTGGTGCGAATTGAAAAAATATTTTTGTGTTGAATAGACCATTTATCGAGGAAGGCTTTAGGCTATATAACATCACGCTGCAACTAATAGGAGCGAAGAAACAATGGAAAATGTGGAAAATTATTCATCTTTGTGGGTTTCCGTTGCGTGCGCTGCGAAAATGGTTCAATTCGTGGGTAACAGCTATAATTTTAAAGCTGAAGAGGTTGTTTGCAAAAATAAATATGTTGCCCAAAATAACTATTCCACGCGGACGAAGTCGCGGGCACAGCTAGTGTATGTATATTTAGGTTAGCTTTACCTATAAAACATACATCGCTCTCTCTTGAATCGTGTTTCCTCATGACTGAGGGTCGTGACTCCCCTTACATACTTACATAGTTTCCATAGTTATACTCGATTGTTAAATCGTCGGTCAAGCTGTTAATAATAGTACCTACGGCAGTCGTAAAGCCATGTCAGAGGCCTTTAGGGAGGTTTGAAAACTCTGACACCAGAGTTGGCCGTTGTTTGTTGACCACATGACGAAGAAATAATCCCTTGTTATTTCTTCGTCTAATACCATTAACTTGCCATTGGATGAACCCTAATTCTCGCTATCACCACTAACCTTGACCAAAAATAGTCTGTAGACATTGGGTTGGTCATATGTCCTTCTGGAATTAATGGCCCGCCTTTCAGTTGATTGCTAGAGTCAATTACTGTTTCTTCAAAATGTTATATATTTATTTATTTATTAGGCACACAACACAATACACAGAATATACATGAGTAACAGCAAAACACATTAAAGGTAATGATCCATTCTGTGCATCAAACACATTACAATGTAAAGTCTATCGCAATGTGTCTGAACAATCAACAAGCGGTGTGTTTTGACAGGCTCGTTTCAGAGCCAGTTTCATTCTTGCCCCCTTAGACAAGAGGCGTATTTCAGTGAGCGTACTGACGCATACTTATAGAATAGAAAGACCAATGTATGGGATTGACGTTAAATTTCCTCCCGAGGAGCGCATCGTCATATCAATCCCATACATTGGTATTTCTTTTCTATAAGTATGCGTCAGTACGCTCACTGAAATACGCTTCTTGTCTAAGGGGGCAGGAATGAAACTGGCTCTGAAACAAGCCTGTAGATAAGAGGCATAGACAAGAGGCGTATTTCAGTGAGCGTACTGACGCATACTTATAGAATAGAAAGACCAATGTATGGGATTGACGTTAAATTTCCCCCCGAGGAGCGCATCGTGGTATCAATCCCATACATTGGTATTTCTTTTCTATAAGTATGCGTCAGTACGCTCACTGAAATACGATTCTTGTCTAAGGGGGCAGGAATTAAACTGGTTTTAAAACGAGCCTGTCGAAAAGCACCGCTTGTTGATTGTTCAGACGCATTGCGATAGACTTTGCATTGTAATGTGTTTGATGCACAGAATGGGGGCTGCACAGGTATGCTCTACCTTGGGCTACAGTGTCGCTTGTTCAGATGTAACGAGCTTCTGCCCGCTGCTTTGCATGCATTATTACACTTACGAGTACATAATATACAATAAACCTTTCTCTTGAATAACTCTATCTATTAAAAAACTGTATCAAAATCCGTTGTGTACTTTAAAGATCCAAGCACACACACAGACAAACGTGGGAAGTGACTTTGCTTTATACTATGTAGTGATAATTAAATTTATGTTCTTAGACAAATATGTAGGCATTCTGTAGTTATTCGATTAACTGTGCATTAGACACCAATTAAATTCAAAGGATGTTGTGTACTAAATACACCTGCTTAGCATAGCATGCACTGTACGGAAAATCGTAGTGCAAGTTGATTGTAAATTATACTCGTCTTCTAATCCTTTTTTTTTTTTGATCCTGGAAAACCTTTTAATAGCACCACCCGACCCCGGGGAGGGCGGGTGGTTATGTGGGAGTCACCGCCCTGGGCGGCATACCCACTAAAAACCTGGGGTGTTCCTCCTCCACATCACAGGTCCAGAGCCACGGGGACGCGATGCATTCATCCGCAGTCGTCTTCTAATCCTATCCTAACTTCCGAAGGCTCATAATGATTTAGAATTCAAACTGCATTTCCATGATCCATCTTTGATGATTGTAGAATATTTATTTTTAGCCCTACATAGCTACTAGCATGACATTTTGAGAACAGCTTTGGTAAATTTATCTCTCTGCCTTTGAGTCGTTTTTCCTCATGACTGAGGGTCGTTACTCCTCCGCAGAATTAATTCGTTAGGGGAGTTCTCTTGGGCGGATACATCGTGGTGAGCGCCCAGGTCCTTCCTTAGTAAATTTATACCAAACTATAATAGTTGTGTGACTTTTTGAAAACCATAAAAAATGCATGTTGAAACGGCGCAAGATAAGAGAAAAAGGGTGTTTTTTTTCTTGAAATTTCAAAAGATATACAAGAGATCAATACCAACTTTTGATTTCTTGTATATCTATCTATCTATCTATCTAAACCTGTATATGCACGGTTGGTTTTACGTTCTAAATAAACTCTCCGAATCGTAAACTGTACAAATTATGAGTCTTAGCAATCCTACGATCTTTACTCGTACCGTATCGATTGAAATCAACTAACTTCTTTATAAACATGACCTTTTCTTGAGGTTTAGACGCGGTAACCAGATCGCTTATGTGAAAAATATTCAAAGAAGTGTACTTGACTGGTTTGTTAATGTTTTTGTTTGAAATACAAAACTACAGAATGCATGGTTAGCTAGGCCCAAGCTCTTTGTGTGATTATTTTATTCGTAACTAGTAGTGCTACGCGAAATTCCCCGCGTTAATCCAGGATTAATGTAACCGATGTGTTAATGCAACGTCTATATCTGTTTCTAAACTAAATCTCATCCAAATTGATTCAGCTGTTAAACCGTGAAGAAGGCGTATGCTTAATTGCATACGCACTCACATTATATAGTTTTTCTTATCAAATGAGAGTGGCCAACTCTGGTCTCGAGAGTTTATCAAGCGCCCCCTAAGGGCCTCTAACATGACTTTACGACTTCCGTACTAGACAAACAGCCGGGACCCATGGAAGCGCCCAAAAATTGAATGCCACTTTTCGGTCACCCATCCAAGAACTGACCGCGCCCACCTTAGCTCAACATTGGTAATCGCATGCGATTGCCTTCGCTAGCTGAGTTACTGGCGCTTCAACTATTTTTCATTGTATAGTTTAACTTATAGCTTACGCATTATCATTATTGGTGTGATGTCATACAGTTTTTAACACTCTCCAAAAAAAGATGACGCTACTAAATGTCTACTTTTTTGAGCTGATATATTATGCTCATGTGTTTATAAGTAGAATTGCAATTCTTTATTACAGTATTCTTACCGGGGCATGAATAATAACGTATGTCTTTAAAGTATAGAAATATAATGTTTTTTAGGTACTGAGTAAAGTCATGTATAATGTGAACTCGTAACAAAATTTTTAAGTAATTTTAGTGTGAAAACTTAAAAAAAAACATACAAAACACTCAAGAATTTGCGGAAGGAAATGCAAAAACGTGTGACATTGCCGGTACAAATATAAGTCTTAAATGGTGGCAGCGATGTTTACTTATATCTTTTTAGTGCAAGGCAATTAGCTTATCAACGTTTATGCTCGACAAATACAACTGCAGATATGAAGTGGAATTAAGAATTTAGTAGGTAGCTGTTTTAATTGAATTTAATAATAAAAAAAAACACAAATTTCTCTCTTTTGGGTCGTATTTCCTCATGACTGTTTGGGTTGTATTTCATGTATTTCCTCTTTACAAGGTTGCGTGGAAGAGATCGCTCTACGCGATAAGGCCGCCCAATGTACCTAGGTTAAGTAATGTTTCTGTATATTATTGTAATTTTGTTTTTTGGTGTACAATAAAGCTATATTGATTGATTGATGGATTGACTGAGGGTCTTGACTCCCACGCAGAATTAATTCGTTAGTTTTTTAGTTTTAGTTTTCAAATTATCTTTATTTGCATAAATTCTTATTCTAATGTACAATTACAAGTGTATATTATAAAATCCTAGTAGTACATTGCAATCATATGGTGTATTCTTTAAGTAGGTATACTCATAAAAGAATTTATATAAATGTAAATTAAATTTTCGTATTTATACTATTAGACACTATTGATATATGAGAGTAACTTGATAATTTAGGTGTATGTAAGCCTATTTTAGATTGCATTACATTTAACAACATGGTTATCGTAACAAAAACAGTGGCAAGCCAATTCGGGGGTAGATGACAATTTTAACGCTCCGATCGTCCGGTAAACAACAAGAACGTAGGTAGCATAAAGTGGCACACACCCAGCCACATTCAAACCGAGACACGTTCGGTCGCGCACGCCGTTCCCACCCGATACCCGCGGTAATACGGACGAGTACGGCGCGCACGATCGCCGCGCTCGGCCCGAGCGCAGCGTAGGTATGACGCGGCCTATTCATCGCGAGCGGACAAAAGAAAATAGTGGTGAGGTAGTTTGTACCTGTTGTAAGTATCGATATATTTTATATTGTGAATTCTAGATTGACAAATATTTTTAATCAAGCTATTTTTGTGCTTTGGAATTTTATGTAGATAAAACAATTCGGATAGTTTATAAATGAAAATATCTATTTTAGGCAGGCCTATTTTCAAATGTAATTTGTGAAGGTTAGTTCGAAACGGTGTGTTGTAAGAGTATTTTAAGGCTTTATTTTGTATTACCTGTAGTTTATTTATATTGGATTTGCAAGTGCTGCTCCAGACAGGGCAAGCATACGTAATACATGGTCGTACCAGGGTGCGGTAGATACGTAATTTAGTGTTACTACTCAGGCTGGAACGTCTATTCATTAAGGGTTTCAGGGCATTCAGCGCCTTGACTCCTTTAAGGCAGAGTTTTTGAGTATTAGCGGTCCAGTTAAGCTTTGTATCGAGGGTTATACCCAGATACTTAACTGTGCGGCTCCATGGAATAAAATGACTGTCTATTTTTAATTTGCGCAAAGGCAGACGTCTTTGTCTTGTGAATAAGATAGCCTCGGTTTTGGAGGTATTGATCTTTAACTTCCATTTATGGAAATATTCTAGCAAGCGTTCTAGTGCAAGCTGGAGGCGATTATTATATTAATTCGTTAGGGGAGTTCTCTTTGGCAGATACAACGTGGTGGGCGCCCAGGTCCTTCCACGGAAGACACATGTCCTCGGATATTGTCAAATTTAGTCATTTAAATTACCTTCTTGTTGACCAAGACGCAGAAGCGAATACTGCGGTCCAAGGAAACATACATATATATATAGGTATCCACAACTTGAACCGTTTTCGCAGCGCACGCAACGGAAGCCCTCAAAGATGAATAATTTTCCTCGTTTTTCCCAGATTTTCCATTGTTTCTTCGCTCCTGTTAGTTGCAGCGTGATGTTATATAGCCTTCCTCGATAAATGGTCTATTCAACACAAAAATAATTTTTCAATTTGCACCAGTAGTACCTGAGATTAGCGCGTTCAAACAAACAAACAAACTCTTCAGCTTTATAATATTGGTATACATATGTAGATAGAAACTTAAAAAAATATAAAATATTATTGAAAGCCCACGGCTTTGCTAGCGACGTACAGAGATAAGAAGTACTAGACTAATTCTTCCTTCTTATCACCGTCTACACTACCTCCATACCAAAATTGATAATGATTCGTCAGTCCATTGCATCATGAAAGAGGAAGAAACGGACTATAATGGTTGCCTGGAAGAGATTGCTTTTAGCAATAAAGCCGCCACTTAGGGCATTAGTATAAGTATTTTTTTTTGTTTTCTTCCTTTGTAATTTATATCGTGTGTTGCAATAAAGAATTTTCTATCTATCTATCATTTTATATGATGATACATAATTTTACTTATTATTGCTACTTACTTTTCACAAATCTTAGTGTGCTTGCACCTTTCACTATAAACACAATTCATAACAAATATTGCACTCTCTAATAATATTTATCATTTGTACATTGTATAGTATATGTGTATAATTTATGCAACAGTTGTATCGGAATTATGTGCACTTGTGTTGTAAAACGTGTCCGGATCTAATAGTGACAAATGCAAGATTGTGAAGTCATTGATTGTTTCTGTAGATAGATTGTGTTGCTATAATTGTCAATGTGTATTATGTTGTAATATAGCTTCCATTTTTATGTCATGATCCATACTAAAATGTAGATATATATTATCTTTTGCTATTCCTTTGCAAGGCTAGTAACAACACCTAACCTAAACCGTAAAACTGATTACACAGGATTGTACGATTACACAGATACTTGTATAAAATTGATGTAGGCATTCGATCGTGTAAAAGGTCCAAGTCGGATCGCTAATTTGAGTATTTCATCATCATCATCCGCTGCGTAATACGCAATTATTTGCATTTTGGTCCCCTGGAAACTGTATTATTCTTCTTCTTATCGTATGAGAGTGGCCAACTCTGGTGTCAACAGTTTATCAAATCGCCCTAAGGGCCTCTGACATGGCTTAACGACCGCCGTACTAGACAAACAGCCGAAATTGTATTGAACGGCTTCTACTATATTTAAAATCTTTGCAAACAGTACATTACAATTTACTAATTTCCCTCTTATCTTATTTCCAGAAAACCTCAATCCCGGGCAGTTTCTGGCAAGGCTTCATCGCGTCTCTATCCGTGGTCATCGTCTCGGAACTGGGCGACAAAACATTCTTCATAGCCGCAATAATGGCGATGAAACACGCCAGAATCATAGTATTCGCCGGTGCTATCTCCGCTCTAGTCTTCATGACGATATTGTCTGCCGCTTTCGGGTCCGTAGCGACGTTCATACCGAGAGTGTATACGTACTATATCAGCGCAGCGCTGTTTGCGATATTTGGGCTCAAGATGTTGAGAGATGGGTGGAAAATGGACCCGAATGAGGGGCAGGAGGAGTTGGAAGAGGTTCAGAGCGAACTGAAGAGGAGAGAGGATCAGGTAAGACCTTTTTTATTTGCCTTAAATATGTTTTTGTTAACTTTGATGATGTTATTAGTAAAAATGAGGGTAGTTTAAACTTATTAGGAAAATGATCCTAGTGAATGATCGATACAAATGATTGAACTTATTCGATTATTACTTAATCGTTATTGATGTTTACGTTTACGAATACATCTAATTATAATGGTTACAAATATTTATGAGCTCTCGTAAACTTAGTGTGTGTCCTGTGGGGTGTTTCACAAATTAGAAAAGTCGAAACTAAATGATATCGATCCACCAATCATAGACGCTCCAAGGGCTTCTTAGATTGACGTTTTCGAAAACTTTCCGAATTTGTGTAAGACTCTATTGACTCTACTGCGCAAACATCCGATTGTTCATAAAGTTTAACGCAGACTTCAATAAAGAAAACAAATATAAATAAGATAAAAAAACAATGTCCTTCATAGTAGTTTGTCTAACTTTATTGTAATGCGAATTGAAATTCTAGAATTTCTCCCGCGATGTTTCAATATCTACAAAGAAATCTCCTTCCCCTTTTTACTGTTTCTCTCTATCGCTGCTGATTCGTGCAAATTGTTCACACCAATTTTTTTTTTAAAGTTTATATTGCAATTTTTGGTTTGGTGCAGTCGATGTATCCAAGAATAGGCTTAAGTTATTTAGAGATTTGGCCCCAGGATGTTAATCGTTGTGCGGTTAAAGTATCAGGTGTAGCGCCAGTAGCTCAGCTAACGGAGGCATTCATATATGATTACCAATGTTAAGCAAAGGTCGACGTGGCCAGTTCTTGGATGGGTGACCGAAAAGTGGCATTACATTTTGGGCACTTCCGTGGGTCAGATGACCCGTTAAATTGTAGGTCCCGGCTGTTTGTCTAGTACGGTAGTCGTTAAGCTATGTCAGAGGCCCTTAGGGCGGCTTGATTAACTCTCGACACCAGAGTTGGTTACTCTCATTCGTTAAGAAGTTAAGAAGAAGGATCAGGAATTATGACTTTTTTTATGCAAGATACGCTCACGCTTGACTTTAACTCGACTGATGATGAACGTTGTAATCACAGACTAAGTGGTTGATTACCAAGAAATACAAACAAGTGTGTGCAGCCATACTAAAAATAAGATTTATAATCATTTACAAAGTTTCCATAGTGTTTCTTGGGTCGTATTTTCTCATGACTGAGGGTCTTGACTCCCCCGCAGAATTAATTCGCTAAGGGAGTTTTCTTGGGCAGATACATCGTGGTAGGCGCCCAGGTCCTTCTACGGAAGACACATGTCCTCGGATATTGTGGTCCTCAAACATGTCAGTTTCCTCACGACGTTTTCCTTGACCGCTAAGCGAGTGCAAATCCACATATATGTAACTTAAATATACAAGTCAATGGTGTAGGGCCGGATTCGAACCAGGGTGCGTCTGGATGAAAAGCAGACACTGGAACCGCTGAGCCACACTCGATAAATACATAGTGTACAAAGGACACAATTAAAATGAAATATTACTCATAATTTCATCGAGTAATGATGATTTACTTTGTAAGTAAATAGCATTATTTTTATCTATTAAATCAGTGTACCTACACAGGTTATCAAAAGACCGGCTTTTACCCTTCTTACATTTTAATCTGGCTTGACAAATGTATAGATAAACTTATATCTATCACGAGTAGGTACCGTCAGAGTTACGTATTTCAACTGTAACTACCTATATATTGATAGGTAGGTATGTTTGAATTGTATTTGAATGCTATAGGTACATACGACATATGTATACAATATATAAACCATACGAAAAAAAAATGTGTACCTAACGCCTAAAAGTAAAATGTAATTACCTAATTGTTAAGATACCTTAGAAATTTAACAAAGTTTATTATGTGCTGCTATCACTATTAGTATATATTATTTTCTTTATTGTTACTAGTAATGTCTGGAACGAGAAGGCAATCACACCGCGACACAGGTTCGCCTAGTGCGGTGTTTATAGTGCATTTATGTTTAGTTTTATTATGTTTTTGGAGCAATAAACGAAATTTATTATTATTATTATATAGGTACCTACCTACATAGGTATACTAGCGTTGGAGAGGAGGCCTATACTCAGCAGTGGGTGAACACAGACTGCCGTGATGATGATGATGATGATGATCTAGTATATATCTATCTCTTAATAGACATATATCTTGTTTATACGTATAAAAAATAATTGAAAAAATCATTGAATAGTCAGACTTACGAATGCAAACAAACTTATTTGTGTTTGTTCAAATAAAATTTTAGTTAGTTTCTCACTTGTGCCAAAATCAAATGAACCTTTGTACTAAATTTAAGCATTTTCGAACTCGTGCTTTGTAGATAATCCAGACATTTTGCCTTTTAAGTTTATTAATATAGATAGATAGATAGATATACACTTTATTAAAAACACCAGCACAATACAGAAATTTACATAAAAATATTAAAACTTAAGCCTAGTGTCTTAACTGGCGGCCTTATCGCTAATATGTGTAGGAAATAGTTAATTCATAGTACTTGCAACCTATACGATTCTTTGATAATGATCAAAAAACAATTTCTTTTTTTTCCTCCTATCACCGCAATCTCTTGCGTGTCATTTTTTATCGCTCTTTGTCACGTGGAATAAAATATATCTCAACTACAGAGTTTGCAACAAAGAGAATTGATACCCATTTATATCTAGTACTTCAGATAGCCAAAGAATGTACTCAAGGAGTCTCGCCACTTTATAAAAATAGGTCGACAGTAAAAAGGTAAGTAGGTATGTCTCGGACTTCATACGATATGTGTGTTCTATAAAATTTACTACAAACACGCATCCGAAAGACGAGCTAATGACTTGATAAGATACCGGTAAAATAAGACACAGTTTTCCATTAAATATTTGTAGAATCTTAACGTTCTTGATACCATAGATTTGCAAATGTTGAATTCCTTTTTTATCTTTAATTTTCACGTTTGGCTCGGTGACTGGTACATAATTTTATAGATAACAAAAAAGGGGGAAGGGGATTCGAATTTGGAAAAGAATGCCAGTTTCGGAAAAGTTTAGAGTCGAAAAAGTTTTTCGTCAACGTTGTGATGTACACTGTACAGGCGAACTCGCCAAAAGAGCGGCGGTCTCCGGAAGTATCTGTGGCGTCATCAAGGAGCCCTAGCCCGGGGGCTTCGCACGTGGTCGAACCTAGCGCTCCGGGGACGCCAGAGGAGCCCCAACCGGGGCCCTCGACGCAGTCCGAGCCGCTGAGGGTGATCTTACGTCATTATGCCTGGCAGTACGAACGACACCATAGTTGATTTTCTTTTTTTTCTGTTAGCCTAGCTTGTTACGTTCCGTTCCGCACAAATCATTGCCATTTTGTTTGAGCAAAGGCCTGTTGACAGCTTTAGAGTATGAGTACAAAGGAATTCAGCATTTGTTTGTACTATATCGTTATAAGTCTGTTGCACCATCAGATGTATATAAATAATAAATAATTTTGTTTGATTGTGCGATATCGACTTTAGAAATGAGATAGCTTGTTAGAAAACTGTTATAAATAGGTGCATACTTATCATAGTAACGTTGTTGTAAAATAATTCAAATATAAGTATGTGTGTACTGTATATATGAAATATCATTTAATGCATATTGTTTATACTGTAATAATTGACTGTCCAAAAAAACTACTTCCGCCCACATAACATATCCATATTTTATAGTTTATTATTTTTCTACATATAGTTTTTATTACACCAGCATCATTTAGTATACTTAATTTAACACCAACTTAATTAATAAACATAAAAAACTACCACAAAACAATCACATCACGAACCTAATTAAATTCAAAGCAAATTATAGAGTTTCCTATTACTACAAAGTAACCAAAATATAACGGCCATATAAAATAAAATTTTGATAAAATATTCAAATAAGCTCTCTCGCTCCCTCTCTCTCTGTGAGTCGTATTTCCTCATGACTGAGGTTCGTTACTCCCCTGCTGAAGTAATTCTTTAGGCGAGTCATAAGTTCACTACTTGTTTGATTCCGTAGGCGGGTTTGAGTGCCTGTTACACAGACTTTTTATCAAATATTATTATTTTTCATCTCGCACCGCAATAGCTGCTACAAAAAGCAAATGAAGTACTTCTAAAAAACCACACGGATATACCTGCTGATGATGAAATAGAAGAGGCTTTTCACAAATATCACTTCGCTTAATATCACCGGCAAAAAACCCACTTTTATATACCATCATACAGGGTTACCTGAAAAACACCAACAGCAAGCTCTGACTTAGGTTTCTAATATCATATACAGCCAGTTTTGTTCTACAACCTTTGAGGATTCGCGATTAGTCTTGCGAAGTTGCCTGTGTTTTTCAGGTAACCTTGTACACTCATATAAAGATTTTTTGATCACGTTCTTTCAACTACCTACAGTAAAATTGTATAATAGAAATAGAAATCATTTATTACGGAATTACATCCATGTACAATTAAGAAATACAGAATAAAAGTGCCTAAGCTTATTCCGCGTCCGGGCTTTAGTCTTATTAGTTAGTATGTTTTCGAAACATAACCACAATAATAGTAACTGGAACTAAACAATTTTTTTTACGCTTACGTTTTAAATCCAAATTCGTAGACCCCAATTTAAGAATACGACATTAACATACTTATAAATAAAAACCCTTATCAATTAGCTAGGTAAATTAGTAGTGTTTTGTCTTCTAAACTCGCAACGTGGAAAAGAAACAACACACTAACCAATGAATCTAGAATAACGCCAGGAACTCACGGAGCGGTTTTTCCTGCGCCCGCCGCGGTGGCGGAATCGCGCTTAATTTTCAAAACTCACGAAGCCGGAGTTTTGTGCGGCGCCGCTGCCGCCGCGGCAGCGATTATCGCCCGCAAACCTGGCGGTTGATTATCGCAAGAAGGACCTTCGCCGGACTTTGGCCGTTTACACATTACGCCGCAGCGGCAGCGTTTTTCGCCGCCGCGGCACACAGACTCGCCGCCGCCGCCGCGGCACCGTGTGTAAGGATTCGTACAAATCCAAGCGTGACTAATACAGCGGCACCGCGGCGGCAGCGGTGCCGCTGCTAATGTGTACAGGCCCCTTGATCGCAGAGCGCGCGGGTGGAAACCGCCGCGGCAGCGGTGTCGCGGGCGGCGCCCGCCCGCGGGTGCAGCGGGAGCCGCGAACAACCGCAATCGCCGCGGGAGTAAACCGCGTCGTGAAATGTGCTCGAGTTTTTTACATACATATCTGTATTCTACAAAGGCTGCTGTGCCGCCACCGCGGCGGGCGCGGGAAAAAACCGCTCCGTGAGTCCTTAGCGTACTTCATACATATAAGTCACACGAAAAGATATTTTAATTTTTCAATCGCCGTAAAGCCTTTTTTAAATTTAATTTAGCTTTTTATACCACATGCTTAGCACGTATCTAATTCTGTAATTTGATTAGACTCACACTCCATAAGTATGTTAGTTTTATTTTCAGTAGTTTAATAAAGTAAATAATACCTTTTTTTATGATTAGATTATATTTTATTAAGTGGAAATTACGTATTTAAAAGATATTAAAGTTTGATTAGTCAGCTGTAAAGAATTCCCCTTGAGTAATTTGAACAAACGAAACGCTATCTGACAATAATATCTACCTACGTTCCAGTTTCTTCATTTTAAATTTTGAGTTAGCGCAATATAACTCTTTGAATGGATAAAAATTAGTAAAAAAACACGATAAGTCTTAAAATATTATGTCTTCTTATATTTAGAACAAGTGCTGTCCAGTCGCAGAAGTTATTTTTCGCTAATTCTAAACGCAATTTTTTCAAAAAGTTTTTAACACTAAACCGATTAAAAACTTATTAAACAAAAACTATTATTAATGCCACATCTAACCTCATTTTGCAGGAAGAAAAAGAGGAAACGCTCGACATGCTCGAACAGGGCCAGGCGGAGAGTCGGCGGCGGAAACGCAACGCCATCTTCAAAGTGTTGCTTCAAGCTGCCTCCCTCACTTTTCTCGCCGAATGGGGAGATAGATCGCAGCTGGCAACCGTAGTTTTAGCTACAAGGGAAGATGTGATTGGTGTCGTGGTAGGGGGGTCGCTAGGACACGCGCTCTGTACGGGCCTGGCCGTGATAGGGGGCCGGATGATCGCGCAGAAGATCTCTGTTAGAACTGGTGAGTGTCTAAATTCAACCTAACTCTCTTAGCCTTAAGGATCAAGATCTATTGATAGCAGGTAAGTGTAGTGCTAGCTACAAGGGAAGATGTGATTGGTGTCGTGGTAGGAGGGTCGCTAGGCCACGCGCTTTGTACGGGCCTGGCCGTGATAGGGGGCCGGATGATCGCGCAGAAGATCTCTGTTAGAACTGTGAGTGTCTAAATTCAACCTTACTCTTTTAGCTTTAAGAATCGAGTTATAATGGGAACGGTTTGTAGTATTAGCTGTGAGGGAAGATGTGATTGGTGTCGTGGTAGGGGGGTCGCTAGGTCACGCGTTCTGTACGGGCCTGGCCGTGATAGGGGGCCGGATGATCGCGCAGAAGATCTGTTAGAACTGGTGAGTGTCTAAATTCAACCTTACTCTCTTAGCTTTAAGAATCAAGTTATAATGGGAAGGGTTTGTAGTATTAGCTGTGAGGGTAGATGTGATTGGTGTCGTGGTAGGGGGGTCGCTAGGACACGCGCTCTGTACAGGCCTGGCCGTGATAGGGGGCCGGATGATCACGCAGAAGATCTCTGCTATAACTGGTGAGTGTTAAATTCAACCTTATTCTCTTAGCTTTAAGAATCAAGTTATAATGACAAAAGTTTGTAGTATTAGCTGTGAGGAAAGATGTCATTGGTGTCGTGGTAGGAGGGTCGCTACGCTAGGCCACGCGCTCTGTACGGGCCTGGCCGTGATAGGGGGCAGGATGATCGCGCAGAAGATCTCTGTTAGAACTGGTGAGTGTTAAATTCAACCTTACTATTCCTAGCTATAAAGTTCGAGTTTTATTGAAAGCTGGTAGCTGTAGTGCTAGTCACGAGAGAAGGCGTGATTGATGTCGTTCTTCGGGGGTCTTTAGAACAGAAGATCTCTGTTAGAACCGGTGGGTGTCTATATTTAACCTTATTCCTTATTATTATTATTAGCTGCTCATATAGCTAAGAATCGTTAAAATTAGAGTAAACTGTACCGACAGATCTAAGGAATAATAAGCCACATAAGATTTTGGCCTTCGACACCGATTTAGTCTGTAAAAAGGGTTGAGTTATGTAGAAAAGGAGTGAAAAATAAGGCGTTAATACCATTCCCATTAAAAATGTCTTCTACTTTAATAAACTAAGACCATTTGCATAAAGATCTTTAACGTGTTGAGCGACTCAATTAGCTTGTCAAAAAGTCCTAGGCTAAATGTGTTTAATAGTCATTGTGCAAGCGAGTCTTAGACCAACACAAAATTTATTCCTAATTCCTTCTATTTTTCTTCTTCCCCAGTTACAATAATCGGCGGTCTAGTGTTCCTATTTTTCGCCGTGAGCACGCTGTTCATCGGGCCAGGCGAATAACGACCTAATGTAAGCTACGTATAAGTGACAATATTGTAAAATCGTTGTTTTAGCATAGACAATCTCATTTTGTATAGATGATGAGCATTTATTTGTGGGGAGCACTATCTGGAGCATAGACACGGTTTAATCTATTCTGACATGGATTTTTAATAATATTAACTTTTTTGACATGTTGAGTAAATATCTATTTGAAAATACTGGATGGACCTGTGAGAACAGAGAATTTTCACAAAAGAAAAATTGTTAGGTAGACAAATCAGAATTGAATGTAACTGCAAATTACATTATATTATGAAAAATTGACAATTGACAAAGGCTGCGAAAAGCCAGAAAATATGAAAATATCATATACATACATAGATAAATATGTATTGTATAAACTTACTATAAACGTACTTCAAGACAAAGAAACTGTTATGATCTATAAAGTTGAGTGCTGATAAATCTTGATAGTGGATGTTTTTACACATATACTATTTATTATACATTAAATGAATGGAAATTAGGTCATTTTTTAAATGGCTTTGTCTAGTAATCTAATGAACACAAAAACAAAAGCGTTCTTTGGATATTGCTTACCATCAGGCGAATTACGGTCAAGTGCAAACCCACTTCTTAAAAAAAATTGTCTATGGTAAGAACTGAATCCAGCAAAATCAGCGCAAGTCTACTATGACTTGTCAAATATTGCATGATAATTTTGACAGTTGTCATATACATACATAAATGTCAATTTGACAGCTGTCAAAACGATTATTAGATATACATAGCTCTAGTTCACTATAATGCGAACCATAAAGAATGGTTTCCCGTTTATTTTTGTACTTTACGCCTGTGATGTTGTTTTATGGTATTTATAAGACGTACCGTTTTATAATAGTAGCAGTAATGGTGAAACAAATTCGTACTATGCCAATTCGTAGTACACAAAGCAGTTTGAAATGTACAATTTGATATTGTAGATCCTTTGTAACTAATGCCTCATGGCTGTATTATGAACTCTTTACTATATCCAGTCATCATTATCTACAGCCGATATCGGACCATTTCTGGGGGCCATTGCTATGCCCCCTCTCTTAACCTTTAACTGCTGACGTGACAAATTCATATCACTATAAGGGACGTGACGCCTCACAGGCTACTACTTTGAATGTAAAATTTTGTCATAAAATGCATTTGGAAAGTTTAAAGTTGTATTGATATTTAACTATTGGAATGCAATAAAACAATTATTAATCATAATAAACTGTTTTTTATAATTACTTTAGGAGAAAAACACATTTAACACTAATATGCACTTTTTATCCTTAATTGACAAGAGATCCATTTTTGGTATTTTAATAAACTTAAAATCAATAATTTGACATAATTACGACTTTTTACTTAAAATCTAAATAATAATAAAACAATCAAACGTAAAAGATACTCCTGAAAACAAAAAATAAAAATTCTGACAACTACAACATTTTGGCATAATATCGTTGGCAATTTTTGCACAAGGGGCGAGAACATTTCAAACATATGGGATTGTCGCACCCGACACACGTGTATGTTGACATTCGATGTAGTTTAGGTGGACAAATACTGCATGCCCTTCGCTTGCCCTGACTATTTCCAGGATTTTGGACGTCTTCTTCGATCATGTCGTCACCCAGAACTCGCTTTAGCACTAGCCGTAACTCCCTTGGTAATTGACTGCAAACTACACGTCTTTGCATTTGAGGTAGCACTAACGAACGGGCTAATGACTAGTAAGAGGGGTCTTTGATCATTTACAGCGATTTTTTCCGTAATAAAAATTCGATCTTCGTAATTCCGAGAGAGGCGCGTCTTCATCAGAACTATCGGTACTAACTTCATCTTGAATGATCCCATCATTGCTGCCGTAATTTGCTGGTATGTTCTCCCCTAGATCTTCATCTAGATCACTTTCATGAAGCTGCAACAATTCATGGTCTGAAACCAAAAACTCTTCAATGTTTCCTTCACTATCAGATTGGTCTGAAACCAGTAAGAGGTCATTGACCTCCTCTTCAAACGATGGACTCTCTGTCCGTAATATCTTATTCTTTGATGAACTCGTTGGCTGAGATTGACGTTTTCTACCGTTGTTTGCCATTTTCCACTAAAAATAATAAAAATGACAAAAAACTATTTATATGAGAACTAGGGACATGTAGCCTGACAGGCTACGACCGATTTTCTTATGAGTATTATTTACGTTTTAAACAATCTATGACACGTCCGCCTTCTTCCCCGGTCGTTTTAGCACTAAAACAAAAGCTACTAAGACGCAGGGGCGCGGCAAGCGGGGGGAAGTGGTCAATTCTAAGAATTCGTATAACACGCGACGCCTGTGAGGCTACACGTCACTGGTTAAAGGTTAATTGTTTTTTTCGATTTCTACACAAAATATATCTGTTTTGCATGTTATGTGTATATTTGCAATCGCCAAAGGAAACATTGTAAGGAAACCGATATGTTTTAGGATTTCCAAGAGCATCTATCAAGCGTAGAAGGGTCTAAGCGCCCATTATGATGAATTTGCCCAAGAAAATGCCACAATTAAAAATGGTTTTGAGGAAGTGAAAGAGTTCATGGTACATTCCTAAATGAATAGAGATTGTTTTAGACTCATGTCTGTATTATTTAGTAAGTATAATACGGCATACAAAAGCCTTTAATTACAAATTCGCAAAGCATTGCAAAAGTTTTATGAGAAATTTGAATTGTATTTTGTGACTTGAACTACAACTTATAAACAGTAAAAGAGGTGAATAAACGTAAAAAATTACAAATCAAAGATAAAGTATTATATTAGATGGAGTCTATGCTTTACCCATTATGGCATAAGTTTGACTGCTCTATACATATGTACATTTTCCTCGAATTTGACGTAAAATGTATGGATATGACAGCTGTCAAAATAACCATGCTATAATGAACAAAGCATTACAATGATTTTAATTTCTATGACGAAGCTACTACTGAGAACAGATTGTTGGAATTTTTTTGGTTAACTATATTGATTTGTTTCCCAAATGGAATGCGAAAAAAGGATTCAGACTCCATCTAATGTAAACCTTATTCTTAATAATGTGTTAATATGGTGCTATCAACATTGGTGTATTGTTTTAAATGTACTTACGTTGCGATTTAATTAACAGTTTTTTGCAGTTTTCGCGTCATTTTTTGACTACATATTTAGATTGTCACGTCCCTGATTTCTATTGGTTAAAAATAACATCTAGATAGTTTTGTTTGCTACAAATGGCGTTAACTATTTTTAAAATAAATAAAATAGATTTTTTGTTTGTTGTAGTTTTTGTCAGCAAACGGACATGGTTAATTGACTCAAGCATTTAAAAATAATGAATATAATATAAATGAATATGAATATTTCCACAATAAAACAAATAGTGATAATGGTACTCTATTTTATTAAAAATGAAATTATGAAACATTTTTTTATTTACATATTATATTTCGAACTTACAGAGGAACAATGGAATTAAAAAAACAACAGAAGTAGTTGGTAAAATTTGTTAATTTATTAACATTTTGACATAAAAACTCAAATATATACATTTGTATATAATACACATACAATATGATTTAAAAATATGTTTAATAAAAAAGGTCTATGATATAAAAATGTTTGATAAATTCTCAATAAGTAACATAATGGATGAATAGGACGTAGAAGTAAAGAGAACTGCTAAGTAATCAGTAAAAGGCTATGAATAATTGCTTATAGAAATGTAACTCCTCACAAAACATTGTGAAAAAATGCATTGAGCTAGGATTATACAGAGACACAATGTCAAACTAAAAAGCGCAGGAAAGTGTCCGAACGCTAACATCGTCAGCGAGCGCAAACAAAACACTGCTTGTCTCTTTCGCTCTTACATATTTTAAGAACGTGCAAAAGAGATAGGTAATCCAAAAGTCTGCTCAACGAGTAGCGTGGGCGGAGTTTTGGCTCGGACATTATTTTCGAGCGTTTGTGACTGTATAATCCTAGCTCAAGAAAATATGTCGAAAATGCTCAGTTATGTTTTCATGGTATACATTATTTGTAGGTAAAAGGTTATAAAACTGTTAATCAGCTGTCAATTTATTATATTTTTGGCTGTTTTTCCTTTTTCTGATACTGTGCAGTTTTCTTTGAAATTGAAGTTTCAAAGTTGTTGCTTTTGCTAGGTGTTGATAATGTAAAAAGTATTATTTTTATGTAAAAATGACGAATAAATTGTGTAAATAATTTTTAATTATGTCTTTTCTTTGTCATGCTTTCATAGTAATAATAGTAATATGGTAGGAAAAGCATATAAATGTTACAACTGCAATAAATTTTAGTGATGGTAAGTAGGGAAAAACTAGCATCACTATGATTTTATACATAAATAATTTGATTTAGTTAACAGGTAGGTCAAGAAACATAAAATCGTCATTGATATAAAACAACTGCTTAATTGATCAACAAAAGTCTATTAACGATAAACGAGAAACAATATTTCTGTTTAATCATTGTTTTTTTGAGTAAGAGTGTAAGTTACTCTATATTTTTAAGTATAATGCTCGTGAAAGATATTTCTAGATATATAGGTACATATTTTATATAACCCGGATGTATTCAATCAAAAACTTATCATTTACGAACGAAACCTATAATAAAAAAGGTGTAAAAAAATGACGAAACAAACATTGTAATCATAAAATAATGCAATCATTTTATTAAAACAAAAAGATCGATAAGATTTCCGATAACAATCGTTTAACGTTGCCTTCATAAATGGATCAGATTAAAGTTGTCAGAATCCGTGATACATAATATGATCGATCGTTTTTTAAACGGTTTTTAATTGATACATAAAAAAACCAAGTCACATAAATTATTAAAATTGATAAAGATTTCAATCTTGCTTTGAAAATAGCTCTAACACAGATAATATGTTATCATGTCAAGAAATTAATATATCACTACTTTCGAACGTGCTTTGATAAGCGCTGCGTTTGAAAACGAATAGTTTAATCTGGTGTTTTTCTCGTCTTCAATAACGATCTAGAAAATAAAAAGTTGATGTCGAAATGTCAATCAATGATGCCTAATCATACTTATCCATTGACAATAAATCAAAAATATGAAAGGTTAGGCGTCTTTGATTGGCAATTCATCAAAAACGTTTTATTATTTATCATTACTCATTATTCATTTTCATTATTCATTTGGAAGAGATCACTCAAGGTGATAAGGCCGCCCACTTGTACATTTATTTTTAGTTTAAGTACTTTTATTGTAATTCATTTATTTTGGTGTGCAATAAAGATATATTGTATTGTATTGCATTACTAAAAAACGTGAAACACCAGATCCGAGGAGGAGGGGAAAAATATAATTGCTATTGTAGTTTCGATACCGTCGTGAGAATTTAATTTTTGATAATAAAACTGTTTTTTTTAATTTAATATAAGTAATCTCGACCAGCAAGATTAAAATTCACAAGGTTCACAACATGTATGTGTAGCAATTAGACTAAGTTCTTAAAATATTCGCACTTAATAATGACAGATATTAATACATACAATTGATTGAAAAGTAACATTAAAGTATATTGTAATTTTTATTGTAACAGTGTTAGTACAAAAACTGAACAAGTATTTCAAATGGCGCCCCTATTTTATTTACACTTCACCCGGGCGTAACATTCGTTCCCAAACGCAGACCAATTTGAAATTAATAAAAGCGTCATATCAAGGTGTGATAACAGGATTGATCGTCAAAGTGTGATAACGAATTTTTTGATAACATGATTAAGTACAAATTAAATTAAATTGTTTTTATAATATACATATACTTACACAAATAATCAAACTTAACACATGTATACTTTTCCTTAAATAATTTCAGAGTCGCTAAGACGAAATTAGATATGACTTTAATAGTTTTTAATTTAAGTCCTTAATCAGTTTCTATTATGACTGTAATAACCATGTTTGCTGCCTAGTAAAATTATAGAGTTCATTGTATATTTTTTACATAACATATACTTACATACAATAAATTATTAAAATATTAATTATTTACATACATTTACAAGTCTTGTACATAATATTAATCCATAAATATCTACAAATATACAATATAATTGTAACTTTAATTAAAAATAAACTAATTACTCAAAATAAAATTTGAAACAAAACAAATAAACAAGAAAAATAAAATAAAAAATTGGCGCTCAAAATCATTCTATCCTTTTCTCACAAATGGAGTAGTTATAGTGTGCAAAAAGGATGCAATGATTTTGGCCGACGTTTATAAAAATCTTGAACCGGGTTTAACACATTTTGTTATAAGCGGGCAAACACGATTATTACAGTAAAATTTATATTAATCAACAACAATAACAAAACAAGTTATATACACTGAACAATTTAAAAAAAGTTATCACTGCAAAAATAGATTATCATTAATGATAATACATAAAATAATTAAAAATATATATAAAATACCTAATATAACATATTAATTTACTAGCGTCATACGTTAGGCGGAATTAGAGCTTTAAGATTTGTTTATATTATTCTAGGTTTAACTTCTCACGCGCAATTTGGTACCAAGAAGCTATTGTGTAATAAAACTCAAAAACTAATAAAAATAGAAGAATGATATGTACCTCAAATTGTAGGTATGCAAAGACCTTGCCTGAAAATATAGATATTTTGCCCTTTTTTCGGAATCTGTACCAATGCCAGTAGTGACGTCGCGGGGCAATTCTTTTGTTACTTTATTAGTATACGTAGTATAAAATAGTCCTTCTAAATAAAGAAATAATGATTTGTCCATTGTAGCATGATACTATTGAAATAATGATACCTACATGCATTTAGCTATAACATGTATATATAGCTGTCAAAATTATCTAAATATATAAAACTCAAAGGTTACTGACTGACTGACTGACATAGTGATCTATCACGCACAGCCCAAACCACTGGACGGATCGAAATGAAATTTGGCTTGCAGGTAGATATTATGACGTAGGCATCCGTTAAGAAAGTATTTTCGGAAATGCCACTTTTAAAGGGGTGAAATAGGGGATGCAAATTTTACTTCACGTTCCACCCAAGACCGTAATGATTGCTTACCATCAGGCGAATTAAGGTAAAGTGCACTCTTTCCTCGTAAAAAAAAAATACTTCTTAGCGATGGAAGCCGCGAGCACCCACTAGTCATACTATAATGGATAAAGCTACCATATATCTAGGTTAAATAAACCGAGATATAGTCCTCATTAGCGGCCATGAGAGCGTTCTGGAGGTCCCCGGGCGGCGCGGAGTGACTCGGCAGGAAGAGACACGTGCGGTGCGGCGCGCCCCACGAGTGGTTCTGTGTACCTGGTGTCACAACATTTCACATATTTGGACTCAAAGAGCGTCATCTATAGGTACATATAATAATGATTTGTGTAAGATGTTGTAAAGCGGATTGCTTAGTAGAGTTCAAATATAATCTGATTATTTAAACTTAACACGTAAAAACGGCTGAACGGATCATCATAATTTTTGGTATGTAAGTAGTCTCTCTCTTTGAGTCGTATTTCGTCATGACTGAGGGTCGTGAATCCCCTGCATAATAATCGTTAGAGGAGTTTTCTTGGGCAGAAACATCGCGGTGGGCGCCCAGGTCCTTCCACGGTAGACACATGATCTCGGATATTGTGGTCCTCAAACATGTTTTCTTTCACCGCTAAACGAGTGCAAATCCACACATAACTTGCAAATACAAGTCATTGGTGTAGGGCCGAATTCGAACCAGGGTGCGTCGGGATGGAAAGCAGACGCTGGAACCGTCAAGCCACACTCGCTTTATGTACCTAATTAGTATGAGGTCTAAAAAGTGTCATAGGACACTTTTTACCCCGTTTTTTTTTTTAAATTGAATAGAATAAAATCCAAAATCTGCTTATTTATTGCCTCTAAGGTGGAACAGAGTTCGCCGTATCAGCTAGTACATGTTTAAAAGAGAGACATACTTACCATAGTATCTGATCGGCCAGTCGTTGGGCTGGTGTTGCCTGGCCAGCAAGCAGGCGGGCACCTCCCCGGGGGGCAGCACGCGTGCCGGCCACCACGAGCAGTTGCGCAGCTTGTTCCATACTATGTCGTTGAATCTGAAAGAGGAAGAAAACATTTACTATGACGCGTTATGTAGTAGATGTTGACTGGCCGCCCTAGGGCAGGGATAAGAGCCTCCTGAGGAGTCGATGCCCGGATGTGCATTAAATTAGTTTTTAAATTTATTTCATTAGGTATGTAATTCCTTTGGTGTGCATTAAAGACATATCATATCTTATGTCCCTGGGCATCGCTCGCGTAGTAAGAGGGGGGGTGTCGCCCCTCCTGAGGCGGGCCCACTCAGACAGTGGACTGCAGTTGGGACGGGAATTGCGGAGGAGTGTTGCTCGCTTGCCCGCGAACACCGTCCTTGTCAAAACGGAGGGACATCGTGGTAGGTTTTATCGGTAGTGGAGTCTCATTAGCTCCGAGCCCGACATAATTCGCTGGCCTCGTCGGCAATTGAATTTCCTCCACGTACAAAAAAGTGGCATGGTGAAATGCCTAATTGTTCATAGTAAAAAAAAACTCACCCAACTCTAGGTCCCCACAAGCAACTAGGACACACATTTACTTCCTCCTCCTTTGTTCGCAGCACCTTGATTTTAGTCCTCGTACTCGACAGGATCTTTTCCACCATCACTTCAGATTTTGGACTACACTTTAGCGAATTCTTGCGATCTGAAAAAGATAATTCAGAATTTATTTATTGCGAATACGGGAGATGATAAAATATGGATGGAAATAGGTACCTACATGAGATGACAAGAGTTGTAGACAGGTATATAAGCAATAAATAACGCCCACATTTATCCGTTTTAAACATTGTGATGGAAACACGGACTTAGAAACTAGTAGCGTGGAAAATAAAGACGCATTTAATAGCAAACTAACAATTCAATGTCCAGTTTTTGGAATTTCAGCATGATAGGTATCTGGTTGAAAGAATAAAATATAAACACTACCTATAACTGCTCTGTTAGCTAAGTTGGTAGTGGCTCTGCCTTCTATTCTAGGGGTGCGGGTTCGATTCCCACATGACACAAATAATTATGAATATTTAAATTTGTAATTATTTGTGTTGAGTCTGGTCGTTTCTATGTATAATAAGTATGTATTTACAAAAGAAAAGTATAAATGTATTATACTACGACGACGTTACATGCTCGAGATTTTTTTATTAACTATGTAGGTAGTCTCACTTCTGTATGTACTAGGCGTCACACTTTTTATAGCTGTGAAAATAAAAAAAGAAAAAAAGTTTTGAACAAATGTCATTGTCAATGTCGCGCCTGTAGCGCCGTCCTCCTGTCAAACCTCATTCATTTCTTGTGTGCGGGCGTCGCAACATCATAAATATCGTTGAATTTTACTATTTGAATTTTTCGTGGAAAAATGTGTTTATTTCGTGTGTTCAAGTGGTAAATTAGGAAAAGGAGCATCGGAATTTTAAAATAACGTCGACAATTCGACGTTTGGTACAAAAACTAAGCAATTCATCAACCAGCTCAAAGGATAAAGGTTAGTGCAACTACTAACTTACCAAGCAATCTTACTGCATTTATTCATCATCGATTTTAATTTTCTTGGTACAATCTTATGTATTTTACAAAACTATACCGAATAGATCGTAAATATAGTTTTTTTTTCAACAAATGATATAACGATCTTTTTTTTGAAATACCCACATTTTTGTCATGTAGATCGGAAACATGACTTTTCTAGCAATGTTTCTGTAACGATATTTTTCGATGTACCGACATATTTGTGGTTTTTGTTACAAATACAATACAACAAAATATGCATTTATTTATTACCATTTTCTTACATACCTACATTGTTCTACAGTTTATTCAATGTAAAAAGAACTAGATTTTCTGACCTATATATAATGGTTATTTTGTTTGTGATTCATATTTATTTGAGCACGGTTAGTAACAAACTAGTCTAGTGGCATAACGTGATTATGTACAATGACTTTAAAAGTGTACTGCTTCATAGCAAATTAGCAAATGGTCAGTTTAGTGGAATACAATACCAACATACAATAAATGTATATATTGGGCGTTGAATAAAGCATGATTGATAAATAGTTAGTCTAGTGGCGTAACGCGATTACGTACAATGACGAAAGTGTTACTACTTTATAGCAAATAAACAATTATTAAATTGAGTGGCATACATTACCTATATTCAATGTACATTGAGGCGTTATACTCCGTGACATTAGAGCGCGGTTGATAACTAATTAGTCTAGTGGCGTAACGTGAGTACGTACAATGACTTTAAAATGTTAATGCTTATGACAAATTGACAAATATACAGCCTATATACAGCGGCATAAGGGGAGCACGTATAACGATGATGTGACAAAGTTAGAATACTTTTCTTTCCACAATGATACTAATGATATTTATATTTCTGTTGTAACAAAATATGATTGCTATTACACAAGGTCACGGTCAGGAGACCCAGTGCCAGTGAATTTGAATACACAAGTGTCAGACAACGATTACCAGATTGGAGATAACTCAATACTTCCTAACTATCCTGCCAGGTTGTGAGCAATTTAAATCGAAGCAAGTCACCTAGCCAGGTCCATGCACTTATAATGCACAAGATGTTTCTGCTTTAGTATCTTTACCGATGGAAATACGTGAAACGTGGAGGATCCACTTAGAAGAAATATTAGGTCATGACATTATTGAAGAATTATCTAAACTTTGGGGTAAAGTCCTAATGGAAGGAATTATTTAAAACTAATATTAAACTTTAAGGATAAAGAAAATTTTATTTCCTGAAAATTTCAGCCACTTTAAAGCGCCAAAGCTCAACTTAAAATGACATCATTTTTTATAGAAAGTATCAAGCTCCGCTACAATCTATTGGAAACCAATTAGGATTGCGTATTGCTGGACTAACTAATTAAGCGTCTTCATTGTTTAAGACAACTTAACATAGGTGGAGATCCTGAATAAGCTCTTCTTTGGGTTTCCATTCGAAGATACAAAAGGTGAACGTGAGTTCACTATTATATCACTGAAACAAGAATTAAGTGCTGTTTTTACTGAAGTAAAATGAGACGATCCTTTATTCGGCATGACTCTGATAAAAGCCACTAAAACTGCTCAAAGAAGTCCAGTCCTTAAGAAAAGCTAGAAACAAACTGCAGTAAGTCCATTCTAAGTTTCAACTGACCAAAGCACCCAAACAGGGTACCAATAAAACAAAGTACCAACCAAACCTGGGCCAACCCAGTCCAGTAGATGGCAACCAACCTTGAGCCACCTGTTCCCAGCTACTGGGACGAGACCGGGCCTCGCAAGAGCCAAAAGAGGTCGTTCATTAATTTAATTACAGTAAATTAATTTTAGTTGTTTGTTAATTGAATGTAGCCCAGTGTGCCGGATCAGTTTATACTGGGTAATTTTTTTTTCTGATCCCACGAAGGTATGACCTTAAGATTAATTTGAAAACTAAGATGTGACAACAAATTCATATATTCTGATCGATTTGAAACGAAGGATATTCGGACGGATAGCCGATTGCTACTTAAAAATTGCCGTATAACTATAATTGACCTCCAAAACGCGTACTTTTTAGTACCCATTAGTACACAATTCTGGTAATGAATACCTAGATTGGTATTTTAAGATTTAACTTACGAGTTTCATTCTTGATTTTACTTTCAGTTTCATCACAAATGCCTGTAGTTTTTATAAAATTATTTAAACCTATAAGGTCCTATCGCAAAGACCAAGGTCTTATCTTTGGTTGTATATTTACATGCCATGTTAGGCATAATTTATTCACAATACCTGCTCAGAAAGCACTTTTAAAACAATAAACTTGTTATAAATAAATGAAACTCACTTCAGTTTATGGCTTGGAGACAACTTCACAAAATGTTATTCTAAATTTGCCGGCAGAGAAATGTCTGAAACTCCTTGAGCAGACATATTTCATTTAGAGAAATAGGTCGATAAATTTGTAGCTCTGCGCTATTTGCGATTAAACATACCTATATGCAGTTATTACGCAAATTTAATCCAAAATTTATTACGAGAGAAAACAATGTTTAAAATAGATATAATCCAATACTTATTGGTATATGGTTATTTTTGTGAGTTTCTCATGTGTTTTTCTGATAAATTGGACGTGTACTGTAAAAGGAAACGAGTCAGTGGATTTTGACATGATGCGAAGTACAACAAAGTATTATTCTACAATTGAAAGCAGCCTAAAGGCGGGCAATGTATTGTAAATAAAATCTATATAATACGGTGATCGACATCTTGAGGCATTGAAGTATACATGTGGTCAGAACAATCTGAAAGTGGTGTGATTAAAGAAAATTCTTTATTTTTTGTGACATATTATAAGACTGATAGATTAAGAGGTCGAAGCATTTAAACATAAATGTTGAGATTACTACTACTAACTTATTATTACATACATATTTGATAAATTTACTAAAATTTTAAGGTTCCTAAGGTTTATTTGCCACACGGCTTAAAATAAGATGGAATATAATATGGGCATATGCTAGGAATTAATTTCTGTAGCCTATAATACGGATGCATTCACAATAGACTGGAAGTTACAACTTATTATTTTTACGTAATTTTCGCCAACGGCATAATGATCGTTTCATTTTTGCCTAGTAAGCCATGATATCTACTTTCATGTCTTTTTCACTTGGTTAGTTAATCTACTTGAGCCCAGGAATTCCATTATTATTATCGTCTATCAGGACTCCTATTCCGTTTGGGCAACGGTTAACTCTAATATTTTTAATATTTTCTAACAGAAGGTATAAAGACAATCCTTTTTTTATCTAGTGATACTATTAATATAACAACATAGGTACTAGCTGAAAGCTCGCTTAAACAATATAATGTTACTGTTAATATATAGTGAGGACTTTGCTGTAAGATAACATAGGATATATTTTTTATTATAATGCAAGTAATCTTAATCTTAGATTTTTTGGCTAATGATCAAGCAGAATCACATATATACAAGTTAAATAAATGTATTACTCAAGATGATTGAATCATACGATTCATGAAAGAAGCTTACAGAAACAGATCGTCTTCCTAAAGTATACCACCTCAACCACAATCTGATATCCTACCTACCTACCCATTATAGTAAAGATCAGCATTCAGACCAAATAGTAGCTGTACTGACATTTTTCAACTGCACAGCGGGTGCAGGCAGATGCTATCCTCAATATGTTTAACTGATATTAATGTAAGTGATTTGAGGATAGGCATACATATTAGTGTCTTGATTAAGACATCGGTCCCAAATAGGGTCATACCTAAACTTACAAGACTCTTTCCTCATAGAGAGGCAATTTGCCCTGCAAAAGCTTTATGTGTTACTTCACCAAAAAGTAATTATAGAAATTTGCCACCACCGGTAAAACCAATTTTAACTGCTAAGAAATCAATTATTGATGCTAGTTCTGCTACAATAAGGGCATAGATTATCAACTGCAAGTTGCAGCCGACTTTTCTTTGTAATTGTATAACGAATAGGGACATGTAAATCATTTATAGTCGCCAAAATATATAAGCACCTCATTACAGCAGAGCAGATGAGAGTAAAATATTTTCACAGAGTCAATTTTAATTATAAAATGTGATAAGTTGATCCCTTGTAATACAAATTTATATTTGTAACTTATTCTTCAATCTGTTTTTTTTTCTCAAATAAGCTATTGTTAGAATCATTAGGTAAATTTTGTTCACAATCAAAGATTAGCTCAATCAAGAACTAGCAAACTGTAAATTAGCATTTGGTATGCAAGCATTACGATCTTTGATACGTGTTGGTCTCGTTTATGCTAAAGTGCTAAACATCTACATAGTTAATAAAGAAATCTCGAGCATGTAACGTCGTCGTAGTATAATTAATGGTTAAACGAACTTACCTTAAGTGAAGTTCGACCATAATTATACGAGACGACGTTACATGCGAAGAGATTTAAAGTCCCACCCGGACCCTGTTAATGTCAACAACATTGACTAACCCGTGTATTGTTAAATAGCACAAACGAGAGATGGCAAGCAGAGCATATATTAGTACTCCATGGTAAGACTCTAAAATGAATGAGGTTTGACAGGAGGACGGCGCTACATGCGCTACATTGACAATGACATTTGTTCAAAAGTTTTTTCTTTTTTTTGTGTTTTTATTTTCACAGCTATAAAAAGTGTGACGCCTAATACATACAGAAGTGAGACTACATAGTTAATAAAGAAATCTCTTCGCATGTAACGTCGTCTCGTATAATTATGGTCGAACTTCACTTAAGGTAAGTTCGTTTAACCATTAATTATATCCGTTACCTAGTACCCATGATACAAGCGTAAGCTTAGTATGGGGTTAGATGGCGCTGTGTGATATGTCCTGAAACATTTATTTATTTATTAACCTATCAGGGAGCACAGTAAACCTGCCAAGACGAGCACAACACAATGCACATTTATATTTTTAGAAATGTACCTACCACCATTTTTTTATTTTCCTTTTTCTGTATCTGTATAACTTAGGTAACTTAGATAAACCTAAGCTATTCATAGGATATAAGACTATACAATATGTATTTTATTTTAATTTGACGTGTAAATTGGTTTTATGAAAATATATGAATATGAATAAGTATATCTACATTCATAAAATACCTAGTTACTTACGCACAACAGTCCGCAGCCACTCTTTCTTGCAGTATGTATGGAAGGCAGCAGGGCAGGCGGAGCATGCTGTCAGTCTGTCTGTCTGACCACACACCACGCACCACGGGGTGTGCACTGTTACTCTCTCGTCTTCTTCTATAGGCGGGGTCTGGGTCTCCTGGAATCATTATTTAGGTACCCCTTAATGTACCCGTAGTATTCTCAGCATATTTAGTTTCAATTTGTATGCAACACATAATACAAGTACATATACATATGTACATACAATATATATGTATAAGTACTATATGTGATATTAGTACTTATACCTATACCTATGTATGTTACAACTTTACATTATCAATAAAGATTCTTTATCTTTATATGTACCTAAAATAAAATATAAAGCAAAATAAAATTAGTAAAATAAATAAATTAATATAAAATAAAATAAATACTTATAGAAAAATAAACTTTAGTATATATTAAGAGAAACATCTCACGGAGCACACACACTCCTATGTAGGAGTGTGTGTGCTCCGTACTTAAGGCTCTTAGGCCTACTGTATGGTACAAACAATAACATCAATGATCAACGGTACGGCCAAATATTTCCACTGAGAAGTACATAGTGGCATAGAATAGCACAACATATACCTTAATATAAGATTGCAAACAGCATTTCAGCTTTAGAAGTTTCAGTTTCATCAAATTCGGTTTAGTAAATTTTGAGTAACAAAGCGAAAAAAAAATATGAGTTGGCCTACTTATTCCTAGGTGCAGAGGCTATGAGTCTGTAAAAAATATTCCAAAGTTCAACTAGTATGCATTACTTTAGTCAAATAAACTCACCATTTCACCATCTTCTAAATCCTCTTCATCATCATCATCATCACTATCACTTTCATCATTGTCATCATCACTTTCATTCATCATCAGATTATATCTCCAACATTGATGCAAATAATTCTCAACCTCTTTCTCTGTCATAAAGGTTGCTATGACTAAATCATATTTATCCTCCGTGCAAGGGACAGTACTGTTTAAATAATCCAATTCATTTCTATACTGTTCGGGGTTCTGTTGGAATTTAGCTAAGTATTTGTCAAATAAAATTTGTTTTCCCCGAGACACAAAGTTTTTATATGTAGTTTCATGGTTCCCGCAATCCTCTGGTTCCTGTTCTACTTTCACATTATCTGGCTTATGCTCGCTGTCATATATTGTGTTTAAATCAATTTCTTCTTCCTCTACATCTTCGTCCAACGGTTGTACCTCTTCTTCTTTGGTAATATTCTGTAAAATCAATTGTCTGTATAAGTGTATATATAAAGAGTATAATTTATACACACAATAATTATAATATTAATACTTACATTTCTGGTTTCTTGTTCTAATTACTTTCTATCTACAATTTTAAATAAGCTTTAATAGGTCTAGATTTCATTGTTAACTAACTTAACACAAGAGAACTAAATTAGATTTCTTTTTAAAACATGAAATTTAGTAATTTCAGGTCACCTACTATTATTTTTAGCAGGTATAGTTATTCGAGATTAATAAATACTTATATTAAAAAAGCTAAATTATAACGAATCAATTTGACTTCAGATCTGAAATCAGGAACCTGAGAAAATATAATATCAGTAATAGTTATATAACATTGCCACTAATCATGTTATTTGGTGCCAATAAACTGTATATTCATTTATAAATAACATAGCCTGCCCTCCACAACACAGGTTATCCTAGTGTGGAGTGCAGTGAACATATTGTTATAGTTCATAAGTGTTTCACTTAAATAAATTATTTGATAATTTTATAATAAATAATTGAATAATAAATTGAATGAATAAATTTTTAGCAGTCAGTACATGTAACAAAAATCCTGGTCTTTTGTGAAACATAATTTTTGGTTTTAAAATCAAAAACTAGTTGTCACTGCAGCTAATAAAAGTAAGTGTGATATTTTCAATCAGTCAGGCAAACATCTTACCTTGTTATAATAAAATACAACTAAGAATTTGCCCAACAATATTTATTTCTACATGGCATTCTTACCTATCACAATCATAATCTTATTAAATAGATATTAATAATTTCATTAATTAAGGCACCAATTCATGTGGTATAAAGATAAATAATGTAAAAAAATAAATAAATTGTTAATACATATGCAATTTCATTTAAAACTTAGAGTAGTACTTATTTGCTACTTAACATACTTATATGAAGCTTAGCTTTATAATATTAATGAGATAATTTAATTTATATTTTCTTGACTATTACTTAGTTTAGTATACCTATCATTGATATTCTATCTTCATTGCCTATTCATCTTCATCATAGTTTTAATAATTAATAAAACATGTTTTCGTACATAATCTTCTACTTATCAAATAAGAGTTGCCAACTCTGGTGGCAAGAGTATATCACCCTAAGGACCTATGACAAGTCTTAATGACTGCCGTACTAAACAAACAGCCGGGACCTACAATGTATATCATACTTTGTAGATATTACACTAAGTTTGCCATGTTTATATGAACTTACCTACTTAGTTGAAAAAGCGAACACCAATCAAAGACATATAAATACTATTGAGTACTTGTAACCAATGACAACAATAATAGAAGTACAACAGGTTCTTCTATTGGTGTTTCATATTCAAGCAAAATTTTCAGAATTTGTAAAACACACAAACTTACAAACATACATACTTAGTAACTTTTTATTTAACTAGAAGATAATAAAATTTATTTGATATCCAGAAGTAATCATTTCATAGGCTTGATATAAGTACATTATTTCATGAAAATGAATACTGAAATTACAGATATACGGGAGAAGCAAAATGAGCTGCAATTCTTACAGCTATAGGGAATTTATTATGATTCTAATAAGCCCTCTCATTTAGGTAAAGTTTTGTCCAAATAGGTGACAATATTTTGAAAGCTTAGAGATCATAAAAGGAAGTTTTTTATTTTTTTTTTGAGATAGGCTCGCGCTTGACTACAACTTGCCTGATGTTAAGCAACGTTGTAAACTATGATCTTGTGCCCTTACCTAGAAGAAACCGGTTGAGGCAAATCAGAATCAGGATTAATTTCTTTAATAAAAATCTACATAGAAGCAGTTTCTATCTACCTACAGGTATAGGAACATAACAATATCAGCTTTAGCAATCAACAAAGCATTTCATTTAGCACTGTTCTTAGTTTACATCACCTCACTTACACATTACCTTTCGAGGCATTTCTGATGTTTTATCAGGTGATACCTCTGTCTTTTCAACCTTAGTAGAAACTTTTTCATTGCCGTAAAAAGGTCGAGATCTTTCTGCAAGATGGAGGCTGGTATACGGCAGCCAGAACTTGTGATTGGTTCTGCACGTTTCAACATAATAGCATAGTTCTTTAGTAACTGTGATGCTGCCATCTTCATTGCCGGATATGCCTAGAACTGAGAGAATTGTAAAATTAGATCTTGGTATATGGTCTGTGAAATGATTTCGACATGCATTATTTGGATTCAGGTCACTTTTAAGCAAGCTTATCCTGTTTAGAGTGATAAATAATGACAGAAATGCAATTTGACGCATAAGTTAGTAGTAGAATACTATAGGTTCTGTTAGAAGTTAACCTGTTTGCTAAGCTAGGGTTAATAAATCTTGTTGGTTTACAAAACAAATGGTGGAAGTGTGTGTAAAATTGTAGATATGGTATGGCATGTTTTGTAAGGAAGATGAAGTGTGAATGACAATTTAAGACTGGGGACAATATTATTTCGAGCGCTAAAAGAGTCCTATCTCACCTTTGTCGTCATAAAACAACCCTTTCTCATCTTTGACCACGCGCACTCTAGCGTAAGTTTTTTGGCTAACCCTTGCCAGAGCCACGTCTCCAAGCTTCCAGTGATAAATTCCTTTACTTTCAGTATTCATTTTTATAAATAAAAGCTGTACAATCGCTGACGCAGGCGTGGTTTAACACAGTTTTTGTTTTATTTTCATTTTTCCGCGGCTAAACCGGTAATTCCACTTTTGTTGACATAAATTGATTGATTGAATGAATGAAATGAACCATTTTTATAAGTGCCACAGACTATTAACGTATGTTCTTACTGCCATCTAGCGTCGAGTAGATGTATCAATAGGCGTCGTCTACAAACATTTCAGTGTAATAAGCCAACCATTGACAGATGGCGCTAAGAGCTAGATGCAGAACCTAAGAGAATTTAGTGGAAAATCTCAATGTTTTGGAAATTTCAACTACCTACATACTTACTTTCATTAAATACATTTTTCAAAATGGCTATACAAGTTATTTTTAGAAATATTGCTTTCAGAGCCTGTGAACCACCGAAGCTTTTCGAATTGTAATTACCTAAGTACCTAATTTACGTAAATACTCCCATCAATTCAATCAAATATGTTTTTTCTATTCAAAATTCATAGCATTCGTATCATTGCAAGAAGATGCAGTAATTAATATTCATCCAAGTTATACATATTATAAAATCGCTTAATAAACAAGAGAGTCTGGCTAGTAACTTTAAAGATATCAAATTTTATTACTTAACCACCACCCACCTAAGTACAATCCTGAATTTTCCTCCCGCACCCTTAAAAGAGTAGTAAGCACTTAAGCACGAAAATCAATACTCTCTAAACCGGTAGAATCCGGTTGTTGTTCTGCGCGCTGATTGGTCGAGACGATCGGGCGTGGCGCGCAGCATCCAATGGTAATCTCATCTGAGAGTTGCAGTGATTTGAGGGAGACCGGTTTATATATTTATATGCTCAGAGGTTACTTATGTATTTAAAGAGACTTTGTTGACGAATTTTCATTGAGATGATAAGAGATTTTCGCTGACAATTTTGTGGCTTGTAAGTTTCCTATGAGATTATTGAGGAGATATAAGTCTGTCTACTTCACATTGATTTAATGGAGAACGCTTTAAAAGCTGAGCAGACCTACCTACCTATTTATTTGCGGAGATAAAAGATTTTATTGATGACTTTTCATAGGATAAGATTTTTCTACAAATATTTGTATTTTGATAAGATTTTTTGCTTACAACATTTGTCAGTTTGTTATTTATGTTTGAGATTATATTGATGCGCTGCAGTGATTTATTTAATAGAGACTGTTTTATATGCTGGGGTCATGTAGGTATTTGTGGAGATCAAAGAGATTTTGTTGAATTTCATCATTTGTCTTCGAGATGATAGATATAAGAAATTTAAGAACACATTTTTTGTTAAATTGTTATGAGATTAGTAGCTGTAGGCAGTGATTTGATGTTGACCGGTTTATCTTAGATCTGTAAAACTACACAACGGATTTTGATGCAGTTTTTTTTTAATAGATAGTGTTAATCAAGAGGAAGGCTTACATGTATACCTTATGTTATGTTATGTACAATTGTAATTTGTATTAATTGGCGTATTATAAACGTAATTGACGTGTAAGCTTTTGATTACCAATAAATTGTTTATCTGTTTACCTAATAACGCGTGGGAAGCCGCGGGCAAAAGATAGTAAACTACAGAGCAAGCCGCAGTGAACAGGACATTCAGGATCACAAATTTACCAAGTCATCAGTTACCATCTCAAATGGCCAGTAAAAAGCTAACCGAGCGTTGCCCGCCTAAATAGCAGGTCGATGAGACAATCGACAGACAATCAAGCTGTTTTTGTGAATGTAGCTCGTGCCGTGATGCTTCCGGTAATGTCGAGGACACAAATTTTACGTAAATCGCTTGAAAATTTATAAATAGGTTGGTACTTATTTACGAGCTTTTCTATACAAGCGCGTTTGATAGTAGAATTACATCGTTGCTTAATATTAAAATTCTTTGTAAACACCCGTTGAGGGTAATTTGTGTTCTTCATGTACCAATTCAAGCATAAGATCTGCAACATAACAATACACAATAATGTAATTGAAAACACAATAATACAATAAACGATTTGACTTTGACTTTGACATCAGGCGAGTTGTAGCCAAGCGTGAGCCAACCTAGTGTAAAAAAATAGTAAGTAGATTTGTCATGGCATTCAAGCGATCGAATAAACATATTGCAATCTAACTTTTTCATTGGTAAAAGGTTTTAAATGGTTTCTATCACTCGGATTGAAGATCAGGTTGCAGAGAGGGATGAAATAAAAAATCCTTGAAGTAGATATATATGTTTGGTTTGTTCTTGCTCCTTCTAAAGTTCGATCTTGGAACATGAATATTTTAAACAGACTTCATCACAAAAATAGCTTATTCTTTCTACATGACAGATATGTAATATTGTCAAGGAGTTCAAGTTCTTATTTTTAAAACCTTTATGTACTTATCTATTTAGCTCCAAGCTTAAAAAGCTAAAGCTAAAAAAGTGACTTATAAGCTTTATCTTACAAAGTCACTTTAGTTTTTTACTAAACTAACTTTTTTAGTTTCTTACTAATATATCTTTAAAACTATTGGTCTACATTATGTTCTGGACGATACCTTTTGTCAGCATCTGTCGTGTCACCAGTTTTTTGCTGAGCCGTTAATTTCTCCCTTCAGATCAACTATAGCATCACTGGATGTGGCATTCCACATCATCATCATCATCAGCTAAGTCAGTTTCGTTCCACTGCTAGGCATAAACCTCTTTCCTTTAACGTTGAAGTTTAAAGTTGATAACTACACTATTTTTTCTATGTTTCTGTTTAGGTATTGGTTTTAATTTTTTTTCTTCATTGGTCAGGTAATCCTTTGAATGATTATCAGTTCCATCTTGCATCATCAACACCTTTTTTACAGGATTGATTCATTTAATCCTGTAAAGTAAAGTTGTTTTTCAAGAAAGAAACTTAAAAGAGATTTTTGAATGATTTTTTTTAATATGATGTCCAATTGTCGGTCGCTGCTGTATGTACGGCAGTTGTTGTCAGAGCTCCTTAGGCAGGTATGAAAAACTCTGACGCTAGAGTTGGCCACTCTCATACGAACTTACATATAACAGATAAAACAATCAATGGTAATATGTATATATTTTCATATTGTAAATAATTGTGTCAGGGGAATTCGATACATCAGATTACAGACTGATTTAATACACATCTTTGTTATATCTAACGATGGATTAAGTGTTGCATATCAATGTTACAATATCTCCTGGGTATTAGTGAATTTATAAAAAAATTATGTTTCGCTTTTTTTCTCAAAACTTACAGAATGTAAATTTACGACTCCTTTTAAACTTACAGAAATAATACCAAGACATTAACTGATATTGGTATACTTCTGCTAGAAACGATAAATAAATAATGACATTTCCATAATTTTACATCTCCCAAGTTTCTCCAAGTTTTTGTGCGAGTCATTGTTCTCTTATTGGGCAGGTAGTACGGTTTAGCAGATGAACTTTTACCTCTTGGTGTCCGGTCATTTTGTTAGTGGAATTATGTTGAGCTATTTTTAACTCCGGCTTAATAAAGTAGGTATAGTATCTTAAGTATCTAGGTTGGAATGAGTTTCTATGAGGGTAAAGAATTAAATTTTTCATATTATCAATAATGAAGTCATTAAATGATTTTATCTCCATATTCATTTATTTACAACTATTTTTAAATTTTTTACAATATATGCATGTATAAAAAAAAATATATATCATAAAAAACTTAAAACTAGTGATGCCACCGGCAACAGGGCAGGACCCAAGCAACCGGTGGTAGAGGCTACAAAGAAAGGAACCTCCGGACAATACGCGCCGTGTCAAGGATCACTGCCTTCTGTATTTGTCCCTTAACCCAACCTTCCAAGGAGAGCCTCTCAAGGTGTTGATCGAGGCTCTTCGCTATTAGACCGTTCACCGAAACGACTATCGGGACAAAAATGATTTTATTATTATTATCTAGTGTAAATAAGCATTGCCATCCAACATGGCAATGCCGCCAGCATGCTGGGGGAACGTTACCTAAAGATAACATTTTTAGTATAGGTGTTTTGAGTTTATTATAAGTTTTAGTTTATAAGTTAGTTTTTAATTTGTTAAGTTTTTATTTTTAGATAGTAAACTTTTTTTTGTAAGTTTTTTCAAATAAATTATAATAAATAAAGCTAAACATGATGGAATGATAATGGTTTCCCCCATTAACAACCCTGGGGAGTAATAGGTAGAAATTACAATAAAAAAATCTAGTGTCGAGAATTGTCATAGCACCCAGATTTGACAACTAATAAATATTGTTAATATAGTAAAAATGCAAAACTCTAAAATGTTTATAACTCTAAATAAAACTACGATACTCGCAAGCGCCACAACAAAATATCACTTTCGATCACCCATCTAAAAACTGACCGCGTCGACAATTGCCTAACTTTGGTAACTGAGTTCAAATATCTCCGCTAACCGAGTTACTGAAGTTTACGTTCATCAAAATAGGTTCATCCTATCTACCACCGACTTTTAAATATTTTTATGAGATAATTTTGTCGCTAAATACGTTTTAAAATCGTTGCGCAACTGAGCCTTAGATAATAATAACACGTTGAATAACCTACGATATGACCCAGGATCTTCCTCTATGCAGTTTTTGAACCCTGTAAAAAAGTAAAGCTGCATAACTTATATCTAGCTAGATACATATTTATAGGTTTATTTATAGAGCCTTTCGAAAGATTATGGCCAATGACTCACCATGCCTCTCGTTACTATGCGGTGCAAGTTATAAACTTAAAGACCAAATGGTTCTTAGTATTTTTTTTTATAAAATTTACTGTTTGGGTTTATGAAATTAAAATACAGAGGTGCCTAAAGTCTTCGCTAAGGATTTAATAATATAACAGGAAAAAGATGTAAAAACTGTATAAAAATAAAATTTCCTTACTTACTACCGGCATATATTTACTTACGCATAGTTTTACGTTTACCATTATTTTGTTATTTTATAGTTTTTCATGCAAGTAACTTAAATAGTCCCAAAATATTTACCTAGGTACTCATTTCGTATAACCAAAATGTTTGATCAGTGCCTAATCACATATCTATCCTGTAAATGAATATTTTGAACTCGTGGACGCCAACGGCTTCGCTCGCATTATTTCGGGATTTAAAAGTAGCCTATGACACTCCCAGGATTTTATACTACCCACATAACGAAAATCATGATGATCCGTTCAGCCGTTTTTGTGTTATGAGCGTCTGTTTGTCTGTTCATTTAAAATATATAAACAGACGAAAAAACTGCTGAAACTTGTTCTGTTATGGATTTAAAGTATACCGAATCATTGTTTTTTTTCTAATGTCTTCTATGTTCAGATTTTTGACCCTCTTTAGCTTTAATATACGTATAAAGATAAGAAAAAGATAATAATGTATAGATGTTTAGACAGTTGGTAATAAAACTAAATGAAGTATTATAGAAATAATTTTTTAAAATGATGATTATTTTCCGCGTTTTCTTATGCCTTACGCCTCTAGAATGTTGCAGCTTCACCGGGCGTTGAGATGCGCACGCGCCAGCTGACCTGCCTCTATACTGTACTACGAACTAGTGATATTGATACTTTAATAAACTTTACTGGAGCTTTCTTGTAAGAAGCACACATATATTTGATCTTATAGAAATTTGTTACATAATTAGGTATATTGGAATCTTATATTGAATGTTATAAATTATTTTAGATAAGGCCCCTACAGCAGATTTTTTTCTTACTGCACAGGAACAATAATTTTAGGTTAAATTTGTTACCAAAAATCACCTCGGAATAAATGAATCATTTAAACGCATCATATAATAAACATTACTTATTTATATTAATCCTACCATGTTTTTACCACGGTTCACTGGATAACTCTAGCCCAATCGTAAATGAGGATTTATTTTTTATATTAATTATTTTAGGTACGTACCTAAAATAATGCTAATTAAAATAAATAAATATTCGTATAATTAATATTTAATTTAAGGATGTATATTTTGTCCCGTAAGTAGGTAAATATATACTAAACAAACAGTAAAGTAATTAGAAATTAAGTTTATCTAATCCTACACATTCATACATGCTAATATCAAATTCACTTAAACTCCAGCTAGATTCCATCAAGACAAAAGTATCAAGAATACTCCACCCTGCGCACGCGCCACGGCAGATGTCTCGCAGCATCTGTTCACTTACACACACACACATTGATCTGACACACACATACACACCAACCTGTCCGTGTAACAGCTGATCGCTACCTGTGACTCCTTTTTTGTTTCCTAGAAGGATTTTTATTAAAATTCAACGGCTTTATAAAAGATAGACTTCTAGCTATAGAGAAAATCCGACAGGCATATGTTACTCTATTTAAGATAATGTAATCTGTGTGTATAGTACGTCTTATTTTGTGTGTCTTGCATCATATTTTTGAATTTGGTAAAAGTTATTTGTTGTAATGAGATAAGAGTAATTTGTTTATCTTTCGACAATACTGCTAAAAATAAATTGATTTGTTGCGTTGATGCATTAGTAAACTATCTATGTGGTACATAACTACATAATTAGCGTTTTATAATTGTTACTTATTTTTTTAATGGAAATATGGTATAAAATGTCCATAAGTATTGCCCACGAGAAACTTAACAGTTTGTAAAAATAATCATAAATGGGCTCAAATTCTAAGCTTCGTAGCATACCGTTTAGTTACTGTTAGATACGAAATAATTCTAATTAGGTGTCTCTTGTTTATATTTCCTATGGCACGAGCATATGGATGATGAGGTTTTTATGTTTATGTTGGTGTTATGCAACGAACCGGTAGGAAGGAGAGCTCGTTAAGATGAATCACTTTTTTGCTTTGTTATCGATTTGAGAACATGCATATTTTATATTATCTTTTTTCTTCGAATGAGAGTGGTCAACTCTAGTGAAGTGTTTCCAGTAACAGTCGACAGAGACAAATGTAAATGACGTATTTTTATTTTGGCTTATCCTGAACTAGCTTTTTGCTTGCGGCGGAGCACGCAATTTTTTTTTTAGTTTATAAACATAGGTATACCTAAAAAACTGCATCAAATCCGTTGTGTAGTTTTAAAGATCTAGGCATACAGACATAAGGACAGACGTGGGAAGCGACTTTGATTTATACTATGTAGTGATGCATAACGCAAACTTAAAGTTTAACTCGTAAGAAGTTATGACTCTTCATTGTCACTCGATTTCTAACCACAAAATTTCGCCCAACAATTTGTGCGAAGCTGACTCACACATAGTTCTAAAGTAGTTCATAAGTGACTCATGAAGTACTTTGACTTTTGTGTATTATGTAACAATGTGTTTAAAAAAATATCCAGGTATGTAAATATACAATATGATTTACCAATCTTTTTCTCATCGAATGAGAGTGGTCAATTCTGGTGTCGAGAGTTTTCAAAACCGCCGTAAGGGCCTCTGACATGGCTTAACGACTGCCGTCCTAGACAAACAGCCAATTAATTTACCAATGCCATTTAAAAAATATCAGAATATTTTCGGAAGTGTCGAACACAGCGTTTTGCCTCTACGTTTATTGTACGGACGGCATAGCTTTGAAACACTTTACCAGAAGCTGTGTTTCCATACAATCCAGGGGTCTTCACATCTAGAGTTAATAGGTACCATCTAGGTAAGCGTTTTACACCCCAGGCTGCAGCAATGCTTAACATCAGGCTGAAATTAAACACGAACCTATCCCACGTACAAAAGATAAGCTAGTTTTATAACTCTATTACATATATTGTATTTTCATTTCCGAATTTCGCTCAAATGGTTACCTATCCGTCTTCGTCGTAATACTCACCTGCTGTCCCTCCTCTACAAAGTGCTATTTATTCCTTCCACTTCTTTATACTTAAAGGAACGTTTCTCCTTTGTGAGTGAAACTCACTCTTCATCCCTTCGTCTTTCACGTACTCTCATCCTACATCGCGTTTATTGGTGTTAAATGTGTGTGTTCATAGTTTATTAATGTTATTATTTGTAACATGTAAATTAGTTTGATTTTCTTTTATTTTCTCTGTTTAGTTATAGGTTTTATTTTTAAGTATTATTTATTTATTTGTACGCCACCGACCAAACTGATTTCTGTCACCGTTTTCTTGCTAAGGTTGCCTGGAAGAGATCACTCAAGGTGATAAGGCCGCCCACTTGTGCATTCATTTATAGTTTAAGTTCATTTCATATTGTAATTTATTTTTGGTGTGCTATAAAGTTATATTGTATTGTATTGTTGTATTTTATTTCGAAAATTCAATAAATATCATACATAAATGCAGGGCATATCAAGGTTAGTAGGTCAACGGTAATTTTGGTAAACAGGTGCAATTCGCAACGATGTCCAGGTGATTCGAAATTGCAATGAGTCCGTTAATACGATAAATTTGTCGAATTTCTGGGCGTTTTCCCGTTTTTAACAGTTTATTTTGTAAGTTGTAACGTGTTATTTAACTTTCTGTTGATAACATAACACAAGTCATTATGAATTTTAAAATTTGTAATTACTTGTGTTTAGTCTGATCGTTTCTATGTATAATAAGTATGTATTTACAAAATAAATGTAAGTATTATATCCGTTATCTAGTACGCACGATACAAGCGTTCGCTTAGTGTGGGGCTAGATGGCGCTGTGTGCAATGTCCCGGATTTTTTTAATGAAATTTTTGGATAATGGTCTTGTTGACTAGTTTATTTCATAATATTTCTCGTATAATTAGGCGGGTAGACAACTACCTAACCTTCCTACATGACCCAATCTGTCATGTGATCATTCAGATCTTTAAGACGTTCATTGTAAAAATAAATCAGTCCCAGTTCATAGAATACCTACTGTGATAGCACAGGACAAATCTTAGGCCTTAGATACCCAGCAGTGAGTTATCAAGGGCTGTGAGTTATGAAGATGATGATGAAGTATTTGAATGCACTTTGGCAAGCAAAAGTTTGTAAATATGTTGTAATGAAGTATTATTTAATTTAGTTGTAATAACCGGCTAGCACTTACGTCAAAAATTACGTCGAAAAATAAGCTCGACAAGTTTTGGAAATCTGAGGTTTCCATTATCAGGAGGACGAGTCGGGACGCGCGTGCTGACTCGTCCTCCTGACTGTTAATTTTTGACGTAAGTGCTAGCCGGTTATTACAACTAAATTAAATCATGCCTTACGGGAACTATAATACAGTGATGAAGTATTATTTTAATACTTTCAAAACAAAGTACCTACCTAACTACTTGCATAAATTAAAAGATTCTCCTACTAAAGATACAATGAGCAAAAAACTTACATCCCAAAGCCATGATAAAGCCTTTTTTAATTCGTTTAACATAACAAGATAATTTGGTAACGGAACTCCGTTACCCGAAAATCGATCGATTTAAATCTCAGTTAATCACCAATTTGAAAAGACCTCTGAATCATATGAGATTCAATTTAAAAGACAGGTCAAAGTTCTCTTGTCTATTTTCGTCGAAGTTTTTTATTACTATTGACTTGGGATGAACTATCCCACTTTTTTTGTTGTATTGCATTATTAATAAGCAAAATAAATAGCTGCGTTTCCGACAGGATGTCAGTTTGCATGTATTTGTATAAAATCGCTATTTCTACCACTAATTTGGGGATTAAAATACTAATGAAGGAGCTAATTTTCATAGATCGACGTCGATGGTTGAATATCCGGTCTATAAAGTTTGTGAAATACTGTACGATCATGTGAACTTTAGGTATGATTGTATATACATATAATAAAGCTGAAGAGGGTCGTAAGTCTGGACATTGAAGAGGTTATAAAAAAAAATTTGGAGTTACTTCGAATTGGGAGCAGAACACGTTTCAACAATTTGTAGAAATTTTGTCTGTTTATCTTTTTCCCTGTGTCTCTGTTTGTCTGTTTACTTAAACGCTCATCACGCAATGACAGCCTAATGGATTTTTATGATTTTTGGTACGTCGGAAGTATGAGGTCCAAAAAATGTCATAGGCTTGTTTTTATTCCGAAATAATGCGAGCGAAACCGCGCGTCCACTAGTTGATAATGAAATTTACAATAGGGCATTCTGAATTCAGAATATTTAATATACAGCTGCTACGCTGAGAGAAACAATCTCTCGTGTTTTAGCAGCTGATTCCTTCAGGGATACAAGATGATGATGATTTAAGTAATTTACCCACGTTCCACTATCTCTACCTATATATACCACAGAGATAACTATGAGATGTGTGAACGGAAGCTGTGGTCCACCGCAGGCAGATTCTGACTGGAGTCTTATCTGTACTCTGTGGTAGGTACTGATACCGATGTGTGTTACTTGTTTGTGCAATGTTTTGTATGTATGTAGGTATTGTTTTTTTTATAATGTTACTCTCTAGGTACCTAATTATTTATTCAAAAAAACTTACATTTTGTCAAAAACTAATTTAAAAAACTAAATACTAACAATACAATAAAAACTTAAACTACTTCTAAAACTAAAATACTATTAGGTATTGGTTACATTGTGTATCGAAATTAAATATATTTATGATTTATATGTTATATGAAGCGAGTGTGACTTTTCATCCTGACGCAACCTGGTTCGAATCCGGCCTTACACCAATGACTTGTATTTTCTAGTTATGTGTAGATTTCCACTCGATTAACGGTGAAGGAAAAACATCGTGAGGAAACCGAGATGTTTGCGGACCACAATATCCGAGGACATGTGTCTTCCGTAGAAGGACCTGGGCGCCCACCACAGTGTATCTCCCCAAGAGAACTTCCTTAGCAAATTAATTCTGCGGGGGAGTCCCGACCCTCAGTCATGAGGAAATACGACTCAAAAGAGGATGATTTATATCATCATTCATAATTCAAAACACACTGTTATAGCTATTGATTACAGGTACCTAACTAACGCATACGTTAGGGTTTAAGGATGGTTTAGTACACTGAAAACTATCTCGTTTTCTGTGATCTATGACATAGACTTAATTAAGACTTAGAGACTTTTGGAAACTTGTGAAGGCAAAATTCGTTCCATACAAAATGTTCAACGAACATGTCAAAGTGTACGATTTAATAAACGTTTCATTTTCGCATTTTCTAAAGTCAGAATAAAACTAAGTGAGTAGTAGTAGGTAGATACAACAATTAATAAGCTATGTCAGATGCCGTAAGGGTTGTTTGAAAACTCTCGGACACAAGAGGCAGCCACCCTCATACGACAATAAGATATTTTATTTTATTTTATTTATTTTACATTTTTTAGGGAAACTTACAACTAAGTAACTTACATTTTATAAACACAAACGTAACTAACTGAAGTATATTTACAAATCTATATGTATGTATATATAAAACTCAAAGGTGACTGACTGATATAGTGATCTATCAACGCACAGCCCAAACCACTGGACGGATTGGGCTGAAATTTGGAATGAAGGTAGATGTTATGACGTAGGCATCTCACATCGTCAATGATTTTAGGAAAAGCCACTTTTAAAGGGGTGAAATAGGGGATGCAAGTTTTACTTCGAAGCCGCGAGTACCCACTAGTTTCCACATATAGATATTGTATATACAGATAATACAGATTCTGTATATACTGTAGTAAACAATACCGATACACTGGGGGATGACTCTGGCCTCGTAACACAGTCTTACGGCTACCACGAGGTCAGAGGATTCACATGTTATTGTACATTATTTACGTCAAATAAACGAAATTTGTATTTGTATTTGATACAATCCCGTTAAGATGACCGTTTGCAACTCACCATCCACGCATAACCGCAAGTAGCGACAAATCGGTTCAAATTGCATTGCGACAAATATCAGTGCGAGGCTCGCTAATTTAATATCACAGTACATCTTGCGACCCATTGGTATGGAACAAGAGTTTTCTAATTGTAGCTTGGGATCTGAGTTACTGGACCGATCGAGACACGGTTAGGCTTACAAGATTTTGTTCAAAGTAAATTATAGAAATTGACTAAAAGATAATAGGATATGTAAAGAAATCGAGTAAAAGATGATATATTTTCTAGGTATATATGATTTTGTTCAAAGAAAGTGAAAGAAATTAGTAAAATTTGGGTGTTATGATCTATTTTGTTAGCCTATAATCATGTGTGCTGTGGCTAAACTAACCGTCTCACAAAATTTCGGGAGTTTAATATTTTATTGTATGTTGGTTCACTTTATTTCTTTTGCGTAGATATTAAAGGAAGTCTTTATTCCTATATAATTAAATGTATATGTTTCAATGTAGGAAAGAGTGTAAGTTTAACCAAATTTGGTTCAGTAGGTCTCGGAATATGCTTCCACGCATTTCTGAATAAGACATAGACATACCTATACCTAAGTAGGTAGGTACATACATATGAATATAAATGAGCATTGATATTTGGTGAATGAGGTCTTTATTTACAATAATAAAATATAAAAACAAGGGAAGAAAAACTAAACATACTACTTCTAACTACTACAAATAGGGGCACTTAGAAAATCTTTAGAAAAGCCTAAAGATATTCTAAGTGCTCCAGCCCACTACCAGAGGGCAGCGTGCCCAGCATACTGGCCGCATTACCACGCTGGATGGCAATGCTGATACGTTGAGCCAGAAAAAGGCCAGCATTTTGGTCACGCGTCGCGTCAACCAAGCGCTCCGAGAGGTTTTGGAAAATAGATGATATTTGGTTGCTTCTTTTACATATTGCTTCCAATATTGTGTGAACTGCAAAATTGTAGAACTCCCTGCCTGACTCCCTGTTCCCCGCAGAGTATTATCTTGCGATCTTCAAAGCCGCTGTAAATCGGTTCTCACAGGGTAGGCTCACTGCATCCTAGACCGTAATGGTAACTTACCATCAAGCAAATTATGCACAAGTAAAAAAAACACCCTAATGCTTACTTAGAACGATAAGTACTTTACTTGTTCCAAAAATACTCTCTTTAGGTATCCTAGAATACTAATAAGTCTAGACCATAACATCCCACAAAGATATATCGCACCACATTTGCAGTTTGAACCGTTGAACTCGCTTTGTTACCATCACGGTAGACAATATTATGATTCAACGCATTGTACGACACTTGACTCATGCGCGGGCGCACGTCACATACAGACAGCGATATTTTTATATCAATATTTTTGTGAGTCATACGTTGGTTTGATTTAGCTAGACTGGTAAAGTTAGTTTGACATGAATCTTAATAACCTCCTTTTTTGAAGTCTGGTAATTATACTTAGGTGTTACACTGTAATACGGGTAAGGTACAGTCAGGCATTTGACCACCAGGAAACCTGAAGCGTTACCTCCTCAAGTAGCTCTGTTGCCCAAAGTTGGAGTTTAATATCAATATTTTAGAAAAGCACAAGACCGACACCAATGGCACCTAGGGGAGGAGGCCTATACCCAGCAGTGGGCTAACAAGGTCTGAAGAATATGATGATGATTTTTTAAATGTCATTGTTATGTGTCGATTTGAAAGAAATTTAGCTAAACTTTTAATGTAGCTTGTCATGGATTTTAGTTAAGTATACGATTTTTGTTTAATATTGTACATTCAGGTATTTGAAAGGTCCTTGAATAATATTATTTATTTATTTGACCACCAGGCAGATTATCTAATGAAGCTTCATTTCAAGCATTGTTATATAGGAAACAACTAGATTCAGGGTTGGACAACGACTAACTTTTATTTTTTAAATAACCACAGACAACATATCATTTATAGAGGGCACTTGAAATACATTTATATCTAAATGTATTAAGTTATAAATTAAATTATTGGGACTGTGTGATATGTCCTGAAATATTATTATTTATTTATTTAGTTCAGTCCCTAGTAATACTTACAATACAAACGTTAAGGAGTAAATTGCCATCCAGCGCGGAAACGCAGCGAGCTTGATGGGCACATTTGCACCGGGAACGATTAGGGGCGGGTTATTTAGTTAATTTGACATTTAGTTTTATTTGACATATAAATATCTAAAGAGTAAATAGGTTTGTTTTAGTCATCTTAGACTACAGTGGCTTAACATCAGGCAGACTGTTATAGCCAAACGTAAGCCTATTTCATGATAAAAAAAGCGAGGCTGATCCACCAGGACACGCCGCTAAGCATCACACTATAAGTGAGTAGGAATAATCACAAACATTTTAAACAGTTTGAATACAAAAAACTAACCCAAAAATAGTAACACTAATCAGCACGCATTAAAAATTGTACATTTATATTCTTGGCCCAAAAACTAGGTTTTATTTGGCTAAATATTACTTCCTTCCTGTATCTCTCTATATTGCATTACTAGTAGTAATGTTGCTAAAGATTTTCAACGGTTTAAAATAATGAGTTATTTTGTCAAGTGCTAAACCTATGGGGCCTTATTACAAAACGTGGTTTAAATATAAGTCTAGACCAAGTCCGTTTTAGTTGTTCGATAATTATCTGTCTACTGTCATAGTTATCAAACTGTCAAAATGTACCAATGTTAAATCAAAGTTCCAATTTTTTGTTGACATTTGGATTGCTTGTATGTGATGTCTGAACAACAAGAACCCACTTTTTATTTTCAAAGTCCTGGACTAATATTTAAACCACGTTTTGTAATAAGACGGGTTGTCGCTTAACGGTTTTTTGTTGTTATTTATTGTCATTTATTTTCGCTCATTTTCCACTAAAGGTTAAGCTTAAGATTACACAAAGATCACTACAAAGAGCTAATCCAAAAAGTGCAAGACTGTCTGGGATGTTGCGTTCATTGCCCCGCCAGGTGCGCCGCACGCGCCACCTTGCGAGAGATGCCAGATTACAACCATTGTCTCTTTTTACCCGCACCATTGATACACGATTGTGGTTTAATTGTTAAGGTTAACGTTTTTGCGTTCAGGGTTATTTTATGCGTAGGTAATGATGGGTTAAAGGCGTTAATTGTGTGAATTTTCTTGTTTATATATTACATATAATGATTTGCGTTTGCATGATCTGTTTGTTTATGTTAAATTAATAGTGTATTGTGATGGATATTTGGAAGACATGATTGTGAAACCGCATTAGAAAGTTAACCATTGAGTTATGTGATATTTTTGTCATATGTACTTAATAACCCAACGAATTGGAAACTTTCTGCTTTTTTGAAGTCAGTTAAATATATTTTAATTTAATGGAGTTTCTTTATAGTAGTAGTACTACTAAAGTTAGATATAAAACCTTAACCTACACACTTATTTGGTTAAGCATATTATATTAGATTAATTCTTTATATTCTTCAAAATGATATACTGTTATAGATAAATAGATATAGCTCTTTATTGGACCACACACAGACTTAAAAAAATAGTGCCACAACTGGCGACCTTATCGCTAACAGCGATTTCTTCTAGGCAACCGTAGGATGGACAGGAGTCGATAGAAAAAGGGGTGTTCAAAAAGAGCAAAAAAAATATATCGTTATTTTACACTCTTGTCAAAGAAACCTGTATATATACGGTTATTGTACGCGACTAGTACACTTTATTATAATTGACGTATTTACTCATACTTACCTATCCGTTTCCCATAATGTTTAATTAACGCTATAGCATTAATTAACACGCTTTAAGTGCGATTTTATTAATAGTTTCTTGAGGAAAGCTTAAACTTTATCATTATTACCTTCTAGAAGCAACCGTAGCTTAGCAATCACATGCGATTACCAATGTTAAGCAAAGGTTGACGCGGTCAGTTCTTGGATGGGTGACCGAAAAGTGGCATTCCATTTTAGGCACTTCCGTGGATCGGATGATACGTTAAATTGTAGGTCTCAGCTGTTTGTCTAGTACGGTAGTCGTTAAGCCATGTCACAGGCCCTTAGGGCGGCTTGATAAACACTCGACTCCAGAGTTTGCCACTCTCATTCGATATGATACACTAAGCTACCTCTTGTATCATGGGTACTAGATAAAATAATACAAGACATTGTGGGTATATTACATTGATAAACACAACTTTTTCCTATACCCACATCAATCTATATATGTATAAAACTCAAAGGTGATTGACTGACTGACTGACTGATATAGTGATCTATCAACACACAGCCCAAACCACTGGACGGATTGGGCAAAAAATTGGAATGAAGGTAGATTTTAAGATGTAGGCATCCGCTAAGAAAGGATTTTTGGAAATGCCAACCCACTAGTCACTAATAAATTATTAAACTAATGACTAGTAAAAACCTAAATTATTAAAATGCAAACCAACCTTTTCAAGTTTCGATTTTATTGAAATCGACCTTAGATTGAAATCGTGTTTCCGTTGCTTTGACAAAATCCATTTAATTTGGTTTCCATGTTCAATACATGTTAATGAATTACTAACTTGGTGTAGGGCGGAAATGAAGGTTTAACAATAAATGCTTTTTAAGGATTATGCTTTTGATGTTTGTTAAATACTCATACAAAACAAGGTACCTACCTATCGTTTAGGTAAACGTGTAATGTGCAGCATTGCTTAAAATCAGTCGGGTTGCAGATAAACACAAATCTATATACATCGAAAAAGACAATTTTCAAATTTTTGTACATATTAGCAGTGCCCTGTGGCAATACACGTAATGAAATTTAAAATTTAATTCGAGACAATGTATGTATGTTCATACTAATCTATATTTAATATTATAAAGCTGAAGAGTTTGTTTGTTTGAACGCGCTAATCGCAGGTACTACTGGTGCGAATTGAAAAATTCTTTTTGTGTTGGATAGACCATTTATCGAGGAAGGCTTTAGGCTATATAACATCACGCTGCAACTAATATGAGCGAAGAAACATTGGAAAATGTGAAAAAAACGGGGAAAATTATTCATTTTTAAGGGCTTCTGTTGCGTGTGCTGCGAAAACGGTTCAAGATATCAAAAAAATATGTATGAAAGAATTATTCCTTTTAAAATGATCTAACAAAATGTCTGCAACAGTATACGTCTATCTTTTAAGGTTAACTCACTAGAACCGTTTTTATGGTAATAATTACTATTCCACGCGGACGAAGTCGCGCGCACCAGCTAGTATATAATATATGTATTGTGTTTAAAAGCCTGGATCAACACATCGGTTTCCATCAGAACTCTGTTTTATCTTCTTACCAGATTCATTCAAAGTTTTGCTTACTGAGAATAAGCAAGTAAAGTGGACATACATAGACAGTTAAGACACTCACAAACTTAAACTATTACATATGTAAGTAATATTAACGGTGGAAAGATGAAATAAAAATAATATGTATTGTGGTAAATAATCATAGAAATAAATTTAAATTAGTACTTATGTATTTTTATATGAAAGCGTTATAGTTCTTTACATCTATGTGTCTTATATGATCCTGTATAAAACAACAAGCAATTTCTTATAAGACCGACAGGATTCTAAAAAACCTCACACATTCAAAAAAGGAAGTAGAAACATGGAATTGCGCACGCGTCGAAATAGTAAGCGAGTAATAGTAGTGAGGGTGAAATCTGCCATCTGCCGCCCACCTGCAAGGGATTTGTGGTTGTTGACCTTTGGAGCAGAGTGTGGTGGGTTCTAGGATGTATACGGGATATCTATATATATATAACTCAAAGGTGACTGACTGATTGACTGACTGACTGACTGACTGATATAGTGATCTATCAACGCACAGCCCAAACCACTCGACGGTTTGGGCTGAAATTTGGAATGAAGGTAGATGTTATGACGTAGGCATCCGTTAAGAAAGGATTTTTTGGATATGCCACTTTTAAAGGGGTAAAATAGGGGATGCAAGTTTTACTTCTTAACGCGAGCGAAGCCGCGAGCACCCACTAGTGATATACAAACAGACAATCTAGTGACCTAACCTATGTAGAGACTCTGCAATATACTTATTTTACTTAATATCTACCAGATTCTCGGTTCTAAAGAAGGTCCCGGTATTTTATAAGGCATCAGTGGGGTTGTAGCCAACACTGAGAGACTTAACTACTTACTTAAGAATAATAAAAAAAAACATTACCTTTCGCAAAATAAATTCAAGTTTGACTGACGTTCCACCCTAGACCGTAATGATTGCTTACCATCAGGTGAATTACGGTTAAGTGCAAACCCATTCCTTGTAAAAAAAAAAATACTATGATGTTAAATAGTTAGACAGTCGTTATTATTCCAGAATTCTTAAGTGCATGGAATCTTATACTATTACCAAACTAATAAACACGACAATCCGTCGCTCCCTTGCAGCGTGAAGAGAAACAAGCAACCATTATAAATTCATTTTTCTTGTAACATTTCTTAGATATCCTTTAATTTTGTAGCTAAATGGTGATTGTATTATAGCCAACACAGCCAGTAAATTACTCAACTCTCAGAGTACTCAGATCCATGCCTTACTCTAACTAATTAAGAGCATCTCATCCTACAGACTATGACAATAATCTGTGTCAGGAACTGTGGAAGGATATCCTACGGCTTCCATCTCGGGTTACCTTCCGACGCTACCGGACATTGTGGCTACCACTGCTATAGTTTGTGTGTATATGTGTGTATGTCTAGTGTAGAGGGAAGGTGGATGTATTGGTTTTTAATTCCGATTTGTGTCTAGTTTCATGGTGGTCATGGGAAGAACATGAACTTTTTAGTCTTTGATAGGTTTGGAATGATTTTTGTCTAAGGCTTTTTCATATCCATGCTTATGGTAATACAAGATTCTTGAATTTAGACGTACTTAAACTCTTAGCAACCTAATCACATATCCATGTAATAATTATAGATACCTACATATCTCTCTTAGATAAAAAAAATAAGGCGAACCTAAAGTTTCAATTCATCTTACTTAAAAGTTTTACATTTTACATATTGATAATCTTCATTCGCGGTTGTTACTTTCAAATAACAATTCTAACGGCTTCTGGCACCCTTATCACCTACCCACATACATATACCTAGTATACCTACATGGGTACATATACCTTACCTCGAAGACGTTAAGGGCATCCAACCCAAATTGTTACTTCTACATTAAAATAAAATAAAAAGTTGAATATTAAAATTTGTAATTACTTGTGTTGAGTCTGGTCGTTTCTATGTATAATAAGTATGTATTTACAAAAGAAAAGTATACATGTATTATATCCGTTATCTAGTACCCATGATACAAGCGTAAGCTTAGTATGGGGCTAGATGGCGCTGTGTGATATGTCCTGAAATATTTATTTATTTATTTTTATTAAGTACTTACTTTAAATAATTTTTTGTCACTATTACTGCTTTATTTGCAGTTGCTATTTTCAAATAACAATTTTAACGGCTACCGGCACCCTTATCACCTACCCACATATGTGCATATACCTACATAGGTACATATACCGTACTGCGAAGACGTTAGAGGCATCCAACCGCGGCGGCAGATGTCTCCGCATCTGGTGTCCTGCCACTGACCTAGCGGAGCTTTCTATCTTGCCACGTGCCTGCTATAGGTGCTTATTTATTAGTCGGCACTTATTAGTAAGCCTTGGTGTTGATATTGAAGTTTTGTGGTTGGATTTGGTAAAACAGAACGTTCCATCATAGACCAGCGTTCGTATTGAATGAAGTTCTTTGGTTCTTATTTGATAAGAACATTTTATCTGAGTAGTATTTATTCTATGATCTTAGACCACAGACAGTTATTGCTTTTTATCTTGCCACGTCCCAGATATAATGATAGGTCGACATTCAATGATAGGTAACTACCTTTTAGAATGTCGTATACTTGCGTAGGTACTATTTTCAAATGTAGTGCATTACAGGCTCATTGCTTTCGCGAGAAGTCCCCGTGGCTAGAAATACAAGCAGTTTGCTTAGTTCTGCCGCGATGGCTGATTGGGGAAGTGGTGCGACTGTAGGTACTATAATGACCTACCTATTTTAAAATAACTTTTGTTTTTACATAAAAAAATAGGTAGATTATTAAGATTATTAATTATATTAGTCTTTAAGTTTTGTTTATATGCCTACATGTAAACCTGTTATTTCTGTAAATAAATATTTTTCTTTTCTTTAAAAAAAAATAAAAAAATAATGAGTATGAAATATTTATTACTTTTCGGTTATTATTGTGTAAGAACGTTCCATTTTGGCCACAGCTTTCTCTCTTTATCTTGCGAATTGCCAACAATTGGTGCTTATCTATGAGTCAGTATTACTAATAGGATGTGGTGTTGATATGGAACGAAGTCCTTTGGGTCTTATTTGGTATTTTTTGGTCGGCACGCTCCGTACCTATTGCTTACCATCATGCAAACTATGGTCAAATGTAAACCCGATGAACCTAGATTACCATACTCACGGGTCGAATTGATAAACTTTTTTGAAGAAGTTAAAACAAGACAACCAAACATTGTTGCAATAAAAAGTGAAATTATTCGCGACCTCATTACCAAACAGAGTGGTAATCAATAGCAATTTATTTATTGACAATTATTACGTGAGCAACCAGTTTTCGAAAAACATGGGATTATAATAATAAGTAAACATGGTTTTTGTGCACTAAATGTGGTCATGTAAAGACAAGCCGCCCGCGCCAAAAACTGGACGTAATCTAGGAATATTTGTGGGGGGGGAAAATTATTACTGAAACAGTCTGATTTTGTTATTAAAATACTTAGGTGAAGTTATTTTTATTAATCGTTACTATAAGTAATACTGTTTACTCTTCATCTATTTACTCTTTTTACTTCTTATTTTGTTAACTTTCTTATTTAACTGTTGACCCCGCGCGTCTCAAAGGGTCATACTTGAAAATCAGCGCTGCAGAGCAATCTGCAGCATTAATACTGAGGTATGACCTTTTTTGACGCACGGGATACATCAATGTAACGTAATATCACCTTTATTCTACCTGTTGTCAACTTTTGTATGTATATATTGATGTGTCCTGTGTGTCGAAATAAATGCTTTGAATTTGAATTTAATAAATAAATAAAATAAATACATATTACGGGACATTGCACACAGCGCCATCTAGCCCCACACTAAGCAAACGCTTGTGTCGTGGGTACTAAAGTATACCAATTGGTTCAATATATTTTATTTTTTATGCAGTTTCAGATTATATTAGCATACATCACGGTTTTTACCATCCGAAATTCCCCCTGTCATATGCACAATTACTTTTTTACCTTTTACCATCTGAAAAAATATAAATTGGCTTTCATGGTAATACCAGTTTTGAACTAATTTTGTTTCATATATTCGTACCTATGCTTATTAGTATTTATATCTTACCTAACTTACCGATCCATACAAGGAATTTCTCGTTCATACATTTTTTTATACTTTGGATATTTACCCCCTTTTTGAGTACATTAATCACATTTTAATTTGAACGTTGAACATTTTTTATACTTTAGTGGGTACAAGTCAACGGCCAAGTCATATAACATTAACTATAATAATAAAGAAATCGCAGTAACGAACCTTTGACTTGGCACGACCTTGTCTAGATTTCATTACTTTTTAGAGATAAACAAGCAGCTCCATCGAGACTTGGCTAGTTTTTACAGAATGTTTTTGGTGGGATACATTATACCTGCCCCCATTTCCCATCCTAACTCCTGTCCCAGGCAGGTGTGTTCCAGGTGTACCTACTTACGCAACGTTGGGTGGTTCACCCTACACGAGATACACTCTTATTAGAATTTGATAAAGGTTGATCACCTTTTCCTGCTAGATTAGGTTTGTAGTATTTAATGTTATATCTAACAAAATATCTGTATTAGAGGGGGTGTTTAATATATAACATACACATAAGTACATAATAAAAGCATTACTTATACTTTATTTGAGAAAACTTACAAAACAAAGTTTACTATTTAAAAATAAAAACAACTAATTAAAAACTAACTTATATAAAACACCTATAAAAAATGAATATCTGTAGGCAACGTTCCGAGCATGCTGGCAACATTGCCACGTTGGAAAATAATAATAAAATAAGTTTGTGTTAAAGTGGTATAAGAAACTCTGTTGTCGAGAGTTTTCAAACTGCCCTAAGGGCATAATATGGCTCTAAAATATCTGGCTTACTACTATTGTAACTTATAAAAAAATAAACAGACTACAATCTTTCCTGAAGCGACCCCCTCAAAAGCGACGTTTTAGTTTAGGACTTTTCTGATACCTAACAATTAAAATATCTAAATATTAATAAGCTTCTGCAACAAATTTTTGTAATTATCCTACATGTATCTTTGTAATTATGCAATCTAGTACCTAAATATCAATCAAAATAGACTATTAAATTGAAAAAAAAAATTACCAGCTTTCTAAAAGCGATCTATCGGCCACAAGGCAAAGCAAAAACCTAGCAAGACCTTTAAACCTCCCCCGTAACCTTTCCCTAGGCTATAAATTTAAATACTAACACCTAGCATCTGTCTCGCACTTACATAGGTACTGTACACGGTTACTAACAACCGACGCTTACCTTATAATGGTTAATTTAGCTGATATCAACAAGACTTTTTAATCGAAATTTCATTTAGAAAATTCGAAGTTTTTGGATTGACCAGCTGTTTTTTTCCAGTTTTTCAAGACCCTACATCAAAAACTACTACTTTATTTGACAACTTTAAATAATTTGCGAAAAAAAATCGTATCTTATACATTTCTTTTATCGTAAGAATCTATTAATCCTAGCTCAATGCAAGTGTCGCACAATTAAAGTTGTTGATTTTCATGTAGTTAAGCACTAAAGCTTGTTATGAGCTAGATGTTATGTTTGTATGTATAATAAGTATGTATTTACAAAAGAAAAGTATATAAGTATTATATCCGTTATCTAGTACCCACGACACAAGCGTTTGCTTAGTGTGGGGCTAGATGGCGCTGTGTGCAATGTCCCGGAATTTTTATTTTATTAGATACCAGGTTGGGGACCTATACACCTATACTCAGCAGTGGTTACATACAGGCTGATATAATGAGGATGATAGTAACCAGTAACTCTGTATACTATAGATTAAACCCGTGATCTTGTAAAGGTCAGAAAAATCGAGCCGCGTAATAAAAGTTGCTACAATAGCTTTCTAAAGGTTATAGTGACACTGGTGTAATATACCTATATGTTAGAAATGAGCGCAGTATTTTAGAAATACGTTAACGTTGCATTGTTGTAGTAGTAAGTGGTAAGAGGATATGAATTTATCAATTACTAGCTGTGCCTGCGACTTCGTCCGCGTGGAATAGGAGACATGAGCGCAAGTAAATGGAGACATGAGCGCAAGTAAATGTAAATATTATACATTTACATGCGCTCATGTCTCCTAGATTTTTGCTCCTAAACCAAGCCTACCAAGTTTACGGAAATATTATAAATATTCTTTGATTTTTGAACCGTTTTAACAGCGCACGCAACGGAAACCCTCAAAGATGAATATTTTTCCCCGTTTTTTCCACATTTTCCATTGTTTCTTCGCTCCTATTAGTTGCAGCGTGATGTTATTTAGCCTAAAGCCTTCCTCGATAAATGGTTTATTCAACACAAAAAGAATTTTTCAATTCGCACCAGTAGTTCCTGAGATTAGCGCGTTCAAACAAACAAACTCTTCAGCTTTATAATATTAGTATAGATTCTTATGATTAAAGATTTAGAAGCTACTTAAGATACTTGCAACAATATTTATTTAATGCTGGCTTATATAACACTGGAAGAACCCTGGTTACTGCAACACAGGGAATCCTAAAGCAGCAGACAGGACCCCAATTTGAAATTTGAATTTGAATAATTTAGACACTTTTATATAATGTGAAAATGACATCATGTTTTTGAGCAAATAAATGTTTTTTATCTTTATCTTTATTACTATACTACATACATACATACTATATACTTAATACTTGTAAGTCTTTGCTTCCACCCTTGGGGAAGATCTCCAGTATCCGACACACAAGCTTCAGCTTAGTTCGGGGCTGAGGGTCAACCTCTGGGATGGATCCACTGATGTTTCATGAACATACCTATTATATTATTTTTTGTATCACCTGCACATTGTTTTTTGTAAACTTAAAGAAAAATAAATGAATTTTGTATTTTTATTTGTGCACTAATATGCATATTAGTTCACTAATTTCAGTAAACACTTACATGGATTGAAAGTCCTGTGAGTATATTCCAATTCCTACCTCTCAAAACTAAATATGTATATAGCATGATAATTAGCTTAGTTAAAAATCTCATAATTATCATCACCTCAGGCCACATATTAAGTAATTAATAGTAATTTTCTTTCGCTCGATCAAAAGGCATAAAAATCATCATCATCTCTAGCCTCTCCCAAGTACAAGATAAGAAAAGCCCGCGTAATATAACGGCCAACGGTTTCTAACGAATACTCTGACTGTCGTCTAGTAAGACGTTATATTTGCCTTGGTAAGGGTGTGTGTACACATGGTGCTGGCGTGTGCTAGCTGGTGTAATTATAGCTTTATAGAGGTAAGAGGTTTGATGATAACGTTGAAATAAAATTAAATTGAAATGAAAAAGAAAATGAAAATTATATTTTTTAACGAAATAAGTTTACATGTTAAAGGCATATCTATCGATTGCTTCACTAGGCTAGAAGCCTGTACCGAAGCAACCAGTTACCAGTTGACAAAAAATATTTATTTACGCCACACAATACCGAAACGTTATTGCTTATTTTGACAAAAAAACTATTTTTACATAGGCCACACTTACACCATGTTATATATTCATAACATCACGTGGATTAGGCTATGTGACTTATTAAACAAGTGATTGATAAAATACTACAAATGAATGTTGTAATGTTTGACCCATGACTGGCCATAGAAACAGAGGTCGCCCACCAATGCGGTGGTTGCCGACATTAGAATAACCGCAGGGAGCACCTGGATTCAATCTGCGCAGGACCGGGACGAGTGGTGTACAAGAAAAGAGGCTTATGCTCAGCAGTGGGCGATAATTGGCTAATGATGATGATGACGATTAATGTTGTAATGATTTTTCAATTTTAATAGTTGGTCCCAGTGATCAGTCCTAGTTCTGCACTCAAACCCTGTCAGAAGCCGTGAAAGAAGAAGGGCGGTGAGAAATCTCTCTATATCAAGTTAATTAGTCATACAAACTTACTTACCTATATGTCTAAGCGAGTGTGGCTTAACGGTTCCAGTGTTTGCTTTTTATTCAGACGCACCCTGGTTCGAATCCGGCCCTACACCAATGACTTGTTTTTTCAAGGTATGTGGGTATGTGGATTTGCACTCGCTTAGCGGTGAAGGAAAACCTCGTGAGGGAACCGATATGTTTGAGGACCACAATATCCGACGACATATTGACTTCCGTGGAAGGACCTGGGCGCCCATCACGGTGTATGTGCCTAAGAGAACTCCCCTAACGAATTAATTTTGCGGGGGAGTCACGACCCTCAGTCATGAGGAAATACGACTCACAGAGAGAGAGAGAGAGAGATATGTCAATTTTACGATGTTGGGCTGCACGGCCTTTTTAGTACAAAAACACTTCTTACGTATGTCATACTTTATTCCCATAATAAAACAACAGGGATAAAAAAACCTAGTGGTCATGATCGGAACCGTTGGTACAAAGGAAACGGGAGACAAGGGTGCGTAGGCAGGGACACCTGTGGATACTGCGACTATGAATGTTGATACTTATTTAATTCCTTTTAAACAACTTACAAAACACATAAGGAAATAAGATTAAGTAATTAAAAACTAAACCTTATAATAATCTTAAAACAACTATAAATTAACAATTATATAATCTTAAATGTGTACGAATATATACTGGTTGATACTTATAAACTAGGGCTATTTTATAACCACGCCATCTACTTCCTATTATTCGCGTCGTTTTCCTCACGGCTGAGGGTCGTGCCTCCCGCCACCAACCATCTTCTCCCGCACGATCTTGTGCCATCGAGTATCTTTTATTATGGTATTTTTTTTCTATATGCTGAGTGTGGAGCGATGGTTGCTTACGTGAGTGTTTTTTCTTTAGGTAAGTGGTTTTTTCATCGATTTCGTATTTGCTAGTAGCTACAAATAAAAATAAGCGAGTGTGGCGTAGCGGTTCCAATGTGTGCTTTTCATTCAGACGCAACCGGGTTCGAATCCGGTCCTACACCAATGACTTGTATTTTCAAGTTATGTGTGGATTTGCACTCGCTTAACAGTGAAGGAAAACATCGTGAGGAAACCGACATGTTTGAGGACCACAATATCCGAGGACATGTGTCTTCCGTGGAAGGACCTGGGCGCCCATCAAGATGTATCTGCCCAAGAAAACTCCCCTAGCGGATTAATTCTGCGGGGGAGTCACGACCCTCATGTCATGAGGAATACGACTCAAGAGAGAGAGAGAGAGAGAGAGATGGTAGCTACAATTTGGATCAAAATTAGTTTCAAATCAAAAATTAAAATTATTATCAAATAAAATTATTTACGTCATAAATCGCTAAGTTTTATTTTGGTTTTACACCTACACATTAGAATATATTTTGAAGTGTAGGTACAATCCAAATAAGTTACTTTGAATATTATTGCAAGTGTCAAAATGTTTAGTCAGACTACTTGTAATAAAATCGACTACGCTAAGGTGAGAGTCGGTTGAGAGGAAGCTGCAGAAGTGCCCAACATAAACCTATGGACAGTAAAGAAGTAAGCTTATTCACATTTTCACAAACTGTTTATAATTATTCAATACATTAAATTGGATGGAGCTAGCGTAATAAAAATAACTTAGTAAGCTTCAATATAAACAAAAAAACTTCAAATAAATGAAATATCATTGATATCAAATTTATATTTTCTCAGCCTTTAACTATCAAATGATTTCAAATCAACAATAAGAGTAAACTAACTTTCTTCTTAATGCAGTCTTGCACAGTTGCGCACCCCTGTCCCGGCGGCACCTGCGCGGGCGCACGTGCCAACTGTCCCGTATCCCTCCCCTCCCCCGTACCCTCCTTCCAGAGGCACCTCGGGCGCTTCGCCCTGGTTCCGATACATCCGGGAAGCTTTGTTTTGTTTTATCTAGTCTTATTATTTCTCATTTACTTTACAGAAGGATAAGGTAAAAACTATTCTATTTACTTTTTTTCCATCTCGAATTGAAAGCGGTGACATGGCTGATTATGTGGTAGGAAAAGGATTTAGGTTTCTTTCCAAGTTGGTATGATTATTAGTTTTTAAGTTAGCCTGGCTTCCTTCCGCTTCTTGCCTTTCTGTACACAAAAAAGTGCTGTAAATAAAATTTATCCAAGCTTTTTTGATAAACGATCAGCAGTGGACATGGACATAGATGAGAGGTTATAGAAACCTAACCTCTTAAAGTTCATTGTTACCGCTCGTGAGCATATATGATATAATATTACTTATGTATCTGTACATCATCACAAGTCACATCGTTGATGCGTCGCTCGCAGACATGCATTGACCAGCCAGTTATGGCGCCCAACCGTCCGGTGCTCGCCTTAAATACCTTCGCCAAATCCGTTGCCAACGGTCTCGCTGACCCGCCGACAAAACTGTATCAATGCATGAAAATACAAAGAGAATCATTAAAAAGAGACCATTCCTTTGTCTACCGGACACCCGTCCATACTTTCCCATAACTAGGCCGAAGGACAAAGCGTCGAACGTTACAATTCGCAAAGAAACTAGACCGTTCACACGCAAAAATTTCACCGATAGACGGACGTCCAAAACTCCTTTCAAAAAATAGGAAGGAACAATAAAATAGATTCGCGAAAGGGATTACTAATAATGCGATGTAAGAAAGGGGTGCTTTGTAAAGAAGAGGTCACTAGGGTCATCTAAGACGCAGGGATGACCCCGTCACTCAATGTGCACCAATTTTGCGTCTTTAAAGGGTTGTTTTGACCCCGGGTCGCGGGTTGGCTACCTGCTCCCGAGGGGTCAGTTTGACCCTGCCCAGTGAATACACAATTAAAACGAGACCATCTAACGGTTGTAATTCGGAAAATCGCGATAACCTTCCTTTTTAACACTGATTTGTGATAGCGATACGTCGGCTATTTGTAGTTGTTTAGATAATTTATATGCTAAAGGGGAAGAAGTAGAAAGTTATGCCACTAAAATTAGTTGCTGTGCATTTTTTTAACAAGCTCTGCTCTATTTATTTTACAGTCCTGTCTAATAGTTTCCGTTAAATTAACGGTTACTTTAGAAATAATAATAAAAAATTAAATATCATTGCTAGAATCTTGTAGAAAATATTATCAACCAAATTATGTTTGTACCTGTTAGCTGTTAGAGCCCATTGAGAATTTATATAAGTTTTCATTTATTATTAGGCTGTGGAAATGTTCTTTAAAAGGCTATATTTCTAGCGTCTCTAACACCTTGTCTAATATTCCAGCCCTGTTTGACGTATAACGGTCATACTTCAATGCAAACAGTCCATCTATTGTCCTCTTTTATTAAACCTTTGAAAGATTCGCCAAAGAATTGTGCCAACGGCAAATCAGTTCGGACAATGCCAAAAATAGAGCATAGAACACTTTCCCATAAAAATTGTATCGCGAAAGGGTGGTCATAGGAATAGATACCATTGTTATGGACAGTGAGAAATTTTTGCCAGTTTCTTTAAGTAGTTCACCATGCGTAAAGCGTCTCTGCAACAGCTAACCAAATTTGACGCGCATAAGTATGTAAAATAAGTAGGATGTTTTATATTGTTCACTTATTTGTGTTGAGTACGTTTTGATAAGAATACCAATAATGTTAAGCACACCTTGTTTGTTTTTTTTAACTTTAGAAATAGCTTTTGAGATTGGTTAACAGACTATACAACTTACACTACACACGAATAATGTATGCCACTTCCGAGTAATAACAATGTTTTTTTTGTTTTGTTATATTGTCTGTAAATGATGTGCAATTTGTAATACATATTAACGTGGCCAAAAATTTGGCACTCCTGAGTTCTACCGTTCGCAGAACTCTTACTTATTACAATGGGTCAGTTAGACCCACAATTTGGAGACAGTGGGCTCATTGTGGCGCGCCCATCGCAGGGTTATGCGAATGAGTTGGCGAGAACAATAGAGTGTCTTCGTGAGATGCTTGCGATGGACTTATTTACGTTTTGTTATGGTTTCTATGACGTTTGAAGTTTTATCTCGAATGTTAGTATTATATCCGGTATCTAGTACCCATGACACAAGCGTCTACTTAGTATGGGGCTAGATGGCGCTGTGTATGTGTATGCCCTTATTTTTTTTAAACGTGCGAGTTACGGATGATCTACATTCGTATCATAATCGTAAATATTTCTATGGTGCTGAATGTTGATGATATCAGAGGCCATTGAATTATAATTTTGTCATTACCACGTCTTTTATAGGTACTTATGTGAAAAAGAGTGAAATAACTTTACTAGATATAGGTGTAATGATGCTAAAGTAGTTTTAGCTAGCCTCTTATTAGAAAGCATAGTTCAAAGGTCAGTCTATCTACTTTAAATGCGTTATAATATCGTTTACCAACAGATCTTATTATAAATTAATAACAAACAGGTCTTGTAGACTACAAGCTACAGGTTTATGCGTATGAGCAGGCATTAACAATAAATAGCACTATATGTTGTCTATGGTTATATGACTAAAGGGTTTTTTATGGACATTTCACACATAGCAATGGCAAAAATACAAATCCTAGATAGTGTACTATTAGTAATCTCAATAAATCAGTCTTCTTTCTCGTGTCAGTGTTTTATAATAACTTTTTTATTGTATCATGGGTTTTCTAGACCACTACATGGCTATCGCAGGGTTATGCGAATGAGTTGGCGGGAACAATAGCATTCGAGAGATGTTTGAGATGGATTTGTTGTTTGGTTATGGACATGCGGCTTGTGTGGATGGTAACTGACGCAGGTGTGAAGCCATTTCGGCAGTGTTTCACAAATTCAGAAAGTTTTAACTTGGAAACTAAACGCATATCATAGAATAGAAACCATTGTAATGGAACTTCTATGATTGGTAGACAAGTTTTCTCTCATGTCGGTGGATGTTTGTCATTGGTCATTTTAGGCGTCTTTGACCGATGTCTTATTTTCGAGTAAAACAACCAACCTACCCAAATTTTATCCAATTCTGACAATGTTCCATAGATACGAGACGAATTAAGAACTTCCCTTTTAACAAATTTCGGTTCATATCGAAGTAGTTTCATATCTGCGACAGTAAGTTATTCAAGTTGATGTTTTAACGATGCTGTATCGCACGGGACTGAGTAACTTACGATTAACTTTATTGCTGTTTTACATACTCACTGATAGAATTCAAATACAGTTGGCTCTTTCGTCTGTCTTTAGAAATGTAAGTTATTTTAACACGAAAAGTTAAAACAACATTAAATCTATCGAATCAGACGGACTCATTTGATTAACTATCTTAACGGATGGACAAGTTTCTTAACTTTTTCTAATTTTAGATATAGTTTTTTAAAACTTATTTGGTAGTTTATGTTTTAATGATATATTGTAAAGTTTAAAATTAAAATAATTCAACACTCATCATCATTATCATCATCCACAGCCCTTGGGAAGTTCCCACTACTGGGTATAGGCCTCCCTTTGTATGTAAGAAAGAATATTGTTTAGGTACGCAGAAGGAAAGTTAAAGAATGCAGCCCGGGGCTATAGAACTTTGGCATAAACTCCACAATATAAAGCAACATTAATAAGTTAAAAAAAAATCGCTGCTATGTTTTTGTTTTGTTTTGTTGACAAACTTGGTAATGTATTATATTTTAGTATTTATTGCTGTAATTAATGTAAAATAATGTATACACAAAAGAGGGATATTTCGCGCGGGCGTAAACTGCCATCTCACGTCACAGGGTCCTCGATTCCTAGTGTGAGATGGCAGAGGATCCCAATGCACCAACATTACAGGTATGGCATGAATGTATATTTAATTAGTTTATAAGGGTGTAACTTAAGTTTTTGAAAAAAAAGAAATTTTGTATTTGTATTTATTTATATTAAATTCAATATTAGTAAATTCAATAGTTCATAGATAAATTAATTCTTTATTTACATATTTAATCTTGTCACTAATAAATTGAAAATTAAGTTCGTTAAACTAAATAAATACACATTAATTTATAATGTTAAGTTCACGACTAGTACATTTTCATAACAGAGAATCTTATAAGACCCTAGATAGAATTTGATAAACCAAATGCATAGAAGAACAAAGATATATTTTATACATACATATTTGTAAGTACATATGTATGAATTGTATTTATAATAATAATGTCACCAAAACTAAAACAGATCCTAAAGATGGTCTTATAGCTCCAATAAACTGCCAGAATTAGACCCATTTCCTTACTTATAAATAAATGGATAAATAATTAATTTCTAAACAAAATTCTACACTTCTATTAGAAAAAGCACGATTGTGGTTATTGTATTACATTATTGTATTTCATATTTTTTATTTATATTATCAAGGTAAGGACGTAGCTTCCTTGTTTCTCTCGAAGAATACATCTATAGAATAGAAGATTCTTAAATGAGCTACTTCAATACATAGTAAAAAGCAAAGTGGCTTCCCGCGTCTGTCCCTATGTCTGTAATTATATAACTACACAACGGATTTTGATGCAGTTTTTTTAATTGTAAGACTGATTTAAGAGGAAGGTTTATACGTTAAATACCGCGTGCGAAACCATGGGCAAAAGCTAGTTTTAAAAGTGTAAAAAAGTATGTATTTTTATTTTTATGTACATACATTTCCCCTTGTTTTCAAAGAGACGTCTCTCCCCCATTTTCTTGTCACAGATAACGAAACAAGCTCTCAAGGTGTGAACCGTTGACCTCAATCACCTACCAATTTCAACTACAACACGCCAATATCACCTTTATATCTAAGTATATAAAGACGATTATCGGACGTACAGTTATTCCTCTACACTACTCTACAGTCAACATATAGGTACCAATTGCAAAGATAATAGTTCAGTTAATAAAGACTTTATTTTTAGGAAGATAAGGATGATAATTGTCTGTTTTAATGGTAAAAAGTAAGTGTGTATTCGTTATCAAACAACGGGTTTTCTTATCAGTACGGTTTGGTGCTCAGCAGATGTGGTGGAAACAATCGATTATTTTGAATTGGTGCTTTGGTGTTTAGTTTAAATTTTTACTTAGATACGGTAAAGAATTTACTGGTAAGTACTAAATTTCGAGAAAGTTGCAAATAAGTTGTTTAAAGCGTACAATGTGTACATACTGTATTTTCTGCCAGGTCATCTTGTATACATATAATAAAGCTAATGAGGGTCGAAACTCATATGGAGTTTCGACCCCCAGCTTTATCATGTACTAGCTGTGCTCGCGACTTCGTCCGCGTGGAATAGTTATTTTGGGCATCATATTTATTTTTGTAAACAACCTCTTCAGCTTTATAAATTATAGCTGTTACCCACGTCTTGAGCCGTTTTCGCAGCGCAAGCAACGGAAGCCCTCAAAGATGAATAATTTTCCCCGTTTTTTCCACAATTTCCATTGTTTCTACGCTCCTATTTGTTGCAGTGTGATGTTATAAAGCCGGAAGCCTTCCTCGATAAATGATCTATTCAACACAAAAAGAATTTTTCAATTCGGACCAGCAGTTCCTGATTTTAGCGCGTTCAAACAAACAAACAAACCAACTCTTCAGCTTTATAATATTAGTATAGATTGAAGAAATTCTAAAACAAATATTGGGTTATTGTTTAATAGCTATTGGACGCCCGCGGCTTCGCTCGCATTATTTCGTAATAAAAAGTAGTCTCTCTCTCCCATTTCAATCCCAGGACCTTATACTACCTAAATACCAAAAATTATGAAGATCCAAGACAAACATTCTAAAAACTACTGAATATTTGATTTTTATTACTGTTCTCTTCTCGATTTAAAGTTTATTGATACATTTGTTTTTCGAATATCTTTTATGCACTGATTTTTGACCCAATTTAGCTTTATTATTATGTATAAAAAGATAGATTATATAAAGAGCTATCTACACATTTTTGTATGAGAAATTATGATGAACTTGGGAATGGGAATTTAGAAAAAAAAACATAATTAATCCGCTAAGCACATCCGGCCATTTATTATATTATCTTAAACAACCCCTCTGTTTAAATATTTCTTGTCTTGACCGTTTTCTTAAAATACTTATATACTATATATACACGATGAACAGTAAGGATAAATGTATTTTGGATAGATGTGTAATATGATGTGTTAACCGAAAAAAGGAAACCGAAAGATGTTTATTTATGAACTTCCAATATTTATTTAAGCAGTTTTTATATCAAGGGATACTGACATAAAGTCATCAAAGTGTTACACAAATTTACTATTCACCAATGTGCGTAGAGCATAGTAAACAATGTCTAAAAAACCTAGTAACTACATTTATGTGCAAAATAAAATGACTTAAATTATTATATGAAAACATATAATATTATGTACATATACATGCATTTGTCTAGATTCGAATAATTTTTACTTTACTACTACCTACTTACAAGTAGGTCACATTAAATTAAAACAGTCAGAAAATAACCATTCTCAATGTCTCATACTGCTTACACTGTCTTAACCCTAAAACACCGAAGCGCAGTCTAATGGACCCCTTGCAAAAAACAACGGACCATCGCATTGTCTAGGTGTCGCGGAACTATAGGATCATTGTATCCGGCGGTATCTGCCTCAGACCGGTTAATAACCGGTTGTAACCGCTTCCGCATAATGCTTTGTTTATGATAATTTGGCACTTTATTGTGATATGACAGTTTTTGTCTTCTTGTGACGTGGGATAGCGATTTAGGATGCTGCGGAGATTTGTGGTGTGTCAGATGTTTTGTGTACGGCGGTAGTATTAAATGGTTTATTGCATTAATCTGTTTGAAAAAAGGTTTTGTTTCTTTTTTACATATATATAGATTTTTTTATTATGACGGTTTTCAATATATAATTCAACGCAAATAAAGCGCGAATAGCCACTAAAAAATTGTGTAACATATCACACATGAATTTTCATTTTCTGTACAAAATAAGAATTCATATCAGTCATCTCAGCTTGTAAGTATAAAAGAAAGAAACATGATCTATAGGTTTAATGTTACAAAGTAGCAGCAGAGCTATAAATATGTATGCAAGTATTTATGTACAATACAAGATAGATTTACAAACGGCCTGCTCTCACGAAGATGTGAGTAATTTACTGTGGAATCACTCAATTAGTTTTTATTTGGAGCTGGCGCCCGTATATTATAACTGTAATTTGTCAATTACCACAGAAAACCAATTGTACTTGTTTAAATCTTTGAAGACATTAATATTTTAAAATCTTGGATAACATTCATCGTACTATTTTCACCAAACAACTTCAATTCATATCTGGCAGTTTTTTCGCACTCGATTTAATTTAAGACCAACTACAAAAATCCCAATTTGCGTTTCCCATCATCTATAGCTTCCTATTCTCTTCAATACATTTCTATGCTAGTCCAGCTGCCGTCCAAGGATCCTTTCTTTATCTTCACAAAGGATTTGCGAGACCGTTACGTGCAATATTTTAATTGCTCATATTTGCATATGCAGTATTATGCAGCGTTGGGTCTGAGAGACACCGCGCGACCTTTTGAGGGTTTTTTGGCTATGATTGATAGCAAGTGGTCATGCTAGAAGGGTGAAATGTGTGCTCAAGAGATTAGCTAATGTCTTGCGAAAATGTTCGCGGGCAGATGTGAGAATTTGCAAACATTAAAATGGATATTTACCTACCGAAAATTTGATTTTAGCTGATTGATTGATTGAAAACTCCAAAGTTTGGAACATCGCCGCAAGGTGGCCAGTCTGTCGGTCTTTTATCGAATTCATTTCGGAGAGTGTGCAGAGGAGCTACATGAACTGATTCCCTCAGCTCCCTTCTATAACCGAACAAGCAGAAAGTCCGCAGGTAGACGCCGTTTTATGGTGGAAGTGCCGAAGTATCGAACACAGCGCTTTGCTTCAACGTTTATTGTACGGACGGCAAAGCTTTGGAACACTTTACCAGAAGCTGTGTTTCCTGCGAACTACAATCCAGGGGTTTTCAAATCTAGATTGATTTAAGCTTCTCCATTTCATGGATATTTCAACATTATTTGTTTGATTAGCCTTAGACTTTGATTAGAGACTGTAGGTACATATACTTACAATGACACATTTGTTGATAAAATGATCTCATGACCATGCTTGCTTTTGAGACTATTCGAGTCCTGATTTCCATAAGCCACAGAAGTTTTGCAAAGCGCAACAGCCGATGAAAAGATCTCGACACGACAGCATACTTAGTTAGTCCTTCACGATAAATGCGTTAAGGCGAGGCATTTTCGCGCGAACTACGATTTTAGGAGGTGAGGTGTGGGGGGCCGCCCGCGCGTCTCACTCCGCGCGCTGTCCATTTCTCGTAACGTTAGCACTACGCCACAGTATAAATATTTCAGCTGTTATACTATGATCAACTTCTATTAATGTAAAATGTTATTTTTGTCAGTTTTAAATAAGCTAAGTAATAATTTATTACTTTATATCTATAAATATAAAACAAAGTCGTGTTTGTTGTTTGAAAAAAAATACATTGGTTATATTAATAAAATTGCCGTGAGTTTGTATATTCGCTGCTTAGATAACATGCAAAAAAAAATATCACCACATTTATTACGTTTATTATCGTATACATTCTGTTTGGATCTGTTTTTAGGGTTCCGTACCCAAAGGGTAAAAAACGGGACACTATTACTAAGACTTCGCTGTCTGTCTGTCTGTCCGTCCGTATGTCACCAGGCTGTATCTTATAAACCGTGATAGTTAGACAGTTTTTTTTTAGAAGATGTATTTCTGTTGGCGCAATTATTTTATTTATTTCGAACAAATACAGTCGTAACAACAAATAACAACAAATATAAATTACCATAATTATTACGTTTATGATTGTATAAATTCAGCTTTGTTCTGTTTTGTGTATTACGTGACAAACTAATGATGTTATAATATACTCACTCATCATTGATATTATTTTGAGATAATTTATCATCACATTCTGCAAGTCATTCTTTATCAGCTGTAGAGTTTATAGTCAATAGTAAATAATATAAAAAATAAATAGATCGGCCTATTTTATGGTATTATTGTTTAGTACATGATCCACTTACCCATCTGTCGTTGAAGTATTGAAATTCACAGGTTGCAATTCTACTAATGGACTGGTAGTATTAGATACTCGTGACTGCTTTTTCGACCTAAATTAATTAATTATAGGGTACTCGTACATAGGTACATACTTTTGGTCATACTGATATAATTTAGTCTGTGGCAAGTAATGACGAAAATTTACGAAATCAACTAAAATTATAGAAAATTCTCATATACCTGAGGAGAAACATAAAGAATAAAAAAATTGGGCCACTTTTAGAAATATTGTTGCGTGCTTAGTAATTTTACTTTAAAAAAACGAGTAAACTTCATAATTTTACTATAAAAGGGAGTAATTTACATACCGTTTCTTATAGTTCTCTTTCCCTGTCCTTCTTTTAGATATTAACACTGATTTCTTTCTAACTTTATTTTTTTTATTAGCCATTTTCAATTATTACACTGTGGCAAGAATGTAAGAACGGGCGGAGAAAATTTGGCACAGGTCTAACGTTGGCAAGCGCCCGATTGCGACTGATGGGGTAGCGGGCGGCGCGGCGTCTTGTCAAACTGCTGGGAAATATTCAAGTTTTGGGATTAATAATTAACTCAAAATTATAGGACTTTAGTTGAAACCCAAATTTTAGCAGGTTCTCTGTAGTATTTAAAGAGAAACATTTCTATATAAAAATGATGTGTAAAGTCTGAAATTTTATTAATGAGATATTCGAATTAGACTTTTACATTAAGCTGTCTTTGGATTTTTTTATGATCGAGTAAAGTATACCCTATCGTGTAAAAAATTAGCACATTCCTCAGACAATATCCTTAAGTATATTGTATATTTTTTGCAAGACCGATATTAAGGAGTAAATACCTAATAAATTTGATATAGTAAAACGTTTTTCTCCGCTTTTTCACTGGTGACTCGCCTTAACTTACTATAAAGAAAAGAGAAGAGTTTTTAACATACGGCAAGTTTAATAACTTTACACTTAATTAAGATAAGGTAATAGTTCTATCTTCAATTTCTTATTGAAAATTGGAACAAATCAATGTCCACGCATTCAAGATGCACTCTCGCTTTATTATCCTCACACTTTTTATACAAACGATTGTTTGTGACAAAATAGACGATGTTAAACATAATTTAACAACAACTGTTGAAAAAATAACAACAAATGTGGAAAAAATAAAAACCGATAATCAAACAATAACGACTATTGTTGACAAAGAACTGTTAACAGAAGATGATATTATTAAGAAATACAATTTTTTCGAACCGCAATTTGAAAATGGCGGACAAATGAGGTTCAAGATTATGACAACGGTGACAAAGAAACCAACAATCCTAAATTCTTCAAAGTTTGTAAATAATGGCCAAATGAGATTTAAAATAATGTCAGCTTTAATGCGTAGAAGAAATAAAAGGAAGGTGTTACATAACCAGGAATTAGTGTTTGTAATTGTTAAAATACCTAATAATTATTTTTTTAAAAGAGCTTTGGATAGAGATTAACAATGTGTAACTGTGTTTTTTCATAACGTTTTTACGTTTTGAAACAAGATATTGTATTTGTTTTGTTTGCTCCAATAAATGTATTTCTTTCTATTTTGCTTTCTTTTATATTTTAGATATGTGTTATTATTTTCGATAGTTGTTGTTAAATGTTCTTTTTTTAAATGAGTGTAACTATATTTGCCAATTAGTTTTTTTAAAGAAAATGAGCACATTTACTTGATTTTGTATAAAATTCCCAACAAATTCATCTGATATCAAATATCGGATACCTATCCAGTTGTAATTGGATATTATATAAAAAAATTACGTTCTTATTCAAGAACATTACAATACAAACTCCATCTTGCAACGAGAAGACTTCCCTTCAATCACTCTTGACCATTGAGAATTACCCTTTAACCCGGTAACACGAGCTGGGGTCATACAGAGCTCTCGGACAATGGTCAAAACTTCACAAAAAATCCGATTGGTCAGATCGCACAAAAGATAAGGTGACCCCTTCAAATTACCACGTTCTTTCGCTTGACCTTAAAAAAACAACCCTTTGTATGGATTAGAGGTGTAACGGTGTATGGGATTGTATGAATTATTGTATGGGTGAATGGCGGTGGATGGAATGGCCATCTTTTTTATGGAATGTTTACAATAAGCAAGGGAGAAAAGGTCTGTTCTTGTGTTATAGCATCTGCTAATCACATTATATTACATTTTGGTATTGTGCTTGTTTAAATAGTAAATTTTATTTGTCGATTTTAGTATTTTGTTACGGTAGTAATTTGATACTGTCAATCAATATTTGTATTGTAGTAATAAAGCGTTTTGTTCAAACTACAATCTAAGGGTCTTCAAATCTAGAGTTAAAACAAAAAAAAAACACGTACTTATAAAAAAAACGATTTTCTCTTTTTTACTCATTCAATACTGTTTTTTTGTTTGACTTACATGCAAGTGCCTACATACCAACTTATTAGGTGTCTAATATATTGATTTTCGAAGCACAAAATATCGAACTGAAGGCTGAGAATAGCTTCAGGCCTTTTAGACCCAGCAGGTTCCGATAGAGGGTTAGTTTGGAAAATACCATTGAAATTATGCTGTTATAAATAAAATAATTATTTCCTTAATATTTTTTTTAGAAGAGACTGTTTATGTATTATTTAATATGTCTAAACAAGGTTTTTTGGTTTATAAGAGTATACTTTATATTTTTTAGCGACTTAAAACAACTGATTGTTTACTTTTAAACGTTTTTAGTGAAAAACTTGAGTAATAGTACATCTAACATATTTGATAAGTAGATGAGTGTTAAAAATCTCTCGACACCAGAGTTGGCTACTCTCATACGAACTTACTTACTTTTTACTGACAAGTAAACAAATACCCTTCATAAGAACCATTTAATATTTTTGCATCTATAAACGTAACACATTTTTTCCGCCAGCTTCTTTGAATGTGCACTCTCGCGCAATGATCGCACAAATAGAGATGAGAAAATAAAAGTAAAGCAAGAAAGAAAGAAAATATTTCGTTTCATGCACTGCATGGGCGTTCACAGAAATTGCTGTAATTTAAAAAAAGTTAAAAGCTGTTTATAAAGAACCAATTCCCAGTTTGGACTACTAACCACATATCTAAATGTTCATTTTATAAAATAGATATAAAATGTAAATAGCTTTTATTTCGGATTCTTCTGTTATTAATAAATTGATTCAATTAGTTAGTTAGTTACTAGTTACAATATAAAATTTCAAATATTATTGTAGAACTTCATTAAATTAAATGGCCATAAGTGGCCATACCAACTTGTTTTAAACATTTCGTTATGATGCACCAATGTTAGAAGCTTTCATTAAATATATGTAATAGTTAATTAAATTTGACTGCTCCGTTAGCTTAGTTGGTAGTGGCTCTGCCTTCTAATCTAGGGGTGCGGGTTCGATTCCCGCATAACACAAGTAATTATGAATATTAAAATTTGTAATTACTTGTGTTGAGTCTGGTCGTTTCTATGTAAGTATAATAAGTATGTATTTACAAAAGAAAAGTATATATGTATTATATCCGTTATCTAGTACCCATGATACAAGCGTAAGCTTAGTATGGGGCTAGATGGCGCTGTGTGATATGTCCTGAAATATTTATTTATTTTATTTGCTATCACATGTAAAAAAATTGGAGGAAAATAATAAGCAATGGTTATTGTAATTTTAAACAAATATCAATTGCAATATTAGTTTGTGATACATAGACACATTGCAATATTAGTTGTTCCATGCCAATAAAATAACCCTTTAGCGCATTTCTAATATTCAATATGCAGAAATTACGTATTGCTGATTGTCTGTCTGTTTGTGTATGCATGAGAACTAGAGATGAGAGTTATGTGATGAGCTATTAGCATATCGAATTGTTTTGCTTCTTCTTCTGACATTATCTGGAAATAATTACATCTGAGGTAGCAGTTTTTCTGGTAATTTATTCAAATGTTTCCATAGAAACCAAAATATTTTTTGTACAAAACTACCTACACTTACTTTGAAAATATATTACATCTATCATTGACGTTGCTTAGGGCGGCTTGATGACCTCTTGACACCACAGTTGGCCACTCTCATTCGATAAGAAGAAGAAAAATAATAGACATTACTTATTTTCTTCATCTGAAATTATCTGGAAATATTTTATGAATAAATGGATATTATTGAAAAATATGTAATTACATCTGAAATAAAAGTTTTTCTGGAAATTGATTCAAATTTGTGTCCAGGGATACCAAAACATTATTTGGACGGAACTGCCTACTATATTATATACTTACTCTGAGACTTCTTCTTGTCGAGAGCTTGTACAAAAAAAAGGATACTTAAAATAGGTTCATAAACAGAGGAGTAATTGAGTAACATACATATAAAACTTCTTTCAGACGAATGGAGAACCAAAGTTAAAGTCAAAGTCAAAGTTATTTATTGATAAGTTCTTACAGCCTCCTTTTTTGAAGTCGTTTAAAAATTAAGACAGTTACGATAACGAGTATAACATATCTAGCACGAAATAAATACTCGTATTAAAAGCAAAGTGACGGATTAAAAAATAAACACTCATTATAGTATAGGAAGGCTCAACCAAGATCGCATGTGCGAATGTCACTTAGCTAAAAAATGCCTAGTTGCTAAAATACTAAATGCCTCGTACCAAAAAATACATTTCCCCATAAAACCTTTGTTGTAGAAAATATTCAGAACACAATCCTCCCCATCCCCATCCCGACAGACGCCGCCGAGTCTCACTCACACATACACACTCACACACACAAGCACACACAGATAGTGTCCGTGGAGTGACTCACCTGAGGTAGGATTATTACTGCGGTGTATTCTGTGGCAGGAGGGTGTTTGTAGGGTGACTGTAATTTGTTATGGTGAGTGGATATTTTAATCATCTAGTAGATGTTCACAGGTTTGCATGTTATGGGATAAAATTTTATCACGATTTTATTTTTTTTGCGAAAGATAGGTTTGCGTTCGACTACAGCCTACCTGATGTTAAGTATTACGTATTCACAATTAAATGGTTTGAGAGTCAGTCAAAGATCTTTAACCATCGATAGCATAGCATGTCATTTCACTGTTTTTATTACCACAATACAAGAAACAATTAGTTTATAGGCAAGCGCCCTAGATCATAAGCTACAACGTGATATCAGCAGAGTTATACTCAAGCGTGAGCCTAAACAAGTAAACATGCATAAAAATTAAATAAATGCGAAAGTCAGCATCATGACGTCATCGTCATTTGCGAGACTGACAAATACCTTTTCACGGAAAATAGCTAGAAACCGATATTACGCAATAAGTCCCGCTGTATTTTACTAAATTGGATGTAATTCCAGTACAGGTATGCACAGTGTCATTTGTGCGATCAAGTCTAACTGTCAACTGTCAAAAAGTCTCTATCCATCTGCAAGGCATGGTGTCCCCAGGTGAGCATTTAGCTTGCATATCGATTGTCTCCCCGCGGCAGGTTGTATGCAGCTAACCAGATACATGGCTTATGCGGGTTTGCTGCCACTTTGGGACATGAAAACTGGATGTAAACGACAATGTCGCTTGTGGTGGTGTCGTTTCAGACGACTTGGTTATTAGATATATAGATTAACGCTTTATTGGACACAAAAACACAAAGAAATACTTTCAGAAGACTTGATGACCTCCTTTTTTGAAGTAGGCTAAAAACAAGGAAAAATATTATAAATCTAGTGTATTGTAGTTGAAGGCGATATTTTATAGGTTATTAAACTGGATGTCATTTTAGCACAGTGTCGCTTGTTCAAGACACTGTTCTAGAACTGGCTGTTTGTCTAGTACGGCAGTCGTTAAGCCATGTCAGAGGTCCTTAGGGCGGCTTGATTAACTCTCGGCACCAGAGTTGGCCACTCACATTCGACAAGAAGGTCACTTAAGGCAAGAGATCAGCCGAACTGGTAATTAAAGGTCTTACGACACTTGATGAAGTCTGCGACAATCCGGGATTAAATGTTGCTTTTGTTTATCCAAGGTTTAATCAATTCGCACACCATTTCGATTATCGGACAAATTAGTTCAGCCATGTGAGGGGGATACCTATATATTTTAGTGTAATTTTCGATGGTAGGATATAGTAAACTAATTCTTCCTATTCCTGGAAATAATGATGTGGTTAAGAAAAACACTTAGCAACAGTCAATGAGTCAATTGCGTATGAACATTGATTTGAATGAACCCTAGACCGCAGATGTACCTATCTAAAGAAATTGCATACAATATACCTATATGTATAATGTATACCACAAATCAAATGCTCAGTTTGTAATGAGTCATAAATATCAACTCATTAGTAGTTTTACACACATATTTAGAGAAAATAATTACATATTGTTTAACATTATGTTTTTGAATTTCTTATTCATTTCATCATGATATTATTACATAAGTAGCCACTATTGGGTGATGCCTGGTAACCTCATTGCTTTCCTTTCACCTTGGATATAGCACGTGTGGTTCAGCACGACCGTGTCCTGCGACACAGGTTCGACCTAGTGCAGAGCGCGGCGTGTTTGTTCCGCACGATTGCAAGTTCATTTCATCTGTTACCAGGCGTCAGCTAATCCTATATATTTTATTGACTAGTATGTAAGCTTGGATTGTATCCTTTCATTTATCTTAAGGAAGAGCCTGCACTTCACAACACAGGTTATCCTAGTGTGGAGTGCAGTGAACATGTAATAGTTCATAAGTTATATAAATAAATAATTTGAATTTGAATTTGAATTTGAAATTACCGATTGTAATTGTTTCTTATCTGTAGACTAGATTCAAGATAACGCGCAGACATTTTTATCAAAATAGCTGAACAAAACCTAAGTAAAAAACTATTATACTTAGATGAAATTAGAACTTAGCTACGTACTACCTATGTAATTACTTTTGGAAATTTGCGTTTATTTCATAATGAACGTTAAGTGCAACTGAAGTCAGATCATCTCACTAGTTTTATAAGGACACTGCGTCAGGTCAGTGACCTCATCTTAGTTCACAAGCATCTCAATTAGGTATATTACGAGCAAGTACCTAAGTTATAGTTATGTATAACAACGTATACTTACTGGGTTAGTTGCTACTGACAAAAACTTCTGAAAAGCATTGCTGCTGCTTAGGGTGTAACACGCTTACCTAGGATATACATTTTAACTCTAGATTTGAAGACCCATGTACCCAGGTTTCTAGCGCGCTTGCCTAAAAAAACCGGCTCCTTTTTCAATGAATTTCCGTTGTAATTCACAGGTAACCATGTACAAGTAGGTATAGTTGTACACAATAGAATGATGGTGGACCGGTCATGCATTATATCTGAGAGTGCTGTGACACACTGCGCTTACGTAAATCTCACGTACCGTTGGACCCGGCCTGCTGATTATGGTTGACACTTGGACTATTTAACAATTTTATAGGTGTTTTCCGAGAAAGGACCTGGGCACCCACCACGTGTATCTGCCCAAGAGAACTTCCATGACGAAGGAGTCTGCGGGGAGTCACAACCCCCAATCATGAGGAAATACAACTCAAGAGAGACATGTTTTCGAATCGTATATATTACTGAAGGTCATGATTCCCCTGTAGATTTTTTTAATTAGGGAAGGTTTCTTGGTCAAGCATCGCATGGTCAGATCCTTCCACGGGAGACGCACGTTCTCAGATTTTCTGGTTCTCACAGACAGGAATTACTATTAAGTCGCTGAAGCAAAAGCTGTAAAAAATGTGGTTGAATAAAATTAATCTTATACTGTTGCTTGATCACTGGTCGAGTCGTTAATCAATCCAGTCTAAAATGGTAGTAGAAAATCTTGCAAATTATTATACAGAAAAAAGGGAATAAGCATACTAAATTTTCACTAAGATTAGGATTTTTCTGGGAATCTAATTTGATTATATATTTGTCCCAGTGCAGGAGGTGAACCCGCAGACGTAAACGATGCGTTAAGAAGATTGCTAATCAATCACAATGTAAGAAGGTTGTTGAAAAAAATGCGCCTGAACTTCTGAACTTAACGTGTGTTTCTATCTCAATAATAAATGCTACGTTCATTTGTCATCTTGTTAAAATTTACGCACTTGACAACCATAAACAAACGATCTGTGTGTCGAGAAATCTTACCGTACCATAGAGCTTGAGATAATAGAATTAGAGGTACCCCGCGGCTCCCACGGGTATCAACTTACATATGTACTCACATTACTTATTTTGTACTTAGCTGATACGTTACTTGTTCATACGATTCTTGGGATTGCTACTTAGTATTTTTTTTGTTAACTTGAACGGATTTGCACTTGGCCATAGTTTATTTATTTACTCTGGATCTGATGATAGATGGAGAAAAGAGTTTTGCTTATTTATTTTTGCAAATATCTGCGAAAGTATACAGAAAAGATTTGGTTTTTATTGTTGTTTTCTTCAATAATGATATTTTTTAATTTTTGAGGAATTTTAATAACCTTATATTATAACAAAATATTGTACTAATGATGGAATGTAGGTATTAAAGCCGAGGTTAATATATCATTAGTGATTTTAGTGAATTACTTACTTACCTTTTAGTAACTGAAAAACTTACTGTACTTACCAATATTAAACTGCGACATTTTATTCTGTGAATAAAATATCATAATGCAACTTAAGAAGATTATTTTATTTTGATATTCATTTATTTGAAACTATTTTTATTTTTTACAATATAATTGTATGTATAAAAAAAACAAATATCATAAAAAACTTAGAACTAGTGATGCCGCCGGTAACTAGTAGTTATTTATTTTATTATTATTAAGAGCCTGTATAGTCCCATTGTTGGGCAAAGGCCTCCCTACCCGCTTTCCATTTATTTCTATCGAGTGCTATTGTATTCCAGTCTGATAGGTTTTTATCCAGGTCGTCCTTCCGTCGCTTTCTGGGTCTGCCGCGGGGTCTTTTTAATCTCTTACTTGGTAGTGGCTCTGCTTTCTAATCTAGGGGTGCGGGTTCGACTCCCGCATAACACAAGTAGGTACATATGAATTTTAAAATTTGTAACTGTATGTGTTAAGTCTGGTCGTTTCTATGTATAATAAGTACATATGTATTTACAAAAGAAAAGTATGTATGTATTATATTATATCCGTTATCTAGAACCCATGATACAAGCGTAAGCTTAGTATGGGACTAGATGGCGCTGTGGCCAAAAAAAAAATAATGTCTCCACAACAACAAGTTTAGTCTAGGCGCAGTAGGCAAGTTTAAAAGTTAATTGCTTCCTTTGTTCTCAAGTCTTTAATCTAAACGATTAAAGTGATGTCTCTATTATCAATAACAAGGCGCGCCCTCAATACCTGTCTAGCATTCTCAATCATTCACAGTAAGTACTAATAGGAGTAATAGGCCCTAGGTTTTTGACCTGACCGACTCATCAGACATTAACCCTTATATCTTAGTTAGTAAAGACGCTTTTTGGAACCCTGTCATATTAATTTAAAGTCAGTTTAGTTTTAATGAGTTGTGAATCTGAATGTTGTGCTAGTTTCGCTTTTGACTTTCTAGGTGTAAAATATCAAATGTTTGTAAAATAACTAGCTGCACCCCGCGGCGTTGCCCGCGTTAATCCTGGATAAAAAAGTAGTCTTTTTGTTAACCCAGTACTAAATTTCATCTAAATCGTGTACGAGTATGATGTATGTATGTGTAAAGTATTTACAAATCTTCTAGTCTATTTTTAATAATAATAATAATGACTACGGCGCTACTGATGCCTTAAAAATACCGGGTGTAAGACCCGTGATTCTGTAAGGATGAATAAAGAGACATAATAATAATAAACATTTATTGCAGACCATTATCTGTCCATATTATGTTAAAAAATAAAAGTATACAAATTTGGAAATATTTATAGTTATAAACTCCCTGTTTCTTATTATGTTACTTTTAACTTATTGTTTTTTAATTTATACAAATCTCCCTTTTTTCCCTTGCAGATTGTAGTAACCTGTATTAAAATTTAAAGTGACATAGTACTAACAAGCAGTTTGCTAAATGAACCATATTTGTATGAAAATGAATTGTTGAGCTGATTATGGTTTGCATACTTCGATTTGTATGGGCTGCCGAAAATGATTAGAATTGATATTCAAAGCGGGTAGGACGAGTAACGTATTTTGATACGTTATTTATAATTACATTTATATGGAACTAGTGGATGCTCGAGGCTTCGCTCGCATTAAGAAGTAAAATTTGCATCCCCTATTTCACCCCTTTATAAGTGGCATTTCCAAAAATCCTTTCTTAGCGGATATCTACGTCATAACATCTACCTTCATTCCAAATTTCAGCCCAATCCGTCTAGTGGTTTGGGCTGTGCGTTGATAGGTCACTATATCAGTCAGTCAGTCAATCAGTCAGTCACCTTTGAGTTTTATATATTTAGATATTAGTTTAGGAATCTTCTTAATGCTTTTAAGGTAGCCTTAAAAAATAGAACAATGCTAAAAGGAAAACTTGTTTTAATTAAAAAGAATCGGGCTTACTGGTAAGTGGTAACTAACACATAAGCTTTTAAGTTTATGGGTTTAGAATCTCAAAAGCAAGAACTTTAATACAACAAATTTTGAAAATTTACAAAAAATGAGGTGTTTAAGATGTTCCATAAAAATGGTTTAAATTTGAATTACGAATACACCAAATTATGATAACATAATATTAACACAATTAGGTACATAAGTCTCTTTATCTACACTAATGTTGTAACATTCTACTTATGTTTCCAATACTTGACTTATAATTACTACTGTTATAGCGCAGACAACAAAACACTCAATTTAAGCAATTTCACATGATGGTATAATATCCACATCGATATCGTAATAAGTATCTCATTATAACATCAATAAAACGCGACCAACTTGATTGCAGGGCCAATCAGGTTGGTCGCGTTTTATTGATGCGCGCAGCTGCGCTCTCATTGGCTAGATTTTAATGCCGGCAAAATCACTGTGACAATACACGTACGCGTGAATTTAATTTAATAAATTAAAAGTTAAAAATGGATAGCGAATTAGTGAAGATAAAGTAGTGTATGCAACTGCATATAACACGGGTATTAAAACACTCGTTACTATTATGAAACTCGCTGCGCTCGTTTCATAAACTCACACTCGTGTTTTAATACCCTTCATTATATGACAGTTGCATAAACTACTATTATCTATTCTACGTGTTACTTACCAATTCTCAACTTTTTAAGGTCAAACCCGATATCCAGTAGCGAGCACTCAGAATGACAATACGTTGAGTATTTCTTTAAAAGCCTACAATTTGAGAGGACGTTATCTTAAGAGCCTACCGTTTTACGAGGCCAGAGATAGGCCAGTGGTTAGTCGCATACTCGGGAGATGAATGCAACATCCAGTGGCTATAGGAATATGTAGAAATGGAGATACATATTTATTTAGCTAGAGAAGGAGTGACATATAAAAATAAATAGTCAAAAAAAATATTAGTACGATACCTTAATTGGCAAACCAGCTAACTCCATTTGAGTAAATTTTTCAGGAGAGACTTAAAACTTCACGCTTAGTGACCGTTACGATACAAATCACACAATGAAAATAATTTTGGTATTAAGTGGAGTTGGCTGGTTTGCCAATTAAGGTACTTATCGATTTATGAAATTCTTAAATCTAAGTATGTACAGTTTTAGAATTTGCATTTTTTAAATTTATTCTAAGAATATAAGAATGAGAATAAAATAAATTTATTGTAACATGAAACTTAAAAATAGACACATAATAAAAGACAAGAGTACAATATAAGAAGTTTCATGTCACAATCCGTTAATATATCAGTATTCCGTTTTAAGCTTGTTTTTATAGGTATTACTTTATATTTGTCTAAAGATTACATGTACAAGTGTTTCATTAAATGTATGCCTTGTCAATTGCTGGGAATTTTTATATTCGTCCTAAACACATTAAATTAAATGACTCGAAATCAACTTATATGTCAATGAAGCTTTATAAAATTTATAATAAAAACACAAAAACAGTTTCAAAGGGGCTATTAAAATAAACAGTAAACCTACAGTTGCTAGTTGTATGAACATATTACTAAACTTAATACTGTGTTTGAGGTATTGGCCAAGTTTTGATAGACATATCGCCAGAAATACGTGGTTTGCTCCTAAATTGTTTATATTAATGTCAAAAATCAATCAATCAATCAAATATTCTTTATTGTACACCAAAAAAAGAACACAATTAACATAAAGGTGGAAGGTAATCAGGGACATTGGGCGACCTTATCACTAAAGTGATCTCTTCCAGGTAAACTAGTTTGGACAACACTAGAAGAAATCCGTAAAGCTGGCGTACTTAACACAATATTAAATAATTTAAAAATAAAACACAATAACAAATATAACATTCAAAGTAACAACATACAAACATACTTACACATAAAACTACATATTACTGATATTTAGAAGAAATATAATATAAAAATACTTTCTAAATCCTTCCTAACACAACGCCACCTCGTCCAGTTTGCTAAGTCTACAACCGGCGCGTGCGCACGAGATAATAGCGTCTGCTGATAACCGCTAAAACGTCCGCCACTCGCCACACCTAGAGATAAACGCATCTTTGTCTATCCATGTGGAATCACTGCATTCTTTCTCCAAATACTCAATACAAGGTTTTTAGAGTAAAAAAGGTTCGGAATTTTGTAATTTTTTACTTGAGATAGATTTAAAGGTATCCCTTTTAAATCCATTTATTCACTTTAGTACAACCAAACATAGTAAGTGTTGCCTTAACAGGAGGATAAAAATACTTCTAATTCAAATTCAATGAAAATTAAGAATATATATTAACTTTTTAATAATAATTAAGATTGATTGATTAAAACGATACAACTTACATACTAAAATATAAAAACAAGGGAAGAAAAACTAAACATACTACTTCTAACTACTACAAAAAGGGGCACTTAGAAAATCTTTAAAAAAGCCTAAAGATAATCTAAGTGCTCCAGCCCACTACCAGAGGGCAGCGTGCCCAGCAGGTAATGCGGCCAGTAGGCCGCATTACCACGCTGGATGGCAATGCTGATACGTTGAGCCAGAAAAAGGCCAGCATTTTGGTCAACTTACATACTTATACATTTACTTACCTAAGTATTAAATTTTAGTATTATATAATGGTAAATAATTAGATTTTAAAATAACAATAATCAAAAATTTAACTATTTTATTAGTATTTTTTTTTCATTTTACTCGAACGTCCCACGTATATCCGAGATAAAAACTGCCATATATTCACGATTCTGTCACGATTTAGCCTATTTTCAGGCATGTTCAGCCGTTTATGCACTAACTTTTAGTAGATTTCCTCTAAGCAGGCGTGCTTGATCGTAGACTACGTTGCTTAACATCAGGCGAGTTGTAGACAAGCGTGAGCCTATCAAGTTAAAAAAAAACAAATAGCCTTCATATCATAAGTCTGAAGCGCGATACATACACATTTAATTTCAAACGATAATGATCATAATGAAAGTCGTCATTTAATTCCGAGGCGGCTGTATACAATACAATGCGGTTTGAAACAATGATCCAAATTGTATCAGGTATGGTTCAGCCGAGTACAATGATCCCTACCTTACTTGATTATGTAATTAATTACTCTAGATGGCGCTGTGTGCAATGTCTCGGAAAATATTTATATTTATTTATTTATTTTTACTCAGTCACAAACGCATTCACTATATTATAATGTAATTAAATGAACTGAATTTGAAGATCAAATATTTTTTTTTAGCTTGTACGGGTTTGGACTTGGCCATAGTTTGCCTGATAGCAAGCAAAGGCAATGGCCTAAGTTTTTTTTTTCTTTTTTTACAATTTGAGAACTTTACATTAGGTTTAATTTATTGATTAAACTTAAATAATTGTGAGATACAATCTATCTGGTATGCGCACTAGTTACAGAACTGTATTGTGATGGAGCTGCTTACCCGGTAAAAAACCGATCACTCTCGCTTTGAAGATCGCTGGATTATAGTTCGTGGGGAACAGAGAGTCAGGCAGGGAGTTCCACAACCTTGCGGTATAACCATAAAACTATTTCTCAAACTCCAATTACTATGACTACAAATACATATCTATACATAATAGAGATGTATATATCCCCATTATACTTATCTGTTAACTTCAAACACCTCTTATCTAAACTTAAATCATAATGCCAGCGAAAATGGTCTTACCATTGTTTCTATTATACCTACCATCTTTAATATCCATCTATAAATATAAATCACACAATTATAAACCTTATTTCAAAGATTTTAAGAGCGAGGTATTTATTTTTTGATTGTAAAACAAGTTAGTATTGTGCATCAAGTCAATGTTCTAAGCACTAAACGTATTTAAAAGGTTTTGTATGACTTGAATTTCAATGTTTTCTGACTATTTGTAGAGTTAGTCATTATATTATTTAAATGGTAAGTCAAGACATTCTAATTTAGATATTTTATCTGCCTACTCTTAGCACCGATAAAAAAAATAAGTTCGTATGAGAGTTTACAAACACCCCAAGGGCCTCTGAAATGACTTAAAGCCTGACGTAGTAAGAGAGACAGCGGGGACCTACAATGAAGTGTCATTCAACCCATAGAACCGGCCTATTAACACCACTGGTCACCCATCCAAAGACTGACCGCACACATACGCATGCATAGCTGAGGTACAGGCGTTTTGACCCTGTGGTTGCTTTTTTATCAACCGACTTCTAAAAAAGACGTTATTATTTGCTACAGAATGAAATGAAAACAATAAAACCCAGAATTCTGTAAAAACCTGTTTTTTAGTTAAAATAGTACGGCGAGCATTTCTAAGTTTGAAAAATAAAAAAAACAAGGCAACAATTTACGTTCCAAAAAGCAAAACAAAATATTTAAAATATTGATAACATCTTAAACACAACAATTAGCAGCCAATTAAAGCCTAAGTTCGTTCAGCACCTGCACGATTTCACTTCAATATTATGTGCGTAAAATTAAGCAATTTTACTTAGATATAACTTAGATAAACCTACTTAAGTAAGCGTTGCCAAAATTAAGCAAACGTTAGACAAATATTAGATGCGTTTTGAATAATTAGAGCATGTAAGGTTTTTTTTTAATTACTGGCCGTTGAGATACAACATCCATATCTCACGGTCATGAACACAGGTTTTGAAATTAAAAACTACATTTGTTCGTTTGTCATTCAGTGAGTTTTCAAGAAAATATGATATATGTTGTCTATAGTAAGTACTTTTATTTGTAATCTGTGTTGTTAGGTAAATTTTAAATCTTACAACACATGAATTTGAATTTACAAGAAGACCTGTAAACATAATATGTCAAAAAAAAAATTCGAAAAAATACATATACCTAACTTAGGACTGAAGACGTTACTCTTTATTGTATTATATCTCATTGATTTTTTGTATTACAGATACTAAAACGTACGTTTACGTTAATGTAGAAAATGTAACTTTAAACGCTATTTAAAGTTTGTATGTATAATAAGTATGTACATAATATTTACAAAATAAAAGTATAAAAGTATTATATCCATTATCTAGTACCCTCGACACAAGCGTTTGCTTAGTGTGGGGCTAGATGGCACTGTGTGCAATGTCCCCGGTTTTTTTATTATTTATTTATAACAGCATAGCTTACTTATCTTTTGCTTAATTGAAATAAGTTTAACTTAAGTAAGTATTACTTATCCCGTCATAACAATGATGGATGATGAGCGCTCATTTTATTTGAAGGTTACGAGATTTCTTCATTTCGAGATAAAAATACTAGAATGTTAATGATTAAAATATTTAAAATAATTTTGCAAGTTCATTCTACGGGCGACCCAGTTTTCGACCGGACGTTGGTTCTATTACAAACAATCTACGCAATTGCTAAATATGGGCTGTTAAATTGTTAATCTTGGGTAATCTGGACCATGATCACAAAATACATAATATGCCATGATCTGAGAGGTTTTGAACTTGAAACCTAAATATCGAGATTCAATGGATACCCTGCGATTATATTTATGGTAGAAAAGGCAGCTTCCTTTTAATTTCGCAAAAAGAGTTTGGATCTCCCAGCCAACTTATGTAAAAGATGTAGATATAGTTACAATATACATAAATTGAAGTAAGAAGTATCATTAATTAACTACTTTTTTAACCAGATCCATGCCGGGGTGGTCGGCGCGTGCGCCGCGGGCCCGGTGCATCACGATATATTAATATTACAATATTACTGACACGGTGCGTTCGTGACACGCGCCGCCTGTGATGGGAATAGATGATGTATGTACGTTTAATATAGTAATGAGTCTAATGAGTTTTTTATATGTAGTATAAAGTACTTAAAAAGTTGACTAAACCCACTCGTGCCAGTTTTCATAAACGCCAAAGTAAATGACAAAATTACGAAGTGAAAAATGCCTTAATGTGTTTAATAAGCGTTTTGTTTTTATGGAAGCGAGTGTGGCTCGACCGTTTAAGTGTCTGCTTTTCATTCTGACGCACCCTGAAAAATTTTCACTACATAATCACAGTTGCTTAGTGTAAAAACTTTCATCCTTCGCGCTAGGATTACATAGCCTGATGCTTTCATCATATAAACCCGTATTAGCAGAAAAATCTCGTATCTGGGCAAAAAGCTGAAAAAAGAGGGAGCTTATGCCCCAGCTGCGGTTGGTTTTGATGACCTGATGATGATGAACCCGTAGCACAAATAAAGCTTTCTTAGTACTTGTATAAGCAACGCATGTCCGCCGTATGTCTGAAGCGAGTACTACAGTACTTTGGGCATATCGCACGGAAACCAGCGGACAATTTGGAGAAGCTTATAGTGACCGGAAAAATGACAGGAACGAGATCCAGAGGTCGAAGCCCTACAAGATGGTCCGATCAGGTGGCTGAACACATTGGCGCCAAAGCAAGTGCTGCCATACACGAAGCTACCGACCGTGATAAATGGCGTCTAATGGTCCACAATTTTGGTCGGGATCATCACGATGCTCAGCATTGAGCTATCGCCTAGAGGAGGAGGAGTACTTGTATATTACAATTTCCTGCTTGAGTATTACTAACTTCCTTATGCACAGATTTAACTTAACGCCAGGCCATCCCGAGAAATCGAAAGCAATGCAAGTGTTGTTTTTTGAAGTCGGTACCTATAAAATGTATTTCATCTAAATCCAATCACTATAGGAACACTATGTAATCAACGATCACAAAGGGAGGATATTTGGGGTTCAGTCCCGTTAATGAAACCGATGATTGCTGCGCCTTTGTAATCTATGGGGAAAGATACGTAGCTGATTTGGTTTACTGACTGACATCGTTGCGATTACAAATACAAAAATACAAATACAAAATTATTTGCCCAAAAATCTTTGTCACAAAATGTTTCGAATCCTCTAACCTCGTGATAGCCGTTAGACTGTTACGAGATATTGAAACTAAGATTGAAGTTACATTTATTTATAGTGCTAATGACCAAATTTGGAATTCTTGTAAACAGATATACCTATACATTATTACAGATAACAGCAAAAAAACCTTCTCTCTGTCATAGTATTTTTTAGGTTTAGCCTTTTCTGTTTTGTGAGTATATCTATGTATCTAGGTAAATGAAAACTGAAATACTATCTAGTGTTCTACAAATCCGATGACAACAACAACAACAAGAGTATGTACATACTTGTCTAGGTTACGAAAACAAGGCGTACCATTTACTGCAGCTTGCTTGGTAAGCATTATGTCTGCAGTTCGTCAAAAAAAATATAACACAGATTCAGCGATACACCGCGGCCGCCACTTGTGGCACTAGTAGAAGTTATATTAAAACTTTTCTTTGTATTTTATTTCGGGTGTTACGATAATGAATTTTAAATTCTATCTATCTATCTTTTTTTAGCTTGTATTAAAATCAACAATTTCACAGAGGGGAAGTCAGAACTCCATCTCTTTAATGAAACTGATGATTGCCGCACCTTTATTATCTGTGGGGAGTTGTAAATCAAACTTAACGACTAGGGTTGGCTTCTTTACTCTCGGGGTTAGTCAATATGGTACCATTAACCTTTTAAAACTGTTTTTAATCTGAGTGAGATGAAATTGAAAATGTATGTGTACTAATCATCACTTAACTCTGGCGAGAGTTTTCAATTTGCCCTAAAGGCGTTTGACAGGGCTTATCGAGTGGGGTACTGTGTTAAACAGCCGGGACCTGCAATGACAAAGTGAAGCCAGAATTAGGAGTTGGTGTGCTATCTGGTGAGTGCCTATACCTACTAAGATATAATATAAATAAGAACGAAAGATTTAATAATCTGTTTTACAAACAAATACCAAGATTCTTATATATTATCCTACTTGCCTTATTTTATTCATGACCGTCAGTTATAGACCACTGGATCTCTTAAAACGATACAATAGAAGCTACTTTCCTTAAAAGAATGGAATTGGTTCTTAAACGAGGCTGACGGAATACACAGTTTACTATTGGATAGCTTATGAGTTTAAATTTTATTTTGTTCTTGCTTATATTTCAACAACAAACCTTTAATCTTAAATATGCAAGGGTGGATACGTACTTTACGTACCTTCAATCCTACCTTTGTAAAGGGCTACACCATTTAATTTCCGGTCGTATCATGATGTAATCACAGAGGTGTTTTCCCGTATTCTTTCTTACCACGCATGCGCGTTCATCCCGTTGTATTTTTTATGTTGTTTTTTCTGGCTATATACGCATGCGTCGTTCATCCCGGCTGGGATGCGATACCGATCTCACGGCGATCGCGTGACTGGCGGGCGTTTGCGTAAGTTTGGGGTGGTACTATTGGAAAGCAAGGAAATCCTCTCTTTTTCTTACATTTATGGAAAAAACATCGAAATAGGATTATTATTGAATTGATTATATAAATCCTACTTCGATAGGGAAACCATATAAAAACCATATCATGTTAAAAGAAGAGTTTATTCAAGTTTGAATCATTAATCATTACGAATCAGAAGCTATGTCTCATATAATTCTGTCGCAAAGTCCTTTATCCTTCAAAGTATGCTGAGCCTAGAAAAACCAAAAGTGTTTTGCAATCTGCAGACCCACTAACGCCGAAAAGATTTCGTCCTTCGTCTTCTTTTCTTCTTATCGAATGAGAGTGGCCAACTCTGGTGTCGAGAGTTTTATCAAGCCACCCTAAGGGCCTGTGACATGGCTTAATGACTGCCGTACTAGACAAACAGCCGGGACCTACAATTTAACGTGACTTCTGGCCCACGGAAGTTTTCGTTAAGAACAAGCCACTAAGTCGGCCACTAAGTTTAGTTTTGTGTGTTTATTTGTGAGTCTCTTCTCTGTCTGTCTCTTCTTATATTGGAGTCGAGTCGTAATAAAGTATTTATTTATCGAAATTCCCCTAGTAACCCCATATGCCGTGTTTGCCGCTCCCAATTTACTGATTGCTACCCCATAGGTAGATAGATGGGGCAGGAGAGTAGATATCATACTTTAATCAGCACTAATGAAATATGGTTACAGCGAGCAATATGGGATATTGGAGATTTTTTATAGGATTTTGATGGAGATTATTTTCTATAAACTAGATGGTATGAATGGTAGAAGCCATAATAAACTGTATGTGGATGTATTCCGTTTCGTCAAAGTAAACACATATAACATCTATTGCTTAAAATATAATCTTTGCAAGTCATTGAACACAATCTAATAGTAACAATTAAAACATCTAAGTATGTGTGCTCAGCAAAATACTATTTTTTTACTGACACCAGAGCTTGCCACTCTTATTCGAACTTAGGTACTTACTTTAAAAACGTTGTAGGTATTCTCATAAGTCCTAGTTGATTTTGTGGCCCTGAAACATGTCGATTTCCACACTACGAATGCAAATATATGAATAACTTGAAAAGCAAGTCGTTGGTGTAAGTCTGGAATCGTATCTACTCAATAGTCTGTCATGGATTGAACTAAGTTGACCCAAGTTAGGCAGATGCTTTCCCAACGAGCCACACTAGCTTTTCATATAATCTCAATATATAAACTGACTGACAGACAGACTGACTGACTGACTGATATAGTGATCAACGCACAGCCCAAACCACTGGACGGATTGGGCTGAAATTTGGAATGAAGGTAGATGTTATGACGCAGGTATCCGCTAAAAAAGTATTTTTGGAAATGCCATTTTTAAAGGGGTGAAATAGGGGATGCAAGTTTTACTTCTTAATGCGAGCGAAGCCGCGAGCACCCACTAGTGTTACATAAAAGCATAATTTTGCCCCTTTTCAAAGAAAAACACAAAACAACAGTAACAACCACACCGTTGACATAACTAAGCAAACTAGACATAACGATGTGTACCGTGCGGCGTGCCTCCCCTGAGATAGCGGGCCCGTTTTAACGCGAATTAAAAAATGGCCGACCCCTTGTAATAAATATATTATGGCTTGATATGATGGTGATAGATGTAGAGAAAAATATGGTCGAAATATGTGAGTTGGTTGCTTATACGTTCTTTTTGTAAAAGCTAGCTTATTTAATGGTAGATATTGTAAATGTCAAGCCGCCCTAAGGGCCTCTGCCATGGCTTAACGACTGCTGTACTAGACAAACAGCCGGGACCTATAATTTAACGTGTCATCCGAACCACGGAAGCACCCAAAATGGAATGCCAGTTTTCGGTCACCCATCCAAGAACTGACCACGTCGAATTTTGCTTAACTCTCACACCAGAGGCCACTCTCATTAGATAAGAAGAAGAATTGTAAATATGGTGGTATATAAGTTGACTGTTCATACATAGAATGTATAGTTTATTACGAATTATTCGGGAACTTGTGGCTATTTTACTTACCTTCCTTATGACAACTTAATAATTATATATCTTTTAATTATTATATGACATTGTTTGTTAAGTGTATTTGAATATTTGTTAATGAAATAATTATTGTAATTGTTTGCGACCGTGTTAATTATATTAAACAAATAAATAATTCTTGTCTTTGTGCTAAGTACTATTTTTTGGCAAACGCTAAATTATTGGTAAGAAAATGTAACGATTAATTAACAAATAGCGAGTCCAACAGTGTGAAACAGAAGCAATCATTCAACCTTTTTTCTTTTACTCTCCAACAAACAAAACAATGAAACTTCGAACGAAATAAAATAAAAAATGATCTGTCAAACGGAAACGAAGTTTTTTCCCGCCAATTTGGTGGCGGCGGGTTGCCATTCGCGCCCTTTTGTGCTCCCCAGGGTTGCTGTTTAAAACTAATTAATTAAATGGGAATACGAAAAAAAAGCAGGCGAGACCAGACAGCCACTTTGGAATGAATATTCATTGACCAGAGAGTTCAGAATATGAACTTTTGTATATTTCCATACTGATTCGAATCAAATTGGAAATAGAAATTGGATTGTTTTTAATAAAATACCTAAATTCGTTTTAAAAATATCGAATCAGCAATATCCCAAACCATAGCAAATTTTACTAAACAGTGTTATTTGGTAAGTTTGTACGCGCAATAAAAATGTATTATACATATTTTTCACATGCATATTTTTTGAAAGTATTTTATACGCATGTATGTCCAGAGAATAACTTTTCTAGAAACAACAAAATTATACCCAAATCGGCGTAAATTACGCTACATGTAACATAATCACCAGCATAACAAATTGAATCAAAACAAACACCCCTGTAACAGCAAACACGGGCAAGTCGGGTAACCCTAGCACATGACTATGTAACTTGGAGACGACTAACTAATAAAATAAATATATATTCCGGGATATTGCACCCAGAGCCATCTAGCCCCACACTAAGCAAATGCTTGTGTCGTGGGTACTAGATAACGAATATAATACTCTATACTTTTCTTTTGTAAATACATAGTTATTATCATAACTATGTATTTCTAGAATATACCTATATATAATATAATATAAACATGTATATGTATATAGAATATATATATAATACATAGAAACTAAACAAATAAACAATTAGCTAACCTACCGTGTGCTACCGTTCCCTTCTAAAACAGTTCCATCTTTCATACGTATGTCTGAAGAGAATCAACATCTAAACCTCACATGCCTTTATAAATTTATATAGCAGTTTGTCTGTCATATTGTGTGATCCTATTGAAGCCACGCTAACAATCACAATGATTTTTCCCTCGGATGCGACGCGAAAGGAAGAAAGAAAATAATAATAATAATGAGATAATGCGAGTTAAAATATTTTACTATCCTTAGGTAACTATTGACCGACAAATTTTTAGAAATCAAGTTCTTGTTTAAAATTGATGGTAAGTAGTAGGTTGTTTATGTTGTTTCTTATGTTGCCAATAGAGACACAGTTAAGAAAATATTTTCGCCTAAATTATGAGGCGTCTCAAGGTCGTGATGTTATTGGGTAACCCTAGCTTTTCGACACGCCCTCGCTTCGAGATTAATAGGGCTCCATGTTTAGGCCTCCGTCGTCATAGCAGCGGGGGGATTGACAATCTGATGACCTCCTCGCCACGCCAAATACCACATCTCGAGGGGAAAATTTATCTAACTGGCAACACTTGGCATTTGGCGGGAGAGGTGACAGATTTTCTAAATGTCAGCGCGATTAAAGAGTTTGTATGATTGAGTTTTTATTGTAATGTGATGTGATGACGATTTAATTTAGCTATTTTATATATTCTATTCTATTTATTTCACACGTAAGTATTGTTTTTAAGTAAAATGATGGAATTTAATGTAGTACTTAAATATATTTTAAAGGAATGAAATACGTAAATACTTATTATATATTGTTTAAATATTAATTATTAGCGATTTTTGAACACAACAAACGTCAATTTCAGACTGCGAAATGAATGTGTCAATCAAACAATCAGAAATTAGCTGTCATTTTACAAAATTTCGCGTGCTTCCTTTTGTAAACAAAATTTTTAGTTGGAAAATTTCCTTCAAAATGTCCGAGTTAATGACTGAGGATTCGCAGAAATCTATGCAGTTGAAGGAAATAAATGTTCCCATACGATTCAATGATATTTGCGTATTCGATGGGGCTTTTACTTTCTTGAAAGATAGATTTGGGGAAGAGATGAGGAGGATGGATGAAGAGATGACTAATTTCAGGTAATAATATGAAGAAATAATTGTCATGAAACTGTTGTCTCGATTGCATACAGTTTATCATAAAACAACAAAAGAAGCCTATAGGATAGGTACTAATTCTCTGTCGTATTTCCTCATGAATGAGGGTCGTGACTCCCCCGCAGAACGAATTCGTAAGGAGTGTTCTCCTGGGCAGATACATCGTGATGGGCGCTGCGGTGGTCCTCAAACATGTCAGTTTCCTCACGATGTTTTCCTTCACCGCTAAGCGAGTGTAAATCCACACAACTTGAAAATAAGTCATTGGTGTAGGGCCGGATTCGAACCAGGGTGCGTCTGTATAAAATCGGAACTGGAACCACTGAGCCACACTCGCTAACAATTACCTACTACCCCCTAAAAATTGCAGGGTATTTAGCCCTAAAACAGTTTTTTTTACAATATAAGTACAGTCAGGCATTTGACCACCAGATGATTTGGCCTATGATTTAATTCTCGGAATATGTAAGTGTTCTGGTCTGAAGAATATATTATTTCCAATGAAATTTCGCGATTAAAAATACAACATTTGAGATATAAATTTCAAAACTTAGTGCTTCCAAAGTAAAGTAAAAGTAAAAATATGATTATTTACTAATTGTTAAACTTCACCTATATATATAGTACTTAATGCTTTTTTTTAAAGTATGATTTCCTTTTTCAGTAAGATGCTCCAGTTATACACCGCGGGAGTGACGTCAGACCGGGAGGTGACCCCGTGGGAGACAATAGCCAACTCCCCCCTCATTCAGGGAGAGGGGGAGTGTAAGACGCTGACACTGCAGTTCGACGTCAGCCAGTTTGAACCTGAGGAGGTAAGATATAATTCTGAGGGGTCCTTGAGATGACCCTCTGACTCGTTGATCAAGTCTAGGCTAGGCAGCAACAAAAAACATAAGGGCCTTAATTTAATAGAATGTCTAACCAATTGAGCTATCAAGTAAAGTTAAGCTATCAATTAAGTTTTAAAACTATTTATAACACATTACAGTGTTACTTATGTGAATTCTAAGTGTCTTTACGCTAAAGAATGTCTCAAAGATACCTGTCGTAGCCCAACATATGTCTCCACAGACTTAGTGTGTTGCGCAGTCATCCAAAGATGTACTATAACCTAAAGTAAGTTTAAACTAAGATTAATAGTCCTAAAACTACGTACATACATTTTATATTGGCATAATAAACGATTATTTATTTATCAGCCAAAAAGGAGTTAAAAAATATTGTAGGAGTCCCACAATATAACAGATTAAAGATACTCTAATGTGACACAACCATGGCGACTGAAGATCCATGTGCTACTTCCCATAAACTTAGTATCATCTGGTGAAAATCTCATAGGATTCCTCAAGTGCGTGCTGCATTATGGAATAGTTTATACCAGCGTATTCTTTGGTAGCATTAGTACATAGGTAGGATAACTCAAAAGTAACCAGAAGAATGTCAAATCCAACGGAAATATTAGTTTGATTTACGCTCCTGGCACAATTTTCTGTCTTCTGACATATGCTTGACTCCCTAAGTCATTATGTTTACTAAACGGTTTTTCTCACGTGTAATTCGCGTATGTTGCTTACGCGTTTCGGATGTAATGATACCCATCTTCAGAACGTTCGTCTTCGTTCTGAGACCGCGGCAGCTCGCAGACATTCCCTATTTCCTACGTCATAGCGTATACTTTTATTAATTATACTGTAATATTATCATCACCATCTACAGCCAATTTCGTCCCACTGCGGGTATATGCCTCTCGAATAATATACCATTGGCTTCGATCTTTAGCCAGCCTCATCCAGGTCTGACCTGCAACAGATGTTACGTCGTCGACCCATCTCGCAGCTGGACGCCCGTCGTTACGGTGACCACTGTAATGTACTTATTACAAACTAGTGGGTGCTAGCGGCTTCGCTCGCATTAAGAAGTAAAAATTGCATCCCCTATTTCTCCCCTTTAAAAGTGGCATTTCCAAAAATCCTTTCTTAGCGGATGCGTACGTCATAACATCTACCTGCATGTAAAATTTCAGCCCGATCCGTCCAGTGGTTTGGGCTGTGCGTTGATAGATCACTATGTCAGTTACCTTTGAGTTTTATATATGTATTTAGATTTATTTCCTTCACAGGTAGGAGTGAGAGTCCTAAACAACACCCTAGTGGTCACAGCCCAGCATGAAGAGAAGTCCGATACATGTGTCATTTACAACCAGTTTCTTAGAGAGTTCAACTTGCCGGCTGGTGTAGCTCCGGGCACTATGGAGGCTGCGCTATCTAAAGATGGAGTACTCACTGTTAAAGCTAAGCTGGATATGAAGAAATTGTCAGCGTAGATTAGTATATGACCGACTAAACTTACTGCACAACAAACCAACATCTTTCTATCTATAATGTCAATCAATGTTGCCAAATTGTGAAGAAGTAGTCAGAGTAGTTTTTAAGATCTACTAAACTAAATTGGCAAAAAAACCATGTCTATCAATGTATCAAAACTGTGAAGAAATATTCAGCACAGTGCTGGGAAAAACATGGATAATATACATTATTATATTATAGATAATTTTACATGTTTTAGATAAGTTTACTTTTTCCCAGTAATAGCAATAAATATTTCAGTCAAAGAAATTGATAAGTAGTGTACGTGTTTGGATACTTCTTGTAAATTTGCAAACTCTGATACGGAGTTGGTAACTCTGTGTGATCAAGTTTTATTTTCTGTGTAATATTGATTTAAAAATTGTACATAATTAAATTCAACAATGCGATTACATGTGTTGTTTTCTTATATAGTATGAACCTGAATTTTCGCAAATGATAGAAAAGAATAAAGCTTAGGTACTTAATATCTATGTATGTACATTTACCTATATTGTTTGTCTTCTTTGCATTTAAGCATGTACCTAGTTATTGCTTTATCCTTATCATTTCGGTTTCTATAAAGTCATTCCTCAGCCAATATACCTATATATGTACGTAGGTAATGTATTTGTTTTGGCGGTCATTTATATCAGGAGTTAATTCAAAGTTATTGAACTGCATCAAGTTCCAACATTAACCTAATAGCTTTTAAACTAGAAATACATATCTATCTCCGTAATAGTCTACAGTAATTACTAACATTTGTTCAACTCAAAGTGCTCGGAATAGCAAATATCTAGGTATGCACTTCAACGTTATTATTTGCTTTGCCCTGCATACTCCTACCTTTACTGGGCAGCGTTTGAAAGAGGTTTTCTATTCTATGTACCTACATTATACTCAGGTATTTCATCGAGCGAGTGAGCTCAGCGGTTCCAGTGCCCGCTTTTCTTCCAGACGCACCCTGGTTCGAATCCGGCCCTACACCAATGACTTGTATTTTCAAGTTATGTGTAGATTTGCACTCGCTTAGCGGTGAAGGAAAACATCGTGAGGAAACCGACATGTTTGAGGACCACAATATCCGTGGACATGTGTCTTTCACGGAAAGACCTGGGCGCCCACCACGATGTTGGGCAGATGCCCAAGAAAACTCCCCTAACGAATTAATTCTGCGGGAGAGTCACGATCCTCAGTCATGAGGAATATGACTCGAGGAGCAAGTAATTGAGGATAATGGTACATGGACATTTTTAGTTTCCAAACTGTAGTATACTAGGAGACTTGACTAGGTTCAAAGTAATATTCCTAGGAATGTGTAATATTTGTGACACAATGGTCAGTAAATGGATCTGAATCTAAATCATTTACACTGGATCTGAAGATCTCTGATGAGAGTGATGTTTCTGGTTTCTAAACGAGCCTAATCCTACTTGTGCTTATGTAGATGTATCTTTGTATGACATCGGATGACGTGGCGGCAGATAAACAGCGCTGACACACACACATAACAAGGGGGTGGAAAGGTTGTTATACACTGGGAGATTTGTCTAAGCTTAGAGCCTCAGAGGAATTTAATGTAATCCCAAGGAAGAATATCTGTGCAAAGAGTCGATAAAGTAATGAAAAACACAATAAGAATAGGATATTTTTTTTAGCCAAATTGTACAATAGTACTTCTATTTCTTTAGAATTGGTTTAAAGTTTTAAAATATTGGATTAAACAAAAGTTTTTATATAAATGAAAATAAGTACAAACGTAATTTTCTATACGTCTGTTTACTGTGTTTTGCTAAGAATTGTGTAAGCAATGATTTAAATACATACATACATTAACTAATTACAAACATAATAATTGCAACATTCCTTAAACTACTTATATACTCGTAATTCAGATTATTCAAGCACTAGTATAAAACAAAGGAATACACATACAAAGCAATTCTTAAATGCTTTAACGACAAAATTACTAATAAAAAATGGCTTAATTTATTTAAGAGTCAGTTTAAGTGGCGCTTAAACTAAAAGATAAACGTTAAAAAACCTAGCTCTCACTACACCCCAACCTTTTCTAGGTCACCTGGGTATTCTCACGTGTGCCTGTGTGCGTGCGAGTGTTGATGCGACGCGTTGCCATGACAACGGCACTGGTGGCTATTCTGTGATGCTTCCCAGAAGAAGTACTATAGGGCTTTGTGGGTAGATTGGGTAGTTGCTGGCTTTGTGGTTGGTACGTCGGAGTATTTTTATATTCTTTATATTATAAATATCATTAATTTTATTTGTGTTGGCACATCGGGGAGTTTGCAGATTGTGTTTATGAATTTTGTAAACTGGTTGACCGGAGTATCGATTCTCAGAACGTTTTGAAACTAATACAAAACCGCAAATAATAACCGTTGTAGCTTTATGATACACTAGCTGTGCCAGCGACTTCGTCCGCGTGGAATTGTTATTACAATAAAACGGTTCTAGTGAGTTAATCTTAAAAGATAGACATATACTTTGCAGACATTTTGTTAGACCATTTTAAGAGGAATAATTCTTTCATACATATTTTTTGATATCTTGAACCGTTTTCGCAGCACACACAACGGAAGCCCTCTAAGATGAATAATTTTCCCTGTTTTTTTCACATTTTCCATTGTTTCTTCGCTCATATTAGTTGCAGCGTGATGTTATATAGCCTAAAGCCTTCCTCGATAAATGGTCTATCCAACACAAAAATATTTTTTGGCGCCTCGATCGCCTATCCTCACCCGTCGCGGTGCGCGAGCGGCTGCGAGAGCGGAGCGGGCGCAGAGGCGCGGGGGTGCGGCAGCGGGTCGGCGAACCAGTCTGGACGAGGCGGCCAACCGGGACGCGCGTGCTGACTCGTTCTCCTGATGATGGAAACCTCAGATTTCCGAAACTTGTCGAGCTAATTTTTCGACGTAATTTTTGACGTAAGTGCTAGCCGGTTATTACAACTAAATAAAATAAATGTAAAAAAAAAATTTCTTCTACTAAATAGCAGTAAATTCTAACTACTCGTATACCTAGGTACTTCAGTTGAAATTTCAGACGTGCAATTTTTTAGGCTTATACTATATCTCGTAGGCGCTTTGTATGCTGGGGAAATGAGTTTCAGGAGGGCAATTTCGGAGAAGCTTTTCCATACTTTATGTAGGTTGTACGGGGAAATATAATTTGGGTGGACTTTTCGTACAAAAAGCAATTGGGTTAGCGTAGGGTGTTTTTTGCGAGATGGGAGGTAGATAAATATTATAATAACACAGGTTAATAATCATAAAATATTTATTTAACCAAAGCCTAGTTGTAAGGCATATAGGAAGATGTTGACCGTGATAATAAGTTTATTCCTTTTTCCTCATAACAAATTCATAATATAAAAGTCACATTACCGTAAAATCAATACCGCATTATTCATAGTCAGACAAATCTCACCTGTGTTCAATCAATGGGGTAGCTCCCCATATGTTTGATTTGCCCCTTGTCTGACAACCCCTTGCGAGCCAAATTGCATGGAAACTGTATGGTTTGCGTTGCTAATGATCATAACTGTGTGATATAGCTTTTTGATCACTATTGTTAACTGTTGATACTGATTTTAAAAACATTATTTGAAATGAGTAACAAATTTTAATGTGGGTGATATATAAAAAAATAAAACACATTTATTGTCACGTGAAACCTTAAAAAACAGGATAAATTGATCTATATATGTATGATACATATATGTAGATGTGGTAGGTATAATAGGTATATTAATTCATTAAAATGTGCCTGTTTATTTTTTAAACACAATCTTCTAGCTACGTATGTATATAAAAGTATACAAACAGATCACAAACTACTAAGGAGATACTACAAACTACATAATATTCACAGAATTGTTTTACGAATAAAAAACCGGTTATTTACAAGAACAAGAATCGAAATGAAATTTATACATTGTGATGCTTTTTGTATATATATTTTTATTTAGTGTCAAAGTGTCAAGTAAAAACAAATTATTCTTTCACCAAGTCAAACAGTAAATTTGACTAAATCCATCAATCCAAATCGCTAAAAACTCTACAGACCCCAACCTACCTGTTAATCTATGGGGTAACACCGTAGCATATGTGCTTGATTTGCCCTTTGTTACTCCCCCAAGCTCTGTGAAATAGCGTAGAAAAGTCAGTTGTTAATGAACACCACGCCCCTTGATGTAGGGAGATGATTGACTCGCTAAGCGGGATTATTTTAAAGTAAACTAAAGTTGATTATGAGGCAAAGATTATATTATTGAATTTGGTGATACATGGTGAAATAGATGATTTGCGAGTTTAAATCTTGTTAAATTGCAAATTAAATCTCTTTTTATTCATAAAAATTATAAATGTATACATACACTTGCTACAAAGAAACATACTGATATTATAAACTTTTTATTTTTTTTGAGGTTCCACACATATAACTCCCCCAGCCGAAGCAAGGGACATTACTAAGTCTTATATACTGATTTAAAACTATATAACTGCTATTCAGGGTCATTGTTAAGTGTTTATATCTTTACAATTTGCAAATAAATGATATGACTATTTACAAAGCTCTGGAGTATAAAAGTGTCTTTCTTTCTTTTCTCAGGTTAACATTTTTCTTCTAAGATTTACTACAAATCTTTATAAATAAAAATGAATTGTTGTTCGTTAGTCTGATTAAAACTCGAGAACGGCTGAACGGATTTATCTTATCTTAGTCTTGAAATGTTCGTGGAGGTCTAGGAAAGGTTTAAAAGGGAAAAAAATATGTAATAAAAAAATTAAATTAATTTATACAAAAGTTTAGGTCGCAGTACGAAGTCTGCCGGGACAGCTAGTTTTAAATATAATACATTGTGTTCATGCTTTTGGTTAGTAATCATTCTTATTTCTTATTTTTTCTTATTTATATATCTGTACATTGTTAAACATTATTATAGACTTATAGTGTCCGAGCAATCTGTAGTCAAATATACACACGAAATTTAACACAAATGTAGTAGAAAGCCACTACACAAATTCTAACAATATCAATACATAAAGTACATACGTTTTTATGTGTTGGCTAAAAATACGCTTTAGGGTAATTTATCGATGTACATATACAGGTATTTATTATTTAATTTGTCATTAAGGATGTTATAATCTCATACTCATCTAGACGAGACAATGGAATTACTAACTGTTAACTTTTAGTTCATAAGTTGGGTATTTCTATTGATGAATAAATTATTGTTACCTTATCTTATCTTATCTTATCATAAATTTAAGTAAGATGGACTGTGGCAAACTGGTGTTGAGAGTTTAGGCACAGAATACGAAGCACTAGTTCAGGTTTATTTAGTTTTTTATCTCATTTTCTCTCTAAAATAGTACCAACATATCACTATCTTTGCTTATTTCCACTCTAATTGCCATGGCAACGTCCCCTCGGAAGTGTTTGCACCGGAAATGAGGTTTTTTATTTTTTATCCCCCACCCCGCCGGAAGTGAGGAATCGATGTGACCATCTCGGAGGGTCACTTTTATTTGTGATCAGGAGGAAGTGGAAGTAATTGCAACCTCTTTTGTGGATGTGGTTAAAGTCATGGTCGAGAGATGTGTTTTAGAATTTGCGAAGCGAAGGCGTGACGGTCTAATATAGTAATTTACTGTAACTATATATAATATATGTATATTATTCCGAGACACAATATTTTTGGAACCTAAATGTACTGCATTTAGTAAAAGTTCCGAAAACCCGACATCATTTTAATACAAATTACAAATTGTAATAGTAAGATTCAGAAACAGACGAAATTTTATAATTTCCATACTGTAGGTCTATATAAAGATCTTGCCTGTATAAAACCTGTCACATATGTATCATAATTTTTCTAAAAGCATTTGTATGAATATGCTACGTACTTTTTTATTACATAATTAAGATATATATCTTAATATTAATCTCTTGTTTTACTTTTTGGAATACATGTTTCCAAATGTAAAACCTATGCAGTTATGAAAAATGTTTGAACTATCACATACGTACCTACCTGCTATAAAAAAAAAACAATAAAATATCATTGTATTCAACGTAGTCTTAATTAATAGATTTATTCCTAAGCTGTGAGTCTCGTAAGTTGATCATTTGTACACTAAAAACAATTAATTTTTATCACAAACTTTTTATCTGGGTCTTCGTGATCGCCGATAAATTGTTGTGAAAAACTGTCAAAAGTCGATAATTTGTCTTCAAAATCGACACAATGACATTTTATTAAAAGTAATACATAATACACTCTTTTAGGTACCTTTATACACCTACCTTTATATGTATGTGTACTGTATAGTACATATATATTAAACATCTTTCTTTCACCATCCATGTTTTGATTTCAGCACGCGCTGAAAACCAAACATAAGAGAGATTGATTAAACTGAAAAAATGTTTTCAATTAATTTCTGTAAATATTTTATAATTTCTCGATCGTACATCTTCATCAACATCTTTATACCTAAATCCTTTCACACAATATGTCGTAAGTAAGGTGGGTGGACCATGGAAGGCCACGCTCCTTTGAAGGCCAACTATCAAAAAGTCGTAGTTATTGACATGTAAACACATATTCCTTTGGCTATACACTAAGATCCATCAAACTCAAGACCACAGATGCGGCGGCGAGTCGCTCGTGCCGCTATTGTGGCAATGAGATCTCACGCTTCGTAGACTTCGGTCGACGACGTTAAAATTGTTATTCGCGCGCACAGTAAAACGTAAGTTTTTAGTTAGATAACCTATTATTATTTCATATTTTTTTACTGTGAATTGTCGTACAAGGATATTTTTATGGTACTAAAGAAAAAAAAAATAGTTTTGCCTCGATTTAAGTTAAAATATTGGTAGTGTTCCCAGGAAAGCCGGAGGTTCCTTATAAGGCCAATCAAAAATTTGACAGTTGGCCTTGCTAGGGTACATGGGCCTTACAAAGAACATGTACAAATCATGAACATATGAACAGTTACTTTTTAGTTATAAATACGTACCGTTACAGTGAAAACAATGTTTTATGTTTATAATATTTTTATTTATAAGGGTTATTAAACTTTTTAACTTATATTAAATAGTTTTTTTTTTAATTATTTTATTATCAGTATATATTTAAATTTCTTTTATGGAAAGGTTATTTCTGAAAATAAACTAAACTAATTTACATGAAAAGCAACGAATATAAAAAATATTTACATGTTAAAAACGTTACATGGTAAGTATGTGATACGATAAGTATATAAGATAGTCATAAGATAGTCTGATAATTTTTAGTTTGGCCTTCTAAGGAACATTTTGGCCTTACAAAGAACGGACCCATAAGAAGGCCATTTGACATAAAAAAAAAAGTTTTTAATTTCATTATAATACGCGTTGGCAAGTTATTTGATGTCAATATAATACTCATTACTACTGTTTTTAAATAATTTCCATTAATATATTCTTAGTTATACGATGGTGTTCAAGTAATGTTCGTTGAGTTTTTTATAAATGATAAAAATATATTGAGCATTTAATGTTTTGCTTAAAAGAAAGAGCTTATTATGTAGTTTTAGTAAAAGCGAATATATTAATTGTTACAACTCTTTTTTTAAGTTTAACGACTGATGTATAATATTGGCCTTGTTTGGAGCCGTGTTCCTTGCAAGGCCATTTGGAAGAGCTTAACAAAACTTAAGTTTAATGAATACTGATTAAAGCTAGGTTAAAAAAAAGTGATTTATATGGTACACAATAAAACAAAGTATTATTTGATAATTTGTTTTTTTCATTTATCCAGTTAATAAACGAATAAAAAGCGTTTACTCGTTAGAGTGGCCTTCCATGGTCCACCCACCTTATCGCTGATGGATAAATTGCTGATAACTTAGGTATCTACTTACCCAAAATTATGTATTGGAAACATAAGTAGAATGTTATAACATTAGTGCAGATAAAATCATTTACTCTGTATTTCTGAGTACTTAAGCTCTAACCTAAATAGCTATTACCGAATACGCGCCTCTTCCTGCAGTAGAAAGGGGCGACGTTGACTGAATGTCAATTAAATCGTATATTTATATCAATATCGTGAGCTCTGCGCGTGCGCTGCGCGGCCGATGCATGGAAACGCACACATAACTTATAGGATAAGCAGGTGGAGCCACTGTCTCATAGCTCTTAATGTTGAGTGTGGTTTTAAGGCGGAATCAGGACTTCGACTTTTTTTCTAAAGAAACGCAAATTTGCATAATTTTTGTGCTTTCCAAGCAATAATTTAGTGTTTGGTATTGGTATGTTTGTTTGTAAAGGTATCTGTTATGTTGTTGTTTGTACGCCACCGATTTTTACTTGTCTCTTTCCTAGCGATCTTTACTAAGGTTGCCTGGAAGAGATCGCTCTACGCGATAAGGCCGCCCAATGTACCTAGGTTAAGTAATTTTACTGTAAATTGTTTTGTATTTTTGTTTTCTGGTGTACAATAAAGCTATATTGATTGATTGATTGAAATTAGTAGCATAGTTAAAAAAATATACGACACAATTACACTCAAGCCATGTCAATAAGTAATGTTATACTAAGTTTAACTATGGCAGGCGCATCGGATTTAGTCTGTAAGGCTTGTACTTATGTAGTAAATGAATTAATAAATCTCTCTGGCGCAAGAGATAAATTGAGGTACGCTAACCATCCTGCCCACGATTTGCTTGCATAAAAATATAAAATACAAAAAGACAATAAATTAATAAGTAAACAGATAGCATTTGGCTGAGTATTTCGTATTCGTCATTCATTATATCCTTATTTTTTTCCTTGTCAATAATTTTACTAACAAAAGTGGCAAAGTTTGCGTATATTATTAAAATTTATTAGCAATGACTAATCCAAAAGAAATGTCACCCATGTTTATGCAGCAAAGCGAATTTGGTATAAATAGCGAAAATTAATATTTAATGTTTTATAACACAATAAAAAAAATACTAGAGTTTTACAAAGTACTATAAAATCAGAAAAGTTTGGGAGCCTTTGAAAAATTCTGACTCCAGAGTTAGCCACCCTCACACAAACATACTATTTTATTAGAAAAGTAGAGAGCTGCTTCCAAAAAAGCTTTCAAAAGTTGCATAAATTGAGCTTTGTGTGTAAACTATCACCTGCCGGTATAAGTAGAGGAATAAGTTTATTAAACACACGCTGAATAATATAAAAAAAAACTTCAATACTGAATATGTATGGGGAAAGTGAAATTTTGATATATTATAAAAAGTAAATTACCTCTATTAAAATACTGGCTGGTTATTGAAATTTATTGACAGTGTTTACACGCGATTTGAAGAAATAATGGTCCTAGACAAAGTTTCTTGAATAATCTATACTAATATTATAAAGCTGAAGAGTTTGTTTGTTTGTTTGTTTGAACGCGCTAATCTCATGAACTACTGGTGCGAATTGAAAAATTATTTTTGTGTTTAGTAGATTATTTATCGAGGAAGGCTTTAGGCTATATAACATCACGCTACAACTAATAGGAGCGAAGAAACAATGGAAAATGTGGATAAACGGGGAAAATTATTCATCTTTGAAGGCTTCCGTTGCGTGCGCTGCGTAAACGGTTCAAGATATCAAAAAAATATGTATGAAAGAATTATTTCTATTGAAATGATCTAACAAAATGTCTGCAACAGTATATGTCTATCTTTTAAGGTTAACTCAATAGACCCGTTTTTATGGTAATAACTATTCCACGCGGACGAAGTCGCGGGAACCAGCTAGTATTTAATATAGCTGGAAAAATTACAGAACAGAACCCCAAGGGCTACTGAGATTGAAATCACCAGAAATTAAAAAAGAAATGGTACTTTTTTGACACAACCCTAATTTAATTTATTCATCATATCATATCTATCTAATATATGTATAATGTATATCTAAGGGTATCTAAACATAATAATATATAATAAAGCTGCAGAGAGCAAAAAATCTGTACATAGAATATATATATAAAATGTTTGGGTATACTTTAAATCAATACTAAAACACGGCTCAGTTTTTATATTTTTTGTCTGTCTGTTTATTTAACTGCTCATCGCGCAAAAACGACTGAACGAATCATCATTACTTTTTTGGTATGTAGGTACAGGTAGTAGGTATGTAGGTGAGGTCTGCTACTTATTATTCTGAAATAAAGCGATCGAAGCCGCGTGCGTCCACTAATATAATATAATCATATAGACAATATAATTATATTATATTTCACATGCAAATTAAGGCAATGATACTCAATTATCTCATGGTCAGCAAAGTTAAGATGCTGATAGGAATAATAAATTAATGATAGTCCAGGTTAGTAATTATAAGTTAAGTTTAAATGTCTAGAATTAATGGAGTGATGCCTTTACCAAGCAGTGGGATAAAACTGGCTGTGGATAATGATGATGATGCATGTATGAGTCACGGCGGGAGTTGAACCCGTGACACGGAGGCGAGCAGAGAGGGTGAGGACGCCATTTTTTCTCAAAGGCGACGCGCGCACCTGTCTATGTAAGCAGTGGAAGGAATAGAGATGACTTCGTTACATTAGTTAGTTTAGTTTAGTTACAAGAGATAAAAAAAAACAATAGGTAGTTAGCAGTGTTAAAATTAGATTCAGTTAAAAAGATTGTCTCATTACATGGTGTTTGACAAAACTAAACCGACTTCTTTGCCTAACTTGTTAACCGACTATGATTTACAATTCTGTGTCTAAAAACTCTTATTAAATAAGTGCTTAGTGTTTCAGTTTGACTTAAGTTTTACTTAAGCAAGGCAGTTAAGGTGATTAAGTTTTAGGCATAAAGTTCGGCATTAATTGATTATTAATTAGTAATTATTATTAAGAGCTTTTAAATATTCATATTATAATTAAAAACTAACTAGATGAGATACCAAAAGCTCATTTTTTATCGGTAACCGATATATATTTTAATATCTTTTATTATGTGTCGCTTCTATTAAATTCTCTAGTCCCCGCCACAGTTGGCTGCGCACGCGCCATCCCTTGCCTTTCTCCCGGACAGTTGGGAAGCCTTCCGTTACTCAAACGTTATTTTGTTCCAATTTTAAACACGACGAAACAGGTTTGGGACCTCTTTTTTAATTTGGAAGAGGTTCGATTATCAAAAACAACTGTTAGGGGTTTAAATTACTTATCAGCAAGTGTTTATCAACGAATATGAATCTCATCTTTATGATTATGCTAATTTATAACTGGGAATAGTTTTGAATATACAATTTTTATCAAGTAATATGAACCTTGTCGTATAATAATGTTAATATTGACATCCACGAATCTGCATGTATATTACCATGAAAATAGCAGTAAACAAACATAAATTTTGATTTACTTCTGTGGATTACAAATACATTAGTCATCACATGTATCAAATACACAGGTCCTAAAATAAGTAGGCAAGCTTGTATGAGTGATCCAACCCTGGTGTCAAAAGTTTTTAATCCGCCCGAAGGGCCTCTAACGTCATTTAACAACTACACTGCTAAATCAAACAGGTCGGATCTACTAATTAACTTAAGTCACGTTTTATCTTTTTTTTTATATCCGTTATCTAGTGCCCATGATACAAGCGTAAGCTTAGTATGGGGTTAGATGGCGCTGTGTGATATGTCCTGAAAAATTTATTTATTTATCTAGGTCTCAAGTATAGTAAATTTAATTGAGACATTTGAAGATTTGCGACGCTATATGAATACTGCATACCTACACATTTAAATTAAGGTAATTAATTAAATCTATACTAATATTATAAAGCTGAAGAGTTTGTTTGTTTATTTGTTTGAAAGCTCTAATCTCAGAAACTACTGGTGCGAATTGAAAAATTATTTTTGTGTTAAATAGACCGTTTATCGAGGAAGGCTTAAGGCTATATAACATTACGCTGCAACTACTAGGAGCGAAGAAACAATGGAAAATGTGGAAAAAACGGGGAGAATTATTCATCTTTCAAGGCTTCCGTTGCGTGCGCCGCGAAAATGGTTCAAGTTATCAAAAAAATATGTTTGAAATAATTATTCGTCTTAAAATGATCTAACAAAATCCGCCTCAGTATATGTCTATCTTTTAAGATTAACTAGAACCGTTTTTATGGTAATAACTATTCCACGCGGACGAAGTGGCTGGCACAGCTAGTAAATTATATTTCACCGACTCAAAAAGCCGCTGATAATGTTTTTGACAGTTTAGTCAGTAGCTTATTTTAGTAAACGGTGACTTTTTGATCATTTTTTATGTAACTTTAAATCGTTTATTTATAGTACACCTGTATTGCAACGACACGAAATGTTAACCTATCAATTAAAATAAATAGTTAGCAGCTTTCGCTTATACATATGGAAATATAGTCTGTGATAAATAAAACTGCACTTTTCATTTTAAATTGAATGTTTTGGCAATACGAATGGGTTAAATTACGAAAAGAAAGATAAATAGCTTCTTTTATTGAGTATGTTTTTTGTGGGTAGCCTTACTTGAATAAAGAAATTTTGCTATAAATTTTACCGACTTCAAAAAAGGAGGTTATAAATTCTTCTGAAAGTTGTTTTTTTTTTTACACTTACCACTACTTTTTATATGACCTGCAAGTTGCCTGGCCCAGTGTTGCCAGTATAATCGACAAGCTATGACCGATGCTCCTGGGGCGCTTTGCAAACCCTCGATACCAGAGTCTGCCAATCTGTCTAGTCCTACAACTTTGTAATTAAAAAGACGGTAATAAACGAAAGATAGATAGATAATTCTTTATATATTTAATAAAATTAAATATACAACTTACTGTAGTGCAACAGTGGCAACCTTATTGTTAAAAACAATCTCTTCCAGGCAACCATTCGATGGAGAGGAATAAATAGAGGATTTTGAAGGACGAAGTGTAAAATTAACTTATTTTCCTTTATAGTGTTGTTGTCAACCTTATATCACCTTTCATTCGGACCAAGCTACCGAAATTGGTAGTGTTGTAGATAAGTTAAGTAAGCAAAGGTGTAAACCGCACTTGCGTGACTTGAGACTTTGCTTGCAAATAGGCTGCTTTATAAAGGCTGTAACGTATTGAAATGGTTTTTGGAAACTACATATGTATAATAAGTATGTGATAAGTTAATTCAACTTGAATTTATTTAAAAGTTTGGTAGCTTTTTCTTGATCTATATAGAATTTTTTAGGTTCATTGTACTATATTTCCCGTAAGGCAATATTATTTTTTAGGTTCCTACGTATTGATATGTTTTTTGAAAATAGGTAAATTTGCCAAACTTGGTTTATTTAATTTATTGTTAGTCGCTTTATTATGGCTTTTGCAACTAGGTATATATTTACATACTTACAATTACATACGTGGATCCAATGTATGATTTGGTAAAAACATATTCCATAAAAATTTAATACTCGGGGTTAATTAACTTAATTCACCCATATAAATCTCTCTGTGAGTCGTATTTCCTCGTGACTGAGGGTCGTGACTCTCCCGCAGAATTAATCCGTTACGGGACTTCTCTTGGACAGATACATCGTGGTGGGTGCCCAGGTCCTTTCACGAAAGACATGTCCTCATGAGATATTGTGGTCCTCAAACATGTTTCCTCGCGATGTTTTCCTTCACCGCTTAGCGTACCCATATAAATAAGTAGGTGCAAAACGTCAAAGTAAACTAAATATTCAAAAAAAAACAAGCTTTCCTAATTTTACTTATTTCGAAAGTTTCTAAAGCAGTCTCACCTTAAACCTCACTTATTTTAATCCAAAATTTTCGTTTATTTTATGCAACGCATAAATTACTCAGTATTTTCGGTTAAAGTTTAAAAAACATTTTATTCATTTTGCAGTCATTTAGTAAATGCGAGTTTTTGGCAATGAAACTCTCTATCATTTAAAACTACTTTAAAACTTAACCAGCTGTTGCTAAATGGGTATAAATAAACGATTACTTATTTAATTTTGTTTTATGGCTGTTTATAATAAAAGGTGGATTATCCAGGAAATGTAAGCACCACCTGTATAGATAGACTTGTCACAACTAAATGGTCTTTATCTATCAATCTCCTGTCTATTTTTACTAGGGGACGCTCGTGGCTTCGCTCGCATTGTTTCAGGATAAAAAGTAGCCTATGACATTATTAAGACCTCATACTACCTACATACCAAAAATTATGATGATCCGTTCAGTTGTTTTTGTGTGATGACTCATCACGCAAACACAGCTGAACGAGAAGATATTAAATAAAAATTTGGGGATACGTCTTCTTATCGAATGAGAGTGGCCCACTCTGGTGTCGAGAGTTTATCAAGCCGCCCTAAGGGCCTCTGACATGGCTTATTAACTGCCGTACTAGACAAACAGCCTAAAGGATACAAAAAAATAATAATATAACAGAACAGATTTCAACAGATTTTTGTCTGTTTATCTGATTAGTTCCACGTACATTTCAATTGGGCGCTTACGTGAGTCATATGACAAATTAAGGTTCTTCCTGGCTGTTTGTCATAGCGTCAAACCACATTAATCCTTAAAGTAGTTTAAAAACTCTCAACACCAGAGTTAGCCACTCTCAAACAAACTTACTTACTTACTACACAGTTTTCCACGAGATGCAACACAGCTAACTTAAGAGTAACTTGAGGTCAAACCAGTCAAGGTCAGCTATTGTTCTCAATCGTACAGAATAAGCACAAGTTATAGATTCTAAGAGATAACTTAAGTGATGTGAGACCATTCTGATCTATCTTTGGAAATTCTATAAGAGAAGCTTAGAATAACTTAACTAAGATTATTTAAGCTTCTCCTATAGATATAGCTTTGATAGTTTGTGATTTAGAACTTTTGTTAAGAGAAAGTTATAAAAAATAAATGCTTTCTTTAATATAGGGATTTTTATAATTATATGGTAGTCCCTTTGTATTACTATACTAATTACAATAATATAATAAAAATATTAATTTAGGAAGTTTAATATCATAATCATACCATTATTTATAACATAAATGTCATTGTTGGTTTGTTGGTCCGTTTGATCTTCTTTTCCGTCCGTTTGATATCTGGATTAAGCAAGTTTAATAATGATAATTTAAAAATGTATAAGTACTATACTTACTTATGTATAATATACCTACTGTGTGAAATTATTTCTTTAACTGATTTTAATAAGTGGTTAATTAGCAAAATAAACAAAAACAAAGCTCAGTATTGAAAATCAATTCAAAATTCTGATGAAATTAGATGTAACCAAATGTATGTAAGTCACATTGAATATGAATAAAAATTTGAACAACGAACAAAAGAAAAGCAAGAACGCTCAACACAACAAAAACAGAAATTACTCAACATTCCCACCGATTCGATTTACAAAATTTAAAATAGGAACACGTTCGAAGTTCAAAGAGCTTTTCAGATGAAATTATCTCTGTTGCGTCTTCAAACTGCCTGCGGACATTCGTAGAGCGAGACAGGTGTATAGAGTATTATCTAGGTGTGAAAGAGATAGTAGATGCGCATCTCAGTCGGTTGGCGAAGCGGCAACGTCGCGTCGACCAATCGCCAGACGGACATCTGCAGTGTTTGTTTTGTTTTCGATTCTTTTTGTTTGTTCGGCTTTGAAGTTAGATTGGTGTGGAGAAGACTTTTGGTATACCTATTTATTGGATGGTATTAATGTCATCGCGGACTTCATTCATAATCATTTATTTGCAGAATATATGTATGTGTTACAGAGTTGTTCAAATATAAGATACCAGCAGCTTTAAGCAGAACATAATCTATACCAATATTATAAAGCTGAAGAGTTTGTTTGTTTGAACGCGCTAATTTCAGGAACTACTGGTGCGAATTGAAAAATTATTTTTGTGTTGGATAGACCATTTATCGAGGAAGGCTTTAGGCTATATAACATCACGCTGCAACTAATATAAGCAAAGAAACAATGGAAAATGTGAAAAAAACGGGGAAAATTATTCATTTTTGAGAGCTTCCGTTGCGGGTGCTGCGAAAACGGTTTAAGATATCAAAAAAATATGTATGAAAGAATTATTCCTCTTGAAATGATCTAACAAAATGTCTGCAACAGTATATGTCTATCTTTTAAGATTAACTCACTAGAACCGTTTTTATGGTAATAACTATTCCACGCGGACGAAGTCTCTGGCACAGCTATTTAGTAATACTTATAAAATCTTCAAATAGTGTAATTATGTCAGATCATACCTAAGTACATCATAATGTAGGACGTGCTGTTTGAAAATAGATAGAGGTGCCATAGAAATTTAGGTAATAGAATTTTGACAAAGTTTTTCAGTTTGTAATAATATGTCAGGATGTAAAAACATATGATTATGACTTTAACCTTTGTTTTTTTTTTTTTGTCTTTCCACCATTGTTTCTCTCAACATGAGTTAAGGACATTTTCTGGCTGAACATTTGCTAAGGCGTAATGAGATTTTATGATCGGTTTATTAGAAACGTCACATGCAAAATTTGTACTTGTATATGAAAACTGCTTGTAAATGTTGTGAATGAATGTGTTAGTAATAATGTAATGAAATGTTTAACCTTGGTTTTACTCGTATGACTTTAACAAATCTTTGTTTTAAGTGTATAAGAATAACAAACATATGAAGCAACATAAAACTGGTATTAGTAAAAATTCTAGTACAGTAGAAATACGTTTCAGAAACGTCAGTTTATTAGCTACATAATAGTGGCTGTCATTGTGATAATGTGCCTAACTGAGTATGTGGGAGTTATGAAAAATGCCCCGAAAACGTGCTAATAAAGACTTGCGTGACACGATATAAGGTAACGTTGGGGGCTTACAATTAAATACTAAGAATAAAGAAATGTTTATGGAAAGTAAATTAAATACGTCATATTTGTGATAAAAAAATAGTTTCTTGAGTCTGAGGGCCTTATTACAAAACGTGGTTTAAATATAAGTCTAGACCAAGCCCGTTTTAGTTGTTCGAAAATTTTCTGTCTACTGTCATATTATCAAACTGTCAAAATGTACCGATGTTAAATCAGTTCCAATTTTTTGTTGACATTTTGATTGTTTGTATCTTATGTCTGAACAACAAGAACCCACTTTTTATTTACAAAGCCCTGGACTAATATTTAAACTGCGTTTTGTAATAAGATGGAAAGTGTCGTTTGTGAGGCTTTGCAGCTTCAGGTGACTGTTTATAATAAATAATAATCAAACAGAAAACGCCTCAGGGTTGGGAAACTCTGGTTATATACATAAATGGACTTAAATAACTTGAGGCTTTACGAATGATTAAGCATTCAATTACTTGTTTGTTAATCAATGATTTTACTTTTTTCATGTCGACAATACCATGATTGACTAAATTATGTTTTCTTATCACGAAATAGGCTTACATTTGACTACAGCCTGCCTGATCTTAAGCCCCACTGTAGCCTAAGGTTTAGCACGCTTGCCTAGAAGAAACCTATTTACTCTAGATTTGAAGACCCCTGTGTTGACGTTTACCTAATCAGTTGTTAAGCCGTTAATTTTTTTATTTTATGAGTAAGCAACATTTCTAAGTAAAACTGTTAAAGTTATGATTACATAACATAAGTAACCCCCGCGCTAGACAAAAATAATGAACCAGCGAACTCTGGGCTCAAATACCGCGGTTGTAATGTGGGTTAGCTGTCCGCAATGTTTCGTGAAATGTCTGCCAGAGGGCTAGGGCTCCGAGGGTGTAATGGTGGAGCCCTGGAAAGATTGCTGAAAAAATATATATTTGTATTTCTTAGGGGATATGTGATAGGTTTGCGTTTCAATACAGCCTGCTTGATGATAAGTATTGCTGTAGCCTAGGTCGAAATATGTTTACCTAGAAGGTACCTTAAGGAAGGTATTAACTCCATATTAACTAACTTAACATTAACTTAAATGTTTAATCACTGTTAGTAGTAATTTAACTCCGGAATGTAAGCTTATTTTTTACGTGAGTAATTTAGTTTAGCACAGGTTTAGTACGTATTGTAGTGCGGGTGTCGTTTCAGGTGAACAAAAACTATCTAGAGTAAAAATTAATATATAAATATTTTTCTAAACATCTTTTTGAAGCTGCTCTCAAAAGTCTGATGGTTTCATATATAGTATAGTTCTCGTAATAAGTAGAATATTTCAGTAAATTTGCCACTACTAGTATTCTGCTTAAATACTATAAAAAGACTAGGACACAAAGTTGTCTATAAATATCATCATCATCATCATCATCCATAGCCTCCTCTATCCCGCTGCTGGGCATAGGCCTCTCTTTGAATGTGCCAGCTGTGTCTATCTTGCGCAAAGTCATCCATAAAGTCTATAAATATAAATAATACACAGAACCCTACCAACACTTTTTCTTACCACCTTATCTAATATTTTTCATTACAAACTCCATGAATAATACATGCAGCGGGCTGATTGCGTGTGAAATTAAAAACATACAATTAGATATTTATACTACATTAGTTGAGAGCTTTTATTGTGTCAGGCTTAGGTCTTATTTAATAAGTTTTTGATACTAAACATTTATTTACTTTAATTGTATTGAACTCAATCGACGAAACTTTTAGATAGGTAGATGATGCTGGATTCTTTTAATTGTCTAAAATACTACTTTTCTTCTTACTGAAATAAGCCATTCTTTTTGTTCTTATCTAATGAGAGTGGTCAACTCTAATGTCGAGAGTTTATCAAGCCGCCTTAAGGGCCTCTGACATAGCTTAACGACTGCCGTACTAGACAAACAGCCAGGACCTACAATTTAAATTGTCATCCGACCCACGGAAGCGCCTAAAACGGAATGCCACTTTTCGGTCACCCATCCAAGGACAGACCGCATCGACCTTTGTTTAACATAAGATAAGATAAGATAAGATAAGATAACTTTATTGATCAAAAACTTAGGTTCTAATACAATTTTGATCGCTACACTCCACACTAGGATGTAATGTACCTGTATTGTGGAGTGTAGGCTCTTCCTCAGGGTTATACATATATTTACATAAGTAGTTAAATCATAATAAAATCAGTATTACATGTGTTTATGCCTGGTAGGCGCCAAGAAAGAGATTATGTACTTATGTTACAGGCTGATACCTATATAAGATAATCGCTGTGTGTGGCGCAGGCATTCCACATCCTACACTAGGCTAAGCCTGTGTTGTAAGACTTGGTCAGTCTGAGCCACACTAGTGATATGTGAAACTTGGTTTGATTATTGGCGCCTCCCAAACAATTTTGAAAATAAACAGTATCTTAATTAAGTATTACATTTAAGTTATACAGTAGGTTTTAATTAGTAGTCTCTAAAATACGCGGTGGTGTTTGATGTCAGTGTATGTGTGATGTAGTGTGACATAGCTGAGCTACAGGCGCGTATTTCGGGTCGTTTGATAAGTCTCGAGTCCAGAGTTTCCCACTCTCATACCACGGAATAAAGAAGTACAACTCATACGAACTTATTTATTATGCTTTACTCGTAGTTCAGACAAACTTTCATCATAACAAAGACATTGAAATACTACAAAATGCAAAATTACATAATTAAGGATGCATAAACCAGTATCATTGACCCGATCATCTCAGTAAGGGAAAATCCTTTGTTCTCAGACCACTGACTCACCACAGATACAAAATACGAAAAGCGAGATAAGTAGCTAAAGTAAAATCTACATTGGAAATAAATATGTTACTTGATAATGCCAAATATGGTGTTGAAATGCATAAAATCCTAGTATAGAATTGAACGATGCATTCAGAACGCCAGAAAGTCAATCAATAGTATCGAAGAATCGCAATGTTTTATATCTTTATTTACTAACATATATATTATGCATGTATTCATTTTGACTTGGATTAAAACTCGGAATTTAAGAAACTTCCATAATATTTTTTTTATACACAAAACATGTTTCATTTACTAGCCAAAAAATAGCTTTTAAAGAAACAGCGCGAATGGCGTGCGTATGAGATAAAATTTTGCAAGTTTTGCCAAAATCAATAAAACCTCTATGTTAGAGTTACGGTAAGGTACCTAAAACTTCTTCATATAAAGGTAGTGTTATTAAAAGTTTTTTTTTATTATTATACAAAAGTCTAGTTCCCTCCGCGTGGCGGAGGCCTTTGGTTAGGTTTTTGGTTTTATTTTGCAAAGTATATATATATATATATATACAGGGATACTGGTAACTAACGCACAACCTTTTAAGGATGGCTTTAGTACATCTATACCAAAAACTTTTGTTCTACAACTTTTGGAAATTTGTGAAAAAAAAATCAGCTGTTTAATAAATCCACAACTTCGATAGCTTCCAAACTTTCAAAGAATTCGTCCATTCCGTAGATATACACGTAGCCAATGGTTCCGGTAAGCTGTCCCCTAACGCTAGGAGGCCGAACATCGGGCTCCTATTTTTAAGAGCTCCCTTAAGATTTTATGTGCCCCTTAAGCGTTGGTGAAAACAAAACTATCACCTAAAATTACTTAGGGATGGTTTAAGGGCTCCCTTAAAATTAGGAGTGGTTGGTGAGAATGGGCATAAGGGTCTTAAATTCTTACTTGAGTTTATATTGATGTTATTAGACAATATGTTTGGCATTTTTTATATATAAGTAGTGTACATATTAAAAGTAATTAAGTCTAAGAAACATTGTTTAGACACATCTCAAACACCTCAGCTAAAAGACCTTGTAAACATTCCCCACATGTACACAGCAGACCCTCGCGCGGCCGAGCGTGACATTACAGAGGGACTCATCTTGCCTCGGGCTCCAACCAGCTATATTAAGACTATGTGAAACTTAAAGGCTGAGTTGTTTGTGAAAATTATACGATATTACGATACTAAGTTACTTTCAAGAGAAATTGGGATTGCCTCTCATAATGTCGGGTATATATCAGTCAGATTCGCCATTGATGGACAAGTTAAGAAAGCTATCATCATCTACCTTGAGGTTTTAGGCATTAATTCAGTATTGAGTACTGAGGCATCTTTATTTATTCCAGCTTTGTTAAGAGCTCCGTTTGTAATGAGACACTTAGAGGAGACATAGCACAACTAGCATCGATGTTTGTGGAAATTATATCATACTAGCGAGGCCTCGCAGAGTTACGTGTTTAAATCCAGGCACATTATTCCTAAAACTTTACCAGATTAGACTATATGTGTACTTAATTTGAACAGTCGATGTGAATGGTTGACATCGACTGTTCAAATTAATACACATAATGACATCTCTTTTTTAGGTAATTCGTCTGAGGGCAAGAGTCAAAACCTTGCCTAACACTTAACCTTTGACGAGTCCTTATATTCTGTCTTCCCTTTTGTTTCCTACAAAACTTAATAAACTTATTTCTCGCAGTACTTGCATAGAATTAGGTAAATCCCACTTGCCTGTTTCTTCCATGTGAAATATTACGATATAATTTATGCAACGCCTGTTAACGCATCAGCGCCCTTTATATCTGAGTTCTAGTCATAATCATCTCATCTCGTTGCATAAGTTTAGAGTACCTAATACATGGTTATTAATAAATGGGACAAACATTTTTGTTACACAAATATAAATTACTAGATGGTGCCAGCGACATCGTCCGCGTGAAATAGTTATTACCATAAAAACGGTCCTAGTAAGTTAACCTTAAAAGATAGACATATATTGTTGAAGACAGTTTGTTAGATTATTTTAAGACGAATAATTCTTTCATACATATTTTTTTGATAACTTGAACCGTTTTCGCAGCGCACGCAACGGAAGCCCTCAAAGATGAATAATTTTCCCCGTTTTTTCCACATTTTCCATTATTTCTTCGTTCCTATTAGTTGCAGCGTGATGTTATATAGCCCAAAGCTATCCTCGATAAATGGTATATTCAACACAAAAATATTTTTTCAATTCTCACCAGTAGTTCCAGGGATTAGCGCGTTCAAACAAACAAACTCTTCAGCTTTATAATATTAGTATAGATTAATACCTACTTATTGAAATAATTTGTAACTATAATTCCACAATAAATCATATTTCTCCGCACACCATCACATCTTAATAAATATATACGAATTTAACAGAATCTTAATGCCTAATTTGCAATCTATGACCCAGCGTGCTTGCCTTGAAGATACCATAAAAACATTGTGTGATATGATAATAATAAATCAAAACTGAAAAAATATAGATTAGAACGTATCTCTAGTTTTATTGTGAACAAATGAAAAGTAACGTTTTAAATAACTTTTTGTTAAGACAGTTAGCGAACGACTCATTTGAAACCAATGATATATGACTGGCCTGTTAGCTTAGTTGGTAGTGGCTCTGCCTTCTAATCTAGAGGTCGCGGGTTCGATTCCCGCATGACACAAGTACCTATTTATGTACTTTAATAATTTATAATTACTTGTGTTGAGTCTGGTCGTTTGTATGTATAATAAGTATGTATTTACAAAAGAAAAGTAAATAAGTATTATATCCGTTATCTAGTACCCACGACACAAGCGTTTGCTTAGTGTGGGGCTAGATGGCGCTGTGTGCAATGTCCCGGAATATTATTTATTTATTATGAAATAAATAACCTGTTTTACATGTCTACACATTTTACATATAACCGTGTACATATTTAGAACTCTCAACATGTTTATCAAAGATCAAGCGCATTGGAGCGCGAAATGCATCTTCAGTGGGTTTATGAAGAAATGGACAAGTTTTTACCGCTCATTATCAACATACACTTTAGACAATATAATCACATATTGAGAAATACATGCCATATAAAGTGAGAGTGAATCGGGTCTTATGGGGTAGCACGCTCCATCTTAGGCCATAGCCTTTGCTTACCATCGACTTCCGTGGGTCGGATGACACGGTAAATTGTAGGTCCCGGTTGTTCGTCATAGTACGTCAGTCGCTAAGTCATTAGGGTGGCTTGATTAACTCTCGACACCAGAGTTGGCCACTCTCATTCAATTAGAAAAAGAAGACCATCAAACTATGGTCAAGTGCAAACCAGTTTTAGTTAAAAAACCTAATACTAAATTTTTTTTTTTGCTGTAATTGAAGTTGTTATGAAAGAAGTCACCTTTATAATAAAAACTAGTGTTACCTCGTTGTGTTACTTACTCGAGTTTATCTGGAATAAAAATAAGCCTGATATTTATTATTTTTCTATAGCAATCCAGCGTGGGAATGCAGCCAGTGTTCTTGGCTCCATACCACATGTAGATGTTTTAAATTTAGGTTAAATTTACATACTCTTATTAAGTTTTATTAGTGTATATATTGTATATTATTGAATAAAAATTTATCATAATCTTTGACCCAAAAAAAAAAAAATATTCAAATTCTAATTTAAACTATCGTCATACCAGATTTCATTCTAATCATAAGAAGCAGTCCTTTCTTTTCTAAAGACAAAAGACTGATGAGTAAGTGATGGTGTGCCGACTTCATTATAAAGCGGGTTAAGTTAAAATAAACAACATAAATATTCGTAAATTCAAACTAACATATAAGACAAACATTTAATCTATTATTATTATTGACGGAAACAACCTACTTGTGTGTTGATGTATATTAATATTCCAGTGAAATTCAGTCCAAGTTCATAACAAAACCAAAACGTAACAAAAACCAGTTATGTTGTAATTATATAATTCACACTTCACGTTAATTAGTGTTAAATGATGGTTATATTATACGAGTAAATGTTTCTAACAACTTTGTATGCTATTGTTTTAAATGTACGGCTGTGGAATAGAGAAATGTTGCATTTAAAATTAACATTATGATCTGATGAGCACTTGAAATTACTTCCATAATATGTGATTTAAAGGCCTCGTTAGCTTAGCGATTTCAGCTAAGGATGCAAATCCCAAGGTCAAGGGTTCGATTCCCGCTCCAGACCAAAATAAAGCATAGGATTTATTAACAAGTACTTAACATAATACAATAAGTTTCGTCCAGATCACAAATACTTCTTGTCATGAGAGTCGTCGTTAATAACTTGCAAATGTATTACTATATAACTTTCTAAGCTTACATTCATTGTAATGTTACGCACTTAGCTTTTTATCCGAAACAGCAAAAACCTTCCATCCACCATCGACTTTGCTATATTTGTTTCCTACATTTTTATACAACTTTGGAAAAAAGACAAATGTAAATCACTCATTGATTAACTTTCATACGTAACTTGAACAAGTAACTTGAAATACGTATAAAACCTTAAAAATCATCACCAAAGAAAGCCAAGTTTTCCTCAAACAAAGAGATCAAAAGCATCCATCACATACAAAGTACGTCGTTCTCACGAACATAAGATCCAGGCATGTGTATCCATGTACCTCTTTAAAGGTTACCTGTACTCTCCGAACATCACCAACAACCACACAAAAACATACCTTATAGCTTCTACAAGGCTTTGTAAAGGAGGTTGAAAATTGTGTGCAGTGGTGACAGGTTGTTAGGCTGTTCTGATGGTGTGTGGTTAGTAATTTATTTCATTAGGAGAAGGCAGGATACATGTCCCTCCGTCTTCATGGGCCAGCGAGCTTGGTCTGAGCATGTCGAGACGGGAGGAAAAAAACTGTGGGCGAGAGGTGGCGGACGATGTTGCAGAGATATGTGCGAGTTGAAACCTCATCCAAATCAGTATAGTGAAGGTCAACGATTTTGTAAAGATTTTTGTAAGTTATTATATTCATAACATAATTATGAAGTATACTGTGGTTGAGGCACCTTCACTTCACCGAGATGAAAATGGTCAAAATTTATAAAACAAAATAAATGTATACTAGATACATCCTTTAGGGTTCCTCTTTTACTCCTCTCCATCCAATAGTTGATTAGAAGATATCGCTTTTAGCGATAAGGCCGCCAAGCCTTGCCTCAAGCGATAACTTGAAAAGGAACTATTTTTGCCGTTCAAACAAATGTTGAACTGTAATTTTCCACCCCGAGAATCAACCTGTGACCTCTGACTTGAAAAACAAAGCGCGCTGTGACTGCACCACTTCAAAGGTCAAATTTTGTAATAAAAAAACCATTGCTGAAAGAAGGAAAGACTAAGCCAACCCAACCTCTTAAACTACAAAAGCCCCCACATCTCAACTCTAATATTATGCGAAACGAAGCCACCATTACCAGAATGGAAGAAACACGTCGCCTTATCTTATTTCCGTTTGAATATATTAACAGTTTACGCGACACTTAAATTACTTGCTTTGGATCGGTTTGCGAACGCTGTGGATTTATTTTCGACTATTTTATAGCATTTACTTGCTGCTATAGGTTTCAGCTCAAGGTTTTTTGAAGTATCACTTACGTAATTTTATCAAACTAACAAAGAGCGAAAGTACGAGTACATGTTTTAAGAGCCTAAAAAAAGTATGGACCCAAATTGTTTAGTATTGTTACGCGTATTTCACTTTATTTACGTGCGTGATGTCACCTGCCGGTCCCAAAGGAAGACCAGCGCTGGATGCTTGCATCCAGCACAAGCTGAGTTGGGGCCGGATTGTGGCACAAAACGTGTACTTGTCTCTTATCTTTATATTTTATTGTGTTCTGTATATCTTGTTGTTTCGTGTCGCAATAAATGGATTTTATTCTTTTTCTTATTCTTAAATTAAAGCCCGTATTAACTCTGGTAACGGTTGGTAACTCTGAGATGAAAATGAGAAAATTATCGTATCGACTTACGAGATCGTCACTCAGTAAAGTACAGTAGGTACACTACAGTAAACATTTTGTAAGAAAATGTATTTGTCTTGATCATACAAATTTAATTACATATATACTCGTCTGTATGTATAAATCATGTTGGTACATAACTACCTATTTAGCATGATGAATTGATCTCAATATACAATAGCTAACATAACGCCCAAGAAGGTAAAGAGATGACGAACTCTGAACAATACACCAGTATTCTGGTTCTAGTACACACAGATCGGAATAGATGACGCAATTGCACGTATAATTTAAAAAAAGAATAAGACGAAAATACATTTATTAAGACACAAAACAACACGAAAACCAGAGCATAATAAATGCTGCATCCAGCGTTGGTCAAAAATTAAATGCGCCAAGTCCAGAAAATCTCAATGTTTACGTGAACAATTACACCAAAACATAAGGTTTTAAAAACGTTATAACTACAAAATGCATTTGACAAAAGTATGTTCGGTAACTTTAACAATTGATAGTAAATCACACCACAGGAGATTCTCAGGGTTGGCAACTATTTCTCTCAACGTTTGAGTCTATCAATTCAAAGAGGAAATACTGCCAGCATCCTGGGATCCTGCCGCACAGCGACAGTATGGACGGTGTGCTGAGTTTTTGTAAAATTATCTGTGTTTTGTAAGTTTTTTCTTCTTCTGTATATTTAAGTAATTTTTGTATTTATAATACTTAAAAAAAAAAAACTTTATTAAATTTAAATTACTTAAACATAACGATAAAGCGTGCGTTTCAGTGAGAACCGATACATTCACATTCATTGTTGATTTTCATACTGATTGTGCTAAATGCATCTTCTCTACTGCTTACTTCAGTGGCAGTCACCATATCGAAGCAACTTCAATATAAGTTAGTACATTAGTATGCAGGAGCTCGGCCAGTGATCTACAGATACACAGAATCCAACACAATGGACAGTGAAATCGATTGCTGGGACGTATTCTGGAGAGTGGTGGAAGAATTGAAGACTTATTTACACATCTTAATAAGCAGAGTTATATTTACGTGCTTATTGAAGGACAAGCAACGTGTATGTATAGTTATCTGACCAGGCAAAGCAAACGTTCTTGTAGAAAGCGAGTGGCATGTTTCAATCATCCTCCTATAAGGAGAGATTCTTACTTTTAACCGACTCCAAAAAAAGGAGGTTATCAAGACTTCTGAAAGTTTTTTGTACGTTTTTTCATTGTTTTTCACTTCTTTCTTAGCTTTATCGTTTACTTACGGATTTGGAAGATTTTGGAACATATCGGGAATGACGGGTTGAGTAAAAAGTTAAGTTAATTAAGATAAGAAAGCTTTCCAGACACCTAATCTAAATATATAAAACTCAAAGGTGACTGACTGACTGACTGATTGACTGACTGACTGATATAGTGATCTATCAACGCAGAGCCCAAACCACTGGACGGATCGGGCTGAAATTTGGCATGCAGGTAGATGTTATGACGTAGGCATCCGCTAAGAAATGATTTTTGGAAAAGCCGTTTTTAAAGGGGTGAAATAGGGGTTGCAAATTTTACTTCTTAATGCGAGCGAAGCCGCGAGCATCCACTAGTATTAATACAAAATCTCACTAAATAGTTTGAAAACAAATCCCAATCACCTAAATAACTTATTGTCAAATGAAATTACTGGAATAAGTATGCTTATGGACGGAAAATAAGTGGTCGTTGATTTATAAGTAAATTTTTGGAAGACCAGGCGATGGGAATTCCATATTTTTTCCTTGTGTAAGTTGTGTAATTTTGTAACTTTCCTTCTAATACCAATTATGGACAATTTAATATGTCATATTCTTATATATTTGCTGGAATACCTTGAGTATTACTTTAGTTATTCATTTTTCATATCAAATTTCATACCAATTGGTCCTACAGTTGAGACGTGAAGCAATTACAACACATAGGTACAATCGGACAACTATAATCATACGGTTTTACCACATAAACACTCGCACATCCACAAAATTACCTTTACCTGCATTGTTTTGGTATAAAAAGAAGCAAGTAATTGTACCAGTGAATGAACACTTAAGCTCCTTCGAAGAATCGAGATACAATTGCTCTATCAGAACAGAAACTTACCTATATTTTTGGATCTCATATTGTATTTGTGTAACGAAGGAATCGAATAAAATAGCCGGTTTCATTATAAAATCCTTATATTAGTAATTACAAAAAGGAAATATTGAAATTTCGGAAATCACCCGTGAATGAACAGAATCACCATTAAAGTGAACAAGCAAATCACCTATTAATGAACCTACATCAGGGACCATTTAAACGAAGCAAATTGAAACAATCAATCGTTCAAACAGTCCAAACTGTTTTTCTACAATCTAAATTATCTTTTGTAAATTTTTGAGAATTTATGTCGTACATCAATTGAGAGAATTAGAAAAAATATCTAAATAAACTTATTTCTACGTAATTCGAATATCCTATAAGAACCATAATAAAGAAAACTTATTTTGTTGATTAATCTCACTATTATCAATTTGGATATTTAGTTAAATAATGATCATTGCACATTTTTCAAATCTTTGGTGAAAATTATTTCTCCTCGTCGAGTCGTGTCTTTAACTATGAGAATATCCACAACTGATTCGATGTGTATCTCGTATACGTCTTTTACTTGTGGATACACAAAAAGTTCACATTCGGTACTCTTCTGTCGTTTCTTTCTTAAAAAATCAACTTTAATTTTTTTTTCATCATCATTGACCATGAGAACTTTTCCTGCAAACAGTTTTGTGGGCCTCGCTTCTTCAAATTTAACTAAAACGTAAGAATCAAAAGAAACGTCAGAAAATTTGACTTTTGTTCCTGAACAAATCTGTTTATTGTTTACTTCTGTAGCTTCCCATTTGGTTGGCTTAGTTTCTGATGTGAGATCGTTTTTATCAATGGTACTATTTTTTCTCAATTCTTTACTAGTTTCAAAATCTACGCCATCATTATTCAAAATGATGCTATCAACCCCGTTTTCTTCTGTTTCTTTGTCAGTTGTTATTTCAAGTTTTGGTTTATTTGGTCGCCTGTTTTTTTTCCGAAGTACAGTTTCTTTTGCCTCCTTTTTAATACTTTCTCTAGTCTAAGTGCTTTTTTTCTTTGAATGTTTTCTTCTTTCTCTTTTTTCTTTGCGTCTTGTTACCATACCATACCGAACATATTTTTTATTCTTCTCCATTTCAACCTGTAACAATACAGTTAAAATACTACTTAAGTATATGAGTTTTTTCCCTCAATATTAACATTTTTTTTCTTTATTGATCAGATTATCTTAAGTAATACTTAAATTAATAATATAGAATTCAATATTGAAGTTAGTTGGCATCAAGAACGTTGTTCAGTTTTAGGAACTTAGGTGCCAAGGAATGAACATCGCGATGTATGTTGTTGTTCAACATAAGGTGAGTGCCCCTAAATATGAACGAAAACTTAAAAACCCCGTTCATATTTAGGCCTGATTATTATATTAAGAAAAAAAATTGATCACATCAAAACAGACCATTATGTCCATCAAAATAAAACATAAAATTGACTTGTCAAAATATTGACAGATGCCCCAAACGTGAACGCCCCGTTCATTCACATGAACACGCCATCAATTGCGTTCCTAAATATGAACACTAAGAAATAAACACTTATTAACAAAAACTGAAGATATTCTTGGATGAAATCTTGTAAAACACATTATACTTCACACTACAAATACATCAAATATCACCTTTATACTTACAGCGATGAGAAATCAACCGTTGCAGATACCTCTTTCCCTAGTTGTGCTAATAATTTTTGCAAACAACGCAAGAACACAATCGACTGCACTGGAAAAACATTCCACCATATTGATTGTAACCGACCAATGGGAGACGTAGCTTCACTCAGTCAAACTAAAAAGTGTTGCCACGTTTTGTGCAAGGTTCCATCTTGGTAGTTTTCACGGAACTCTTATTTTTTACGAAATTGCGCTAAGTGTTCATTCAATGGTGTGTGTTCATTAGATGGTACAACTACCCTATATTACTTTCGAGAAGAGTGCAAACTTATCTTTTTTCCTACTTATAAGAAAACAAAAAGCGAAAAAAAGCGAGTGTTGCTCAGCGGTTCCAGTGTCTGCTTTCCATCCCGACGCACCCTGGTTCGAATCCGGCCTTACACCAATGACTTGTATTTTCAAGTTAAGTGTGGATTTGCACTCGCTTAACGGTGAAGGAAAAACATCGTGAGGAAACCGACATGTTTGAGGATCACAAAATCCGAGGACATGTGTCTTCCGTGGAAGGACCTGGGCGCCCACCACGATGTATCTGCCCAAGAGAACTCCCCTAACGAATTAATTCTGCAGGGGAGTCACGACCCTCAGTCATGAGGAATACGACTCAAGAGAAAGAGAAGATAACAAATCATAACACCTATGAAGAGGTCAGTAACCAGATCAGAAGTCAAGTAGAAGTAGGTATATATCTGAGCTTGGTCTTGCATACGCAATCATATGACATAGTTTGCATGCTGCATGCGTGTGATGCTGCTTTTTACTTGCATGAGTTATATGTCCTCTTGGTGTTGGAGATTTCTCTTGTTTTTATTTGAGAGGGCATGTATTGTACCAACATTTTTATTACTTTTTCTCTTGACTGACATTTGAGCAATTGATTACCTTATTATATTATGTTGTAGTCCAAGGTGTTGCATACCTAATCTTAAATTATACTGGCTACCAAATGTGTATGCCACAACACACTGCATGGTCTTGTAGTAGTGTTTTATAGAGAAATATGCCAGAGACCCTTAGGGCGGCTTGATAAACTCTCGACACCAGAGTTGGCCACTCTCATTCGATAAGAAGAAGAAGATAGAGAAATATGTTGTGATATTTTGTGTGTGTTGTAATATGTATGTTAAGCTGGTTAATGTTACATTGGCAGACTCGAAAACTAAACAAAGACTAAGTTATACTACAGTTTGTTGTTGTAAATAGCAACCACACAGATGTTATGTTTTAGTAGTTTTAGTTTTTTCGTCATACTTCAAAAAAGCTTTTTCTTTCCACAAGTTTTCCCCAACAAAATCTCGCTTGCAAAACCACACATACACAGAGTGTTTCGTCGAAGCTCGAGTTTTATGCTTCTATGAATCTTGCATAATGAGATGCTTGATGTTATCGTGCTCCTCCGATCATACTGTAAGGTTCTAGGGTAGGAGGTAGGGGGTAATATTACTTAGGTGTAATTTGACAGGTTTTTAATACAAAGATGGTCAAAGATACGCAAGTTAACATGAGTCCTTTATGAACTCCGGTTCAAAAGACAGAGATGTTAAAAAACTTTCAAATTGGCTCGAGTGAAGAAATACAAGTACACTCACATATACTCTAGGTGCCTATAATCTAACTGTGAACTGTAGGTGATTAAAGGTATTGAATCCATCGTGAAAAAAACACAATTTATGCCTATTCAACTTTAGTCTATCAGGCAATAATAAACGCATAAAAGTACGCCCATTTTATTAAACAAATAAAGTGAACGAAAGTGAGGTATAAAACATAATTGAATGATTGTTTAGTGAATCTTATTAAGAAGAAGAAAAACGAAGTGTTCTATAGTAATATTGACTCCTGCCTCTCCGTCTACAAGCCTCATCCCGTTCCTTTATTCAGATCACATAAGCTGACCACTGGATCCTGACACATCGGAATTCTGAGATGCGGGCTTAATACTAAGTGGCTATAAACCTGATACGTAACTTGTTTATTAACTGAAGATGATGTTTAGGTGTCATGAGAACAAAGCATCTAAAGATAAGATAAGATATTTCTTTAATGCACACCAAAAAATTACATGATGGAAGAAATTTAAAAACGATTTTAATGCACATTGGGCGGCCTTATCGGCTTAGGCGATTTCTTCCAGGCAACTTGGATGGACAGGATTCAGAATTATAAATTAAGTGGCTGATAAGCTTTTTTTGACATCTACGTACTTTTTTGTCATTGTAGGCTTGTATTTACATATACATATAATACGAAATCTATCCGATAAAATGTTGCGGTTTTCGTGCTATTCTCGGGGTGCGATGTAAGAAAAAAAACTGGATTTATTGGACCGCCCCAAATCTTCTATTTGAATAGCTTACGCCTATGAAAGCTGTCTGTCTCTTAAATTTGTAGATCCTGGCTTTTTGTTATGATCTTAGTTAGGAGATCTATAGAGGCCTAGGTATCGTGATAGTATAGACACTATAGATTATTCAATTCAATTCAATTCAAAATACTTTATTGTACACCAATAACAAAAAAACACAAGTACAAGTAAATTTGGAACATAGATTGGGATATCACTTGGAGTGATCTCCTCCAGGCAACCTAGTTTGGAAAATAACGATAGAAAAACAGTAATGATTATCATTATTACCATATCAAAAATCACGATGATCTGTCGCGGCGAGTAAGCGGACTAACAGGTAATAACCAAAGAACAGAGTTTTGACGTTATGATATTTTATCCCTCTTTGTTGATGTTTATCCGTGACCCATGTACTATCCAATCGGAGTAATTTTACAGGAAGCAGCTCAGCACCTACGCCCAGTCCCGCAGTCACGATATTGGATGCAAACGGCCTCCTCTCACGAAAGAACACATTTACACCTAAACATAAGAAGATACTCTAAACTAAACAGTACCCAGAAATATGTAACTATGATTCGTTGCTCAGATGCGGTGTGAAAGCCCACCATGATTCGTTGCTCAGATGCGGTGTGAAAGCCCACCATGATTCGTTGCTCAGATGCGGTGTGAAAGCCCACCATGATTCGTTGCTCAGATGCGGTGTGAAAGCCCACCATGATTCGTAGCTCCGATACGATGCAAAAGTGGACCAAAATAACCAACAAACATAGTTTTTCTTTTATACTTTATGAATATGATAAGATAAAGATAAAGATAAAGAATCTTTATTGATAATTTAAAGTTGTAACATACATAGGTATAGGTATAACTACTAATATCACAGAATATGCTACACAAATTACAATATCTCGTCAAATTGAATTTATAACATTTAGTTTTTATAAAATTTTAGAAGTTACATATGTCTAGTTTTATTAATCAAATAATGAAAATTTTTGTTATTAAAATCATGTCATATGATAATTTATCCCTCTTCCTTGATGTTTATCCGAGACCCATGTACTATCCAATCGGTGCAAGATCACAGGAAGCAGCTCAGAACCTACGTCCAGTCCCACAGTCACGATACTGGATGCAAATGGCCTCCTCTCACGATCTAACATTTGCATCTCAGGAGCTGCGAGGAACTGGGGATACCATGTTGTAAAGGATCTACGGTAGTTGTACTATATTTACAGAGACATCACATTTCTTATACATGCTTGTGTAACTTTGCCATTCTGTTTGTGAACTACGATAGGTAAGATTTGTATCTGTATCTTTCTGGTATACTCCAATCCTGCCTTGGCCGTTACGCCACGGTCGACTCTTATCCTAACCAGCGAAAAATCACATCACACCCATTTCCAAGCTTCTCGGACTCAGTGACCCGAGTGCCAGTTATGCTGTTTAGCATTTGTCTTGACTGGCCTGTTAGCTTAGTTGGATGTGGCTCTGCCTTCTAATCTAGGGGTTGCGGGTTCAATTCCCGAGTGACACAAGTATTTATGAAGAAAAGTATATAAGTATTATATTCGTTACCCACGACACAAGCGTTTGCTTAGTGTGGGGCTAGATGGCGCTGTGTGCAATGTCCCGGTTTTTTTAATTTTATTCATATCGATATCAATACTGGCATCTATATGAAGAGAAACCTACTTGCACTTTTTTTTGTATCCACGTACATAGTACCTACCATCTACCTGGCAACCCAGCCGCCTCCTCATCTGTATGGCGGCCGCATGCGGGAGCAACGCTCGCTGCTTCCGAGCCTCTCCACTTTTTTACACTTCCTTTCAACGAGATGTCCAATTTGTCCTTTTTGTTTTCGGTCAGTGCCAATGTTTGAATGTTGTTTGAATTTGGAATAAGATTTTTGGAAAGTTCAAGGTATTTTTTTGATTGCCTCTGTTGGTTCCTGTATTTTATATTAATTTGTACTCAATACTATTACGATTTACATACACTTGCAAAATTATGCATACGTCTATGATAGCTTGAAAGGTTCTCTATTTACTTCAATATTATCCTATTCCAACAATACTACAATAAAAATCGACTGAAAATCAAATCAAAAAGAAAAGAGCACTTGGAAAATCTTCAGAAAACCTCAAATTTGGTTATGCTCCAGCCCTCCGCCAAAGGTTAGCGTGCCCAGCATAATGGCCGTATTGCCACAGTGATTATTATAGTAAGTTAGTACATCCAATATAAGAACTTCCTTCTTTTTCCCAAGTTAGTTACCACCTACCTAAATTCCCAGACTTGTCAATACTGATTGCGACATGTACAAGTAACTACAAGCTATGCCACTTCCATCTCAAAACAAAATATCCCGCTATGTTTCCTCGAAACCTTTGAATGAGCCATTCATTCAAGCCCGATCATCGAATAACGGTCTCATTGGTCTATCACACCTTGACACCAGTTTGTCAAGAACCCTAGTTGATAAGTAAATGGAAGGTGCGACGTGTCTTCCTTAGATGGTGTGACAGTAAGAAGATATGCTCGGCGGCCGGAATAGGTTGAGCTGTCGGTCAATGTGTGTCCAATATTCACGATTGTCAATCGCTTCCCGAGGTGTGAAATATGGTACGGTACTAAACAAGTTTAGTTAAGTTTTGGAAATAGGTAATTGAGTTTCAAATCAAAATATTCAAGGTGTTTTTGTCAAAACCAGGATTGGAATTGCCAGTGTTGTGGTACCTAGCTTATCGGAAGGATAGGTTTAATCAATAGGCTGCAGTAAATCATTTGAGAGAATGTGTTTATGAATACGAGGACTTTTGAGCTCAAGACACTTGATTTTAATAAATCGTTATTTTTTTTTTATTCTTGATGATTATTTGACTTGCCTGCATATTACATAAATAATTTTAAGTTTATTTAAACAATCATTTTTGTTATGCAATGGTTATGATATGTTTTGAAATGTGAAATGTGTAAGGTCTGAAATAAATGACATTTATTTGTTTTATTTTATTTATTTTCGCAGCCCTAATTTTTGTTATATGCTCTTCATCTTCTGTAGTCTTTGTTGACTATGCTTGCCTAGAAAAAAACTTATTTATTGTGAAATTGTAAGGATACAAATTAACCGACAACAATATTTTGCTGAAAACTTTCTTGTTTCTGTCTTTATATCTTACTTTGTAAACAACCATTCTTCACTGTCCAAATAGTACCATTCCTTTATACACCTAGCTATTATCATACTGACCTACTCATAAAATCTACTCCACACTTCTCTCTTACCAATAGTATCTCCCACCCAAAGACAAGTACCCCAGAGCTCAACACACTCTGGTCTGTCAATAAGAAGCAGTGTTTAGATTCAAATCCCGTCTGCTTCCTCGAAGCCAGGCGTCCATTCACAGCTCGGTTACGTTACTTGTTGAAAATTCCACCGCAGGGTTTTCTTACACAGATGACTGGGTTTCTCCCGTGTTTTCTGTTATGTTTGATTGATTGTTACTTTCTTGGAAATGGGTGATTAATGAGATGAGAAGTTGTTATTGTATTTGAAGATAGGATACTAGAGATAGGTGTTTGTCTATATTCTAATCTACTGGACGTAATTGATATTTGTCATTCCACAGGTACGCAAGGTCGGTCTTTATATTTTGGTCACTTTTTATGTCAAATAGCTGCAACACTGTCTAATCTTATATATAAAAATGAATCACAAAATGTGTTGGTAAGCGCATAACTCAACAACGCCTAGACCGATTTGGCCAATTCTTTTTTTTTAATATTCGTTGAAGTTCAAGGATGGTTTTTACGGCGAGAAAAATTCGAAAAAATGCCGGAAAATCCCTAATCTTATATATAAAAATGAATCACAAAATGTGTTGGTAAGCGCATAACTCAACAACGCCTAGACCGATTTGGCCAATTCTTTTTTTTTAATATTCGTTGAAGTTCAAGGATGGTTTTTACGGCGAGAAAAATTCGAAAAAATGCCGGAAAATCCCTAATCTTATATATAAAAATGAATCACAAAATGTGTTGGTAAGCGCATAACTCAACAACGCCTAGACCGATTTGGCCAATTCTTTTTTTTTAATATTCGTTGAAGTTCGAGGATGGTTTTTACGGCGAGAAAAATTCGAAAAAATGCCGGAAAATCCCTAAAAACCGCCCTTTTCTTTTTCCCATACAAACGTTTTTCCCTAACTAACTAAAGAGTGAAAGAGTCAACAGACAGGACGCAGTCTGTCGGGTCCGCTAGTTTTAAATATAGAGAACTCAAAGTTGACTGCCTGACATCTATCAACGCGCAGCCTGAACCGCTAGACGGATCGGGCTGAAATTTGGCACACAGGTAGATGTTATGACGTAGGCATCCGCTGAGAAAGGATTTTTGGAAATGCCACTTTTAGACGGGTGAATTAGGGAATGTAAGTTTTACATCTTAATGCGAACGTAGCCGCGAGCACCCACTAGTTCAATATAAATTCTATCAAATATCAAATCAAAAATGATAACGTTAATTTCAGCGCAGTCATCTATCTATACCAGTACAAAAAATAAAAAATGGCTTTCTAAAATAATCCAAAGATACGAACGAGTACTACAGACGGATCAAAATACATACAATAGAATATAAAATGTTTATATGAATAATATAATAGGTATGGTATGTATTAGCTGTTTTCATTGCAAATAAATTTTAGACAAAATAATCATTATTTTTAACATTTTTTAGAATTTGCATTCTTATTTACAGCATAGGTATTCAAATTAAACCTAACATTCTGTAATTGTTCTGACAGTCAGAAGTTAAAAATAAATCATATACTTATTAGTACTCGTACAATCAACATTAAATGCTATTATTGCCATCTAATTTCTGTTAATCTTTGCACACCTTTGAAACGAAATCGAAACTCAAACTCTGAATGACTAATAATATAATAAATCTTTGTATTCTAGAAACGTGTTTGCGTCACCTATTTATCAAGTGATCAGAATCATATAAAAGAACTATCATACTTGTGGATATCTGAGAAATCCGTCGCTGGCGGCCTCTTATCAGTTATTTGGGATTGTGGTTACTTTAGGTAAACTAGATGATCAATGCTTATTCTGGGAGTTAAAAGATGTTTGTACTTTGGTCACAGAATACAGTTCCACTTTGGTCTAAGTTTAATAGTCACTGTAACAAGTGACTTTTTTTATCTCGCATAAGAGTTTTTTTTTACACGAAATAGGCTTACCTTTGACTATAGTCTGCCTGATGTTAAGCACCGCTATGTTATGTAATTAGCATTTTTTCTCAATGTTAATGTTCAAAGATCAACATTTTTAAATTTATTGATTTAAAAAAATATATGTATATCTAGTAGAAAAAAATCAAACCGCCCTAAGGGCCTCTGACATAGCTTAACGACTGTTGTACAATGTCAAACAGAGGGGAGCTACAATTTAAGATATCCGACCTACGGAAGCACCCAATGCTGCTGTCCGCATCGACAAGCTATCGCATGCAATTGCCTCCGCTAGCTGAGCTATGGGCGCTACAGAAATCGATATATCAGGATTATTATGCTAGCAAACAGCGTCATACAAGTTTTCTTCAATCGAGTGTTGTTTTGATACAGGTAAAGTGCATTACTCGTCAGTTTCTCTGTCTGTGCGTCACAGCTGTTTATATGTACGTAAACGTCATACGATCGCTGGAAGTATGTTAATTCATTCACTTTAACGTTTTCGCTATATTTGGTGCCTCTGTTTCAAGGAAAAGGCGGTTTCTTTCGGGAAATTTTAATAGAAACAAGTAAAGATAAAGATAAAGACATTTATTAATGTTTTAAAATGAATACTTTTGTTTTTTTTTACTACGTGGGATATGTTTACATTTGACTACAGCCTGCCTGATGAATACATCAAAATACCTATGTACAGTATGTATCATATTATATAATCTCGTCAGTAATATAATTCATTATCAATAAAAATAATATTTTTATATATTGATAGTAGATAGGTACATATTATGTTAAGCAAATTTGGGTCGATAGTTGACTAGAAATAAAGGCATTTTTATCCATGAAACTTAAAACGGTAATTTTGCCAGTTACTTGATTGTGAATTATTATAATGAATTATTATCAAGTACGGAAAACCACAACGGAAGCTAGTAGGTACAACGTTACAAAGTAAATATATCTAGCTTGTATACATATAAATCTTCCTCTTTAATCACTCTATGTATTAATAATACTGCATCAAAATCAGTTGCGTAGTTTTAAAGATCTAAGCGAGTGTGGCTTAGCGGTTCCAGTGTCTGCTTTTCATCTAGACGCACCCTGGTTCGAATCCAGCCGAAGTTCAAATACACCAATGACACCAATGAAATGTATTTTCAAGTTATGTGTGGATTTGCACTCGCTTAACGGTGCAGGAAAACATGGTGAGGAAAACAACATGTTTGAGGACCACAATATCCGAGGACATGTGTCTTCCATGGAAGGACCTGGGCGCCCACCACGATGTATGTGCCCAAGAGAACTCCCCTAACGAATTAATTCTGCGGGGAGTCACGACCCTCAGTCATGAGGAATACGACTCACGAGAGAGAAAGCTCTAAGCATACATACATACAGTCCGTATGACTGTATGTATATATGTGGGACAGACGCGGTAAACGACTTAGATTTGTACTATGTAGTGATAGTGATAATGTATATTTATGTTGTTCAAGCTGTGTACACTTATCTTAGGAATTTGTTCTGGATCAAAACCAGTTTTGAATGTATACTTAGCTTATTTGGGTACACATTCTGTTTTGTGTACTAACTTACTTACTCCTATGGCGCAGCGACCCGAAGTGGGTCTTGGCCTCCAGCACAAGAGAATGCCACCTTCGCCGGTCTTGGGCTGCCACTTGCCAGTCTGCAACTTCAACTTCCTGCAGTCAGCTTCCACGGCATCTCTCCAGCGGTATCTGGGTCGACCGACAGGGCGTCGACCACCACCGTTTTGTGTGCCATTATAAATAAAAAAAAAAAAATATGTTAGAAATGTTCAGTATAGGCCCCGAGCACACGTATACCTCGCGAGTGTATCGCAAGATTTGGAACACATCACTTTAGATTAGTGTAGATTAGCTACCTCAGGCACACAACACTTCATATTTGGGTGCGTACGAGTACTCAAAAAAATTATACGTCAAGATGACCTGCAACTGTTTTGCGATGATATCAATTGGATAAATGAATTAAAAACATTCTTTTAGTAATGTTTCAATTTTAATTATGGAATAATCATTGAACTTTAGCTTGGAAACTTATTTGTAAATTTTAACTTTTTTTTTTCTTCAGAAAATGTTTCTTATAAAAATTAATTAGTGTAATGTGTAGCAAGTAACAAATAAATTAAAAAATACCCCTTTAATAAAAGTGTCTAAACAACAAAAATAATCTGCAATTTGCATAACTTTTTGACAGATTTCTATGAAAAGTAAAGCTAAAATATGCAACCCAATCTAAAATTCAAACGAGACTATTTCCGATTCCGATCAACTGCTTAGTGCCATGTTGATTATGTTTATTAACGTGACATAGGCAAAGTTTTGACAATTCAAAGCAAAACCATAAAAAATCTATTCTAAACTCTTCCATACCTATATCTCAACCCATATTAACAAACATTTCAGTAAACGCAGATAAAAATTCTCAAAAACTCAAAATCTGTTTGCGCACGCACCTGAATCCTTCAGCGATACGGATATCTATAACTGGGACACAGTATCTAGATAATAACTATATAATTTTAAAGATAATCTCTCTGTTTGTGTAACACTTGAGATGTAGACTAATGTTCCTGTTTGCTTCGATTGTTATCTGTAACTAGTATATGGTGGTGATAAGGAAAGAAAACTTATCTGTACGGGCTTGCAAGAAAACTTGACGCGTGGATAAAAATAGAACAAAAAGAGATAGGTCGTTTTGGCTTCATCATCATCATCATCATTCACAGCCTTCTCTATCCCACTGCTGGGCATAGGCCTCTCTTTGAATGTGCCAGCTGCGTCGATCTTGCGCAGAACTCATCCATAAAGAACCCGTGACTCGTACAATGTTGTCGACCCATCTCCCCGCCGGACCGATCTCGTTTTGGTTTATAATTTTTAAATTCATTTACACATAACAGACAGGTATTTGAGTTCACTAGGTTACTAGAATGATCAATGTGATTTTAACGTCAATACGTAGTAATATTGTAAGCTAAATTGCTCATGTGCTGCCACCTATCTCAGGAAGAGTTATGTTGTACATAACTCTTCCTGAGATAGGTGGCAGGTGATGTTGAAAATTGGAGCCGGATATCCAATGTTGTTCAATACTTGTTGGTTAAACGGACCTATCCGTTGATAATAAATAAATAAATAAAATAAAATGCTTTTATTTCGGACAACATCCTCCAGATGTGTGTTAGTAAACTAAAAACTATAAACTGAAAACTAGTGAGGGTTAATACAACTAAAACTAAGTTTGCTGAGGCGAGTATACTATAAAATTAAAGATAGATAGATATATAGAATATTCTTTACTTTATATATACACACGAAATAAAATAAAAAATACAAAGAAAGAGATTAAAAAATAACTTATACTAGTGCCACAAGTGGCAGCTTTATCGCTGAAAGCGATCTCTTCCAGGCAACCATGATGGCTATAATGATGGCTTGATGGCTTTGTCGGGTAGCCTGTCACCTAAAAGGCCTACTTTTCACAATGACAACGTACCATCACAATTAAAAAGATTCTCTATGGTCTTCGAAAAGAAACTTTGACGAAACCAAATATACTCCTCTATGAATACGATAAAATGTCATCGTATTCATAATTGTATTTATAATCTCCCTCCATCTGTCTCGATCTTTGGATTCCGGATAGCTTTGTGGAGTGTGGTGTTTAAACGACGATTGGATTTGATCTCACCATCTCATACCCGACCACTCCCAAGTAGCACAAAACTGAATTATATCGGTTGACATCGGTTATTCCAGCATTATAAGTTACGTCGGAACTCATATAATGCTCTTTGCTGTAACTTAGCTGTATCATATAAATGCCTTTATAGAGCCATTAGCATTACTGTAATCAATTGGATACTATTGGCACTAAGACAGAATTTATGTGGCCTTATATCTTGCATATGGCTGCATGAAAGGTCAATTGTGAGCCATTATAAGATTGCATTAAAACAAGGAACACGCGAACTACAAATACAATACAATCGTCAGTTTAAGCTTAAACTGACGGTTGTATTTTATTTCACAGTCACAAAAACATCTAAAGCAGCACATGAGTATGTTTTCACCCGGTTCTTTTAAAAGGCAATCGCATGCGATTACCAATGTTAAGCAAAAGTCGATGCGGCTAGTCCTTGGATGGGTGACCGAAAAGTGGCATTCCATTTTGGGCACTTCCGTGGGTCGGAAAACACGACATGACATGACACATTAAATTGTAGGTCCCGGCTGTTTGTGTAGTACGGCAGTCGTTAAGCCATGTCAGAAGCCCTTAGGGCGGCTTGATAAACTCTCGACACCAGAGTTGGCCACTCCTATTCGATTAGAAGAAGACCCGGTTCTTTGTGATTTTGGTGCTGGTACAGAACTATAGATTTTATATTCCGGTTCAAATTCTATTATTACAGAAATACTTTCTTAGTTAGATAAGTACTTACAGGTACCATCACATTATCGGATTCAATCTGCGCAGGACTGGAACGAGTGGCGTACAAGAAGAGAGGTCTATGCTCAGATAGATAGATAGATAGATAGATAAAACTCTTTATTGTAACACACATTGAAAATAAAATAAAGACAAACAAAAACACAAACGACTTAAAAAAATAGTGCCACAACTGGCGGCCTTATCGCTAATAGCGATTTCTTCCAGGCAACCGTAGGATGGACAGGAGTCGAAAGAAAAATAAAGGATGGGGTGTTCAAAAAAGAGAAAATATTATACAAACAATAAAATATTCAATATTATATACATAATAACAAATAACACATATTACTTATAAGTGTAAATAACTATAAATATATAACACGTATACATATTATACCTACATACTATAACGACAGAAGGAGACAACAATAAACACACGATTTCAACAGCAGATTATTGAGCTATTGAGTTTAGGTACCAGTTTTTAACCTGCTCAGCGGTGGGCGATAACAGGCTGATGATGATGATGATGATCACATCGTCCTGCAAAGACTCATGAGTCATTTTCGTTTATAGCAAAGATAGTGGCTTCGGTCGATCTATCTTGTAATCGTTCAGATAGATAACATACATCTTAGACTATAGTGGTGCCTAACATCAGGCGGGCTATAGACAAACAAAAGCCTATTTAATGTAAAAAAAAAAAAAAAAAAAACTTGCGCTAATACACGTAAGCGTTGATGCGTTATTTTATTACACGTGGACTAGAATTAAATTTAAAAAAATGTAGCTTCAACTACAACCACAGATTACGCCCGTAGGATCTAACTAAATGAATTAAAAGAACATCTTTATTGTAATAGTTTGTCAAATATTACGTTAAATAAAATTTTGTAATTCCTGTAATTTGAGAACAGAAAAAGGAATTAGATTTTCAAAAGAAATAAATTTTCTTCAATCATAAAGAAATGTTAAGAAAACCTTTTCAAAGATTTTGTATATAATATGTTACCAGTATGTTATATTGGAATCTCTCTTTACAGAATTTATCTGTACTCTCAAATAAGGCAACATTCAATTTTGATGAAAAGTGGCAAACCATATTAAACTGAAATGGAATTGTTTTGTACTTTGGTGCAAGAAAATATGATAATAACCACCCTGTTAACAGAAAAAAAACAAATATAATATAAAAAATATTTTTGCAAAAGATTTTCATATTTATATTCCTACTAAGATAGCTAAGTAAACAGTAAACATACATTACGTAGTAGTTTTCAGCAAAACGCGGAACCCGCATAGGAATGAAGGAGCGGCCGTGACTCCAGGCTAAGCTATTTGTGTAAATAAGTTTCCGTAACTTAAGTATATGACTTAACTATAGGTAACTAGCAGTTATTTACGTAAATAGTTATATAGTCCATAGCTTGGATCATTTAGGTACCTTTACCCGATTGATTATTTATTCATTTCATATATTTAATTTAAATAGAAGCTAATTTTATTTCGCTAATTTTCAAAAGTTCTTGATAATATGGTGTTAGCTATTTAGTCGCACAAGACTGATGGTGTTTAAAATAACCTTGTATTCTTAATAAACTTCAAAATTAAATTGTATTCAAAGAATATTTATTATATATTCGTACCGCTTGGCTTCAACTTTTATAAAAAAAGTGGTTGAACACATCACTAGAGACAAGAACGCTGGCTGGTTCCTTGCGCAAAGCAAAGGATTTCTATAGCAATCTAGCGTGGGAATGCAGCCAGCGTTCTTGGCTCCAGCCAAGAACGCTGGCTGCATTCCTACTCCAAATTAATCCAAATTTAGAAATTAATTCCAAATTTAGGTTAAATGTACATAATAATATTTTTTTTAGTTTTGTGAATATATGTATATACATATATTGTTTATCATTATTGAATAAATTCAAAGAATAATCTGATATTTTGAAAATCCATGTCTTTCTTCTATCTTATTATTATAATAATATTTATCTCTTCAGTAAATTGGGAACGTTTTCACCCGGAAACGAAACACCCATCGTAGACCTTTTGGAACTTATAAGAGTGGGTAGATGACTGTCATCGGTTAAAATATGTCAATTTAAGCGTTTTTCATAGGCGTTTGGTTTCTGAGTAAAATATTTCTAATAAGTTCCTACATTACCCACGAGTATGGTAAATCACTGTCAATGGTTACAATATGTAACGTTTTTGATTAGCGTTTCATTTCCAAGTCGAACAAAACGGAATATGTCAAAATACCCTGACGATTTCTGTTAAAAACTAAGTACTTACGGAAGATATCCTGTTAAAAACTAAGTACTTACGGAAGATATCCTGTTAAAAACTAAGTACTTACGGAAGATATCTGAAAAATATGAATCTATATTTTTAACTCCAACGGGTTGGTACTTGGCCATAGTTTGCCTGATAGCAAGCAAAGGCTATGGCCTAAGATGGAGCGCGCTTACCCGATAAGAACCGATTCACTCTCGCTTTGAAGATCGCTGATCGCTGGATTATAGTGCGTGGGGAACAGAGAGTCAGGCAGGGAGTTCCACAACCTTGCGATACCTAGTAAGTGAAAAGCCGACATAGGTAATCAGTAATGCCTATTTCTAGTACTATGCTTATCGCCTAGGCCACTTCCACGTTCCACCTCGCTATCTATGTGTGACGGTGCTGTTTGTTTACTTATACAGGGTAAGATGTAAAATAATCATTTTTTATAAAGTAAAGACTAAAAAATTTATAGGTCTGCTAGTCAAACTTGTTACTCTAATTAAAATTATGTAACATCAAATAAGTAACTGGGAAAAAATGTGAATAAAACTAGCGATGCCACCCGCGTCAATCCAAATTCTAATCTACGTCCATAAAAAAAATAATCCTAATCGTTTGAGCATGAAACAGTAATGCGCGCACACACACTTTTGACTTTTTTTTAACAAAGACGGATTTCCATTTGACTATAGTTTGTCTATAAGCGAGTGAGGCTCAGTGGTTCCAGTGTCTGCTTTTCATCCAGACGCACCCTGGTTCGAATCCGGCCCTACACCAATGACTTGTATTTTCAAGTTAAGTGTGCATTTGCACTTGATTAAGGGTGAAGGAAAACGACATGTTTAAGGACCACAATTTCCGAGGACATGTGTCTTCCGTGGAAGGACCCGGGCGTCCACCACGATGTAACTACCCAAGAAAACTCGCCTAACGAATTAATTCTGCGGGGGAGTCACGACCCTCAGTCATGAGGAATACGACTCAAGAGAGAGACACAGTTTGTCTGATGGTAAAAAGCCTAAGATGGATTTCTTTCGCTTTGAAGGTCGCTGAATTCGTTATTATAATTTTTGGAGAACATGAAGTTAGACAGAGAGTTCCACAAATATATTAACGGGTTTTGTTATCAGTAACCCTGAATAACCTATCCTATATATGCTTACCTAGACAGTCATACGTCTGTTCTAGTGAACTATTTTCTAGTATTCACAGAAGTATTGCAAGTATGTAGATTGTACTGCACATCGTCAGGTTTAGAAAAGTACCAGTATAGTAAAATAGTACTTTTGATGATAGGTAAGATATAAATAATCCTAACACTTTGATTTAAAAATCTTTTTCAGATTTATTTTTAGTTATTATAATGTTGGCTAAGCACAATAAAGTTTAACAAATCATTGCAGGCTGATAGGTGAACAATAACTACAGCCTTAAAAGTAGTAAGAAACTTAAGATGGCTACATCTTAGACTACATGCCAAGTACCTACTTATGTAAATAGTAATGAATTGTAATTAAATTTATCTTCGAAACTATATTTATCTACACTAATGTTGTAACATTCTACTTATGTTTCCAATACTTGACTTATAATTACTACTGTTATAGCGCAGACAACAAAACACTCAATTTAAGCAATTTTACATGATGGTATAATATCCACATTGATATCGTAATATCTCATTATAACATCAATAAAACGCGACCAACCTGATTGCAGGGCCAATCAGGTTGGTCGCGTTTTATTGATGCGCGCAGCTGCGCTCTCATTGGTTAGATTTAAATGGCGGCAAAATCACTGTGACAATACACGTACGCGTGAATTTAATTTAATAAATTAAAAGTTAAAAATGGATAGCGAATTAGTGAAGATAAAGTAGTGTATGCAACTGCATATAACACGGGTATTAAAACACTCGTAACTATTATGAAACTCGCTGCGCTCGTTTCATAAACTCACACTCGTGTTTTCTTACCCTGAAGGGTATTTTTAATATACCTTATATGACAGTTGCATAAACTACTATAATCTAACCAGATTTATTAGGATAGGATTAACTCATAATTTTATGCAACTATAACCTATTATATAATATTTAAAAATATATAATTATAAAATCAAATCAAAGTGTTTTCAAGCAAGCGATAAAAACCTACCTTCTATTTCTTACACTAAATTCGCTTCATACACAATAAAAGTAAAAAAATACATAAGCGCATAAAATACAAAAAAGCATACCTACTTTAAATACTCGTACCTACCGAACCTACCCCATATAGATATTATAGGTACACCTATACAAGTAGACATAAAACGCTGAATAAAGCTACGGCATAAAGCCACCTCATTCCACCGCTTCTTTGTAAAGATGAATCACCGTTTTTCCCGCACCACACTCACACACACACACACCCACTCTGTGTGTTTATGGTGATTTAGGCTACGACGTTATATGCATAAGACACCTCATTAATACGGCCCAAATTAATTAACTAAGTCAATACCAAGCAAACTATTGTAAAAATACCTATTTTTTGTGTCTGATAAGTTTAGGTAAGCAAATGAATTCATGTAAGCAAAGACGCCATCATTAAAGCGTTAAAGGATATATGTGTACCACATATAATTCATTTCTGGTATAACATGCCAGAAACTAAAAAAACAGGGCATGGTTCTGTAAAATAAGCGATAATCGTGATGAGCGTTTAAATAAACAGACAATCAGATAAACAGAGACACAGATAAATAAATAAACAGACTAAATGTCATATATTTAGTGTCAGATGAGTTCTAGTTTGCAAAAATGATGTCTAATGTTATTTTTATCGTCTACCTTCGACTAAGTTATCCCTTGATAACGAGCTCTGAACACTAGGTCATCTTAACACCAAAATAACAAGTGATATTTTCGTTTAAACGTTTTATTGGAAAATGAGCGAAAATAATCACGATTTCAACCTGGCAGGATTCGAACCTGCGTATTTAATAATGTCATGATATCAAAGACAGAATCATGTAAATTATACAATAAGGTTGCACAAATAAAAAATTACTTTACTTTACTTTATATAAGTTTGGGTGTTGATTGGTCTGCAAAAAGTATTTATTAAAACTTGTTCTAAATATAAAAAAAAATGTAGCACGTGAGATTTTTTTTTTAATAAAGATTTATGTTTTCGTGTCAGTTGATTTTCCTAGTCATGAAATCTACTGACAAAAACCCTTCTTATAAGATACGAACGTACGTTTCTAAATAGCTAGACGTCTTTGGCTGACATAGTTTATGTTTAAATACATTCTCCGTGTGTATGTGTGTGTATTTACGTGTGTGTGCGTGGGGCGGGCGGCGCCCTCACATCTGAGGTGAACTCTCCCGCCCTAGCGTCTGTACTGGTAGGTATTCTGTGGTATGTTCTAGTAAGTACTATATACATACATATTATGTAGGTGAGTCTGTATATATGTATGATGTATTTTTAACTAATTCAGAAAAGGAGGTTCTCAATTCTTTCGAATGTTGTTTTTATAATTTATTATTATTTATTTATATAGTTGTTAATTTATTATTTTTAGGTTTAGTTTTTAATTTATCATTTCCCTATGTGTTTTGCAAGTTCTTTAATAATAAAATATGTTTTTATAATTAGACTCGTGTTTTGTTAAAGACATATTATATATAAATCAATAGAAACCGATAACACATGATGATATACAAGTATATTACAAAAATTGTATACTTTAATAAATAATTTTCAAGACTGCGGTTGGTGGTCATAGCTCAAAAATGTAGAATAGACAAACATACCTATAATATCAACGCCTATTTCAAATATAATTTCAACTGGCTGTTATTTAATCACAAATTAGTTCCTTAAGTTTTCATTTAGGTATGCTCTGCAGCCTGCAGTCAAAACATAAAAAAATGCTTCCGCTCTAGAAAGTCAAACACAAACCTTTGAAATTATCCAACATTTTCACCGCAAATACGTTTTCCACTTCTATCTGGCGAGGCCGTCTCCCTAGAGGAAATCGATCTTCCACCGCCGCACTACCACAAGAGCTTATAACCAAACACTATTACGCAAAAACCGCACTAAAACACACCCATTTCCACTCAAATAAGGACCAAAGCCGCGTGAAACTGCCCTTCGATTTTCCCCAGAGAACCATCTTTGCATGCTCTATAATAAATTGTTCTATCATTTTATACGTTACATTCTAAAATACACCCTATATTCTAAAGGTAAAGATGAATTTGGCTTGCAATCGCTTGTTTTGAGAGAATCGATCTCATTTTCTCGGAAATATCTAAAGGTCATAAGTCACACAGGAACACGTTTAGTGAATCAAAACCCTATCTACATGAATTGAGAGTAGTATTTTCTCTGGCATGATAATAAACAGGGAGTAGCGTTCTATCTCGGAAGAGGAGGAAAATATTCCAGATTGAATAGAACAAGTAGAAGCAATGCTCTGATTGGTCCAGAATCCGGGAGGGAAGCGAGATTGTCGTACATTTCTCATTTACTTTGGATCTATGTGAAAACCTATTAACAAGACACGATTTTGGGTGCAAACTTTTTGTACGTTCATAAAACGAAAAGAAATGTCAAAAACGATAGTTAAGTTTTCAAATTATCTTTATTTGCATAAATTCTTATTCTAATGTACAATTACAAGTGTATATTATAAAATCCTAGTAGTACATTGCAATCATATGGTGTATTCTTTAAGTAGGTATACTCATAAAAGAATTTATATAAATATAAATTAAATTTTCGTATTTATACTATTAGACACTATTGATATATGAGAGTAACTTGATAATTTAGGTGTAGGTATGTAAGCCTATTTTAGATTGCAATAAAAAAAACAATCAAATACGATAAGCTGCCGATGATAGTAGTAATTCTGTATACTTTTTATACTACTAAACTACTACTTATTTATTTTTAACATTCATGGGTACACATGCTAAGAGTACGCACAACATAAAAATGAAAAAAAAAATAGACAGAAAGAAAGAAAGAAATATCTTTATTGAGACCCACAAATTTACTAAACTCACATGTTAATAGGAGCTTTGACACAAAAAAAACTTTCACATGACTTGACAACCTCCTTTTTTTGAAGTCGATTAAAAAATAGTCCATTCAACATCAATTTTACCCACATTTCTAATGTACTTAAAACGACATTCAATTACCCATACTTAATCTATACTTAAACACTAAATACGGCATTACTTTAAATGAATCTGCTTATAGTGCTTAAGTGTTTAGATATCGCAATTTTGCAATAACTCGTCATTTGCATATTAAAGTGACAACTTGATATTCAGGTCACTTCAAGTACTAAGTATTCAAGTACCAGATGCTTTCTTCCCTTATCAATGATGGAGGTATAGTTCTTGATGCTTCTATTTCTATAGAATTTTCAAATTTCATGACAGTGTGGAAATGTCAAGGAAAAAAATCAGAAAAGCCTTGTATTTTTAAATGTATTGGGCACATATAAAGAAAAACGCTTTTTTGTCGGTTAAAAACAATTGTGAAACAACTAAAAGTTTTATTTAAATCGAAAAGTTAAAAATACTACTAACCTAGCTTCACCTTGGAGCAATGATAAGTGTCATAGTTCCCGTTGAAAATCCGGAATAAAAAAATATCTAATACTAGCTGTGCCTGCGACTTCGTCCGCATGGAATAGTTATTACCATAAAAACGGTTCTAGTGAGTAAATCTTATTAGATAGACATATACTGTTGCAGACATTTTGTTAGATCATTTTAAGGGGAATAATTCTTTCATACATATTTTTTTGATATCTTGAACCGTTTTCAAAGATGAATAATTTTCCCCGTTTTTTCACATTTTCCATTGTTTCTTCGCTCATATTAGTTATAGCGTGATGTTATATAGCCTAAAGCCTTCCTCGATAAATGGTCTATCCAACACAAAAAGATTTTTTCAATTCGCACCAGTAGTTCCTGAGATTAGCGCGTTCAAACAAACAAACAAACAAACTCTTCAGCTTTATAATATTACTATAGATAATGATTCTAAAACACGTCCCCACCATTTTTCAGCCAATTCGGTTTAGCTGATCTTGAGTTATACTCGTAGAAAGTGTAGCTAAGACGGCTTTCTTATACAGGGTAACTGGTAACTAACGCATAACCTTTTAAGGGTGGCTTTAGTACATCTATACCAACAACTTTTGTTCTACAACTTTTGGAAATTCGTGAAAAAAAAATCAGCTGTTCCATACAAGAGTATGAAAGATTTTCGTCAAAATGTATGAAACAGCTGATTATTTTTTCACGAATTTCCAAAAGTTGTAGAACAAAAGTTGTTGGTATAGATGTACTAAAGCCACCCTTAAAAGGTTATGCGTTAGTTACCAGTAACCCTGTATATAAATAAATAAATATCGGGAAATTGAAAGAAAGAAAGAAAACATTTACTGTGGCAGATTTAATAGATAAACAAACATAAGTAAGAACACATAATTAAGAATTGCACATAGCTTCCTCTAGCCCAAGGCTAAACTAACTTGTATAACGAGTACTAGATGAAAAGGTTTTATTTATAAGTAATATTGAGTATTATATCGATATATTTAATAGGTACCTAATAGTAAATTTGTATGTTTGTGTATCTGTGAGGAATAACGAATAAGTTTAGATACAGCTACCTACCAGTATTTACATAATTTATTTCCTTTTACAGAAACTACTACTAACAGATAACTGATAGATATATTATAGCTTAACTTAAGCCAAAGTAAAGCAGTTCATCGGCACATAGTTTCGTAGCTCCCCCGCGGAAGTACCGCTCGAATATTAATTATCACCCCACCCCCGGCAGTGGATGAACGGGGAGATTCGCGCCTGGCACCGGGGGGAGTAGGCTGGGGGATCAGGGATAAAAAAATAATCTTCTTAATATTTTGTTTCAGATATTTTCAGTGTAAACCTAACCACACCCAAAAATAAACAAGTTGTTTGAACCCTGTAACGAGCAGTCATCTGCAATGGATATCCACAAAGTACACATACGTTGTGCTTCTTGTTTTTTTTAAGTATACCTTATGCGTGTGGCACTAACGAAAACTACATATTTTCACCTCTCTTATACGCCTTTATTACCTTTAAAACTGACCACAAGCATGTAACAGAGTGTTCCATTATTAGTAATCAGACTTATTTCAGAAGTTGCAGACTGGCAAGTGGCAGCCCAAGACCGGCGAAGGTGGCATTATCTTGTGCTGGAGGCCAAGACCCACTTCGGGTCGCTGCGCCATAGAAGTAAGTAAGTAAGTATTTCAGAACAGATTCACCATCTCGATAATAGACCTTTTTTTATGGATTCAGACGACATTATGGCCAAAAACCTAGTCTTTACGTGAAAAAAAAAATTCATGGGCCCATTTCGGAAATTAAAAAAATAATTACCGTCGAATAAAAAAATAATCTTTGAAACCGGTTCATAAATTAACGGAGTAACATAGCCAAAAAAAAACTCTCAGAAAGCTTGACAACCTCCTTTTTTTGAAGTCGGTTAAAATATGAGATGAAATAATTTACACCTTTATCTCTCGATCTAAGCCCGAGATTTGGGCACAAAGGCTGTAGAGGCGAGGCCAGGTTTGATGGATTTCGTGCGGGAGCGGGGATAGGTGCTATAGGTAGGTATATGTGCCTATGTATATCTAAGAGTAGGAGTAGGTAGGTATATATCTTCATTGTACTGCAGATATATACTGGCTCTCTGCCCGGGAATGGAAATGCGGGAAACAAATCTAAGTAGTATAATCTTCCTAACTATGCATGTATGTAGATGGGTAGATCGAATGGAAATATAATAAAGTTGAAAGTTATACAGAATTGTATTTGCTTTGTTAATACTACAGTTTTAATAAAATTGTATTAGTATAAATAAGTGACTAACAAATGATATCGTTATGTATCTATATCGTTGTGTTTTTATTTGTAAGAATGAACTCACAACTTAAACCTAAAATAATAACATTCAAAGACAAAAACGCTCCACATTTCTAAATCCGCTTTCATTTCATCCACCTTCAATGTTCTCTAAAGCCGCACCCCTCCATACTTCACACATTTCATTGCGCATAGCAACGCCCCGGAGACAAATATACAAATAATACCTATGTATAGTCCATTTAAATCCGCCCAGCACAGAATACAGTATAACCGAGCAGACAGTGAGATTAACCAAACGGCTTCCCGCCCGCCCAACGCGCGCGATCAATACTTCAGACGAAATGGCTTCTAATCTCACAGCCATCTTGCGTCCTTTTCTGGGAGAAAAGCCTTACCATATACCCTCATTTCACTACAACACAAATCTAACCTAAACCTTATCCACTTGCAATACAGTTCAATTTCCTCCTTCATTTGTTTGCGAATGATTTGAATAAGAAATGCTCGAGTTTATGGTACGGCTAGCTATGACTTTCATCTCAGCTTGTACTCTATTTGGAGTGAAATAAGAGCTGTTTTCGTGAAGCAAAGTTTTGAGATATGGGGGCAAGGATATGGAAAGTAAGTATAGATATGTATATATAAGCTATATATACATATATAAGCTCTTTGTCGTCTGCTGACTAGGTGCTTTCTAGTGTGAGAGAGGGTGCGGGGTGCGGGTTCTTCAGATAGGCATATAGAGATATAGTAGGTACTTCTTTGTTAAATTTGAAAGGAGGTTTGAAAGAATCGCTGTTGCTGGTATCGAACCTCATTTGTTTGCTGAATCAGTAAAAAGGTAGTGTTTTGTTTCAGGTAGGTTTTGCTTGAAGAAAGATATAGCAGAAATTATGTATCTGTGTTCTGCGTTCCATGTTTCTATCAATGTTCAACATATATCACATAGGGAAATGCCAAGCGTGCGTGACGTCACAGCCAGCCCCAACGGAAGACCAGCGCTGGTTGCTTCCAGCATTATGCTAAGTTGGGGCTGTGTTGTGGCAGATTTTTATGTTTGTTTATTATGTTTTTACTCCTGTGTGTTTTAATTACTGTATTCGGGGTGTAATTAAAAACCTATCTAAATATATAAAACTCAAAGGTAAGTGACTGACTGACTGATATAGTGATCTATCATTGCACAGCCCAAACAACTGGATAAATTGGGCTGAAATTTTTAATGAAAGTATATAGATGTTATGACGTAGGCATCCGCTAAGAAAGGATTTTTGGAAATGCCATTTTTAAAGGGGTGATATTGGGGATGCAAGTTTTACTTCTTAATACAAGCGAAGCCGCGTGCACCAACTAGTGTCGTATTAGGTAGTAAAATAAATTGCAGGAAATCGTGAAGAATGGCGCATACTCCACCGATAAGCCGACCTCTTAAATTTTGAATGAATGAGCTGCTACCGAGCCAACTCAGACACCTCTAGGGCGGTTTCAAAACTCTACATCTTACATTCCTCGAACTATGTCCATCCACATTCCATTTCCAAGCAACTACTAGTGTTGTAACCCTGCTTATTAGACTGTAGTAACGGACTAACACACGCACGCAGGATGCGATGCAATCACTCGATTCTACTCGATTACGATTGCTCTCGGTACTTGCTGGACTCGATTTTTCTATCGATTAAGCAATGAGAATACTGAAAGATTGAAATTACTTTTTAACCGACTTCAAAAAAGAAAGGTTATCAAGTCTTCTGAAAGTTTTTTTGTACAAAGCCATTTTTTGTGTACTGTACAGTTACAACTTAATTCACTATCCGTATGTGTTGCAAAGTAGTTATGTGAGCCATTTACCCACTAAAACCCCCATGGCCCAGACTCTTTGAAAAAAAGGGACTCATCTGAGTTACTTTATCATTTGAGATTTCAATACCGCGAGACGACGCTTGTGTTTATCATCTATACTAATATTATAAAGCTGAAGAGTTTGTTTGTTTGTATGATTGTTTGTTTGTTTGAACGCGCTAATCTCAGAAAATACTGATGTATTCTGTGCTACTGGTGCGAATTGAAAAAATCTTTTTGTGTTGAATAGACCGTTTATCGAGCCAGGCTTTAGGCTATATAACATCACGCTGCAACTAATAGGAGCGAAGAAACAATGGAAAATGTGGAAAAAGCGGGGAAAATTATTCATCTTTGAGAGCTTTCGTTGCGTGCGCTGCGAAAACCTTTCAAGATATCAAAAAAAATATGTATGAATGAAATATTCCTCTTAAAATGATCTAACAAAATGTCTGCAACAGTATATGTCTATCTTTTAAGATTAACTCACTAGAACCGTTTTTATGGTAATAACTATTCCATGCGGACGAAGTCGCTGGCACAGCTAGTTATTGATATTCCTTCTTCCTATAAACGTGGCCACGAGAAACTTTGCGCGAATGAGTGAATCGGTTTCTTCTAGGCAAGCGCGCTAGATTGTAGATTACAACGTTGGTTAACATCAGGCGAGTTGTAGTCAACCGTGAGCCTACCTTGTTTAAAAAAAAGACATAATACTATGTATGATGTATGTATGACGTATGTATAAATAAATAATAAATAAATAAATATTCCGGGACATTGCACACAGCGCCATCTAGCCCCACACTAAGCAAACGCTTGTGTCGTGGGTACTAAATAACGGATTTAATACTTATGTATATACCTACTTTTCTTTTGTAAATACATACTTATTATACATATAAACTATATGTATGAGTATAATTACGTTTTTTCTGGGCCCTGACGATGCTGAACCTTTCGCTCTATTGGTTTCTTTCAACATCACAATCATACTGGTTCGTTACACTGATCTACTTCTACTGTCTAGGTAGACGTTCATAAATAATGTACAACTAGGCTCGGCTTAGGTAATGTTTGACTGATTGGAAGAAGTTTTTTGCTGTATAATAATTTTGGTGGCTGTTATTTAAAAAATAATATATTTATACACATAAAGTTTCACGTTAAAAAGTTTAACAGCAGCTTTGTGACTTTTCAGTTAGGTCTAGGATTTATCTGTTTATTTAAACACACATCACACAAAAACGGCTGAAGGGATCTTCATGATTTTTGATATGTAGGTAGTATGAGGTCATAGGCAACTTTTTATCCTGAAAAAATGCGAGCCAAACCAAGGGCGCCACTACTTTTAGTAGTACGTTACTTACTAATAACTCTGTATAGAATACAATCAAAAACTAGGTACAAATGAAAAGCTGACGTGTAACAATGCAATGTCCGATTATTAGCAAATAAATAAGATAAAAGGGCGCATAGCAGCAAAATAAAAATAAAAAACACGTGTAAAGAAATGCTGTAACGTAAACAGATAATATTATGTATTAGATAACGTTTTATCTTAAGCCGTACTAGCTGTGCCGTGTGGGTTTTCCAACATAAAAACAACAAAAAAAATGGAAATGCGCAGGATAAAATATTTAACCAAAACTTTCATGCGCTACTATTTTCTAATAACCATTTAACATCGCTTGACCAATAGGAACCGAGATATTTGAAAACCTTGTTTTCATGACCTTTGATTTTGAATTGCATCATCACTTATCTAATTTTTTTTTCTGAATTGTGGAGACAAACTGTAGAGTACAGAAAAGAAGATTTCAATATGTGAGAGAAAAAATTGTGGATACAAACTGTAGAGTACAGAAATGAAGATTTCAATAGGTGGTCACCTACCCAAGTATTGACCGAGTAATCGCAAGCGATCCTCCGCTTGCTGAGCTACGGGCGCTTCACATATGATCACAAAATCTTCATTTCATTCTTCATCAAGTAAGTCTCACCAGTATTCCGCATAATTATTGGCATATTTAAGACAGCAGTGACGGTGTGACCTGTCCACGTGGCCTGCATTTGAATACAATACAATACAGAATAAGTTTAAGTATAAAGTAAGTAACTTTGACTGTAACTTGATTCGGACGAGGTAATAATGGTTTCTTTGGTTTTCCACAGGGCTATATTTCTTGATTTCTCAACTAAGATACGAAGACCATGTACTTATTAACGATTATTTTGGTTCTGATCTAAAATCAAGTTAAATGATATATTAAAACCTTAAAAATTAATTTATTATATGGTTATTATTTATAACTATAATATATAACGTAATGATATATTATATTTATAACGTAATGATTGCTTACCATCAGGCGAATTACGGTCAAGTGCAAACCCATTTCTTGTAAAAAAAAAACTAGATAAAGTAGAACCTAACAATAATATTGCTTTTTTCTTGTCTTTGTGATATACTTATGTATTTTGTGTAGAATAAAAAAATTATTCATTTTGTTTATTTAACTAAATATCCGCAACTTTGCTATCGTCGTTTTGAGATATAAAGTAACCTATCATTCTCGGAACTTATAGTACCACCATGACAAAAAATCTGGAGATCCGTTGCTCGCGGCCTAAAGAAAGAAGAAACAGCGACATGGCCTTATTGTGCTGTATTAAAATTAGTATTTAAATTCGAATTACTTTAATAAATGACAAATAAGTAATACATACATATATTATATGAAATCGCAAGTTAATTAAGTTTTGAACATTCCTTGATAAAAACTGCGTAATTATGTAGTATTTAATTAGTTTAACTACTTCTAACTAACAAATATTTGTATGATATGATCTAATATATGATAAGAATTATGTTCAAAGATAATTTCCAAGGGTTTTAAAGATATTTTATCAGCACTAACAGATGCAAATTATTATTATTAGTACTTATTTAATTCTTGCATCACGAAAGAGAATCGTGTTGAAGCCTTATCGTAGTCACATCTCATAAAACATAAAAACATGAGTGTTATTATATTAGTTCTGTAATCAGGTTTGAATAAATTGGTCAGCATTTAATGTACTAGCTTAAAAACAGTTCGCTCCATCTTAGACTATAGCTATTGCTTACCATCGGGTAAATTCAAAACCCGTTTTAGTAAAAAAAAATGTATATTTCATTACTCAGGTTCATTCCAGATATGGTCCACTTTTTTTGGTTTTACTTGTGCAGGAGATTTAGTTGACCTCGTGGTTCAAAAACCTGACCAATCATGTGCAAAAAAATACAGAAAGTAGAAATAGACACCAGCCTCAGGAATTTCTTGAGTACATATCAATCAATAGGTTAGCAGATCTAATGTACCTAAATAATAAAATTATTGAATATGCATAAATGCTTTTCAAAGATACGAGTATATTCAGAAGTTTCAATCCTGGAACTAATAAAAATAGTTTTTTTTTATTGTTGTTTTTTTGCTCGTATGTAAATACATAAATGTGATTTCAGAATTCCATACGCAACACAACTGAGTTCCTGACCAATTTGTATTCCTTAATTAGTTAAAGAAATTGCTGACCAAATCATTATGCTTTTCATTTACCTATTTTCGTACCTAATCCTTGAAAAACATTTGGAGAAATTAATCATTGCTTACAAAAAATTTGGGTGACGTTACTTCAAAAGTTAATTATTTACTTACATAATAAGTTCAATCGGATATAGGTAATCAATTTATTTTATTACATACATATTTGTTGGTACACAATTTATAAGCGAATCTGTAGTCGAAAACAGAAAAATCTATACATATAATATAGCTGAAGAGGGTAAAATATCTGAACATGGAAGATATTGGGAAAAAAATGTTTGGGTATACTTTAAATCCATAACAGAACACGTTCCAGCAGTTTTAAGATTTTTTTCTGTTTATCTGTGTGTCTGTTAATCTGTTTATCTCGTAAAGTAATTAGAAGAGTGTTTTGGAAAGAACATTAGAATTCAAAATATTATCAAGATTTACTTGTATTTTTTTGACGGTCATCATTTGCAAACTTGTGCTGAAAATCGTGTTTAAAGACGCCCGTTTTCAGCTCTAGAACCCCCTTAAATCTGTTAATTTAAACGCTCATAATGCAAAAACGGCTGAACGGATCATCATGATTTTTAGTATGTAGGTAGTATGAGGTCTTAGAAGTGTCATAGGCTACTTTTTATCTGAAAATAATGCGAGCGAAGCCGCGGGCGTCCACTAGTATAGAATAGTTTACTACTCGTGTACACGCTTCTTATATATTTTGTCTAAGTACCTTTTATTTGTCATGTATGGGAAGGACACACGGATAAAATACGAGACATACATTCCATCGATATCAATAACTAAAGATCTGAAAATCATTTTTAAATTAGGCATTGTAAGATAAGATAAGGTGTCTGCACAAACAAAGTGATAACGCAATCGAAAATAGTTCTTATCAAGACCTAATAAAGTTTAAATTAGATGTGTCAGAGAAACCTTTTGATCGTCTTTTATCTAATTTTTACTTTGACTTCACATTTCGAAGATATGTACTTATAAAATTTTAAAAATTGTTTTAAGACTGTCCCCTCTTCTATACACATATTCTTGTATACAAATAATGTGTAATTGTTCCCACTTGTTAGTAGACTATACCTACACATACATTTAAAAAAAAGTTAGGGTACCACTAAAAAAAAAATGTACATACCTGTCATCTTTGTAACCTACATTCTTAAGCAAATAAATATTTCATTTCATTTCGTTACATATACGAGTATATTATTTACTGTCTACCATTATAAGAGTCGCTTTGGTACACAACTGTCTTTGTTCTACGACCTTTGAAAAATTGCGAAAAAGTTTTCAAATACAAAAAACCGCGACAAATTGTAAGGCAGAATACTTTTTGTGTATTACTTACTTCCACCTGTGATAATTTAAGTTATTTATTCCTGTATTTGTTATACCTATTATAGTCATATTTTTAAACTATTCTTCCTATATGGACGATTGCATTTACTATCAGATTTTAAAGAAAATCATAAATCATGCCTCCTAAAAATGCTTCGTTTTCCTGCACGTCATACAAGCAACAAAATCACCTAGTCTAAAAAATTACTAAATATGTACAGGCTATGTTTAAGAGTCACTATGCAAGTGGACCTTAGGCTGCTTTTTAGCCGCATTGTAAAAATAATCAAAAAAACATATTACACCAATCTTATGATCATCTTTTTCATATAGATTGCGAGTGTCCAACTCTGGTGTCGAGAGTTTATCAATCTTATGATCACTCTAAACGAAACGGTGCAAATATGCCTAAGACTACTCATTAACTGAATAGTCAAAACAATTAAACTTTTATTGGAAAATGAGCGAAAATAATCACGACCGGCAGGATTCGAACCTGCGTATTTCCGATCACCGTCCGGAACGCCTTAACCAACTAGGCTACGGTCTACTAACTGCCAGGCGCGAAAATCCACACTGATTTCCATACACTTCAGACTGAGCGGCTGATGGCGCCACTTGTGCTGTCAGAATTATGTCTAACAAGCACTCATATCGATGTACTATGGACACCTGATATGACGAGAAATGGGCCTTTCGCGTTTTAATAAATTAACTTATAGTCAAAACAATGTATTACACCAATCATATGATGACTCTAAACGCAATAACTAGTACAATAACTGGACTAACCGAACTAGTTTTGTTTTTTCTTCCAAGATGGCAGTCGAGTGAGGCAAGAACTGGCAATACTGCGCGATCGGGTGTTGCGTGTCAACAGACGCATCCTGATTGTGAGCGCGCCACATCTGCAGCGGTGCGAGGAATGGGGACGCCAGGGTGGGGGTAAATCTCCCGGATCTGCGGGAAAAATTAAAATATATACTTAATCCAAAGTTTTTTTTAACACGCTATAGACACAATGAACCCCATTGACCAATTACACTTTGACCTGCCTGATGTTAAGTATCGTTGTAGTCTAACATGTGACACGTTAGCATAAACCTATTAAGTAAAAAACTACCTAGAAGTGTCGATATGTATAAAATTTAGGGGCTCATCTCCTATACTTCTGTGGTATTTTATGTGTTTACTCTGTTACGTAAAATGTATGAAAGCATGACATGAATTGAATCATATAATTGTGTTTAAAAATCACGTACACCATCTTCAGCTTATGCAAAAAAATATCTATGTGCTTTTTAAATACGTTGAGAACTGACAAAGGTGTAAATTTTCCTACTATGGCAACACCAGAAATCAAGTGGCAATCACCAGAATCGATATGAAACGATTGACCGGACGGAGTGTTGCGAAAATACACTTTTTTAGCCTCTTCATGTTGGCAACATTTCCACATCGGGACTCACGAGCGAACGTCAATTATATGCTCAGTGATTTTTTTGCTAAAATAATGTAATTGTTACATTTTATCGCACATTTGTGTGAACAAAATGTTTATTCACAGTGCGTTGAGTAAGTTTTCTTCATCTCTATTTAGGCTTGACTAGATTATTCAGTGTTTCACAAATGCGGAAAATCATCAGAAACGAAACGACAGAGACGTCCAAACTGACATAATTAACTTTTGCAACACCACCGCCATACACATCATTCACCCTTCGAGTCGTTTCCGCAGCATTAGTGCCACGGCGGAACTCGTACTCGTAAATAATACGATATTTTAAGTTTTCCATTTTGTAAAAAGAGTGACGCAAACAGATAAAAGTTCATCGAATCACAAATACATGAGTAAATAGCTGTACAAATTTGAATTTCCTTACCAAAGAGGAGAAATTCGCGATTAAAGTGGCCAGTACGAAAAACGCCAATTTCATATGTAAGGACCTAATATTTTCACTAATGCTAGTCATCCACCAAACGTAGAAGTTTTGAGCTTCTACGGTTAACGTATCGATTAGCAGTCTGTACAAAGTGTTCTTCTGTTCTAGCGAATGTATATGTTACGGCTAATACCCGAAGTGCGGCTACACCTAGTTTTAGCCGGTTAGAACTAGGTGTAGCCACTTAGTCTTGGTTAAACCCCGAAGCGAGACATGTTTTGAAAGAAATTGGCTCCTCCTCGCTTCGCTCTTCATCGCATGTGCGTGGTAGAAAGCAACCTAACGAACCTAATCTACCTTCTGTCACAGACAAGTGACTTCGAGTCCAACACTTGCACTACAACAGGACTTGAGACCTAGTTTTACCCGAAAACAATCGGCTCGTTCTAGGTTTAACCAAGACTAAGTGGCTACACCTAGTTCTAACCGGCTAAAACTATAGCTCTTTGTTCGTTTGGTGTAGGTAAACGCTGAATTCGAGTTTTCGTTCACACTAAAAGATCACGAAAGAATGGTCTTATTCTAGCACTACGTTTGTTTGATGTAAATCCACCCAAACACGCAGATCATTATTTTGAAGCAGCTTACGCCGAATCATTGACAGTGATTTTTGCTATGATTTGGTCGAAAATTATTAATTTATTTCAATTCTTTTTTTTATGAGACATTAATAACAGATACCTACGTGGAAGGACCCGGGCGCCCACCACGATGTATCTGCCCAAGAAAACTCCCCTAACGAATTAATTCTGCGGGGGAGTCACGACCCTCAGTCACGAGGAAATACGACTTGAGAGAATAACAGATAGTCCAATCTCTTATTGCTCATGAAATGGGCTGTTAAACGTCTGGATTTGTAGTAAGCGTTTGTATAGGATATTAAATATTTTATAAAATTTTTAATTATTACAAAGTCATGATTAATCATTTTCAGAAAACATTGTTTACGTTGGGGCAAAATCGAGCATTTTATCGCCATAATTAATAGAGATTATAAGACAAGATAAACTATTGAGTAACTTATATAACAAACAGCATGTATATAATTTCTTAGGTAATAACATATAATAAAATGTTATATGTGCACAGGATTACTAGTAACTAACATTTAAAATATTCTTCTTCTTAAAAGTAACCTTTTATTAACTAAAGGTTCATAAAAGGTCAAACAGCCATAAAAGGTTAGTTTCCAGTAAAGTCGTATTGAAGTTACACTTATTCAGTCGATTCTTCTTATGGTATGGGAGTGGCCAACTCTGGTATCGCTAGATTTCAAACCTTCAGATTTAGCTTAACAATTGCCTTACTTTAACAAACTCCTGTGACGTACAAAATAACATGTCATCTGACTCATTGAAGAGCCCAAAATGCCACAAAATAATAAGTTTTTTAATGCAAGCGTCTAGTTTGACTGGCCTGTTAGCTTAGTTGGTAGTGGCTCTGCCTTCTAATCTGGGGGTTGCGGGTTCGATTCCCACGTGACACAAGTATTTGTGAATTAAAAAAAAATATAATTACTTGTGTTGAGTCTGGTCATTTGTATGTATAATAAGTATGTATTTACAAAAGAAAGGTATAAGTACATATTACATCCGTTATCTAATACCCACGACACAAACGTTAGCTTAGTGTGGGGCTAGATGGCGCTGTGTGCAATGTCCCGAAATATTTATTTATTTATGTTTATTTAGTTTCGCCACAAGAAAACTTAGGACTCGTAGTTATTTCTCACAACGTTTCAAGTTTCGTTTTCCAAGCGGAAATGCTGCCGCTCTTTGTAAATATAGACAGTGTGTTGCTTATAAAATTTTCGGTATGTTATCATTTTATGTATTCTTTTTAATAGACTAGTTAGTTACCACTAACCGTGTATAGGCAGCATAAAGATCGTCATGCTAGCCAGTGTCGAGATGGAAACTATATTATAAAAACACTTATCATTTGAACAACACGCAATTATTTTACACTGTCTGAAGATGAAAGTGAACGTACTTTACTGTACGATGAATTATTTTAAAACTAGATCAATAAGAAGATTTTTTGAGACATTAATTTGTTAAACCGAATAAGTTCTTTTCAAACATAATCTTTCTGTTTAACCATATCAAAATAGAAAAAAAAAAAAAAACCCAGGGGTCTTCCTTTCAGAGTAAATAGGTTTCTTCTAGGCAAGCGTGCTAGATCTTAGACTACAGTGGTGCTTAACATCAGGCAGGCTGTAGACAAACGTAAGCCTATTTCGCGATAAAAAAAATCGAATCAAATCATTCATTGTATTGAAATAAATGAAAGTCAAATCAAAACTATAATTTTACCTTTTTGTAGGTATGTGATATTGTCCCGTTTGGTTTGGATAATAAAAATAAATAAAATAAAAAATAAAAATAGCCTTTATTTCAGATGCTTCAGTTTGGTTTGGATAATACCTATATTTAATTAATCTATACTGATCAGCTTCCAAAAACGTGAGTCAAAATTCATTTGTGCATGTATTATAGTATTGTCTACGGTTTGCTCGGAAACTTACAGTAATAACTATATGTGGTTTTCAACATGTCTGGTATGCTATAACTTACATAAAAGTTCATATTACATCAAAATTGGGTATGAAGGTTATGGGATATGATTCAATGTACTTAATTTTTTATTGATGCTAAAATCTAAATATTTTTCTACACAAACTAAGCTAAATAACAGCTAGCTCTTGATTTCATTAATTCTACACTCAACGAACTATATAGCCTAGAAGAAACCGATAATAATCATACGTACAAAATCACTTAGCAACCACACACCTAACTCATCCATGAAAAGCATCTCATAGCAATTAAACAACATAAACAAATAAACAAAAGAACAATAATATCTCAATTGACGACACGTGAGCCGCAGAGCGGTAGTGTACGACAACTTTAACAATACCATTCAAACAAGCTATTATAAACCTTATTTCTATGTTAATAAGGTTGTAGATGATTGTGTAAATGATTTGGTAATCGTGCGAGACTATCACGCAGGTTTTCGAGCGACCAATGACCACGCTTTCACTGGCGGTGTGACGTATATTGGACGATTGGATTTTAAAGTCAATGTGTTTTGTAAGAGCAATTAATCTATATATATAAAACTCAAATATGACTGAATGACTGATATAGTGATCTATCAACGCACAGCCCAAACCACTGGACGGATTGGGCTGAAATTTGGAATGAAGGTAGATGTTATGACCTAGGCATCCGCTAAGAAAGGATTTTTGGAAATGCCACTTTTAAAAGGGTGAAATAGTGGATGCAAGTTTTACTTCTTAGTGCGAGCTTTTGTTCATCTTAATTTTTTTTATTGTATCATTGTTGAATATCAAAATATTATATAAATAAAACTTATTATAAATAGCGGAGTAACATACCCTCATAATCATAATCTCCTTTTTTGAAGTCGGTTAAAAGTTGGGCTATATACTTATTTTGTTACATTTTAGGTATCCTATTTATAAAATAATAATCAAACCCAACTTAGCTTGAGCTGCTATATTAACTTAAATCCAGTAATTAGATAATGTGATGATTCCCAAAGGATGTTATATCGTCTCGGGTGCTTTCCTTTGCACGGACCGCTTGTTGATTGTGCAGAAAGTTAGGGCTGGCACTGATTTGTTTTGTGTTTTTTTTTATAAAGTTAAAATAATATGCAAGTAAATAAAATAATTTTAAAACAAACTAAAATAACAGTATAAGTAAAATGAAAACGAGTGTATAAAAATACGAATTAAACTGAAATAAAAGCTTGAACTAAAACTGTTATAAGAATTTATAAAAGACTTCTATTTTACACTGTTTGTATTCTGAGTAATTTAGAGTTTCTATTATTGGTGTTAGTATTATAAGAATTGATCTGTTACTTAGTTAGTAAATCTTTTTCGGTGTAATTATATAGTGATAATTACTATTCATAATGGATAAGTATTGTTCAGGACAAACCTTTTTGTATAGATAATCCACAGAAATACATTACATACATTGTATTATAAGTTGGCAACCCTATACGAGATCATCCGCGTATTCCGGTAATATGGCCATACCGTGAGAAATTACCTTCACAATGCGAGACAAAGATGCGAACACACACCAGATAATATTCTGCAGTTCGCGGAAATAATGTTAATAATGAATTTGATCTTTTAGAAATGTACCTGTAAAAGTAAAGTAAGCATATCTGTGTTTCTCTTTTGTGATAAGTTTTGATCGTGAGAAGATACCAGCAAAGAAATAAATTAGGAATAAAATGACTTTATTAGATAATCATTCGGAAAGCCTCCGTATTTCTTATTACTGAGGGTCGTGACTCCCCCTCTGTATCAATTGAGGGAGTTCTCTTGGGCAGATACATCGTGGAGCGCCCCCAGGTCCTTCCACGGAAGACACATGTCCTTGAATTTTACACCGATTGGTCACTATTAAGCAAGTGCTAATTCACACATTGACAAACATGTCATTGTGTAGGGCCGGGATTCGAACCGGGATCGTCAGAGTGTAAAGGCAGACGCTAATACAACCCAACCACACCCGCTTTTAAAAAAACCCATCATGCTGGCCGCTTTACCACGTTGGAAGGCCTGTCGACATGTCGACACGTTGAGCCAAAAAAGGCCAGCATTTTGGTAACGCGTCGCGTCATCCAAATTGATAATGACGTATTAAACCCATATGTAAATGTTCATTGCATCATTTACCTAAACAGTAAATAAGTTTACATAGCGTACGTAAATAACTAGCATACCTATGTAAAATATTTAACTGTTTAAGTTATTACATTATTAACTGTAGTTGTAAATAAAACTTAAGTATTTCAAAAAAATAACAAACCGACTTGAAGTGTCACTAAAAAGTTAATAATAATTTATTTTCATTTTTGCGAATTCAAAATTCAGATTCGGGAGTAAATAATCAAATTATTGAAACTTACAATCGTATAAGTAGTCTTATTGAAATCACCAACTAAGATTTAGATAGATAGATAAAACTCTTTATTGTAACACACATGCAGAAAAAAGACAAAGAAAAACACAAAAAACTTAAATAATAGTGCCACAACTGGCGGCCTTATCGCTAACAGCAATTTCTTCCAGGCCAGTTGTTTAACCAACTTCAAAGAAAGAGGTTCTCAATTTGACTGGGTTTTGTCGTTACTTTAGGTTATTATTTTATTAACAGACTCACGCTCGACTATAATTCGCTTGATATACAAAACATTATTGTAATCTGCGATATAGCGCTCTAATCTAGTAGAAATCAGTTCACATACTCTAGTTTTGACTTACGTTTTGTACATTGATCTATCTTTTTTTTTAGTAGTACTTACCACTAAAAAAATTGTAGGTCCCGGCTGTGTCTAGTTTGGCAGTCGTTAAGCCATGTCAGAGGCCCTTAGGGCGGCTTGATAAACTTTCGACACCAGAGTTGGCCGCTCTCATTCGATAAGAAGAAGAAGTAGTACCACTGTACCGCAGAACAAATAATCTATGCATAGGTGCATATAATAAAGCTGAAGAGGGTCTAAAATGTGAATAATAAGATATTAGGGATAAAATTGTTTAGGTATATCTACTTTAAATCTACGCAAGAACACGTTTAAGTAGTTTTTAGAATTTTTGTTTGTTTATCTGTTTGAACCGTAAAAACGGCTGAACGGATCATCATGATTTTTCGTACGGTAGTATGAAGTTTTAGAAGTGTCATAGGCTACTTTTTACCTCAAAATAATGTGAGCGAAGCCGCGTGCTTCCACTTGTTTAATAATACTACATAAGTATTTTACAACTTTATCGTTAAAAATAAAATAAAATAAAATTTATTTATTTTGCATAATTCGTTTTACAATAAGATACTTGAGATATTTTATTTAGTTTGCTTAGTGTGGGGCTAGATGGCGCTGTGTGCAATGTCCCGGAATATTTATTTATTATTATTTATTATATTGGAATCCAAAGCCTCCCGAACTAGTTTTCAATGTGTCTCGGGAGCCGATGGCTTCTCCCTGCTTACAATTAACACACAAATAAACAGAATGCCAAAAAATTCATAAAGAAATGGTAACATTTAAATAAAAACATAACAAACATTAAAATAAACGTTCAAATCGAAGATCGCCTTACAATCCTGTCACAGAACCAGTAACAGTTAGTACGATAGAGGGCGTGTTATAAAGATTTCTTTGCATATTCATTCGACCTCTCTGATCTGTCGCCTTTGACTCGACGTCCGTTGGCGATTCAAATCACTTGTTTGTCTCGTCTCCAAATACCTCTGGCTTTATTACGTTGTAGGGAATATTTTATATTGAAACGTTTTATTAAAAACACAATCATCATTATCATCAGCTCCTATAAATCACTGCAGGGTTTTACGCTTCTCTTGTGCTGTTATGGTTTATAATCTCAATAATGTTGTCTAGTCACCGTTGGATGGGTTTTCTTCTTTCTAAGCACCATTACTGTGATATTTATTTGAAATCCAGAAGGATGAGCGCGTTCCCCACGACACAGGGAAACCTAGTGTGGGGAACATAGATCACATCATTTGTAATCGATCCTAACATAGTAATATAAATATTGTACTAACAAACAAATGTTGTAACTTAGTTATAAGGTTTTTGATGACCAATAAATAAATATTATATTATAAATAATATATTATAAATAATATATTATATTATATTGGTGAAAAAAACATTAAAAATATATTATTATCTATTACAATCATAAGACGAAGCTACAATTAGAATTTATAGTGTTAGCACTATGAGGTTTTACACGCTCATGTACATTTTACTAAATTTGATCTATGGTAAATAAAGGGCTTTGATAAATGCCATTGTTTGGACATTTATATTATGTAAGTACAGAATTAAGAAATAGTTCATATAAATAACATAGACAATTATAGTTATTATAACTTCTTGTAGTATGCGAATGGGCGAATTTTGTTAAAACAAGTATAGACGCTACACAATCTTTTGCCGAGTTACAAGGGCATTAATTATGATGACACAAAGTAGATGACAGAGAAAGCGTTCCACAGGCACAGTATTTAACATATTGCCTAATCACCCAGAGGAGCAGAGGCATGTTAATGATCTAGCGCAATGATCATTATCTAGTTAGACAAATCATTCGAGTTCAACTGGATTCGAACCGGTGAGTGTTCAGTTAGAAGCTTTTAATAGCTCCATTGTCAAAACCAAATAGTTTTTTTTACGTGGGATAGGTTTACGTTTGACTACGCATTGCTGCGCCTAGGATGTGACACGCTTACCTAGAAGATAGATTTGAAGACCCCTAGATTGTAGATAGGGGTATTTGAGCAGGACTTTACATTATTTACACTTTACATTAAATCCAAGGACATGACATGTGTCTTCAGTGGAAGAACTTGGGCGCCCACCACGATGTAATTGCCCAAGAGAACTCTCCTACCGAATGAATGCTGCGGGAGAGTCACGACCCTCAGTCATGAGGAAATAATGACCCAAGACTCAAGAGAGAGACATTTACATTATTTACACTTGACGTACTTGACTGTCAGACAATTGGATCGTCGATCACAATTCACATTGGTCACTTAGAAACCTCCAGCTGTCTCTTACAATACGGAGGCAGTCATTTAGCCATGTTAGAAGCCTCTAGGACGGTTTGAAAACTTTTATGATTGAATATACTTACAAAACGATAAGAAAAAGCTAACAGTTGACCACCAGGAAGCAACAACGTCCGCACAAGCAACAATGATCTAAGATGAAGCCACATCTGAAATGAAACTGACTCCTAAACTAATCTACCAAAATAACGGCTTAAATAGATATTAGGTAAAAGAGTAGGAGTAAATAAAGGAAGCTGCCAAAATAATAATTAAAACAAGCAGTACATAAAAGAGTAGGTATAAATAAAGACATAGAAAGCGTTCCTTTGCAAACATTGCCTAATCACCCGGAGGAGCAAAGAGGCATGTTAATGATCTGGCGCAATGATCATTATCTAATGCTAATTGCGATGACAGATCCAATGACGACGTACTTGTTTGAATGTTGACTGCTTGAAGTGGTTTCTTTTAATGATTGTTATTTATTTTAAAGTGGCAACTGTAGGTAAACTTGCGTCCATTTTGGGTGAAAATTAAGTAAGGTTTCATCTATCACACAGATCGATTCGGCCGATATAGGACTAGGAAAAACATACAGACTTATGTATTCACAAACATTTGCCTTAGTAAAAATAATATTTTTCTAAGGCAAATGTGTGTTCTAAAATAATTTAAGTCAGTAGAGAGTGAGAGAACGGTAAATTTTGAGCAGTAAGGAACGTTGCTTGGCTTGTTCCTTATACACGCTTTAACAGCTTAACCGATTAAATTAAAATTTGGTTTACATAAAGATGAAACATTTGATTAACACTTACGCTACTTTTGACCCCGGATTGTTCGTTGTGTGTGTAATCCTAGAGTTACCTACTATTACCTAACCCTTTATATTTGGCAGGTTGGAGGTAGCAATAGTAGACTGGCGCAACCCTCATCTCCAGAGGCTAGGCGACTTTACGAACTATACAATGCAGCTGTTAAGTTAAGAAAAATCTGTTTGCTGATTATTTTGTACAATGTTACCAGGGTGACATTTAATAAAAACCCTGTCTCTCTTGAGTCGTATTCCTCATGACTGAGGGTCGTGACTCCCCCGCAGAATTAATCCACTAGGGGAGTTTTCTTGGGCAGATACATCGTGGTGGGCGCCCAGGTCCTTCCACGGAAGACACATGTCCTCGGATATTGTGGTCCTCAAACATGTCGGTTTCCTCACGATGTTTTCCTTCACCGTTAAGCGAGTGCAAATCCACACATAACTTGAAAATACAAGTCATTGGTGTAGGGCCGGATTCGAACCCGGGTGCGTCTGAATGAAAAGCACACACTGGAACCGCTACGCCACACTCGCTTAAAAACCCTGTATAAATGAATAAATGATTTAAAAAATACCCTTATGGTTTTATCTGCAACCTGCGAGTTGCTAATAGATAATAAAGTTGGTGCGGCGCGAGAAGCCTCCCAAATTCCTGGCGAGAAAATTTGACACATTACGCATGCTACTGGCAGATGCGTACGCGCAAGCATCCGGTCGCTTTCGCGGAGACTTGCACCATGACCATGGAGTAGGGAATAGTAAGGACATTATGTATGTGCTTTGATAGTTTTTTTTATAGAATTTTATGAAGTTGCCTTCTTATCGAATGAGAGTGGCCAACTCTGGTGTCGAGAGTTCATCAAGCCGCCCTAAAGGCCTCTGACATGGCTTAACGACTGCCGTACTAGACAAACAGCCGGGACCTACAATTTAACGTGTCATGAAGTTGTACTTGATACTAAATTCGCCTGATGGTAGCCAAAAGTCTAAGGCTGAGTTGCACCATATAAGTGGTTAAAGTTAAGGTTTTCGTCAAATTTAACAATAACAGTAACACTGACTTTAACGTTGACAGCGAAATGAGTTGCACCAGCGATTTTCGTACCATAGTTATTTTTTTTTTAAATTTATTCATGACCATGGATACAAAGTCCTTCAGTCGAAGTCTTATATGATAAAAATTTACATACATGGAAAACAAATAAAAATATTAAACTTAACTAAATTTTTTCAACAGTATTTAAAATATACTTATAAATAGGTTTGTAAAAGACTTCACTTTTTGTACCATAGTTAAAGTTATCGGGGCTGCAAGTCAAATAAGGTCTAATTTACCTCAATTGCGACCTCAGAAACATTTTTCAACGTGGCAATACAAAAGATATAATCAAAACTATTTTACATTATGTCATATTATGTCTTGCTGTCAGTGTCATTTTCTGTCGACATTTGAAATGAAAGCCCTTTTACTTCAAAACTGGCAAAAATACAAAGTTAAGGCCAAAAATGTATGGATTTTGGTAATTTTAATATGGATGCTAATTTTTATTTAGAAGAAGAAAATAAATAAATAATATTATCTTGGAGCATGGCCTTTATCGTATTAGTTCTTCGAGAAAGGATTGATTGTCGAAGTATTAGTTACTATTTTCTGCAGTTTTAAACGTCATGTTTGACAGATATTATGACTTTAACAATAACTTTAACCAGCCATCCACGGCCGGTTACGGTTATGGTTAAAGTTATAACGTATTTTAACACTTGTTAAATGGTGCAACTCAAATTTTGCCAAACCGTAACTTTGATAACTTTGTTAAAGCTAAAGTAGCATGGTGCAACCCAGTCTTAGTAAAGTGCGCCAAACATAAGCGGTATTTAAACTGACCTCAAATATTTGGACGACTGATAGTTTTAATTAAGTAGATGATAATTTTTTGATAAAAGAAAAAAAAACGATTTCTAATTATTTTTATCTCTAACTATCATATAGGTATACCACATTTACATACCTAATTAATTTAAACTAAACTAATTAAAAAAAAGAGCAGTTAATATATTGCCGAACTGTATTATACGATTATCTAAATGGTTATGTGTGTTGTCTTATCGATAATAAAATCAATTGTAAAAGAGTAGTAAAACTATCCGCAATTGGTGACTAGAATGGTCACACTATTAGCACCATAGCTGCGCACGCGTCGTTTTGACACATTTACTAGTGACGCTAGGCGACGCGTTGAATGGCCGCCGAAATATGAATGGAGTACTATGCTGCTTGTAGTATGCTACTTGAGTTTACAATTCGTTTCTACATTATCTACCTGCCATTTTTTAAACTAAATTAGATATCTTTGTATTTACTTTTTTCGAAACAATTAACACTTACGGTAGTGATAGTCGCTAACTGCCATCATCAAATGTAATTAATTTTATGTACATTGGATTCATCACAAAGCATTTAACGGTGTACATATTTTAGCAGTCACATTTATGAAATGAAATGAAATAATTTATTCGAAATCAAGTCACGTTACATTCACTAACTCTAATAAATATCTTAGAGGGGAAGCACATTTCAAGATTAACATCGTCAATATTTTTATAATTATATTCATTACATAAGTATATTGATTATTTATGACAAATTAAAAAATTTTAGTAATAACATATTTTAGAGGGCAATTAATTAATTTAAATATGTATTTATAGTTAAATAAGTTTTACTATCAGCTGTAAAGAGGCTTCGTCAAATAATGTCGTAGATTTTTTTTTTTAAATATTTTGATAATTTAGAAATGAAACTCCAAATATAGGCATTTGAACATTTAAATAGTATCAAACCGCATTCACACAAACGTTTCTTAAATTAAAAAATTAAGATAACGAATGTGCCTATTGGGCAAATTCCTCGATATAATACAGTATCTAAGTATGTCTGTTTGTAAATTAATTAAAAGCTGTTCTAATGGTCAGCCAATTTGTTGTAGTCACTGTCCATTATATATTTCCTACTAGGTAAATGCAGTGCCAAAAGTTTAGTATATTTGGATGTCGAGATGGCATGTATATGTGCAATTGATACATAATTAATAGCTCAATAGCTTTAAAAGGATTAAATAGAGATACATACATTAGAAAATAGTTTTGACCGCTTTTCACAAGGCTTTTCTATATCAACGAGTTTGTACAAGTTTTTAAAAAATATTGTTAGGTTATAAGACAGTAATCAGTGTACAAAAAGATAATATAAACATAATATTTTCTAAAAAATACTCATTTAAAGATGTGCATGCATGCTAAACTATATTTTTTTTTTTACAAAATTAACTTAATTTTTCTAATCATTGCCAAACCAAGCAAACGCAAATAAAACAATTTACCAACCGCAATTAAATTCTTAGCAAACAAATAATAAAATCTAACTCAAAAGAGGTCGTCGCAATATTTGGGCATGACATTCAAAGTTTCGCAAAATCATCGCCAATTTACAAAATAAACTCCTCATTATTGTAAAATATGTTAGAATCTCAAACCATATCATGATATAAAAGAGAAAGTGAAGTTTTAAATCCCTAAGTTTTGATTTTGAAAAACAAATTTAAAGTGATTTTGATGACTTTTTTGTACTATTTGTTTTTCTTTCACACCTTAACAGAGAGAAGGTCTTCGTGATTGAGCCCTGAAAGAGTCATTAGGTACATTCCATATCAACACAATGCGAATAAAGCCACAGGCAAATATTATTGAGAATATCCACGTGATTGGTCCGGTACAAATATCACGCCATAAGAATGCATGGTAATTGGAGCACCATCATAACGCGGTAAATTCAGATGTTCGTTAGTTCGACATTGGAATTCAGAATACGATGCCATCTAGCAATCTTCAAATAGGGAATGAACCAGTTCTACCTAATGGATAAGCATGTTACATCTGATTACCATCAAATTGTGAGCGTTAACGGATGTCAGCACTTCTGCCTGTTATACCAAAATATCTTGATGCTATTTTTTTAGTTCTGATCCTAATCCATCTTCACGATATTTTTTAGTAAGGAGGCTCCCAGCAATATGGTCTATTCGCAAAATCTTAGAGATGAGTTCAAAATATGTAAATTGTAATTAGGTGCGTAGACCTTGATACTACTTAACGGGTATGAGCACGGACCAAATGCAACCGAGTGAAGAATTACTAGATGTGGCATCAAAATATTATTCAGTTATTGTACACCCCTTAAAAAAGTCAGTCTCGGCAGCCTCGTTTGAGAGCCACTCTACTTCAGTCATGCTCAATCTTGGATCACAATGTTGCGAATTTTGCGAGGTATTTCAAAATATCACAAAAATTTGACTTTGAAACGGAACGCCAATCGTCAATCTGACATATTTACCAATGACTGTCATCCATACCCGAAAACAATCGGCTCGTACTAGGTTTAACCAAGACTAAGTGGCTACACCTAGTTCTAACCGGCTAAAACTAGGTGTAGCCGCACTTCGGGTATTAGCCGTAACATATATACCAGAAAGACTATATGCTATTCCAGTGTAATTCTAATCTATCTTCATACTAAATTTCAGTCTACCGTTTAACCGTGACGTGACAAAGGAATACATATACCTACACACTCACACACTCTCACCAAAAAATTCGTCTGATTACTCAATATAAAAAACTAGAAATTAGCACCATCACGATTATATCGATTTCTTTACATTTTTTATCTAAAACATCGAAACTTCAATGACGTTTGTAACTTGTCTGACGCATGACAAAGCCAAACAAATAGGTAATATGTACAATATTATTTCAAATTATCTACGTTCTAAATTGATTAAATCTTTATCAACTCGTTACAAGTACATGTTAACGAAAATCTTTTACCTATATCTCTCACGGGCGTTGAGTGTGGGCTGAATGGCCTTTGCTTTGATAGCCTTTGGGACTGATCTTGGGTCTTTAGCCTTAAATTAAAGTATTTTTTAAAAGCTAGTGGACGTCCGCTGCTTCACCCACGAAGCATTACCATCAAAAATAGTCTAAGTAGATATGATGCTAATATTAGGATCTACTATAACTTTTTTTTACAAGGAATGGTTGCACTTGACTGTAATTCACCTGATGGTAAGTAACTTAACTTGTATTGAGTCTGGTCGTTTCTATGTATAAGAAGTAGGTACGTATTTCAAAAAAAAACCTTACATGTATTATATTAATTATCTAGTACCCAGGACACAAGCGTTTATTTTTACTATCTACTTACGCAATAAGTAACTTTGATTCGTGGCTCCGTTGCGACGTGAAGAGAAAAAAAACAGACCAACAAACAAAAAAACACTTTTTTCGTTTGATATACATATTCCTTATTGTAATTTACAAGATTACAATGCGGATGTGCAATATGACACATATACACACACATTCAATCGCCCTAATGTAGGTACCTTTTCGTAGATACTTTGCCCACTCCCGCCTGTATATTTATCATTTCTTAAAGATAACGAACTCAAACTAATTTTAAAATAAATGTTTTGAGGTTTATATCTTCTTTAGACAAACAATTTACTTCTATCTTGGTTTAATTCCAGTACCACATTGCGTCATTAATAGTATTAAATACAGTTTCAATTTATTTTGAATATTTCATATTTAAATATATTTAAGACAAGTGGACGCCCGCGGTTTCACTCGCATTATTTTGAGATAAAAATTAGCCTATGACACTTCTAAGTCCTCATACTACCTACATACCAATCATGATGATCCGTTCAGCCGTTTTTGCGTTATGAGCGTTTAAATAAACAGACAAAAATTCTAAAAACAGCTGTAACGTATTAATGCAGTTAAAGTATACCCTAACTTTTTTGTAATATCTTCTTTGTTCAGATTTTTGGCCCTCTTTACCATTATTATATGTATAGATATTAGATAGATGCATTAAATTTTAAATAATTAATATATATTTTAGGACATATCACACAGCGCCATCTAGCCCCATACTAAGCTTACTTATGTATCTTGGGTACTAGGTAACGGATATAATACATGTATACTTTTCTTTTGCAAATACATACTTATTATACATAAAAACATAAATTATTCTGTCGGTGTTGACAGCCACATCCAGTATACCTAAATCTATGTAATAACGCTGTAATAGTATGCAAACAGTTCGCTGCAACAGAAAGATTATAATTAATATTAACGTTACGCAAACTCTTAATAAGAACCATATCGAGTTTCTTATCTATCTGAAGCTGAGGCAATGCAGCAAGATATTTATGTACTTTATATCAAACTACTTAGGTAAACTTAAGTATGTACAAGTAAAATATGCCAAGCATATCAATGTTTTTTTTAATTTATTTTTATTTTTTCCGCTTAGATAGGTTTGTGATTGTGAGTGCCGACCTTTCAAAATTTTTCTTACACTCGCTTTTCATTCTGTTTCGTTTTCCAGCATGTTACGGTCGTCTGAAAATGCATCCGACAAAACGGCACTGTGGTGGTGTGGTGATACAATACTGGTAGAAATGGCGCCTAATCGAGGATACCGGATCATAATGTTATGCTCTTGATGACAAATTCGGTTTCCTCATATCAGTTTTGCTGCATTTTTTAGTATATTGAGTAGTAGTCTGTAGTAGTATGTATAAGTGAATGGTGCTTCACATCATGCAGGCTGTAGTCAAATGTAAGCCTGTTCTATATTAAAAACTGCTTTATTATTTTTTCGAGTAGTTCTATTTAAACAATTATCGATCATATTTACTTATTAACTTATTTTTATTTATATCTAAGTACATAAAAATACCACTGAACAAACATTAATTTTTCATCCAACAAAAACTTCATTATTGAATATCACACTCCGACGTAATCGAGACGAGACATCGTCTAACTTTCTTCAACTTCGTGACAAATGTTTGTTATTTATTATAACTTATTGCGACGTTCATTCACTGCGTTAGAAAATGATAGGTCAGTGACCGTGCAGACATTCTCTAAAGATGGAATAAGAAAAGAAAAAAAAACGGTTTGAAAACTCTCGACACCAGAGTGGGCCACTCTCATTCGATAAGAAGAAGATAAGAAAAGAAACACGCAACACTTAGAACTAGTGTTATATAGCTAATAGTAAAAAATTAGTTAAAAAGGAACTCTTCCAGGATTCCAAATCTTATTCTTCTTCATCATCTTCCTTCAAAATATCAAACACAACAAAGAGAGAAGAGAAAACGATAGCAGTACAATGCAAAAGCATTAGGACCTTTTAAACAAATAAGTAATTAACCCCTCTTGTCTTATATCTCCGAGTATCTATGTAATTACCCAACCTTACCTAATTACTTTGGTGTTCTCGACGCAAACGAATTTAATTAGAATTGAATTTGGAAAGTTATCAACCGAAAATGAAAACACCAATGAAAGAAGCCTAAATCTTTATACTTCGATTAATGACAACGATATCTACCCATCATTAGCATAGTTACGTACCATTTTTGACAAAGCCCCTTTACAGCTGTTTTATTATTAGAATTATTACTAATGTAAAAAAATATTAATTATTGAATGTGGTGTAGTATAAATGTATAACCAACTTGACGCGTCGTTATGAACTATTTATTATTTTGTAAACCACTTGTAATAAAATATCACATAACTGACAATAAAAGAATCTGAATTTACTTTCCATTGTGAGAATTGCACAGCATAATTGTTTGTCAAAGAAATCTCGTAGATAAAATTAAATCCTAGGTCAATCCACTTAGGCTTCGGCGAGGTCCCACCGGAGTACCAGGAGCTCTTCTTCACAAGACAATGAGGCTGGCCACCGGGGGGGTTTTAGTAGGTAAAAATCATACATAACCCGACAACGCCCCATTGTGGTTGGGTATCTTACTGAAGATTTCCCCCTCATCAACTAAAAAAGGTCATTCCTTTAAAAACCAGATCTATCCGATATTAAAAAAAACACTTATAACTAACACTATTAGTAACTAAATAAAATCAAGTAAGCGTGGTGCAATCTGAGGTCACTGACTCTAACAATATTTGTCGAGTCCAGAGGAACAGATAGTAATATCATCTTGACAAATATCGTGTCCAAATACGATAGGGCAGGATCCTACATCTCAAACAAGACCGTTATTTTGTAGATATATTATATTGTATAGTTAGGTGTAGGTATGGCTGTTTATCTTGACACTTTGACTGCTACTTTTTTGGGAGGAGGAAAATGAGCTTCGAATAGTCTTCGAAATGTCTGGCTTCTGATTCTAAGTGTCCAAATTTGAATTCAACTGAGGGTTTATGATATTTATTGTGCTATTACAAAATCTACATTAACATGTTCTAAGTAGGTTTTATTTCATATTTTGTTTATTTTTATAAAGTTTAAAAAATGACACTCTTGGATGATCCATTCATGAACTGACTGCAGAAACACACAAAGGTTTCTTAAAGATATAGCCGCTAAGATGTTGGTTAATTTTTAAAGATATTTGTAGGATCATAATGATTTATACACATTAGTCACAATATATTTAAGTTACCGTTAATATCCAAAGATATACGCAACAATGTTTACATACATTTTCCCGCCAAATCGCGGAAACCGCACCAAATTCATTGACAGCATAGAAATTTACAAACATGGCGTCGGGTAACGGAAAAAATAGACATTATACGGGATGTGGCCGAGGTTAGTTTACTAAATATAGACTCGACGGGTGGCTGCGACAATAGAATGACTAGCTTTCAAATAGAAAATACAATTATTTAAATACGTAGTATTATTATATCATCATCATAGAAGGCCGTGTCCATCTACTGCTGAGTATAGGCCTCCTCTCCACCGCACCACACGTACGGTCTCTAGTCTGTGTAATCCAGCTCCTGCCTACGTGCTTAAAAATATCATTCGACCATCGGGCTGGTGGTTGGCCTCTGGGAAGGAAGCTCTTGGTAAAATTTAATATTGAGAAAAATTACATGAAATCCACTGAGACGTTCCGAATGATTATAAATGCTTTGCTGAAAAAAGCCTTATGAATATCTACTAGAGCGCATACGCAAGGCGAATGACACTTTAATTTTGTAGATGCTGAAGTTTTGATTGTTTTTCGACATAATAATGCAGTCGTTAAGCAAAGAGGTTTGATAACTCTTAACGCCAAAGCAGTCAACATCTGAAACTTGATTTATGCTTTGGTTTGTTCAGTGTTTGCAAGCCATACTAATAAAAGTCAAACGGCCATTTTCTGTTCCTCATTGCAATCTCGAAAAAGCAAGTGCAGTCGCCTGCAACTAATTCTACCACACGACACTGTTACATAACAGAATCCACGATATAATCAATCGACATCGTGATAGATGCTTAGACAATTGTACCCGCAACAACTAGGTACATACAATATTGAACCTTAATTCGTAGAGATAAGGCTCAGTAAAAAAGTGAATAAGTGATTTATTTAACAAGCTGTTATAAGTACTGCATTATTGCATGATGTTACGTTGTTTTTTTTTTCAGCAAACTGCGGTAACTGACACTGGCCGGTAGAACTGTCTCGCGCTAATAATTGCCCGCAAGAAAAAAGGTTAAGATTCATTTTCGCGCCAACGCTTCCGCCATTTTGTTTGCGTGATAAATGTGATGTATTGGTCATACGACTTTCTTTCACTTTCCATTTTAGAAGTGCAGATTTTCCTAGACCGTGTATTTCTTTGTTTTAGTTTTGTCCACGTCAGAGCGGAATGATCGACGAGGGTAGGCAAATATATATGTTGATAGAAATGATAATATTTCAATTCATTATAATAATAATAATAACTTTTTATTGCAGACACTGAGATCCATATCACACACAATCATAAACAGAGAATATATACAATATTATATAGAAAGGTACATTTTAAGTTGCAATTGCTACCCATCGTTCATATGTTGCAGACAGCAGCTGCCGGTCCATAAGGCTTCTGACAATCTTATTTTTACACGTATCAATTCTGAACATGAAGGATGCGATGCGTTTCCTTTGGATAGCGTTAAATGAGTCAACTCGCGAATTCGTGTACATTTCCGAGGCACTACAATACCACTTCAGGCCCATCAGGTGCCTGAAGACGTTGTTGTAGGCTACTCTTATTGCATTGTGCGACATTCTAGTGTAATTGGTCCAGAGTTGACACGTGTAAAAAGACTGACAATATGCCTTAAACAAAGAAATTTTGACATCCATGGAGGCTCTGTGAAATTTTCTAGCAATCATATTTCCTACAACACACAAAGCTCTTCTTTGGCGTTCAATGTCTTCGTGTTTATGATTATTTCAGTAGTCGCTCATTAAACTTATATGCATGTGTTTAGGTCGCTTTAATGATGATTATTGTAATTTGTATGAGGTTTCTTCTATATCACAAGCATTTCGAGAATAAAACTAAGTAAGTACCTACCTAATCTTCCAAAACTCTTACTAAAATTATAGGTTCCGAATGTCAATTAAAAAAATTATAACTAAAATTAAAAAAAAAAACAGAATTAGTCAGAATGCCCTACTTTAGGACTTACTTATCTAAACATTTTCCCGTAACATTCAGGACCGTAGCAGCTATGAAAAAGCGTAGCAAGGAAAATGTACGGTATTATTCTGGAAAATTCTAAGGACTGCCAAATAAATTTGTCTGATGTCAACTGAGACAAAATAATCAGGGACAGTTTGGTTCAGTTGACAAAATCGATTTTTTAAGTTTTTGTTAGTGACTACTCGGCCTCTCTACAGATAACTAAAGATATACGATGGGTCAAACATCAAAAGTACAGTCAAGTAGTAAAGTGTTTGACTTGGAATTAGCTTTAGAAATAAATACATTCAATGAAGCGTATATATTATCAGCTTATCAAGCCACCAAGTAGTAGTTTGCAAGTACCAATGGGAATGAAAGTACGATAATTTTTAACTGACCTTTTCAAATAATGTGACCACCAATTCTATCTGTATGTGATGTGGCCAGAGTAAGATAAAATTAGGGTCTTATTACAAAACGTGGTTAAACTATTAGTCCAGAACTTTGAAAATATGCAGTCCGTTTTTGTTGTTCGAAGTCTGTCTACTGTCATAATAATCAAACTGCCAAAATGTAACCAATGATAAATCAGCATCCCAATTTGAAGTTGTTTGAACAACAAGAACCGTCTTTTTATTTCAGACGATTTGTAATAAAACGGTTTGAGTACTTATGACGATCTGTTTAGGTTTCCAAACATGGGTACCCAATTTCATGTAAATATCTACATAATTTTTACATGTATGTTTATTTAACGATTTCTAAGAAACCATATATATGTATATTATATATTATTGCATTATATATGTGATATTGATAGGATTATTTGACATAACATTCATTTTTGTTGCATAAGGAACAGTTAGAGTTTCATCCATATCGATTCAGTATTTTTTGAGATGTAGCTAGTTTAATATACTTGGGTGCCAAAGATAAGAAGTTAGTTATGATTCATACACAACTCATGTTATTTTTAAAAGTGATAATATGTTGTTGTTTTATAATTAATATTAAAGTAAAATCAGAAGAAAAGCAGAGGACGCCAAATGACTAGATGGGGAGACGACCTGAGGCTCACAGCCGGTCACCACTTCGAGGAGGCCTATGCCCAGAGGCAATTTGAGCTGAGAGACATTATATATATTGCCATTCAGAGTTAAACTAAATTAACAACACCTCAGTTTCAAATAAAAGGCTATATCTAAATTTTAATTTTGTTGTAACTTAATTTTATAAAATAGATTATTATTTTAATACATCCAAACAAAGAGGTAAAGCCCCAATTTCATCAGATAAAGGATTCGAAAACCTACAGATTATAAAAAGATTATCTGAATTTGGTTTGTCCTTCTTCAGAAATGATTATAAACGTCTTGAGATTGTAACGCCTTGGCTGTAAAAACATGTTATTTACTGATTAAAGATCATTCTTATCATATTGATAAGGAATCAATTTAAGTTAATACCATTGATAGTAAGCGCATTGTTCTTTAATATTGGTTTCTTTTTAGGTACATGTATAAGAGTCCCGAAGTAATTGTTATTTATTGATATACATATGTGTCAAACCAAAATATTATGATTCAAAATAAGAAATCACTTAATTATACATGATCTCTTGAGATCTTCTTCTTATCGAATGAGAGTGGCCAACTCTGGTGTCGAGAGTTTATCAAACCGCCCTAAAGGCCTCTGACATGGCTTAACGACTGCCGTACTAGACAAACAGCCGGGACCTACCATTTAACGTGTCATCCGACCCACGGCAGTGCCCAAAATGGAATGCCACTTTTCGGTCACCCATCCAAGGACTGACCGCGTCGACCTTTGCTTAACATTGGTTATTACCAATAACGCATGGGATTCCATGCGATTGCCTGTGTTAGCTGAGCTTCAGATATTTAGATTCCCTTGAGATATACCAATTTGGATACTCATGTTTCATTAAGTTGACACATACCCAATTTAATATCAAAAGAATCATATTTATATCACTATTTTAGTGGTTTTCGATAAATTCACGAACACCCATACAAGTATTATTTAAACAAGTTTGGCACACATACATTAACCCTCAAATAGATGATATAAATAAATGCAATTTCTTTATTTCAGGCAATGCAAACCATATTCAAGGAATTATTACAACTAATTATTTTAAACTAAAACTTGCACTACATACTAAACCTAAATAATATATCTAAATATACATATAAAACTCAAAGGTGACTGACTGACTGACTGACTGACATAGTGATCTTTCAACTCATAGCCCAAACCAATTGGACGGATCGGGCTGAAATTTGGCATGCGGATGTTATGACGTAGGCATCCGGTAAGAAAGGATTTTTGGAAATGCTACCTTTGAAGGGGTGAAATAGGGGATGCAAGTATTGCTTCTTAATGCGAGCGAAGCCGCGTGCACCCACTAGTCATATTATATGATAGGTCACAGAAATAGTATCAAACTTTGACAAAATCTCACAAGGAATATCATAAGGAATAGGTAATCTTTTTTTCTGAAATAGGATAAAAATAGTCCACCTCTAACAACAAAGGCCCTTTATCCCATATCCGAAAGGTCGGTCGGTCCTATCGGTCAAACTGTTGTACTAATATGGCGCCCCTCGCGTGGAGAATCTACCGACAATATGGGATATAGGTGGTTATTGACATTTGTGCCGTGAAGGGGTTAACTTTTTAAAATACTTATTTCTTTGGACCCGTTGAGCTTGACTTGGCTTTTGAAACAAAATAATGCCATCTTCGCACGTTTTCGTGGAGAATCTACCGACAATATGGGACATAGGTGGTTATTAATGGTTAAACGAACTTACCTTAAGTGAAGTTCGACCATAATTATACGAGACGACGTTACATGCGAAGAGATTTAAAGTCCCACCCGGACCCTGTAAATGTCGATATCAACCGGGCTCCCATGTCCCGGAGTATAACGCTTCAATGTAGGTACATTGGATGCACTATTTGCCATTAAATTGAATATTTGTTAATTTGCTACGAAGCAGAAACACTTTTAAAGTCATTGTACGTACTCACGTTACGCCACTACACTAGTTCGTTATCAACCGCGCTCTAATGTCACGGAGTATAACGAGGGTACATTGAATTTAGGTACTTTATGCCACTAAATTTATTGATTGTTACTTTGCTATAAAGCAGAAACACTTTTAAAGTCATTGTACGTAATCACGTTACGCCACTAGACTAATTCGTTACTAACCGCGCTCTAATGTCACGGAGTATAACGCCTCAATGTACATTGAATATAGGTAATGTATGCCACTCAATTGAATAATTGTTTATCTGATATTAAGTAGTAACACTTTCGTCATTGTACGTAATCGCGTTACGCCACTAGACTAACTCTTTATCAATCGTGCTTTATTCAACGCCCAATATATACATTTATTGTATGTTGGTATTGTATTCCACTAAACTGAACATGTAACGATATAAAATTTGAAGTGTGTAAAATAAAATAAAATGAATTTAAATTGCAATAAAAATGAATTTAAATTGAAATAAAATGTATGTTGGAACGACTAGAGCTCAGTACCGGAATTAGGCAAAACCGGTACTAAGTACCGGTATATAAAAGTGTCGGACGGTACTAAGTTAGCATGTAAGGGTTAAGGTGAATAAAATATTTCGTTACAAAATTTTAATAAGACTTACCGGGATATACTAAGCCGGAGCAACAAGGAACCTTTATTTCAAGGACCGTGCCGTATTGTGGTACTGGTATTGAGTTGTGTGGTGTAAATAAATAAACAACAATTTCAAATTCAACATAAAAAGGTTATATTTTAAAGCAAACAATTATGTACACAGAAATAGTAGGCAGATGGCCACTCAAAGTTAAATTTTAATGTTACGGGTTACATTCGATTCAATTTAATTTAATTATGATTAATTTTAATCTTAGGGCTTATTCTCACAACAATTCCGATTTATATAAGTAGGTCGACTTCTATTACAATAGGTTAAAATGACTAAGAACTTATTACAATTAATTAAATCTAATCCGAAATTCGAACGGTAGTTCGTAATTGTATGGCCGCCTTCTTCATAAAATAATTTAGTGAAATATATATATTGCGAATCTTATCTAGAACGTTGGTAAACATAATTCTGCCTGATAGACACGACAACGCAACCTGCTACGGATGCTGAAAAATGATGATGGTTCTAGATAAGGCTGGAGAAGTCAACTCAGGGCGCACGTCTTCGGAGGAAAAAATGTGTCATAAATACCGACTTTTTGGCGGTGCCTGGTGTCACGCCAAGAGCGGATGGACTGAAGATCAGGGTTGTCGGTGGCAAGGTGCGGTGGTGCCGTATAAGAAGACTATGGGCGCATGCTCAACCCGTCGATTAGACCCGCTGTGGAAAACAGTAGAAAAACAGCGGTTTGAGTCTTGATCGTCAAGCACAAATTGTTTTCTTTAGCAAAAGCTTTAAATTATGAGAACTCACGTTTAATTTCTTCTTCCTTCGTAAAGAGGAATATCCGCCGGGTCTGACGAGATATGTAATGGCGACAATGAAAGACGCAGCCCAAAAAGGCTGATCGTGACTTGCGATCTCCGTTTTGTGATCTTTGTTTACGTTTCGACCGACGCAATGTTCACCCATCCAAGACGTCACAAATTCCGATTTTTAACAGCAAATTACGTTCCGCAATTCCCTAGTAACGAGTTGACTATCTTTTTTTGCCAGACCGTACTTCAAATGGATCGATCTGTCAAAGTCAACGTCACCGGCTTCATTCAAGCAAATATCGGGAATTATCTGTTTGCAAACGAGTTTTGTTTATTTGTTTGGAAGTATTAGAAAAATACGAATTATGTGCCGTGTAGTGAATAAAAATAAACACCAGTGTATTGACAAATGTGTCCTACCAACAATATAGTTGACAGAAACTATGTCACGCAACTGCGATGTGAAAAGAAGGAGTTGTGATTTGCACTCAACTTTCTTCGCCAGAAATCAAGGTAATCTAGATTATACAAAGACCTAGGTGACAAGTAACGTACTACGTTACAATACCCCCCTTTTCGGAAAAGAGGTTAACGCAGTTAACCGTCCAAACAGCAGTGGAAGCTGATTGAAAAATTTAAAACTAAAAACAAAAATCTCCTAAACAAACTAACCAGTTACTAATCAAACGACAAATTAAATATACAAAAAAGCAAAGTACTATCTAAATAAACACCAAATCAAAATACATACTAAACAAACACCAAACCAAACTTCAAAAAAAAAAACCTATAAGTAATTGAAAGTCGGTTGTAGACAATAGCTAATAACTATCATTCTGTTTCACTATCTTCCAAGTTTCGCGTATGTTTGTCTAAACCAAAGACTAGTAAAGACAACTAAAACTTTACAAAATAGAGAGCAATGAATCATTGGCTCTTACAAAACTTACAAATCCTAATCCATCTTAATAACTAACAAATCCTACAACTATAATACAAATTTATAAATTCTAATCTATCTTAAGCATATCTTTAGCATGATATTTACCAATGGTACCAGTATGTAATTCACGAAGTTCATAAACAACATCCGATAGTTTCTTCTCTACTTTACATTTTACAAATTTAGGTGCTAACTTTGCGGAGAAAAATTGTGCCGCATTCGACTGGACAAAGTTTCTACGCCAAACAATATCTCCTTCCTTTGCTCGAAAGTGTTGCCGTCGTAAATTATATTTTTGTGCATTTTTTCGGTATGCTTGAGTCAGTGCTTCTTCTACTTTCACATAAACTTCAGCCAGTTCATTGAGTGCTGTTGCTGCCGCATTTCTGTCACCGATCGCTAAGTCATCAACTGATGTTGGTATATCCCTCATAATGGAATGGAAAGTACCGTCAGTGATAATTTCACGACCTGTTGCCAGAAAGTACGGTGTATAACCAGTGGCTAGATTTACTGTGCTGTTCAATGAAAGCTGAATCTGTTGGAGATATTTCGACCAATTGCGCTGATCCTGATCTACCAAAATCGACAAGCAGACTTCTACTGTCTTATTATACCTTTCGACGGTGTTTGATTGTGGAGTGTAGTAAGCATTGTAAAAAATTTTCGGAACGGAGTATTTGTTACAAAATGCTTTAAAGGATGCACTTTTAAAAATAGTTGCGTTGTCACATATCAGGATAGCTGGCGTTCCCCATTTAAATATTATCTCTTTTTCTAAGAATGATGTGACCGTTTGGGTGGTCGCTGTTCTAAGTGGGTGAATCCAAACATATTTTGTAAAAACATCCACGACTGTTAATATGTACACATGGCCAGAGTATGCTCTTGGTAAGGGCCCTATTATGTCAAGCGAGAGCGTGTTAAGAGGAGTATCAACCTGTTTTTGGTTTGTCATTAACCCGTGAGGAGGTGAAGTGGAATGCTTATAAGCTTTGCACTTTTCACACTTTGAAACAAACTCTTTGATGTCTCTAAACATATCCTTCCAGTAGTAGTGCTCTTTGACTTTAAGGTATGTCTTTAAAGTACCAGGGTGTACACTGCAAAAGGAGTCGTGGTTTTCTTTAATACACGTCTCAATCAAATGCCTTGGTAATACTAATTTCCAACTATTTCCTGATAACTTCCGGTTTAATTTGCAGAATCTATATAGGCGGTTGTCCTTTACTTGGTAGTTTCTGTAGCGCAATGGTTTATTCTGACATCCGGTATAAACTTTATTATACCAATCATCATTACTTGATTGAATGCCCCCGTCATAGGATATTGCACTAATGGAGACTCTGGATAAAGCGTCAGGAACAACGTTTAGTTTCCCAGGTTTGTGACAAATGTCAAAATTGTAAGAGGATATCTGCATTGCCCATCTCGCGAGTCTACCCGATGGGTTGCTCAGCGACTTCAACCAACGTAAACTCATGTGATCAGTAACGACCGTAAACTTCGAGCCTTCTATGTATGCTCTAAAATAATTGATGGAATCAACGACCGCCAACAATTCTCGCTCTGTCGTGCTATAGTTCCTTTCGGGTTTCGTGAGCAAGCGCGAGTGAAATGCTACCGGGTGCTGGATTCCCTCAATTTCTTGTAACAACACACTTCCTATCCCTACTGATGAAGCGTCGCACTCAATTGTGAAAGGTTGTGTAAAATCTGGCGATGCTAACAGTGGCGCTGTGATTAATGCTAGCTTAAGAGTTTTGAAAGACTCTTCGGCTGCTTCTGACCATTCGATGCTTTGACTACCTTTTCGCTTTCCAACCAATGGTGTCATCGGTGCGATGATGGAAGAGAAGTCTTTAACGAACCTCCGATAATACGAACAAAGTCCTATAAAACCTCGCAGCTGCTTGGCCGTTTTCGGTTGGGGGAAATTTTCTATGCAGCTTAATTTTTCTGGGTCAGTACGCAATCCTTCGGAATTTATAATATAACCCAAGTACTTAAGTTCTTCTTTACAAAAATCACACTTTTTCAGGTTAACTGTGAGGCCTGCCTCTTTAAGTGCATTGCAAACAGCTGAAAGTATCGAGATGTGCTCCGAAAATGTAGGCGTTGCGATTAAAAGGTCATCTAGGTAACAAAATACTTTGCCGTCATACTTATGTTGAAATAACGAGTCTATTAATCTTTGCAATTCTGCGCCAGCGTTGGAAAGTCCAAACGGCATTCGTCTAAACTCAAATAATCCCCGGTTCGGTACAACAAAAGCCGTTTTTTCACAAGAATTTCCTTTCCCATCAACGCCATCCTGGTCTGATAATAAAATTTGCCAAAAACTAGAGGACAAATCGATTGAACTAAGATAATGTACTCCGCGCAAATTGTCTAGTATCGAATTAATGTAAGGAAGTGGATAAGAGTCCTTCACCGTGACATCATTCAACTTACGAGCGTCCAAACAAAACCTCCATGATCCATCTTTCTTCGGCGTCATAACAACCGGGTTTGACCATGGTGACCGTGATGGAGCTATGACACCAAGTTTCAACATTTCGTCCACTTCTTTATTCAATGCTGTCAATTTGGCTGGTGATAAAGGGTAGTACCTTTGTTTGATTGGATCTCCCTTTGTAACAATACTATGTTTGATTAGGTGGGTTTTTCCTAATCCAATTTTCTCTGATGAGATTGATTCAAAGCTTGCTATCACTTTCTCTAAAGATTCGGACTGGTCGCAAGTGAGACCATCCCTCGGAATCAATGCTTTGATTTCGCAGAATTCTGCATGTACGGTAGCCGTATTGTTGCTGGTTCTACCTCGGCGAAGAAACTTTCCAAATTTAAAGATGTCTATCATTTTAAAATCTTCCGTGAAATCCATTCCACACAAAATTTTGTGGTGGATGTCCGGGCAAACTAAAAAAGTGACGATTTTATTAATATGATTGCACGAAATCGGCAAACTCATAGTACCTATTGAGGTAATTGGCGACAAGTCAGCCAATAAAACTGTGGAGCTTTCTTCCTTAAGTTCAAATCCCAGTTGTATAAAATAATTGTGGTGTCCCGCACCTAATACTGATATATGTGCCCCTGGGTCAAGTAAAGCTTCATTCTTTATATCTAGAACTGTAAAAGTGACAAACAGACGATTATCATTAACCAACGATGATATTTCAGGTTGGTGCACAGTTTGGTTACTGTCAGCTACTCTCTGGGGCGTTATTAGTTTTTTTTGGGTGGAAACCTGTGGTGACGGACAACGAGAGCTGCTTTTGCATGCCGAGCAATCTCTAGTGAGCACACCTCTGGCTCCACAGTTGAAACAAACTACGCCTGCAACTGACCTGCAAACCTTGTAGCTGTGACCACTCTTTTTGCATTTCAAACAAGTTAATGGAATACTATTTGGTCGCATCACCGGGTTGCTTGCTACCGCATTGACTTCCCGACTCTCCGAAGGTCTCGTCTGCTGCAATACGGACGAGTACGCCTCATAGTTCTTGGTGACATTAATTAATTGATCAAAAGACGTTATGTCATTTATCGCTAAAAGCTGTGCATAAGAACTGAGCATGTTATGTTTCACAATTTCTAACAAATTGTCTTGGGTAATTGGATCATCTAACCTAGCATTTAAGTCTTGCATATCCAAAACATAGAAAGATACAGATTGACCTGGTTGCTGTTTTCTTTCTCTAATCTGACGCTCAATGTTGTAATTGTAGTCCTTGGGTTGAAAATATTTCTTGAATTCAGAACAGACATCTGCCCAATTGACTAGTCTATGTCGAACCGTTCTATAGAATTTTAATGCCGTACCAGACAGTAGTTCTGAAAACCCTTGAACAAGCGTGGCTTCATCTATCTGTCGTGCAAATCTAGTTTCATTTACTCTTACCAAGAATTCGTCTACATCGGACTCACCGGTGAATTTCAAATTTAAAGATGCTAAGTTAAGTGACTTATAGTAAACGTTAGCACTCGGTGGAGCTGCTAAGTGTGGCCGCACGTCATGTTCAAATTTATTATGTGTTTGTGGTAAATTTTGACTAGTATAATCACTAACTTTGTTTGGTCGCGGTAGGGTTGCACTCGTGTGTGCAATTGGATATGGTAGTGCAGCCGTCGGATGGGTGTGCACATTGCGTGTGCCGTGACCGTATGACGTGGACGTAGGTGTTAACGTATAAGTTGACTGAGTTACTGTCGACTGTTGCAAAGAACCGTGCTGTTCAACTTCAAAGTTAAGATTGGTACGTGGTCTTATATTTATAGACTCCATAGGGATGTGAACTTCCTGCGAGCGTTGCGTGAAAGCAGTGCTTATATCGCAGCGTGGAGTTGAAACGATGTGGTGTGGTGAGGAAAATTCCGTTGACTTATCAGAACGTTCATCAGAATGGACCGACATGTTCACAAACGACTATGTTAAAATGTCTCAAAATATTACTAAATTACAATTATGTACACTTAAATGTTCTTAAAGGTATTACAAATAACGCTGTGGCACTTTCTTGCAACAGTTGTAAACAATAGTCATAAAAATTTATCGCAGTATGGTATTTTGCAAAGGTACATATGATTTTCAAACATAAAATTTATTTTCACAATACAATCAATAACCAGATTTAAATAATTCAAATAATTCGGGCGCCATTGTAACGATATAAAATTTGAAGTGTGTAAAATAAAATAAAATGAATTTAAATTGCAATAAAAATGAATTTAAATTGAAATAAAATGTATGTTGGAACGACTAGAGCTCAGTACCGGAATTAGGCAAAACCGGTACTAAGTACCGGTATATAAAAGTGTCGGACGGTACTAAGTTAGCATGTAAGGGTTAAGGTGAATAAAATATTTCGTTACAAAATTTTAATAAGACTTACCGGGATATACTAAGCCGGAGCAACAAGGAACCTTTATTTCAAGGACCGTGCCGTATTGTGGTACTGGTATTGAGTTGTGTGGTGTAAATAAATAAACAACAATTTCAAATTCAACATAAAAAGGTTATATTTTAAAGCAAACAATTATGTACACAGAAATAGTAGGCAGATGGCCACTCAAAGTTAAATTTTAATGTTACGGGTTACATTCGATTCAATTTAATTTAATTATGATTAATTTTAATCTTAGGGCTTATTCTCACAACAATTCCGATTTATATAAGTAGGTCGACTTCTATTACAATAGGTTAAAATGACTAAGAACTTATTACAATTAATTAAATCTAATCCGAAATTCGAACGGTAGTTCGTAATTGTATGGCCGCCTTCTTCATAAAATAATTTAGTGAAATATATATATTGCGAATCTTATCTAGAACGTTGGTAAACATAATTCTGCCTGATAGACACGACAACGCAACCTGCTACGGATGCTGAAAAATGATGATGGTTCTAGATAAGGCTGGAGAAGTCAACTCAGGGCGCACGTCTTCGGAGGAAAAAATGTGTCATAAATACCGACTTTTTGGCGGTGCCTGGTGTCACGCCAAGAGCGGATGGACTGAAGATCAGGGTTGTCGGTGGCAAGGTGCGGTGGTGCCGTATAAGAAGACTATGGGCGCATGCTCAACCCGTCGATTAGACCCGCTGTGGAAAACAGTAGAAAAACAGCGGTTTGAGTCTTGATCGTCAAGCACAAATTGTTTTCTTTAGCAAAAGCTTTAAATTATGAGAACTCACGTTTAATTTCTTCTTCCTTCGTAAAGAGGAATATCCGCCGGGTCTGACGAGATATGTAATGGCGACAATGAAAGACGCAGCCCAAAAAGGCTGATCGTGACTTGCGATCTCCGTTTTGTGATCTTTGTTTACGTTTCGACCGACGCAATGTTCACCCATCCAAGACGTCACAAATTCCGATTTTTAACAGCAAATTACGTTCCGCAATTCCCTAGTAACGAGTTGACTATCTTTTTTTGCCAGACCGTACTTCAAATGGATCGATCTGTCAAAGTCAACGTCACCGGCTTCATTCAAGCAAATATCGGGAATTATCTGTTTGCAAACGAGTTTTGTTTATTTGTTTGGAAGTATTAGAAAAATACGAATTATGTGCCGTGTAGTGAATAAAAATAAACACCAGTGTATTGACAAATGTGTCCTACCAACAATATAGTTGACAGAAACTATGTCACGCAACTGCGATGTGAAAAGAAGGAGTTGTGATTTGCACTCAACTTTCTTCGCCAGAAATCAAGGTAATCTAGATTATACAAAGACCTAGGTGACAAGTAACGTACTACGTTACAAACATTTGCTAATTTGCTATGAAGCAGTACACTTTTAAAGTATTTGTACATAATCACGTTATGCCACTAAACTAAATTGTTATCAACCGTGCTCAAATAAATATGAATCACAAACAAAATAACCGTTATAGGTTAGAAAATCTAGTTCTTTTTACATTGAATAAGTATGTAAGAAAATGGTAATACATAAATAAATTCATATTTTGTTGTATTGTATTTGTAACAAAAACAACAAATATGTCGGTACATCGAAAAAAGATCGTTACAGAAACATTGCTAGAAAAGTCATGTTTCCAAACTAAATGACAAAAATGTGGGTATTTCAAAAAAAAATATCGTTATGTATATCATTTGTTGAAAAAAAATCTATAATATTTACGATCTATTCGGTATAGTTTTATAAAATATATAAGTTTATACCAAGAAAATTAAAATCGATGATGAATAAATGCAGTAAGATAGCTTTGGTAAGTTAGTAGTTGCACTAACCTTTATCCTTTGAGCTGGTTGATGAATTGCTTAGTTTTTGTACCAAACGTCGAATTTTCGACGTTATTTTAAAATTCCGATGCTCCTTTTCCTAATTTACCACTTGAACACATGAAATAAACACTTTTTCCACGAAAAATTCAAATAGTAAAATTCAACGAAATTTATGATGTTGCGACGCCCGCACACAAGAAAAGAATGAGGTTTGACAGGAGGACGGCGCTACAGGCGCGACATTGACAGTGACATTTGTTTTTTACAGACAGTACAAAAGTTTTTTTTTGTGTTTTTATTTTCACAGCTATAAAAAGTGTGACGCCTAGTACATACAGAAGTGAGACTACATAGTTAATAAAGAAATCTCGAGCATGTAACGTCGTTGAAGTATAATTGACATTTGAGAGGCATGGAGGAGTTATTTTTTTTAAACTTTAGATTAGTCACTCTCTCATTCTTTTTGCGTCTTTGGCAAGAAGATTCTTAGCGAATGAGAGTGGCCAAACATACGCGAAAATACACGTGAGTGAAAACCGTATTAGTTACATATTGAGAGTGGCCAACTCTGGTGTCGAGAGTTCATCAAGCCGGCCTTTGTGTCGTATTCCTCGCTACTGAGGGTTGTGAATCCCCGCTGATTTTACTTAGGTAGGGGGGAAGTTTTCTTGTACAGATCTGCGCAGGACCGGTAGCTAACCAGAAGAGAGGCCTATGCTCAGCAGTGGGCTATAACACTTATACCTAATTATGATGAAAGGTAAATAATATTACTTTATTTTGTAAGAGATGGCGCAGAAACTCAAGGTGTAGGATCTCTGTGTCTGTCAGGTTACATAAATTTGAAAACTTCTAACTCGAAAATGAAAACTCAATTTAATATGTCTCTGTAGCTATACAAATATCTAACAGAAACTAATCTCTAACTTCTGTAAAAAATATCGGTAATCATCATCATCATCATCTTCAGCCCTTGTCGACCCATTGCTCGGTATAGGCCTCCTTCCGTAGGTGCCATTGTTGTCTGTCTTGTGCTTTTCTGATCGGTAATCATAATATTATGTATTAACTACAATTCGTTTACTTATTTTTTTTAGGTAAGCAAGCAGGGCACTTTTATGTAACTCACTCAACATATCGTCAATATATCGTAAGTAACAAATAAGGAAGGATGTGGTATATATGTATAGAACATGAACAGTTTAAGACCTGATGTTTGTCTAAGATTGACCGATTAGAGGTCAGATAGACCCTCTCTTTATACGATAAAAAAAACTTTCAGAAGACTTCATAACCTTATTTTTGAAGTCGGTTAAAAATAGCTTTAGCTTTTTCTGATGCACAACCTTTTAAACGTTCATCATCATCAGCTTAATGAGACCCACTGCAGGGTTTAAAGGTAACTTATAAATAATAACATCTGTTCATAAGTTTAAATAAAAGTTCAATATACCTAAATTCAAAAATTATAAAAATTAACAGATTTTAAATGGCGGACCAAATTTAAAATTAAATGAATTGCGGCACTCAGCGCCATCTAGCGCCACAAATGGTAATCGCTTGTTGATACATACATATGTACATCTACAAGCAGATATTATTTTTAAAAAATATACCAAAAATTTTAGCTGGATAAGAAGACGTTCGGATAATATAAGTAATTATTATATCTTGTAATTGGGTCGTATTCTCGTCTCAAACAATATTTGCATAGCAATCTAATAATTGGTGGCTTTTAATATTGACATTTGGTACTAAGATTAAGATGTGTTAGTGTTCAATACAATTCAATATATCTTTATTGCACAGCAAAATAAATTAACAATATCAAAAGTACATACTTAATAAAAAAATATAAAATAACTAAGTATAAATATATGTACAATTGGGCGGCCTTATCACTTTAGGTGATCTCTTCCAGGCAACCTTAGTAAGAAAGCGCTGCTAGTGTTTTAGTACCTATGGTTTTTATAACGTTAAATGTATAATGCTTTGTGTTTTTTTTTGTTTTCTGTTTGTTTCGTAGATGTACTTTATTACTTAAGCAGTTAGGTATACTTATATAGGAATTGATATGTTTTAATTGTGTTGTATACATTTAGTTGCTTACGGATAATTCCTTTACTAGGTATCAGTACCTATCTACCTACCTAGAGTTATAGGCATATTCGTAGCAAAACGATACAAAAAAATGAGTCGTAGGTAACTATTTTCTGTAGAATATCACGAACTAAACTCTATAGAAGAGATCCTTAACACTTGATGTCAAATAAATAAATTATCATAAAAAATAAAATAAAAAAATAAAAATAAAAGGCTAATAATACCTATCACGAACTAAACTTGTGGCTGAAAACCACTACCTGGTTTTGCGTCATTTATCATTTACCCTGTATGAGTATCTATGCGAAGTAAAAAAGTCGATTGTTGTAAGTTATTACAAAATGCCTATGTTATTATAAGTAACCGATCATACATAACTTCTAAGCAACACTTTCCCAGAAACGGGTATCATAAAAACGAGCAATCTTAAAAAATAGCTTGAGCAACTAACAGATAACGCGATTCTCAGAACATTATCAAAACGAGCTCGCAAGCAGGTAATTATCAAGCAAAATCAATCTATCGGACAATTAGCAAATCATCCTATCACCCTATGACGTAGGCGCACAGAATTTACCCGAACTAAATGACAAATAAAACAAAAGAGTTTTTAAGGGGTTGAATTTCGAAGATAATTCTTAAAAAAACAAAAGACGCCATTATCGTAACGCAACAGATAAATTCCTAAAATAAACGTGGATATTACGGAAGCAGTGAGTTTAGGCATCTCCACATTATCACGCCGATATCCACCTGAACCGGCGCGGCCAATCTGTAGCTGGGACAGGCTAACGCTAGCCGTCTCGCTCGCTCTCTCCGCGCGAGAGCAGCGCGCTCTCCTTCCCCCCGCGCGCCTCTCGACCAATCACACGGCGTATCTTGCTCCCCCGAGAGCAGAGCGACAGTGCGTACTCTCATCACCACACCGAGACAACATCTCGGCGCGAGAGGTTGTCGACGCGGGATGCGCTCACCGAACGCGCGAAATTTCAAAAAAGAATTCCCATTAATTTCTCACATTGTGCCTTAGAACTTTTGTGATTTTATTCCGATTTATCTGTGTTTTTGTGTCTCGGGTTTCTGTGAAAGACTGGAAGGTGTGTGCTAATGGACATTGTCTATACGTGCGGCTGATAGTGCAAAATAATCCACAATTGGGTGAGTTTTGATTAGATTAGGATGCAAATTGTTATCGGAGGGCGACGTCCTTTGTTTCGCGTTGGTTATGATATTCGAGTGGGCTCAGTATGCCATAGCCTACCTGATGTGACGCCCTTCCAATTTAACGGATCCGCGAGATACAATTTTGTAAAAAAAATGAACTAACAACATTATATTACAACTTTGAATCTGGAATCTAACTGTCAGATATTTTTAAAATCTTCGAAAGGAAAAATTGAGCAGCTATTGATTTTATTGTGATGCGAAATTCTAGAAACTATTTTTTTTACCAGAAGAATAGTAAAAATTAGTAAGTAGGTAGGTAGGTATTTAATTTGTAATCCATTTTGAATGATTCACACACGAGTCCAGCAAAAATAAATTTTACATACTTCTGAACCTTATTATATTCAAAAAAATTATAAGTTGAGTAAGTAGGTACCTCTGTATTATAGATTAACTAAAGATGTCTCTATCTATAAAGTACAGTCTTATCAGAAGCGTATCAAAATGATTTGTCATTTTTTATAAAAGTATATCCTTGCTTCTCCGCCCTAAATTGTGATAAAACCTTTTAACTAAAGACTTATTTTTAAAATACTTTATAGGAATACGAAACGTTTTCTTTCTTTCTTTCTTATTAGAAAGAATCCTATTGGTAGAAATAATTTCGTTTTTTCAAGACGCCGACGCGACGGTTATCGCCGTTAGAGTCGGTATTCAAAAATAGAATTTTATAAAATGTTTCGAATTAAATTAAGAACGAATTTAAATAAAATATTCAATTCTTAAATAGGTAGATAGATACCTACCATATTATGTAGTAGATGTCATGAAAAATCTTATCATATTAACTAGGTAAGTACAAAAAAATTACAAGTACTTATGTATTTTACCATTTATAGCTGTCAAAAAAAATATCAATTAAACTAGGTACAAAAAATACAAGTATTTTTTCCATTTATCTGGAGCTGTTAAAATTCGCGTTACAGAGAACTCCCAAAATAATTTACCAAGAACAATCACTTAGATAAATGATTGAACTCGAATAAAAATGAATCATTTTTATCATATTTATACCTAATTACCTTCCTTGGACAGTAATTTGCAAGATTGTTACTAATTTATCAGTAATATTACCTTTTCTGATAAAAATGTAACAAGTAAGAACAGTTCAGCTTATTTTAAGAGGATAATTAATTAATTTGAAGAATAATTGGCAGTTATTAGTTAACGCGTTTAAGTTAATTAAGTATTTAAGAACCTTGCATCAACTTATCTACCTACGTCATTTATTTAAACATAATTCTCTCTCTGTGTGAATCGTATTTCCTCATGACTAAGGGGCGTGACTCCCCCGCAGAATTATTTTGTAAGGGGAGTTCTCTTAGGCAGATAGGTACATTGTGGTGGGCGCCCAGGTCCTTCCACGGAAGACACATGCCCTCGGATATTGTGGTCCTCAAACATGTCGGTTTCCTCGCGATGTTTTCCTTCAAAAAATATAATTAAGCAATCTATGATTTAAGCTTTTCGAAAAAGCTCTGTATAAAATTTGAGGTTTTTCTTAGTAAATCCCCAACGAGGCGTTGATCAGTATTTTTGCACCAATGACTTGCTTTTTTACTAATTAAAGACATTTAACCAGTAAGTAACTGTGATCTTCTGCTTCTCCTTCTGAAAAAGAAGAAGAATAAATACACTATTAGAATATTAGAATAATACACGGTTTGTAAAAAAAACCCAGTATAGATTAGGTAGGTATATCACATAATATCTGTAATAATTATCAGCTATTAATATTTCTATGTATTTTAATCCCGGATTATTGCAGGTAGCTCTGTGAGACTAATATGGATTAAATAAAAACCTACCTCTCATTACCTTGCAACTATAAAATCACCTAACTCGAGATATCATATATACCTAAGTATAATATATCATATCATCTCATCAGATGACATCATTCTCCATTATCATTTAATAGAGACTTTATCTCAAGTGAGGCGGCTCTTGAGAAAACTATTACTTCACTGATAGGTACAAGATGTTATGATTCTTAACTTAACATTAGGTGATAAATGAACGTTTTGGTACCTACGTATCTCTTTCAGTGTTTTAGAAAAAATCTTAGAATAGATTTATAAAAAATGTTTATAATATTATACGGGCTAAAGTTTTTGAGTATGTTATAATTTTATAAAACAAAAATATCTTACCATTTCTATACATATAAAACTCAAAGGTTACTGACTGACTGCCATTTTGATATATCAACGCACAGCCCAAACCACTGGACGGATCGGGCTGAAATTTGGCATGCAGGTAGATGTTATGACGTAGGCATCCACTAAGAAAGGATTTTTAGAAATGCTACTTTTAAATGGCTGAAATAGGAGATGCAAGTTTTACTTTTCAATGTGAGCGAAGCACCCACTAGTCAGAATATAATAGTATACATGCCTTCTATTTTAAATCAAGCTTTTTGTCAAACAAACAGACTAAAAAATAGCATTAAATCACATTGAGAAACTTCTCTGTTTTTGAAGTCGGTTAACAAGAGTTAATATATATTTTATAATGCTATCTTTATATTGTTTTATCTGTTATAAATATATTAAAGCATTCTTCGACATGTCAATCGGAATGTTTAAATCGCTTATTGTATGAAAATGTTAGAGACAATACAAAATTATGCATTTCAATGTTACAATAGGGCGCAAAAGCTTTAGTATATGGTAAATAAATTATCATAAAACATACCTACATAAGTACAATACATAGGTAGACGCGCCCGTAGCTCAGCTAGCGGAGGCAAAATTAAGCAACTGTCTTCGCGGTCAGTCCTTGGATGGGTGATCGTGCCATGTGCGTGGGGAAGCTTTTGTATGTCAGTTTCCAGTCCAGTTTTCGGCTAGAAATTATTAAATCTAGTATGATTTATAAAACTCTTGGAAAAGTTGCAAAGCTCTCAAAAAAAGAGCTTGACAGTCTAATACGAATTTATTTTCAAATAAGCGATAATAATTACGCAAAAAAGAAAAAAATAGGTAGAAAAGAAAAAGAAGAAGTTCGAATCCTGGCGGTCATGATAAACCATTTAATAAAACCTTAGTGCGGATTTAGCATATCTACTTCACTCTTGAGTCGTATTTTCTCATGACAGAGGGTCGTGACTCCCCCGCAGAATAAATTCGTTAGGGGAGTTCTCTTGGACAGATACAACGTGGTGGGCGCCCAGGTCCTTCCACGGAAGACACATGTCCTCGGATATGGTGGTCCTCAAACATGTCGGTTTCCTCACGATGTTTTCCGTCACCGCTAAGCGAGTGCAAATTCACACAAAACTTGAAAATACAAGTCATTGTTCAGGGCCGGATTCGAACCATGGTGTGTCTGGATGAAAAGCAGACACTGGAACCGCAGAGCCACGCTCACTTTTTAATCAAATGTACTTACCCTAACACTAATTCACTACTTAAAATATATGATGTGATTTATACTATACATAATATATTTATATAGTTATAACAGTAAAGTACCTTCTGCCGTTATCACCGCAAGGATATCTGTTATCAGTGCAGACGTGATCCGATGTCTGCCTATAATCTGTCTCTTTATTGGCAGTAAATAGCTAATGTATTTATTTACAATATTATTTGAAAACACGACCAGGATGTTAAGTTAGTAGGTTTTAGTTAAAGGTTTTTGCTTAATTTAGTTAAAATATACGAATTGTTGAAATAATTCACTGTGATAATAGAATTTTTTTTTACTCCTTACTATTTTCATAATTAAATAAAATAAAATAAATAAATATTCCGGGACATTGCACACAGCGCCATCTAGCCCCACACTAAGCAAACGCTTGTGTCGTGGGTACTAGATAACGGATATAATACTTATATACTTTCTTTTGTAAATACATACTTATTATACATACAAACAACCAGACTCAACACAAGAAATTATACATTTTTAAAATGCATAAATACTTATGTCAGGCGGGAATCGAACCCGCAACCCCTAGATTAGAAGGCAGATCCACTACCAACTAAGCTAACAGGCCAGTCAGTAATTCTAATAAGAGTTTTTTTTTTTAATTCTAACCATCTAATGGAAGACACAGAGTATCTAGCTATGGACGCCATATTGCTACCGATGCTAAAACATCTTTATCCTTTTCTGAAAACGTAAGAACTTGAAAAAAAAGTGGTGAAAAGATCACCAGATAACTTTCCAAATTATTACTAAAAACATTTGTCTAAAGTTCAAATATATATAACTGAAATAATACATAAAAACAAGCTGAAGAAAAACTAAATATACTCTTAAGAAATGCCTAATCTAGTCTACGTGCTCCAGCCCACTGCCAGAGGGCAGCGTGCCCAGCATACTGGCCGCATTACCACGCTGGATGGCAATGCTGATTACTTTAGTTATGTATTCTCTAAGGCTGATACGTTGAGCCAGAAAAAGGCCAACATTTAACTTAAATAAGAAATCTACCACACATGACCAATAAGAAAAAATAACTTATTAGTTTCCATTTCTAACATTACCTATAGGATCGCGGGTAAAATTTCACTGATTCCCACTAACTTGGAATCTAAGTAAAGTGAGTACGAACAAGTGCAATGTTTCACTTTTCACTTATTTAGCACAATCTAGAACAAAAGCCGTCCTTGGCGGCTTTCTTTGATCGACGGAATAAAGCTTGGTTTATAAGTACTTACTTTAAACTTTACTTTAATGTAACTTTGAGAGATGCCTTATTTAACACTGTGAGGTTTTGCTGATACTTGTTTGAAACGAATTGCAAAAAATATATATAATTTATAACGAAAAAAAGTATGCAATTTTGCGATAAAAGTGGAATTAAACTAATTTAATGACTTTACTTGTGAAAATTTTAAATTTAGCTTTTTATTCTCCTCTTTTTAACTAAAATTTTAAATAAGTTTGCAAATAATTTTCGTCGTGTTGGTTTTATGTCTTCAAAACCTTCAGATAGATATCTACAATGAACAACACAGCGCCATCTAGTCTCAAACTTAGTAAACACTGGCACCAATACGTCCTGATTTTACAAGTCTAAACTAAGCATTACCCGATTAGCTAATACCGCCAGTTTACCGGGAATAGGATCGTAATTCAATATTTATTATTTATCTGTCCGATAGCGGCCTCCTTTGATAATTATGTAAAGTTTCTAATGGCGAGGCGTAGCGGTTTTATTTGTGAGTTTTCCACATTTTCCTTTTCTTTCATGTTCTCTCTCTTGAGTCGTAATTCCTCAGTCATGACTGAGGGTCGTGACTCCCCCGCAGAATTAATTCGTTGGGAAAGTTTTCTTGGGAAGATACATCGTGGTGGGCGCCCAGGTCCTTCCACGGAAGACACATGTCCTCGAATATTGCGCTCCTCAAACATGTCGGTTTTTTCACGATGTTTTCCTTCACCGTCATTGGTGTAGGGCCGGATTGGAACCGCTGAGCCACACTCGCTTACTTCTTTCATGTTAAATAACTTAAATTCGCTCGCTCCATACAAATGTATTAGTTCTACTGTTGGCAATCTGTAGATCTATAGTTAGTATTCTCGTTTCTCAAAATAATAATTGTGTATGAATTTCCAAATAACACTATTATAAATTCAGTGCTTTAGTTGTTATCGATAACTTCTTGCCAAATCTTCTTAAAATCTATAGTGAGTAAGTTTTTATTTTAGTTCACTTTTTTGCAGTGTTATTTCGACTTATGCCCTATACATCACTTTTTATAGTACTCAACCTCCTTTCTTACCTACAATTTCAGTCAAACCTGCTTCGACTCCAAGTAGGTTTCAACCTATAGATTAGTAAACCTCCATGCAGTACCCTCATTTCTCGATCATTGGTTGTCTAAAACAGGAAACGAGCGATAACGGACTTGTGACTCAGGTGTCTTTTGTACTCTTTGTTAACTGCAAAGGTTTATTTCAGTGTTTTTAGATCATCATTATCTGCTTCGTTAATTGATTCTGCGTTTCTTGGATTTTTGCATATTTTAAGTCTCTTGTATATCACAGACCTAAAAGAAGATATTCTTTTTGTTTATTTTTTTATTTTTGATCCAATGTGACGGATTTTAGAAATAAAACAGTTAATTTTGTCCCAACTGCAACCTTTCACTAAAATAAGTAACGAAAATTTCTAATCCAGACTAAACTCTGGCTCATTTTCACAAACAATCAAAAAACAACCTTCTATATTTCTAATATTTCTGCATCGATTAAATTATTCGCACATTATCCTGTAAATTTTGAAAAGTATTTACAACTAACCCTTATTTACAGCTAAAAAACACCATGATTCCAACTCCCTCGGATATCCCGTGCTAAAGTTGCCGTGTTCCTCCGCAGGCGGCGCTACGGTCGCTCGCGGGCCATGCAGGGAGCCGCCAACGCTCCCGCGGCCCCCGCCGCTGAACCACCTAATGCTCAACGTAAGTACTATAAATTATCTTCTTCTTATCGAATGAGAGTGGCCAGCTCTGGTGTCGAGATTTTATCAAGTAAGTACTCTATTATTATTCTCACTATTACTAATGATATAAAGGTCAAAGTTTGTGTGTGAGTGTATGTTTGATACATCTTCACACTCAAGCGGCTGGATCGATTTGGATAAAAATTGGTAAGGAGATAGATTATATCCTGGATTAGTACTGACTACGTTTTATTCCGTATTGACGCAAGTAAAATCGCGGGGCGCTGCTAGCTTAAAAAAATGGTAATATGAATAAAATGCCTTTGCCTAAAAGGCAACTTCTATCACATATAAATATTCACAAAATTATACAAACCTTGTTTGTTACAATATGGATACTCAACAAAAAACATTACAGATTGATCAAGTGAAGTGTACCTTTGTAATATGTACCTTTTATAAAAAAAACTTATTGTGATAGTAGAATAAAGGCTATTTTATTTTATTTTTTATTTTTATTTTATAATATGAATAAAAATGCTATTATTTGTAATCCTAATATTTTTGTCTATTGCCTCAATTTTGGATATGAACAATTCATTTAAATAGATAACATAAGGGCCGTATGATTATGTTTAGGTTAATGTCCATATATTCAAGTAGCCTCTTTTAACTCATTAAATCTATCATTAAACAAACCCCTACCCAATCAAACAACCACACAACATACGACAACGTCATCAAAGACCTACTAATTACTCCCAAACAAGGCAGTCCATCGGTAAAATGTCATGATAAAATCTATCTCGCGTCAGGCAAATGTTTAAACAGCTTTTAGTGGAGCGAACAACAACATTGGTTTTATTTTATGTGGGTTGCGTAGATGCGTGTACATACGTATGTAAATGGTTGAGATACGTAAGAAGCGTTGAAAAGATTCGTCTTATTTGTCTTAGTGTTTGTCTTGCGTGTTGTCTCCCTATCAGTGTTGGCCAAAATTTAATTGTAATTAACAATTTTATTGATCAATTGTAATTGTAAAAACTACTAATATCTACTTTTTACAGTTACAATCGATCAATTGTTAATTGCAATTAAATTTTGGCCAACACTGCTTCCTATGTTATGATTGGATTATATTTTGGTGAATAGAGGTCACGGATTTATCCTAAAGTGTTTTGACTTTTTATTTATTTTATCAAAGATGATGAAATGTCTTTAGTATCGATATTTTCTTAACGTTTTCTGCTATAAGTAAGAACGCAGCGTGTCTAACTCAACTGTAGGCAAGAAAGACCCTACTCTTTTTAAAAACGGTTCACTTAATCTCTTGCAATCAAATTAATAATGTATTTTTAGTTAAAATTAAGTTGTATTTAGGCCAAGCCATTTTTTCAGGTTAACAATAAAGGAATTTTGAATCTAGTCAACACAAGCATAGCCTAAAAAACTAATACCTAGCCACCGAACATGAACATACATACAAACCTAGCGTCCTTGTAACATATTCATAACTAGTAGGTGCTCGCAGCTTCGCTTGCATTAAGAAGTAAAACTTGCATCCCCTATTTCACCCCTTCAAAAGTGGCATTTCCAAAAATCCTTTCTTAGCGGATGCCTACGTCATAACATCTACCTTCATTCCAAATTTCAGCTCAATCCGTCCAGTGGTTTGGGCTGTGCATTGATAGATCACTATATCAGTCCGTCAGTCAATCAGTCACCTTTGAGTTTTATATATTTAGATTAAAGACCTCCAACATTTCGCTCATAAGCTCAAAACCATTATCCATCCATTAAGATCTCGTTCTTGCGTCTTACTCAAGTACTCTCGAGCAGTTAGTAACGAGAGACAATCCTGCGCACGCGCCGTACCCGACACCAATCATTAAGCGACTACCCTCATTTTATAGCGCTATTTCAGAACAGCTGATAATGTTTACGACCTGGCATCCGGTGTATGTCCTGTCATTTCGAATTCTTCGCGAAATAGTTTAGAAAGCCTTGGATCTGATAATGTTCTAGTAATTTCTTTAGGAATTGGTTGAATGTTTCTGTCTTTTGGTATTTCTGTGGCTGGATGGGTAGTACATTCTCTGCGTTTTTTAGGTCAAAAGAATTGATAAAAACAAACCTCATTTTACTAAGATAATCCTTCATTGTCCATAATAATCGCTTACCATCATACTGAATATTTATGCTCAAGGTATAAAAGTGAGTAAGTAATACCTAAGATGTCTGATGCAATATTTCATTGGTCTTTTTAGATTAAAGATAAAGTTTTAACTAATACATGGTGACATTGCTAGCTTATCCAATTCCATTTGTATTTTCACTTTTTTTTTACTTTGCGTTATCAAACTAGGACAATTATATCAATATCTTCAGATCGTCCACTGGTACCCACGAGACAGCACTATGACAAGGGGACGACAAAAGACGAGGTGGCGCGATGACATTACCCAGGTTGCAGGCGTAACCTGGACACGACTAGCTAGAGACCGCACTACTTGGAAGGCAATGGAGGAGGCCTATACCCATACTTGGGTGCCCTTATCAAACTAGGACTATCAATATCTTCAATATCCGAGGACATGTGTCTTCCGTGGAAGGACCTGGGTGCCCACCTCCATGTATCTGCCCTAGAGAACTCCCTAACGAATTAATTCTGCGGGGGAGTCACGACCCTCAGCGCACAGTACAAATACGACTCAAGAAATTAACATTAATACGTATAAGAGTCAACGCATTAGAAAAATAAGTAAATCAGTCATTCTAAGAAACACAATACCTTGTACAAAAGATATACATAATCTACAAATGAAAAACATATCTATGAAGACTTTTTAATTATCATTACCAGTATTGTAATGTATTTTCAAAGGCACAGTTGTATAAAACTGTAAACATCATGTCAATAATCTTGTGTCCTCTACTTTCAGTATAGGTTGATAAATCATATCATCATACTGTTATATAAAAATGTGTTTGTGGGTTTGTTTGTTCCACTTACACGCAGGTCAAATCAATGTATTTATTAGTCTCTCTGTTGCGTCGTATTTCCTCATGACTGAGGGTCGTGACTTCCCCGCAGAATAAATTCGTGAGGGTAGTTCTCTTGGGCAGATACATCGAGGTGGGCGCCCAGGTCCTTCCACGGAAGACACATGTCCTCGGATATTGATTGTGGTCCTCGAACATGTCGGTATCCTCACGATGTTTTCCTTCACCGCTAAGCGAGTACAAATTTACACATAACTTGAAAATACAAGTCCAATGACTTGTTTTGTGTAGGGCCGGATTCGAACCAGCTAAAATCTTTTACATATATGCCAGCATAATGCTGGCCGTGGAAGTAACTAACACGAGCAAAGTCGCGAAAAGCCACTAGTATATTATGTGGAAAAATAATCTATAGATTGTCATTATAAATCAATTATAATCTGCGCCATTCGAAAACAGAGTGCTCAAATTATCTACGGAATAAAAACTGAGAGACTTCTAATCTTGATAACTATTTCGGACAGTCATAATGGATAGGTCTTTATAAAGCATTCCATTTATTTGAGTAAGCGGGAAATGCGTGGAAAATAGCCTTGAATAATTTATTTATCTAGGCACGAATTATAACACTTTAGGGGAGAGGGTTGATAAGTTAATGTACTCGTAGTAATCGATTAATGTAGATTGACTTTGAAAGTTAAAATTTTTGACGAAATTCTCATTTTAGAAAACTTGCGTTAGTTTTTGAAATTGCGCAGTTGTAAATGTCGGCACTAAAGCCCTCATGCGATTAATTTATTTATTTTTTAGGCAGAATCTTTTAGCTTCAAAATTATACTAATGATAATCTAAAAATCGCTTCTTTCATAATTATATAGTAATATGTAGCTAAAACAGCTTCAAAATTATGCATATTACTATAACATCTTGAAAGAAGCGATTTTTAGCTTTTCTTTAGTATAAGTTTCAAGTATTTATATTATAGCTGTCGGCAAAAATAGTCTCGTCTAACTGTCCAATCAGAAACACTACCTATAATTAAGTAATTATCTAGTCCTCCAAACTAAAGCAATACTTAACAACTTAAACAAGCCAACGAAACAACTATTTCAAAACGCAAATAGTCACAGAATACATCATCAACTCAGTCATTAAGAGAACGGAATTCAGTTTGCTCAGTTGATCTCTCGAGAAGAGAGTCACTACATCCTTTTGTGAAACAACACTTGATCAAATAAAGGCTAGCTTTATGTCTTTCTGGCCGTTTGCCGAAGATGTGTACTGGTAGGTATGTCATAAATAAAATAAAATATCGTTAATTCAAGTTTACACCCATATTTCACATTACAAAATAATATAATAGTAATGAAATGTTACACAGAGTTTAAATTTAAAAATAATAATGAATGCAATGTAAAGATCAAATTGAATAAAATGTCAATACAGAATGTCAAATCAAATCAACAATAAATGATAATATATTTATCACCATCATCATCACTTTTGACACCAAGAAATAAAAGACATGTAGCAAAATTTTAACTCTGATGTTATATTTTGATCGCATTATTCAGTCTTATAGTACCTATATTATTTTTTTTACGCTGGACAGTAAAGCACTTGATCACCACTCAGTCAGAGTCCCTTACGGCGGCTTGATAAACTCTCGACACCAGAGTTGGCCACTCCCATTCAATAAGAAGACCACTCAGTGGTAGCGACCTGCACAAGCGTTACTGTAATACAAGGTGAAACATATCTTTACAGAAATATAAGTGACTACCAAATTTGGCTACCGGAACCGGCTTACCCTCGAGCATTTAGGTTAAATTGTTTTTTGGTTCAGTTTATAGTTAGTTAGTTTTTAGCATTAAAAGCGAGTGTGGCTCAGCGGTTCCAGTATCTGCTTTTTATCTAGACGCATCCTGGTTCGAATTCGGCCCCACACCAATGACTTGTACTTTCAAGTTAAGTGTGGATTCGCACTCGCTTAGCGGTGATGGAAAACATCTTGAGGAAACCGACATGTTTGAGGACCACGATATCCGAGGATACATATGTGTCTTCCGTGGAAGGACCTGGGCGCCTATCACGATGTATCTGCCCAAGAGAACTCCCCTAACGAATTAATTCTGCGGGGGAGTCATGACTTTCAGTCAAGAGGAAATTCGACGCATAGCAACATTACTTATGTTCTAAAATAAGTTATTCTTATACGGATATATAGGTATTAATTAGTATTGTACAATTAAAATCATGCGTTCTAATCTAGTATTCAAAGCGACAAAGTAGGTAATAATTACTCATTTAAATAATCAATATCCTGCTTTCAACCAGCCATCGTCTAGTGATATTATTCCTTACGAATATATTTTCAATAGTATGTTCTTAGATTATCCCGTTTAAATATTAATAAATGCGTTATACATACATATATTATAATAAACTACACAAATATTTATAAAGTTTGGATATTTCCCATATTTTAATGAATAAGGAAGGAGAATATGAAAGGAGGGAGTTCTAAGAAATTTATGTCGAACACAATGATTATTGATTAATTTAATTGTTAATTTTAATTAGCAATTTCAATTTACTCGTAATATTGCCGTTTGAGGTAAATTATATGAATATAAGTATATTTTAGATAAAATAACATATATATAGATATAGTATATTCTGGATAAAAGTAGGCATATTCTGGTGATTATTCGTAAAATTTTCGAACATAAGTGTTGCCTAGCAACATTTAATCATTGTTAATGATAATTTCTTCTTGCTTGCCCGCATATGAGTCATGCCTATCTTGCATTTCCTGAAACTATGATCTTTGTTCTCACATAGGTAGACCAACCCAACATATAAACTTTTATCATGATTGTACCTAATTATAAAACTTCAATTAGATTATAACATTTAGCAATTGAACATTCGTAATTTTAACTTCCCGTAATGCTTTCTAATAATATTTTTACCAAAACTGTTTAGACTTGATAACAATTTGATTAGTGGCGAGCAATTATATTATTCTAATTAATTTATAGACTCGGGCAGGGAGTTCCATTGCGGTTCCTCTAAAATAATCCTTAATTTATGAATAAGGATATAACTTTACTAATTATTGCAGGCACCTAATAAATTAAATAAATTTTATTAATAAAACTACCATAAAAGGGTTTAAGGAAAATTTTAGTCTCTATCAAAACTTATACCTATAATAATTAAGGAAGTACATAAGTTGACACTATCTGAACCTGTCGACATAATAGGAATGAATTAACCTGAATAATTAATTAAAATTTTAAATTCACTAGTTGGCTATCCTGGCTTTTAAAACTACACTTGTATTTTGGGCACTAGAAATGAAGCTAGTGTCTACATGAAGTCAGAAACACTAGCCTAGCTTGCTATCCTTGCTTGAAAAACTAGTCTCGTATATTTAAGTTATTCTTTCTCTTGTATCATACTCGTATTCCGCGTTACTGGGCGTCGTGACTCCTCCGCAGAATTAATTCATTGGGGAAATTCTCTTGGGCAATTACATCGTGGTAGGTGCCCAGTGGGATCAATTCCAGTTTTGACATTCGTTTTGTTTTTCCCAAGGATTTTTTATTTCATCCCTCTCTTTCCCTCTTTTTTCCTCTCCGTCAATCGTTTTAGTCAAAAATGTCAGGTGACATTTCCATTCGACTGTCATTCGACTATGACTGATCCTTCCACAGAAGGGCAGGGCACTAGTTCACAAGCGTTTGCCTAACGGGATTCTTATCAGATAGTAATATAGTACCCACCTTACTCTTGTCTTGTTCCGGTTGTATAATGATTGAGCAAGCTGCAAATTTGGTCATATGGAGCGGTGATAACGTAGATGAGTAATTTTGTATTCTTAGAGAAGTTATCTGATAATGGGTTTGGAGAAGCGTTATTCATTGAAGTAACGGGGATTGATTGGTTTATATGATAATAGAATTTACTTATTTGAAATATTTCACCAATGACGATCCCAAACTGATTTAACTGGACCAATGATAGATGTTTCTAGAATAATTGGATGATTAGAAGAAGAGACATGAATGGTCAATCCTCAAATTGATATTCTGTCAAATAAGATAAGCAAAATAATTACGAAGGAAAACACGAAATAGCGAAGTCAGTTTGTACTAGAGCAAAAACAAGAGTTACAAAGTTTTCATTTTAAATTAACTCAGAATACCTGTATTCTGAGTAAATTAAATTAGTGTACTTCATTAGATTTTTTTTTTTCGAATTTATTCGTACACTTTAATCATGGGATCAAAGTTAAAATAAAATATAAATCGATTCATCATTAAATTGATTTACACTAGAAATAACTTTCAAAGTTCGTCTTTTAACTTAGTAACTACTTATGGAGGTAGATACAAATTATATGAAGTAAACAACGTCAATTCTTTAAAAGCCACGACTAATCACCTACCTAGGTATACATCTACACTTAAACCTACCTCCATGACTTAAAGCTTACGTTTGTCTAACCACCATATCACTTGTAAAACAAACAAACAAAACAAACAAAAAAAAAATATTTCTTAAGTTTACAAAAAAAAAAAACGTAGCTATTTTCACAAAGTGAAATATCTATTAAATCCCTACAAACTCACGTTTATCTAATGCCACTTCAACTAGTACAAAACGTAACTATGCACACAAAGTAAATTAATTAAAGCAATGAAATCTGTTTGAAACGAAACTGTTCTATTGATAGTAGTCAGTAGTTGCCGACAGTTCATTTGCATTAACCTAACACTCTAACTACGCTTCTACTATAAAATTAAAGCGGACGAATTAAGGTAGGCTTTGTTTTTTATCGCAATATTATGCTTACGTTTGACTACAGCCTGTCTGATGTAAAGCACCTCTATTATATTTATTATTCCAAATCAGCAACACAGGCAATGACAATTACAGTAATGATAATATAAACTTTATCACACTACTATAACCAAAACCATACAATAAATCAGTTGCTCGATTGAGGCGTCAAAGCGGAACAAACAGAATAAAAAACACACATTCACATTTGAGGTTGTATTTATCAAATTTGAATATGAAGTAAGTTGAAACCGAATTACTGAAGTTAAACTTTTTACAGTCTTCCGTAATTTACTAGGTTACTTATGATTTATCTATTTCCCCCATTAAATCCCTCAATCCGTCCACCACGAAGGTACATACAAATAACACAGTCCTTCGCAATCAACTCACGCGCAGGTGGGTGCTGTTACCGCCATCTCATCCTTTACTTAGTATTCAATCATCTCCTTTAATTGATACGCCTTTCGTCGGGGAAAGCGAATACATTCGTAAGAGGCCGTCAACGGACAGACGACCAGTCGCCTGTTTCAATGTATTTAATGAATGAGGTACTTACCTATTGGATTTTATGACTGTCGAATAGTGTCGGTTTACTTTTGGATAAGGCCTAATCTAAATCTGATGTTGACGAAGAGGAGTTCCCCAATGAATGAATACCTACTGCGAAGGAGTCACGCACGACCCTCGGTAATCTTCTATGTATATAAAACTCAAAGGTGACTGACTGACTGATAGAGTGATCTATCAACGCACAGCCCAAACTACTAGACGGATTGGGATGAAATTTGGAATGAAGGTAGATGTTATGACGCAGGCATCCGGTAAGAAAGGATTTTTGGAAATGCCACTTTTAAAGGGTGAAATAGGGGATGCAAGTTTTACTTCTTAATGCGAGCGAAGCCGCGAGCACCCACTAGTCATATATGATTTGATAAGAAACTTTCTAAACCTATCCTCCTAAAAATGATAGCTTTACAAGTTTCTAATTAGCAGCTTGGCAAATTAGCAACCACAAATAACAAATAGCCAAACGTACAGGACCGTACATACATATAAATGTTTGACAATAAAGTATGTGATCTGAGCATATCTTAGTCACATATTTGTGGAATAGTTTTTTAGCAAACAACCAAACAACAATTGGGAAACACACTCATTTGACCTACTTTTGTATATGAACGTACATACATATTATATACCATACCTATTATGTATTATTCATCGTAAAGCGACAAACTGTCTTCGCATCCATTCAATAGCTATATAACCTACGTAAGCATTTACAAAATACGTTTGAAAAGAGCGCCACTATCATATAGTTCTACCAGTTTTTGAAGGAAATATCTAGTTTCAATTTACGCCAATGTTCGAAATAAGTCGGTTCTTATATACGTGTGTTTTGTACGGTATAGAATAAAGTCAATATTGCATGAAATTCTGACGTAAGCGCGTAATTTGAGCATCACTTTTACATCGACGATTCATTCATGAATCTATCGAATTGCAACTACTCTTTTGCAGCTGAAGTGTTGTACGTAATCAAGAAGTCTTAACAAGTACTTATGTAATAAGGATATATCTATATTATACTTCTTATTTTAAGTGCATTTGAAAAGTCAGCGCATAAAACAACAGTTTCTCGTAAGTAAAATTAAGTTTTTTATTTACGCCGTATTCGTAAGTAGGGGTTTTTTATTTAGACAGTTTTGCTTCCATATGCGAAACAAACTTAAAAAATCACTCAACGCTAGGTTTTTGCCATACGAATTGTTATAATTCTTACATAAAGAGAAATCAATTTTCGTTTCATTGCACATTCTTTCTAAATAAAAATAAAATAAAAGAAATAGAGAAGCAACAGAAAAAAATATTCTCATAATCAAAATCACTAATAAAGTATTCATAAATAGATTTTTCCCAATAATAAGTACATTTCTACCGTTAAATATCACGGAAGGCGCAATCCTGACATGCATTAATGACATTTATGAGGTAACTGTTTTCAAGTTATTATTGTTTTAATATTACTTTCGTCTAATTCATCATTCTCTCATTGAGAAATCAAATTCATATATTAATTCTAATTATAAAGCAAAAAATGCTTATATATATTCCTAAAAGCCGTGTATTCTTTCAGCAGCGACGAAAGGTTAAAAAAGTAATATTAAAACCATGATGCTTAACCAGCTAATAGTAACCGCCAAGATGGCCGCCAAGTTATGAACAGATCCAACTGATTTGTATTCCTGGAGCAGAAACTAACGGGATTGTGGACGAAGATTATGACATAGAAAAAGGATGTGTACTAAGAAATAAAAAAAGTAGTTTATAGCTACTTTTATCAAGACAAAGAAAAGCTAATTTTTCGCTAAATGAGGAAGCAAAATAAGTTTTGATACAATTACTTACTTGAACAGTAAAATTTTCAGTTTTGTAGGTCAGAACTGAGAAATCCGGATAACAGTCGATCTGTAAAACCTGCCCAATCATCTTCAAAGTCTATTCCTGCAGAATTTTACGAAACTACCCATATTATCCAATAGGTTTTTTTTAATTCCTCGTTTTTCAATAGCTTCTAAAGTCTTTCAAACCAATAGATTACAGACCAATTTCCTCAAAATCCAAATCAAAACACATAATTAAGTTTCTCCTAAGATACGCAACCCGTTCAGACCAAATAAATGACCACTTCTTACCAATTTCACCACAATAGCCTACCCCATTTGTCACCAAACCTCAAAATCATACCAAACTCCACCTTATCGCCTATTCACTTATCGTTGAAATTCGTCTGTATCACATTTTGAAAGTGGTAGGAGGTATGGTCAGGTAAATTGGCGATCGCAACACCATAAATGAAGGCTACGAGATGGGTGTAATTGTATACCGTTGCAGCCATTGGAGTGTATAAGAAAGCAGCGGGACTGGCACGCTGGCGACATATCAATCACACTGCTTATGATATGCGACGCCCACCGTTATGTGTGACCCATAGACTTATTGGTGGGTACTAGGAGATTGTTGGCTGACATTTGCGTTTGCAGGGTTGCCAGTGAAGAAAACTGTTGCGCAATCGTGGATTACTACTGTTTTTTTTTTGTAGTCCAGTTCTTCTTTTCTGGTTCGGTTCTAAAACTTCAAAAATCAGATACATACTTACTCAGATGAGTACTGTATTGATTTTGCACAAATATATGTTTGTTTACCCTCAACACCATGCCTGTTATTTTTGAAAAATTAATTAATTAACTGCACTGAAGAATCAAATCTTATGAAAACTTTTATTATATCTTGTTATATTTCTAACAAAGCCCAATCTTCAGAAACCATTGCACAGCACGTACCATATTTTTTAAGGCTGGCAACCCTGTCCGGGATGGCGATAGGTCGATTTAAATTCCGAATAAGCGGGAAGGAGGAAGTCACGATCCCGCCGCATCTATGTCACACCTTTTCTCCGTATATGAACTTGATTGAACTCTTTGGTACCAACTTATACCTGGGTACTTACCATGGAGTTTATTCCATCACTGTCCCGTTTTACACCGGGAAGGATGTGTTTGGGAACTTTAATAAGCTTTTTGATCGTTATTGCGTTTGGTGGTTATTTATGGAGTTATTTTTGAGGCAGGATGTTGCTTTAAATAATGCTTATTCGATGTTTGCACATTTGGCGTAGGTGTAGTAAAAGTAGTTTGAATATAAACTTCTGTATTCTGTGATATAGAGATGTTTTTAAAAGATTATTGTAACTATTTCACTAAATAGTATCTGGTGCACAAGAGTTAATTTTTAAGACAACTTCAACTTAATTGTTTAATACTGATGATAAAGATTTAGATAAAGTTGGCAGAAGAACGCAACTTAGCAAGATTTTTTGGATACTAAGCAAGCATCGCGAAAAAAAACGTTCTTCTCAGAAACAGTTTTCATTGTGTCAACTTTTAACGAATTAATCTTCCAAATTTGAAATTCAGATTTCGATTAAAGAGCGAACAATGGTATTGCCATATCATCATAACCGAAACACGCAAATTAAGCGCACGCGTCTTATGAAAAACATGTATTTCAGATTTTATTTTCCAAGAAAACCGACGTTTTAAATTTCGCCGATTGATCACAAAAAACGCCGCCATTTCCTTGAAAATGTTGCGTAAAACGTTTATTACATGGTTTATAGAACTGTTACGTCAATAAGTATTATACATAAATAAGGCATTTAAGCAAAACATTTCGATCCAATCTTAAATCAGATCATAAAATGAAAGCACAACAAAAAACCTATTCATTTTTTAAAACACACTTCTGATAAAAAAGAAGTGAGATATGAAAACTTGTAAAATCTGGTTACAATCGATATTTTCTTTTAAAAACTTGATTGGTTACGTTACTGTGTTCTAGTTTAAGAAACTTGATAAACAAGCTTGTAATAATTAATTGTTTGTTACATAGTACAAAGTAACAAACAGAATATACTTACTACGAACATCTACGATTACTGAAATATTGGCCAAGCACAAGTCTATCCTATGAATATTGATATTTAGACACTATTTTGGGGTTAGATGGCGCTGTGTGCATTGTCCCGGGATATTTATTAATTATTATTTATTAATATTGTTTTTTTTTTTCGTTTAATGTCAATTATTCATAATATTAACATGTCAAATATAATTTACATAATGTCACATTAAAATAAAAATAAAATATACAAACAAACAGACAACGAACAAAACATCACTTCCCGCGCGCGAAACTGAATGTCCCCAGTGCGCTGGCAGCGTTTCCACGCTGAATAGCGATGGAAACGCGGTTTATATTAGTTGCATATTAATGTACCAATTCATCTAAAACATTAGAAATAAAAAGAGCGAGGTGTACGATTGTGCGTGTGTGAGTGACTGCCTTCATTGCTTGCCTACACTGTTTGTTGTCATACCACTTCATTTGTACACAAATTGAGGGTAGTTACTTAGATATTGAAATAAAATAAAAGCATTGTTTGTGTAACCTAGCTAAGACGTAACTATAATTAAACTAGATATATACTGGGAGATGACTCTGGCCTCGTAACACAGCCTAACGGCTACCACGAGGTCAGAGGATTCCAAACATATTGTGACATAAAAAAAAAAAACACAACAAAAAATTCAGAAGAATTGATGAATTTAAAGAACTATTACTAAGTATCTCTCTTGAGTCGTATTTCCTCATAACTGAGGGTCGTAACTCCCCGCAGAATTAATTCACTAGGAGAGTTTTCTTGGACAGGTACATCGTGATTTACTAAGTATATAAACTAGGAAATCAATACATTCGTTAAATTCCTGACTTGTTCGGTTTCTTGTTGTAATTTGACGACTCACCGACAGCGGATGTTAGCTATCTAAATCGCACGTTTCAGTATCCGATACCTACACAAATACCTAAATAATGTGTTAATGCTGTAATTTATTGAAAAGATTCCGATGGTGTCACATTTTCAGCTTATTGGAGACTTAGGTATACCTATAAATTGAATATGTTTTTCCGCTTTGCGATCTAAGCTGGTTTGTAAATCTACGGTAGCCGTTTATTCGTTGTGTACGCTTATATTAATATTTATTTAATCTGTAATTAATTTTTTAATTTTAATTTCAATAGTTGACACTGTGGAAGAACCCTGGATACTGCAACACAGGGAATCCTAAAGCAGTAGACAGGACCCCAATTTTAATTTGAACTTAATTAATTTAGATACTTTTATATAATGTACAAATGATAACCTGTTTAAGTGGAAATAAATAATATTTATCTTTATCTTTTATCTTTATTTGATAGGCTAATAATGCTTTGCTTACCTATGTAGTAGGGTTCAAGCTTTTTGAACTATATAAGTAAGGTATATTGAATGGTGATAGATGTCAAAATCTTTTTTTTTTTTTTTTTTTTATTGAGATTCCACACATAACTCCCCCTGCCAAAGCAAGGGACATTACTAAGTCTTATATACTGATTTAAAACTATATAACTGCTATTTACAAAGCTCTGGAGTATAAAAGTGTCTTAGCAGGTTAACATTTTGTTTTGCACCAATTATTACAAATGCCATCTACAATACCAACATTGCATATGGGCATTTACTAATGTTGCTGCAATCTGCAGAAGAGTCCTAGTGATTTAGTCATATGATTATCATATGTCTGTATTCACCTTTTATAAATCAGTTAAGTTACATTTTCAAAGTAATGTTTAAGTAAGTGTTACATTGTAGGTATATACTTTCATGATCAACTTATCTGTGTGGCTCTAATAGTGAACTGTTGGTACTCATAAAATATGAAACAATATTTACAATCTTAAATTACATACTTTAGTTATTGTCACAATATAATTTAGTGTCTTTTGTCACAATATAATTTTAATCATTGTTCTAAAAGACATAAAACGTATACTTAAACTATTGTAGATGTCTCAAAATTGTGGTTATAAATTAATTAATTAAAATCAGGCCTAGTCAATAAATAAGTATATTCACACACAAGTGGGTGCTCGCGGCTTCGCTCGCATTAGAAAGTAAAACTTGCATCCCCTATTTCACCCCTTTAAAAGTGACATTTCCAAAAATCCTTTCTTAGCGGATGCCTACGTCATAACATCTACTTGCAAGCCAAATTTCAGCCCAATCCGTCCAGTGGTTTGGGCTGTGCGTTGATAGATCACTATATCAGTCAGTCAGTCAGTCAATCAGTCACCTTTGAGTTTTATACATATAGATTAGTTTTGCAAATCCCTGTGACTCACAAAACGTCATAATGTGCCCTACATGATGAATTTCTCTCAAATTGAGCCAAATAAGAATCCAGTCATAAATCCAAAATTGCGTAATAGGGGATAATGTCATAATGATTTTGTACCTATAAACTATTGAAGTTATATACATTATTGAACTTATTATGTATATAGCTTACATAGCATTAACAGTAGGTATATGGCTATACCTAAGTAATTCATAAATATTTTTAAAGTATCGTAAACAGGAAAACAAGGATGAATCAATATGCCCCTCCCTATTGGATAAGTATTTTGTTACGTGACCGAAAAGGCATCAACAATTATTGGGCGTTTTCGTGAGTCGCACTTATACAGAAACTAACTTTAAATAAAGACTGGTGCAATATCAGCATCATCATCGATCTTAGCGATAAGACCGCCAGCTAAGACGCTAGGCTTAAGTTTTTTTGTTTTTCATGTAAATTTCTGTGTTGTGCTGGTGTTTTTAATAAAGCGTATATTTATCAATCTATCATCAGTTACAAATGCGGTTTGAAGTATTACTTTTTTCACATTTACAAGTAGACAAAGATAGATCTCATTTTCTAAATTTCAGCTTGTGCAACTTGGAATAAATATTAACGAGCACAAAAAATCTTAATAATACTTAGGGCAGGCCTTATTATTATGAATTCTGTGTTTACAGGCCTACTAAAGGACCTCCTTATGTATATTATCTACAGAATATGGCTTAGCCTATAGCGATAGTATGTGTAGGAAGCTAGATATAGCTATGTAATGCTATGTATAGGCAGGTACTGCAACCAGACAGTCTGCTGTCTGCGGCTAGAGGCGTCAGCCAGGCGGGAGGCTATTGATTTTCGCGCCCCAGCCTTTACAACACTACGAGCCAAACACGACCTTATAGCTAGCTGGATAAGGAGTAGTTTCGTACAAAATAGGTCTGCCTCACGTTGGCGTGTTTTAAAACAAAGATAGAACACCGAATGATTCATCCAGAAAACTTCTAAAGAACAACGTACGGACTATTATGAGCTTTATTCCTAAAGCAGCAAGATAGAAATTATGCTCCGACCTAATGGATTAAAGATGTGAGCGATGATTCAATGTCGCGCGTCTGATAAAAACGGTACCGCCCCTTGATAAGGATCTAACATAATAAATAATTTTATTCGAAGCTATAAACAATCTTGACGTCTAACGCCATCTCGTGTCGAGTAGCGACGACAAACAACGACGTAGGCAACCACCCCAAATCAATTAGCTGATTATACGAACGATTCTATAGAAGATATCTCATTGTATTATTTTAATACATGCCGACTGAATCGCCTGACTCATCTATTGTCGGCCTTTTCTTGGAAATGTGAAACGAAAGCGTCCTGCGTTATTCAAACATTGCAAACACAATCCCCGTTCAATTGTAACGCGCGCTCTTTTGTTACAGAAATCAAAACAGAGGAGGTCATCAGCGAAGCGAAAATTGAGGCCGAGGAAATGGAGAGGATTAAGTTCGAGCGGCAGGAGTTGAGGAGTACTCGTACTACCAGCATCGACAGCGACAACCGCTCCGACCGCAGCGAAGAAGACTACTTACGTAGACCGAGGAAACGTGCTGCCTCCACTTCCCCTTCACCCATTCCTATGGACAAGAGGACGGCTAGATTCGAATGCCCCAAATGCCACCAAAGATTCGACTCCATCAACGCATTCGACATCCACCGCTTCACAGCCCACGGGGATGAAGCACGCTGCGGTTACGATGACCTCGTAGACTTCTCCAAAAAGAAATTCCCCGAAATTACTCGAGGATTAGAAAGAAGCATCGAAAGACTAAGATGCGAAATGTGCACCAGAGACTTTCCCAACGCACAAGTCTTGAACATTCACAGGAAGACGTGCTCGCCGTCGAACAGAATACCGACACCGGACCGCGACCGCCGAGATGCTTTCTTCCACACACTGAACCTCAACAGGTCGTTGGGCATTCCTGGCACGTTAACGCCTCCTATGGAAAGGTTCACTCCAAAGTTCGACGATGGACATATCGGTAACGGCATACGGCACATCGACGCAACCCGAGACTTGGCAGACATTCATTCGATATTGCAAGTTGCACAAACGGGCAGCCTTTTAGAGAGACTCACTTGCACCAGAGTTACTTTAGAAAATTCCGTCTTAACGCCACCCGATACGGTCATGAAAGAGCGCGAACAGGAAGAGACGCAAGACAATTTTGCGGCGGAGTTTAGACGGATGAAGCTACGAGGTGAATTCCCTTGTCGCCTCTGTCCAGCCAAGTTCCCAAACCTTCGAGCCTTGAAGGGACATAACAGGGTGCACCTGAGTGGCACCGGCCCTGGTCCGTACCAATGCAACATGTGTCCACACGCTTCATTAGACAAGGCTGCACTTGTTAGACACATGCGGACTCACAACGGTGACCGCCCGTATGAATGCGCTGTTTGCAACTACGCGTTTACCACCAAAGCAAACTGCGAACGCCATCTGAGAAACAGACACGCCAAAGTTACCAGAGAAGACGTGAAGCGGTCTATCATTTACCATCCTTCAGAAGACCCCAACAACGACGATAACTTGAAAATAGCCAGAGATGAAAGCAAGCGGCCGTCGTACACTTTACATACGCCAGAGCTCGACAGACGAAGTGACAGCACTGGTCGGGACACACCGCTCACACACTTTGCACCGAGCTTCATCGCTAACAGACACCCTGTAACAGATTTAGCCACCAAACCCATTATACCCGAAGTGGTCTTAACTCCTCGTGAACCGGAACCAGAGAGAATCAAACCAAAAATCCAGGTAAAGCCCGAGTTCATGATGCCAGAAATCTCTTACAAAACTAATAATATCCGGCCCGAAACATACGAGGAGGAAGAAGAAGAAGAAGACTCCCCGGTAGATCTGAGCATTAACGACCACAACAACTGTGATGCTTTGGATCTCACACAGAAGAAGCGTGATTCTGACAGCGATGAACCAAAAGTATCCCCTCGTCCTTCAATTGAGCCCGATAGTGCTGCTGCGGCTGTTGCTTTGGAAAATACCCGGATTCTCTTAGCCCAGAAAAGACTGATCGAGAACTCTCTCGACCCTGCTTTTTACGCCTCTCAGCTCTCTCAATTGTACGCTGGTGCGGTACCAGGGCTGCCTGGTCTCCCTCTACCACCGTCCTTTCCTTACTTTCTTCAGCCATCTTTTTTTCCCCACCCTTCCGACTCCCAGCAACTGGCCGAAATGAAGCAGCGCATACACAAAGAAATTATACGAGGTCTCAGTATGTCAGGTGGACGGCTTGTCCCAAACGAACAGGAAGTTCCTCCCACGCTGGAGCCGGAGCCCGAAGAGAGAGATGAAAAACCTATCCCTCAAGTAATCTCTCCGGCACTCTCCCCCCAATCTGAATCTCCTCGCCCGGTCTGCAATAATATAGGGCCGCAGTCTGACGCTGTGAAGATGGTCATAAAAAACGGCGTGTTGATGCCAAAGCAAAAGCAAAGACGCTACCGCACTGAAAGGCCGTTTTCGTGCTCGCAATGCTCAGCCAGATTCACTCTTCGTTCTAATATGGAAAGACATGTAAAGCAGCAGCATCCTCAACATTGGAGTGTGAGACGTCCGGCTCCGCGAGCACCACCTCCGTACCCTACATCCGAAGCTTTAGCTGATCGAGTAAAGTTTGCGCTCCTTGCTCGTCACCTTGAGAGACCATTACAGCAACCTGAACGCTCACCCATCCGTCGTGACTCAGATGAAGTAGCTGACAACGAAGAAGATGAAGAGGACGCTCTAGTTATTGACGAAGAGCCAGAATTGGACCAGAAGCCAGAAGACCACAGCGGTGCTAGACGAGCCGCTGCAGAAATCCTCATGGCCACGTGTCAGCAAGAAATGAACAAAGACTTCGATCTCAAAATCGCTGGAAATCTCATCAATAAACCCATTCCTGTAACCACCGAGAAAACTGAGACTGGAACGGATCCTATACCGTTGAACTTGCATGAACCATTACCAGTCCCAGTCGTGCCTACTCGTAGCGATGAAGAAGAAGATGAAGAAGGCTTGGTGGCCTCTACCAGTGAGGGAAACAACTCTGGCAGTGATGAAAATAAGTAAGTTAACTTATATATATTCTGTTTTAATTGAACCTTGATATTCACAGTTTTCTACTACACGTAGACTTATGTTGATGCATTAAAGTTACTTTAATTGCCAGTTACTAATGCAGTATTATCAATCTTTTCAGATCGGAATCAGACACCAACCAACCACCAAAGAAGAAGTCAGCATACAGCCTGGCCCCAAACCGCGTATCCTGCCCGTACTGCCACCGCAAGTTCCCGTGGTCTTCATCCCTCCGCCGCCATGTTTTGACCCACACCGGCCAGAAGCCTTTCAAATGCTCCCATTGCCCTCTGCTATTCACCACCAAATCCAACTGTGATCGCCATTTGTTGCGCAAACACGGGGGCTCTGCGCGCTCGATCCAAGCCGAGCCAATTCCTGAGACCGTGACTCCTCCACAGCCAACCAATGACGTCAGAACTGTCCCGGATAGGCCTTTCAAATGCGCCACTTGTACAACCAGCACGTTCGCCACAATGGATACGCTCAAAAAGCACATGTCTTCACGCCACGGCTCCGGAGAATCCCAGCCAGGCTCACCCAATCCTGAGAATAGTGAAGAAAACCATGATGGTTTAGTCTTCAAGTGCCATCTGTGCGAGGCTTCATTCAGTGACCGAACGGCTTCTTTGAACCACTTGGCTGGAACTCATGCAGCGGAGTATGAGCAGCTGGTCAGCAAAGGAGCTCTGGACGCGGCCAGCGATAGAAGCGAGAGCGCTGATGATGATGAAAGGGGGAAGTTTCCAGACCATGCTAACAGAAAGGTGAGTATTTCTTGGTCTTTAAACGCTTGCAACTCTTTACGAACATTGTTTAAAACTCTTGTGCCTAGTCATCAAAACCTCGTAATTTTCTAATTATTACAATAGTATTTAGCAAAGTCTAGGTATCCTATTCTTTCATACAATCATCGTAGGAAATAAACTCCTGATGCCCTAATCGAAGCATACACCTTTCATTTAAGAGCATAAGACGTATAGCTTTAACCTTTCTAACCAAGATTATCTTACTTTGCAACATCTATAGTTCAACCATCTGAAACGAAAGCCAACCTCTTATAATATCCACATTTCCTGCAGGTGGTCTGCGCCTTCTGCGTCCGTCGTTTCTGGTCTGCCGAGGACCTACGCCGCCACATGCGCACACACTCCGGCGAGCGTCCATTCGCCTGCGACCTCTGCCGGCGTCGCTTCACACTAAAACACAGCATGCTGCGTCATAGGAAGAAGCACCGTGAGGAGATCACTGATGATGAAGAGCCCTCTCCTCCGTGCACGCCTGAGGAGAAAGTTAATGGGTGAGTAAAAACTTTCTTTTTTAGTTTATTTAAGTAATTTTCAAGCCATGTTTAAGGACCTTGGGAAGCGCCCGTAGCTCAGCTAGTGGAGACAATCGCATGCGATTATCAATGTTAAGCAATGGTCGACGCGGTCAGTACGCGGATGGGTGCCCGAAAAGTGGCATTCCACTTTGGGCGCTTCCGTGGGTCGGATGACACGTTAAATTGTAGGTCCCGGCTGTTTGTCTAGTACGGCAGTCGTTAAGCCATGTCAGAGGCCCTTAGGGCGGCTTGATAAACTCTCGACACCAGAGTTGGCCACTCTCATTCGATAAGAAGAAGAAGAAGGATCTTGGGTGGATTAGAAATGTTTCTAAAGTCCATTTTCATCTTAGGCCATGATTTGTTGCTTACCATGACGCAATTAATGTGTGCAAACGCGAATCCGTTTTAAAATAAAATACTTTCCAATTTATTGCGTAAAGTCGAAGTATTTGCTTACTCACATTAATATACCAAATTTTTGTACCTAGCGTATTGATAGATAGTGTTGTAAATGATAATGAAGTCCAAATTGAGTTTTAATTAGTCACGTAGTATTTCAGGTGTTCTAACCATGATCATTTTGGTGATAGATCTAAAAAATATCAATGAGTACATAGAAATAGAGATATTCCTTTATTTTAACACAACAAATAAGTATATATACGTAGATATGTGTCAACAATAAAGAGTTAATCTATCTATCTATCTATCTATATCCACAAATAAATATATAGAGAATTTGAAGGTCATGTCTTGAAAGCTCGAAGTACATATCTGAATAATATGTATGTAATATATACCTATGGGTAAAACTGATACATAATATAATATTGTAGACAGCTATCGCCATTCCAGATATTGAAAGATTAATTTATTCCACTGCAATATTTATACGCAGTGACGCAATTGATTTTATAGAATCATCATCTCAAAACCTCAATAGCCAGATAACTCTAATAAAATAACAATTATCTTGAAGATAAGTACAAGATATTAATAATTTATATTTTATCTCTCAGGTACCGATACCAAGACGACGATTCAGGCAATGAGATTCTGAATAACGTGAACAATAATAATTCACCACCGGCCGCTCCGTTTGAGAAGAAGCTGAAATTGGACATGTCTTCTCGCAAATACTCTTCTGAAGCAGAAATCGAAGGCGAAAACGGCAGTGATCTTATCGGTAAACTTCTTGGCATACCTGACAAAACAATTAACAAACTCCTCAGCTCAGCCGACGAAGCTGCGAAAATCTTGGGTGTTAACAAATGAGAGTACGCTTTAGTTCTCGTGACGCCAGCTAGATTGATTCTGGCACCACGGGGGCTAAACTTGCAGATACAAACAACGAAAGTTCATACAGCGCCATCTGCTAGCGAGAAAATGTAACTGTTTCGTAGATGTAGTTGTGTTAACATACGGACAACGAAGGTTAAAACAACGCCATCTGTCAACGAGAAGATTTAACTATTTCGTAGATATAGTAGTTTAATGTTTTGGTGCGTTTACTGCTTTTTGTAATAGAGGACGCTACTATCGCTCGTTTGTCCTTGGTAGAAGTAATTATACTACCTACCGCTTATGTTAATTTTATATGCTTTTGCATGGAAGTCAATCGACAATACTATTTTTGTCGATGATTCTATGCGTATAAAGTTACGAGTAAATACTTATTTATTAATGTGTAGAGTCCTCTATGTTTTCGTAAATTGTGTATTGAGCGTAGAAGTTGTAAATATTATATATTGTAGGTGCCTTAAGCTGCCTTATATAAAAAGTACGAACCGTCCTTTCTGCCTTATTATTAAATGCTTTTAAAATTTATTGTGGGTACTAGCAACGAATTACAATTATATTAGTGCCAGGTTTAAAGTACATTTTGTACATATTTTATTGAACTTTGTAGTGTTAAGTTTTCATTGTAATTAGGTAATATAGTTTGTCAATTTAAATGCTTAAATTAATAGCCATTTTAGAATTAACTACAGACTGTATCTAACTTGTTTTCAAAGCTCAGAGCCATCCAATTATGCATTTTCCATCTAGTCCAACTATATTTCATATTCCCACAATATTTCTAATAAAACGCACTTTCTAGAAAATATGTTTCAGCCAAAAAATTAATTTTCGCAAATCCAAAATTTTCTAGTCAATTTATTAAACGATTTGTCTTAAACTAAGCTAAATTACCAAAATATCAGTAAGTTAAGGAACTGCTTAATTCTTTTAAGTAGAATAAAAATAATTAACGATAAAAATATAGTGTTTGTGACTAGGTAACATATCCAAAACTAGGAATAAGATAATTTGGTAGTTTCTATTATAAACTTCATATGTGTAGAATTGAAGTGAATAAGTAATAATATTGTGCTACCAATGAACATATATAGTATATGTTGTAACTTAATTATAATAAAGCTTAACTTAAAAATAAAATTTCCAAAGAACACAAATATGATTCAACACCAAATACATAGGTATGTAATACATATATACCTTAATATAAACCTTCTTTTAAGTATAAGTATAATATTATGATTAAACGACCTTGCAAAGTGAAGTTCGATCAATATTATATGAGTAAGTTTCATGCGAAGATATATACCTACTATGTATATTATATCTAAAGCATGAAATTTACGAAATATAATATTCCGTACAACATATCTTCTAATATTTCTATGTAATATCTTTTCTCCTTTTTCTATGTATTCAATATAGTATCTACCTATTTATAACCTACCTATATATGTATGTACATAAGTACATTATCTTGCACTTTTAAAATAGATTTTGTATGTATATATGAGCGTAATTTTAAATAATGTAGAACTTATTTTAACTTTAGTAAGTAGATAATTAGGTTTATTATAAAAGCATCGACTTGTTATTTTGTTTGCTCAAAATCTTGGCATTTCTTTAATAAATAAAGACTTTTTGATAAATATTTAGGGAAGGTAGAACTCTATCGCTGTTTTTAATTATTTCTTAGTAATGTAAGTACTTATTTTATTTCAAATATTATAACTTATTAGACTTACATTTAAAGAATTGTATGTTTACTTTTCTCCTTTTCTAACTTTATTTATAACTTCAAGGCTATTTTTGTTTAATTTGCAAAGATTTTATTTGATTTATTACTTGTTTTTCTAAGCAATATGGGTTATGAACTCAATTTCTTTTTCTTTAAATAATTAAAATACTTCTATTATAATAATTTAATTAGTTAAATTAACATCGAAGCCTTCACTGGCTCGAAATCATACGCTAGAATGCCTAAGTCCGAATTTGCTTTGTATATTGTGAAACGCTAAATATACCAAATATATCATAAAGTAATAATTATACATAATATTCGTAATATATTAATATGAAAAGAGCATTTTTCAAGTGTTTCAAACGCTACTAAATATAACTTACTTTATTAAAACTAGGTTTTTGCGCTTGACTAATATCAACTTTCTTATTTTATGTTTGCTTCGCTGTATATTTTAATGTTACTTACCATCTGCTGAATAGTGGTCAAGCGTAAACCCATTCGGAGTTAAAAGAACAGTAATGTTTAGTTAATTTGGGCCCAACCACTTTTCCAACATTAATCAAAACTTGCTTTTAATTTTGCAAATAAGATCCTGAGTTATACTTAATTTATCATTTTTCAGCAATAATAAAATTGTACTTTTCCTTGTTTAACCACATGATTATGCATACCTATACAGGGTAACTGGTAACTAACGCACAACCTTTTAAGGGTGGGTGGCTTTAGTAGGTACATCTATACCAACAACTTTTGTTGTACAACTTTTGGAAATTGGTGAAAAAAAAATCAGCTGTTCCATACAAAAGTATGGAAGATATTCTACAAATGTATGGAACAGCTGATTTTTTTTTCACGAATTTCCAAAAGTTGTAGAACAAAAGTTGTTGGTATAGATGTACTAAAGCCACCCTTAAAAGGTTATGCGTTAGTTACCAGTAACCCTGTATAATGTATAAGTGTATCTATACCAAAGTAAGTTTTCTAAGTAGGTACTTAAATTAATTAATAGGTATAAGTTGTGTTGTTTAGAGACAAATTCCCGCTTTACGTCAATTATAGTTAGTGAAAAACAATAATTTGATATTGTAATTTATATAACCATCATTTAAAAATAAATTTGTTTATAATATGGCCAGTTGAAATACGTTGCGTCACCAATATGGCAAATAAAAATATTTTAAATTAATTATGTACTTATTTGATTACGAATAAGCCTTTATCTCGTTAGAAATAAATAAATATAGGAGCGTAATTAGGTATTATACAAAATTTAACTAAGGTAATTAAGGAAATGTAATTTAAATACTACTTATAAGAAATTGTGGCAACACCGCTTGGCCTTCAAATGTAGTTTTTCGTGTTTAAAAATATTGCTCTCGTATTAAATATAAGTTATAAGTAATAATTATATCATAAACAATTTTTCGCATGACTTAATTGGTATAAATTATTGATTAAGAATAATAATTATTGAAATAAAATGTTTCAAATTCACCCTTTGCCTCTCTTACTTTATGCAATATGAGTGTCGTTTTAAAAACGTTTTGTGAATTAAATGATGTGTATTAAATAAATCTGTGTTTTTCATTCAATAAAGAGTTTCCCATCAATTTGTGGAGTAGGTACGTAAATATTTATTATAAGTGCACTAAGGTAGTACATTACCTACTATTAAACTAGTTATTATTATAGATATTACAAAACATTTCAAATTAAAAGCAAATTAATCGTAGATGTATGTAGGTACATAAAAAATAAGAACCTACCGACAAAGGATAATAATACTAGCTGTGCCTGCGACTTCGTCCGCGTAGAATAGTTATTTTGGGCATTAATTCTTTGAATTTTGAACCGTTTTCGCAGCGAACGCAAAGTTCAAAGTTCATTTATTCATATAACTTAATAATACACGTCAAACGCAACGGAAGCCCTCAAAGATGAATAATTTCCCCCGTTTTTTTCACATTTTCCATTGTTTTTTCGCTCTTATTAGTTGCAGCGTGATGTTATATAGGTAGCCTAAAGCCTTCCTCGATAAATGGTCTATTCAACACAAAAAGAATTTTTCAATTCGCACCAGTAGTTCCTGAGATTAGCGCGTTCAAACAAACAAACAAATAAACAAACTAACTCTTCAGCTTTATAATATTAGTATTGATGACACATATGTATATGTTTGTAGTTCTGTTATAATCTTTCAATTATCCAAAAATATAATAGATAATAAAATGAACTTCAGAGATCTATTATCTCTTCATGCTTAGACTTGTAAAAATATAACTTTGTAAATTGTGTCAAAATTGCACGCCATCTAGTGATGAGTAGAAAAACTAGTCTGTATTTCTACGCTTCTACGCTAGTGCACTATAGATGGCAGCTCTTTGGTACTATATTTTTATCTGTAAACGCAAGAATGAACCAAGCCACAGATAACGAAATAGATGGGTTGAAATTGCCATATTAGCAAATAATATGAAAATATATGGAAAATTGTAGGTAAATTGTATTTGTATAATTCATACAAAACAAACCATTGATGGTGCATATAAATTTATACATATTATCTCTATGAATGATAAAACTTAAACATCAGTAGTGTTTTCTTGTTGTTTATGTGAATGTTTGTTACTTCTTAGCACTCTTCAAACGGTCGAATCGATTTTAGTAAAATTTGATATAGGTACTTATGTAGGCATAGATTAAGTATTTACCTTGAGTTACAAGTATAACCTAACGGCGCTGATACGATAGTATCACATAATTATTATTGTATTGTACAGAAAAATCTTTTTAGTATCAATACTCAAATCAATGATTAAGTAAAACATAAACACAACATAGGTACTTATACTAGTGCCACAAGTGGTGACCTTATCGCTAAAAGTGATCTCGTATAGATTTTTAACTAAAATATTATTTATGAAAGATTTAAATTCAAATTCAAAATTGTTAAGTTTATTTTGACTTTTCTAAACGATTACACTATAAATAAGTTTACGGCAGTAGGTAATAAATGAATGTAAAGTACGTTACGAATTTACGATGCTATATTCCTTCTTTTCAAATGGGACTTTGATTTTAATTATACAAAAAAATATTTCATAAATCAGAACTAAGCTATTAGTAATACATAAATTATATATTAATATCATAATATTTAACTTACATTCACTTTGCCTTCACCTTCAAGGGTAAGAAAGGAAAATAAAGAAAATTAACTGGCAATACCACCTAGGTGAACGAAGGCAAATCAAATCAAATGAAGAAATTAGTTGAAGAAAAATAGAAAGAAGTCTCTAATATATTCGAGACGGCGTCTTTATTTTGAGATTCAATTGCTTAACTTTAACGACTGAGTTACGAAATATTACGTGGTGGCCTTGGATTACTATATTCAATTGGATAAGGTGAGAAACTGCATTGTAGAAATTGTACATAGTGTGTGAAGGGTAAGCATCTTTTTTTCTATTTTAATGACGTAGGTAAACTGTTAGCTGCACACTGCATTTTTCGTTACTGCATTTTGGTAATAATTGTACGAATTTATTGGTAGTAATGAAGTAACAACGCTCGAAAGTACATTTTGTACGTTAATTTTGCGGTAAAAGTTTCAAAATATACCCCCTTTAATTTCAGCGAAACGCATCAATATGGGTGACCAACAGTTTTTCCTGAAATGGAACGATTTCCAGACGAATATGGTCACGTCTTTCAGACATTTGAGGGATGAGAAGAGTTTCACAGATGTGAGTGGTAATTTTTTTATTGTTTTGTATACAAACTGTTTTGTTTTGGTTTATAACCTCACTAACGCTTTCATGAATTTGTGACTGCTATGATACATGTGATATCAACAGTTGCAGTAAGCTTATTATTTTATTTGATGCTGAATTTGCATAAAGCTGTCAAGTAGAAAAGAATGAATGGTAAGAAAGATTCACAGGTTTTCGGAGAGCCTACTAGTATTGTAACTCTCAATTTTTTAACTTATTTGTAGTTACATAGCATTGTACTCTATTGAAAATTCAAATATTGTATGGCAAAGGCAAATGCTTTTGTATTAATATGTATATGGCTACAGCAATACATTATATTGATAAATGTATGTTAATAATAAAAGGGAAAGTGTGTTTGTTTGTTCAATTCTCACACATTAATGGAGCTATAGGTAATCATGATTTTTGGTGTAAATATAGTTAGAGTCCTGACTATCACATAAACTACTTTATAGGACTCTAACTATATTTATATTCATGCGCTAGTTTGTTAAATATTAAGTTTTTTTATATACATTTAAAAATATGGTTTGTATATTCCAGGTGACGCTAGCATGTGAAGGTCAGACATGCAAAGCTCACAAAATGGTGCTCTCAGCCTGTAGTCCATACTTCAAAAGTTTATTGGAGGTAAGTTACAAGCAGTCATTGTCTTTTGCAAAATTGTACATATGTACAAGTAAACTTATGTATTATCATCATCATATACGCCGATTTTGTCCCACTGCTGGCTATAGGTCTCTCACACAATGTGCCATTGGCTTGATCTTTAGCCATCCTGTTAACTATTGTATAGTAAAAACTAAGCAAAATTAACCCCCAGTTCATATGAACTCGATCTTAAGGCACTGTCACTTGTGCGTTCAGAATTTTGGGATGATGACAACATAAAGCAATTAATATTATCATAGAATTAAACTAATTATTATTCTAGAAAGTAGTTGGCTATCACCTCTAGAAAAAACATAGGTACAGGTTTTGTAGTTTTGGGAAAAATATGTTTTCTTAGAGCTATACTTCAAAGATTATTATTATCAATTCTTCTTAAAGTTTTTTTTTAATTTAACAGATACAGTGTTTAGGTTGAAGGTTTTAATATATTAATCATGTGTGACCATGCAAAGATGAGCTGGGTCACTAAGCATTTAAAAAAATGTAAAAGTGACATCCAGCAATCATAATTCATGCAACATACTATCATGAAATTGATATTCAAAATCACTACATAGTACAAAGTTGCCTTCCGTGTCTGTCTGTGTGTATGATTAAATTATACAACACATTTAGATGCAGATTTTTTAAATAGATAGTGATTCAAGAGGAAGGTTTATATCTTGCGCGTGGGAAGCCACAGGCAAAAGCTAGTTAAGTGTCTTGATGTATCTCCTTGGGGATAGATAGATAGAACTCTTTATTGTAACACATATAAAGAAAAAAGAGACAAACAGAAACAAAAAAGACTTAAAAATAGTGTAATAATACAACCGGAGGATATCATTCCCTTAATCATACCCAGAATAATAAATGCAATTCTTTTCCTGAGTGCTGGAGCCTCTGTTATTAGTTCTAGTTTTCCAACATTGAATGTCAGTGATCTATTTTCCAACAGCAATACATAACATCCTGTGGAAAGGTGTATGTTTATTTTCACACATCATTTGGTATTTGGGAATTCAGTTCAGTAGAAATACTATGCAGTTGTCTTGTGAAATGTAAATATGAATAAGTACCTATATCCTAAGATTATAGTGCTGTTGACACATTTAATTTACTTTGTATGTTTTGAATGGTTATGTAGTACATTAAAACAGAATTGAATCGTACATGATATAGATAGAGGTATGTTTTACCCTTAACCCTTAGCATTCAGTCGGTGAAGCTATGTACAATGTGTCATCTTATTCCAGTGAAAAATTAAATCTTAAACCTTTGCAAATTGACAATATTTTACACTTATTTATATCAAATGTTTATCAATTTCCAGGAGAACCCCTCGAAGCACCCCATAATAATCCTGAAGGACGTGTCGTACCTGCACCTGCAGGCCATCCTGGAGTTCATGTACGCGGGGGAGGTGAATGTGTCGCAGGAGCAGCTGCCCGCCTTCCTCAAGACTGCAGCACGACTCAAGGTATATACTTACTACTACTGGTACATACTTACTACTACTGGTACATACTTACTACTACTGGTACACACTTACTACTACTGGTACACACTTACTACTACTGGTACACACTTACTACTACCGGTACATACTACTACTTTTACGTACTTACTGCTACTGGTACATACTACTACTGGTATTGTACTTTATTCTTTTGCTTTAGAGTTTAGACAGTTATCCAGAAAAAAATATTAATCTGGTACCTAGTTCTGGGGACATTCATCCAGAAACAACTGAACAAAACGCCCCAAGCGGGTCCGTCATCTCCGTGCAAGACTCATCGCGCCCCCTTAGTGTTAAAACTGGAATAATCTGGAATCATCTCCCTTAGAATTAGATCGGAATTCTCTGGTCCCTACTCCTAGCAGCCTAGTTTTAGAGCTAGATCCATTCTGTTAGAAATATGGATGAAGATCTGCCTGATTAGGTATTTACCCACCAGCATTTGTGGATATCCTACTCACAACACACTCTGTACTAACAGCTTTACATGCATTTCAAACTAACTAAGAAATATACTTGTATATGTGACGAATTATAGCTAATTACAAATGCAGGAACAGTGTCAGTTTCCTCAAAAGCAGTTCAATTATATTTGAGTGGTGGTTAAATAATATGTTTTTTTTTTTCAAATTTGCAATTTTTTTTTTTCAGTCTTACTATTTCCTCTTATATTTCTTTCTTTTACATGTTTTTTTAATTTTTTTGAAGTCGAGCTATCCGCATCTAAAAGTAGCAGGATTGGACCACAGAAAATTTTGCCAATTGACTTCCCAACTTCTATATGAAGATGGCAACTGATGATGATGATATGTCTTTATGAGAAAGACTGACGCGAAAGTTAGCTGTGGCAGCACAACATAAGTCTTGTCAGACTTCTTACCGTGTTGCACAGTGTTCCAACGTACCAATGTACCTATTATAAAAATATATATTATATATATTTTAGTATTTAATATTAATCTATAGAAATAGGAAGAAAGTGCTTCTGTTTACTCTAACTCTTACGGCATGCGGCTAAATAAATAACCTACTAGTTATTCCCTAAATTTTAAAAAATCTAGTCTAAAATCTATGCACAGACACCATTTTGTTGGCCTAAGAAACGATTAAAGTATTATATTCATTGTTTCTCCCAGGTGAAGGGTCTGGCCGAGCCGCCGCCGCAGATGCCCAACATCAAACGGGAAGGCTAACAACACGTGACAGACTCTAGTGACAAGTAACACCAATGTGACACCTACTGCTATACAAGACAGCACTAAATTCCGCTCACGGATCAGGTAGAATTTACTGTTAATCTCTTAAGCACCCTCGTATACGTTTGCAATTTGTCACTGGTGATTTATGCCAATTTTTTAGATCATGTAGAATTTACTGTCGTTTTCGTAAGCGTTTGCACTGTGTTATTTATGCAAATTTTTAACTGACTTCAAAACAAGGAAGATGTTTTTAATTCATATACATACTTAAATGTATCTTTTTAATATACAAGAGATAAAATAAACTAGTGCCTATTTAGACACCAGAAATAAAGAACAAGGTTTCATGGAAGGATATGTAGTATACACAGAATTAAACCTTTGCTGTGTTCTGTACCCCACGCTAGGAAATCCTGTGTCGTGGGGACCAGGCTCATCCATACATTATTTTACAAGGTTTTAGTAGATGTAGCTACAATTTTAATTCTACGATTTTTAAATAATATTTACTGATTCCATACAAAGAAATTGTTCATTCTTAAGATTGAAAAAAACCCTACACAGATTAAAAAAAATGTAGAAGAAAAGGTTGTTGGTATTTGTATATTAAAGTCAGTCGTTAATTTTGCGTACATATATTACCGGTAACACTATAAACGTGTAAAGTTAAAAATTCTGCCTGTTCCGAGACCGGACCTTAGCCTTGTCTCATATTAATTATCTCACATTCTGTCTCACCTTAGTGCTTTTGTTTTTAGATAGATGGCGTCATTTGTAATTTTACTGACTTCTTAAAAAAAAGGATGGTTAGTATTTTTTAAGGAAATTTAATCTTTGTTAGTTGAATTAGTAAGCTTGCTTGTCATGTAATTTGATAGACAAAATATCATACCTAATAAAAAATAAATGTCATGATGTAATAAATATAAGTAAGGGACCACCCTGAAAACAATCCTTATCAAATAAAAAATAATTCTTATTCTTAAAACTTTCGTAAGACATTCTTATCAATAAGTAACTCATACTGTTTTTACTCACGCATAATTTCGCGTTTTTCGTTTACGCGTTTCGGATGTAATGACACCCATCAACAATTGCAATCTAAAGTTTGGTGTTAATAACCCACAAAAAAAGTTTCAGAAGAATTGAATAAGTACCTTATTTTCAAAGTCGGTTAAAAAAAATCTTTAAAACATTACAAGGTTTTCACTCACGTGTAATTTCGCGTATGTTGTTTACGTGTTTCGGGTGTAATGACCATCAACAATTGTAATGTAAAGTTGGTGTAAATAACCCACAAAAAACTTTTAGAAGAATTGATTGAACTCTTGAACCTCTTTTTTTTAAAGTCGGTTAAAAAAATCTTTAAAACATTACAAATGACTCCATCTAAATTAATTTTAGTTTCGTTACTATATCTGCTTCGTAGGTAAGTAACATGTGGCCTATATAATACTACTTTGCACTTATATATCTCACTTTGAAATAACTGAATGAAAGTCAGGATCTCATTTGATATGGAAGGATGATTTGTGATGCTTGATTTCTCAGATTTTGTGTATTTGAGGGGCTTTTTTATTATATTTTTTAACTTTATAAAAAAGTATTGGAAAACAACATCTGTGTAAACAGACAATACTTTCTAAAAAGATAAATAACACTTTCATCAAATCTAAACTGACGTGACGTGACGAGGTTTTGAAATTCAAAACCTAACAAATAACTCGACTATCGTAGATAAAAGTGTTGCTTACTATCGAGCAAGTTTTAAATCAAATAAAAAGGCCAATCTAATTTCGTGTCTAAATTCTAAAAGTATGTATGCTTTGGCGAAAATATTGTGTTTTTTTTTCTATTTTTATATAATTTCAAATAATAATCATTTGAAGATTAGTTCACACATTAATAAATAATAGTTGTTAATTGTAATATTAGTTTAGTTGTTTGATCTTTATTGCTAAGTATGGTTGACGCTTAAACCTGAATACAGATTTAATTCGACATTAAAAAATACCTAAAATAAATGTTAATTCTCGATTCTGATATCATTATGAATTTATTAATTTTGGTGTATTTTTCTCATGTGCGTAAAGTATCAGAGAAAAACGACTTAAATCGATTGATAAATCATTTTAAACTAGCAGATGCCTGCGGCTACGCTCGCAATATTTCGGAATAGATAGTAGCCTATGTCAGTCCTAGGATCTCATACTACCTACATACAAAAAACTTGATGAACCGTTCTGCCGTTTTTGCGTGATCTGCGTTTAAATAAACAGACAAAATTATTAACTGTTGAAATGTGGTATTCTGTTACCGATTTAATGTATACTCTTACATTTTTTTTATTATCTTCTATGTATATGTACAGAATACAGATTTTTGACCCTCTTTAACTTGATTATATGTTTAATTTTTTTTATTTATTCGGTTTTTTTTAATTGAGTGGAATATATCAGAATCGATGTTTTCGCACGCACCTTAGATATAAATTCACATAATTTGTGCAAATGTTTTTAAAATCTGTTCTGCATTAGGTTGTCAATCACCTTGGTATGTCAATTTCTATTGTATAAATATAAAAAAAAATTAGCAATTTCTCTCTCACATAGCAATATTGTTACTTACTGTTCGGCTATTTTTGTGGTAATATATTGTGCGATTCTCTTTGGCAATATCTGTTAGCACTCTTCCCTCCGTAAGTTACCCAATGCACCAAAGCTATAGTTTAGTTGTTAACCTCTCTCATAACTTCTGTTCTATCTATGTTTTTGCCTAAATGAGGTTAGCAGAAAATGACAAATATAATTTATATCTGTTATCACAAGTGTTTGTTTAGTATGGGGCTAGATGGCGCTGTGTGAAATGTCCCGAAGTATTTGTTATTTTATTCGAAATAACATACGTACACTTATCTACTCAGTAGATGTTTCTTTTAGATATGCAAAATACACCAAATTTTGTAGAATATTGGTCTTTACACAAATCAAATGCTATCAGACTCTCCCAACCCGAGATATAACCAATATTCGATTATTATGATTGACATAATATATTTCTGCTTAACCTCATAACAACCTAAAAGACCTAAGAATTGCAAAAATATAACCACATAAATGTGACATTGTAAACTTGTTGCCAATGGTTGCCTTAAAAATATATTATAAACGTCTACCTACTCATTAATTAATTTGATGTGTATTTCATAGTTTGTATGTCGATTTATTATATCAATTATGAAATAATTCAAAAAATGAACTTTATTTCTCATCATGTGAAACTTTTAGTCGATTCTATCTTTTTTGAATCGACATACTAAATGTATTTTGATTTTTTAGAATTATATGTAATTATGTATAAAATACGGCTATGTGATTCTTACTGGCAGCAAAAAGTATCGTCGGAATTAGTTGTCCAATCAGATTAGCCTAAAATGACATCATTTAACCGATGACAACATTTTGAGCTTCCTTGATTGGTGAATTCTTTTCCGGCTATTATTTTCAGTGAGAAAAATCGATGTCCTTATTAGTTATTACATATTATTACAACGTACATATGTATGTACATTTACATTCTTAGGCCATCGTGAAAATTATAATTTTTTTTATAGATATGCATATGTTATGTATTTTCATTAATTAATCAAATACATGTTTTATTGTATTCCTGTTGCAGTTTTATGTATGTATGAAACCTTTTGTTTTTGTAACATTTTAATGTTCCCATTGAACATTTTTTTTTTATTTTAGCTAAGATAAAAAGTTTTGTAGATTAACTACGGATTATTTTCTTTCAGCAATACATTTCTGGGCGTTTTTTTCTATCCATCAGAGACCCGAACCAATCTTACAGTTTTTTGTGATTATCCGATTCAATTTTTTAAATTTTCCGTCGACTAAATATGTATATATTATTACGTCAAGTTTTCTCAATTTTAAATGTCACTGAGATTTATAAAAAAAGCGCCTAGACCACAATAAAACTGGTGCAATTTCCATTCACTTGGGTACACGATTTAAAATGTTTTTTAACTCCGTAATTTTAGGTTAAGTTTTACTTGAATATATATTTTTTTCTCTTGATTTTAATTCAGCGCAATAATAGGTGTAATTTATCAACATTTAAATCATTTTTTTTTTGTAACAGTAACGACTTTATTAGTCCTTGATTTTTGTTTGTTTCTTTACATTAAATAATTATAGAAAATGTTTCCGCACCAACACCCTTTAAAGTAATGAATGTTAATAAAATATAAATGTTAGAAAGTATGTATGTAAAAATGTAAATCTGATATTTTTAGACGACAGAGTTATGTGCTGAATAATCACGCGAAACTAGTTTGTAATGAATAAAAAAGTATAAAAGATTTGTAACTTAGGTAATACAGAATAATTACAAATATTTGCAGTTTTTATTTTCTACCCCCCTATAGGTTCATATTATGTACTTTTTCGTCTTAAAAGTATAGGAGCAATAAAAAAACTTCCAAAAGTTTAAAAATCTCATTTATTTAAATAAATAAATTAATCGATAGGATTACATACAATAAATAAAACAAATATCTTTGGATAACACTAGCACCACTTGGGTTAAATAAATTTAAAATATAAACAAATTTGTTTTAAAAACCTTTTTATGCGAAAAGGAATGATTATATTACAATAAATGCTAAGTAGATTAAATATTCGATATCATGGGTCCAATTCTGGAATACCCTTTAATAAAAAGAACAGATTTCTGTCAAAAAAAGTCAACATAAATAAATTAATCCCCTTTGAAAATTCGTCTCACTGGTTGTTTAAAACAAATAAATGCTTTGGTATTTCACTTTGGTCATTACAAAATATACATTGCAACTTATAAGAACGAAACAACTTAACTATGGCCTCGCTGTATGGCACAATATAACATATAAATATTCATATAATTATATAAAATCATTTTAAATAATCTTCTTATACTTACAAAGTTTATGGTAATATATGGCAGTAAGTTAAAAATATAATCAGGGTCAATAAATAAATTGAAATATTTGTAATTAATCTCGTAAAATGATTTAGTAGAGCATTTTGCGGAATATTTGGTACAAAATATGACTAAACGGCGAGTAAATAATATTGAATATAAACTTTGCCAAATTCTGACAACATAGAAAACTATGGCTTATTCTGACAACAAAAACTTTGATTACATCTCAAGATAGAACTCATAATGGAATGCGTCTGTTAATAAATATAAAATAAGAGCTTTGGCAAACACTGACAATATGTAAAAAAACTTAACTTTTTTTTTAACTTAACAAAACACTTTTGACTAAAACTTTTTGTCAAGTTAAAACTTGTTGTCTTTTTGGTTAGAATTTTTGAAAACTTTGACATGGTATGTCAAAATGTTTGACATAATCTGTCAACTTTTTTAACTCCTCTTGAATCCGTTGGGGTTAGTGCTCTGCCACTTCCACGTGTCCTTGCACATGTCGTCTAGCGTCCTTGTCGCTCGCCAGCCGAGCATGCGGTGCGAGAGCGAGACGTCTGCATAGTTGGCGGCTATGTCGCCGGCGCGGCGGGACACTATCTTGTACGGGACCTTGCGACCTGAGGCGGCCTCGAATGCTGCTATCATTTGGAGGACAGAGTAGCCTGTGCCCGTACCTGGAGAGATTAATGTACTTTTAGTCGCGAAAGTTATTGGTAAAGCGTGCAAGAAAGTGTACTATTATTTATGTGTATTATTTATAAATAAAGCATTAATCATTGTAGAAAAAACTATGTTGTACATAGTATTTTTTAACACGCACTAGGCTAACGTTTGATTACTGCCTAACGTTAAGCCATAGACAAGTAGACAGATTTACCCAAGTTGTCAGACAATTATACTAGAGTTGTCAGAAAGGTATAACAAAGTTGTCAGAAGGATACCTATACCAACGTTGTCAGACAGGTATACTGAAGTTATCAGACAAATATACCTATTGTCAGTTATTTACCCAAATTGACAGCGTGAAAGCCTCCGAAGCCGGGTTGTTTGAAGAGCGCGGCTGCCTTCACATGTCCCTCAGCCAGGTCCGCTACATGTATGTAGTCCCGTACACCGGTGCCGTCCACTGTGCTGTAGTCGGCGCCGAATACTTGCAGCTCGTTCAGACGGCCCACTGCCACCTGGAAATGGTAAGGTATAACCAAGTTCATTAAACTTAGTATCTATTTTTTTAAGGCGGTGAACATCATTCCCACACTTTCTCACGATACATCAACCTAGTACGAGTCCAATGAATCAAGTGTTGTGCCATGTAGTTTTATATTGGATCTTAAAAGGGACAGGCTACTTTTAAAAACATAAGGCGGGCGTACTCGTATAATTCAGTAAGCATTTCCTATGGGTATAAAATTTACGAATGTTTTGTGTTCTATTGCATCAATGAAAGCCCCCAAACATTTTTTTTATCATCTTCCATGTACAGATCAGTTACAGTTTTATTAGTTTAGTAGGTATCCAAACCATTCTGAACAAAAGTTTTTCTAAGTATGGGACTAGATAGCGCTGTAAGAATTTTCCAGATTATTCTACTAGGTACTTATTTTACCTGTGATATGTAAGGCATGAGGTTGTTGGGTATCCCGGTGGGGTCCTCCCCGATGCGGCCGGATGGGTGCGCGCCCACCGGGTTGAAGTACCGCAGGGATATCACCATCCATTTCTGGAAGGAAAGAAACATAATTGTTGAATGGTATTCTATGGGTCGCCATACGAGTAGAGTTTTATAGGTGCGTACTGTCGACAAGATCACCGTAGAAGAATTGGCGCATTTGAAGATTGCACGGTTTCAGAATCCGAAGTACTTACCCTGATTCACCCCACCTACCATAACAAGTTTTGCAAGGAATTAGAAAGAAAGAAACCAATACAGCTGTTGCCGCAAATTTGGTTCATGGATTTTAAAATGTTAAGTAAAGAGATAACAACCGCTTCCCAGAAGCTTGCTTATAATGATGTAAAAAAATACTAAGTCAAGCAGATCTTCGATATATTCTTACCTTATCGCTAGTACAGACATCCTTCATAATCTCCTCGCAGAAGTACTTAGTCTTGCCGTAGGGGCTGGACAGGCCGCGCCCCGTGGGGTGGGACTCGTTGATGGGGAGTGTTTCTGGGTCACCGTACACAGTGTGTAATATAAATAGATGCATACTTTCGACAAGGTTCCCAGTAGAAGAATTGGCGCAGTCGAAGATGGTGCGGAATCAGAATCCGATGCACCCTGATTCAAATCTCAGAATAGCGACAGTTTTGTAGGGAATTTTGAATGTGTGCTTTCTTACAGGAGATACAATACTGAATAACCAAAGAGCTGAATAACTAAATAAGGTAGGTAAAGGTATTATTTATGTGCGAGGCGTCCTAGCAGAGAGGTCTATTGCTCAGCAGTGGGCGATAACGAACTAATGATGACATCAAAAAATGTTTCTTACCTTTTCGCTAGTACAGACATCTTTCATGATCTCCTCGCAGAAGTATTTAGACTTGCCGTAGGGGCTGGACAGGCCGCGCCCCGTGGGGTGGGACTCGTTGATGGGCAGTGTTTCTGGGTCGCCGTACACGGTGCAAGATGAACTGTATATGAGCTTGTAGACGCCGTATTTACGCATTACCTGGAAAATATTTACATCAAATAAAATGTAGGTTTAAATCCCATCACAAACTGTTACCAAAAAGATATTCAAATCTCATGTACCTAGAGCTAAGCTAGTAACTCTGTAAGCTCTCCAAACTACATACTTATGCCGAGATACGCGGATTTAATAATGCACCTTTGATACTTTTGACACCAGAGTTGGCCACTCTCATTCGATAAGAAGAAGTTGTGGGAAACTACAAACATCATTTCAGTTTAATACACACAATTTAATAGACTTAATCTCTCGTGCGAAACATCCAGCATAATTGAGTTTATTTCACGAACGTTTTAGTTTATTTTTACAAACTATTAATGTCTACTAGCGTTGTTCCGGAATAAAAAGTAGCATAATATGCTACTCACATATTATGTTACTCTAAGGACTTTACAGTACCTACTCTGTGGTTGTGAAAGAGAAATATACAGACCGACAAAGTTACTTTTCAGTATGATTATTTAAAAACTCCATTGGTCCACAAAATTACCAACAATAGGTACATTTAGTTATTGTTAGAAAAAAATACTTATTTATAGGACCTTACTCGGTCATTTACTTAGATATAATGCATATTAGTCATACTTGGTTATGTATTTACGCAAAATGGGCACACCTGATATCGAGTACTGATTGTATTTACTTAAGAAATATGTAACAATTAAAAGCAAATGTTTAGTTAAGATTGTATATTGGTACTTGATAAGTTGTTAAGTGTTGCAAAGTACATGTAAATGTAATTTGTGCGTAAATATTAAAGCAAGTAGATTGTTATCTTTGCATGTTTTGCTAAATATACCTACAAGGTTACTAATATGCAACATCTTAATAGCGGTTTTACTTTATATAAAGGGGAAATTATTTATAAGAATACACAAAAATGTAGGTACTTACGCACAAACACGCGCATGTAATAATATTACTGCTGACTGACATAGCGATTGATCTATCAACACACAGCACAAACCACTGGACGGATCGGGCTGAAATTTGGCATGCAGGTAGATGATAGAGAGATTATGACGTAGGCATCCGCTAAGAAAGGATTTTTGAAAATGCCACTTTTCAAAAGGTGAAATAGGGGATGCAAATGTGCCTTCTTAATGCGAGCGAGGCCGCGAGCACCCACTAGCTTTTAATAAATACTGTTTTGTTTTTACGCCGTAACTGTACTAGTATCTAATCGCAACAATTAAATTTAAAACTGCATCATCCCGATTACCTATAGGGTTCCATGAATGACATATTGTATACAAACCCGATAAAACACGACCCACGATGCAAACATGATTAATAATTATTATTATTTATTATTAAAAGCCGGTTCCGTCCCACTGCTGGGCAAAGGCCTCTCTATGCTCTTTCCACTCATCTCTGCTTATTGCTCTTTGTGACCAGTTTCGAAAAAAGGAGGATTAATTATTTAAATAAATTTAATAGCTCACCTCTAAAAGAGTGCAAGTGCCTGTAATATTGGCCTGGTAATATTCGAGAGGTTTCTCCACCGATTCACCGACTGCCTTTAACGCCGCGAAGTGGATCACGCAGTAGATGTCATGCTGGAATAAAAAAAAAGGTTTATTACAAAAATATATGCATTTTTGAACATTTCTAAAGCTATTCTATCAATGTGGTACTTTAATTATTATTAAATAACTTATTGACATTTTGTGATCCTTAATAGAGGAGGAGCTGGTTTCCGAGACACAGATAATTTTCTAGTTCGGAAGCCAGAGACTTTGAAACTTCTTGTGTCATGTATATTTTTGTCAATAAAGAACTGATTGATTGATTGAATTTTTTGTCTGTCTCTAAACATTTTTTAAACGTTCATAAAACATGTGTAACTAAAACGGGTTTCACTCACGTGTAATTCGCGTATGTTGTTTACGCGTTTCGGGTGTAATGACACCCATCGTCAGAACGTGCGTTCTGGGACCGCGGCGGCGGCGCGCAGACCATTTTAGTTACATATTGATAAAATGTCTCACAAAAGTTTTAATAGTAAAATAAAACAAGTGGTTATTTAGAAAAACAAACGTACTTTATTGTCTTGGCACCTACATATATTTAGCCAAATCTAGCTATTGTGCTATTTTGATGAAACTTTTACTGTAAATAAGGTCATGTACCTTATGACTGTTGATGGCAGATAACATTGATAACTTCACTTTATTATAAAAGTCTAAATAAAATATGTACGGACAGGTTGGCAAAAAATTTTTATGTACTTACTAACTAATTACTTTAATAATAACGTATTTTTTTAATTCTGTTTTATAACACTGTAATCGTCAAAAAAGGCCAAAAAAGCAAGCAAATGCAAAAGCAATTTACAAACTCTTTTTTGCCGACCTTACATATATGAATGAGTCATCCGCCAGGCTATAATTTATTTACAATAGGGGTTGTAGTAAACAGAAATTGGTATTATTAGTTTATCTGTGGTTTAACTAAAAGGGGTTTGCGTCGCATGTGAAAATTGATAAAATTAGAGGCAAAATTGTAGGACTAAACTAACCATAATATCCTGACTAGGGCAATAAACCCTAAGTTTGGGGCGATAATGATGATTTTAACTTCAAAAGGGCTTACCACAATGTTACCCTTATCGACATAAAAAGGGACAATGCGGTTTAGACCTTCCTTGATAAGGCTTATCATACTTTCCCCTGTGATAAAATAATTCTGACATATATGTATGTACATAAAATGATAAATATTTTTTTTATTCGAATTATACATACAATGTAAGACACTCATTGTTTTTTTTTAAATCTAGGTATGATATGTAAAAGCGATAATTAAATAAAAGCCTACATAATATAGTTAGGTAAACCTTTGAGAATTTAATCGTATCTTTAGAATAGAAACTACAATTTCTTTCACACTTACGCAGTTGTAAGTTTTTATGAGAGTGGGCAGCTCTGGTGTCAGTCTTAACCGCCCTAGGGGCCTCTAAGCTACTGACATGGCTTAATGTTTTTTTTTTATATAAAAAGGCATATACGTAAAACTTCCAAAACCTTTTAAAGTCGGTTAAGAATAAGTCTGTATTTATTTGCAACGGTCGTTTCAAGTGTAAATAATACACATAGGTATAAAATAGTGCAGAACTGTAACGAATTAACGTAATTGTTCATTTGCAATACAAAAGGCAAGTGCTATTTGTTTACCAATGAATGTGACATTGCAACATACCTTTGTTTTAGTTATATATATTATTTCTTTCATAGCAATAAATAAATAAATTATGTACAATATTACAGTTATTTCACTGTAATAGACTAGAAAAAAAGGACATTATAAGAATGCATATACTTACTTGACATATAATAATATCTCCAAAACGAATGATGTAATTTTTATGAAATTTCATAGTTATTATTTGACCTCTTAAGTCACAATCGCTATTTTTTCCTGTCATATATACGCTGTAAATAAGGAGCTTCTTCTTTTCTTCTTTGTATGTGAGAGGTCCACGCTGGTGCCGAGAGTTTTCAAACCGCCCTAAGGGTCTCTGACATGACTTAAGATAACCGTTTATTGATAAATTGAAATTACAACATAACAACTAAATGTTACTGAAATTAGTAATTACATTATTATCTCGTCGTTAATTGGAATGACTGACGTACTAGTATATGTGAAGACACTGGCTAGCATATTATAGCCTTTTTTTTGTTTCGAGGGGAAAATCTTCAGCAAGATACCCGACCACAATGGGGTGTAGTCGGGTTATGTGGGATTTTTAGCTTTAGATTGTTAGCTCTTGCTACGCCCCAATACCTCGGGGCACATGTAATTCTTTTTTTTTTTTTTTGGAAAATTGTATGTGTGCAAGTATGAATAAATAAATAAGATAAATAAAACTATGAGAAACAGCAGAAGCTTAAACAGCAACACTTACGTTTTCAAATACTTTGCTGAGTCCCGCTGCGTCCCTGATATCAACATTGTAATTGTGTATAGTCTTGTTTGTCAGCTCTTCGATTATTCTCAGCGATTCTGGCTTCTTTTCACCTTCTGCCCTGAAAATTAAACAAGAATTTTATACATAAATTATAAATCCATACTTACACACAAAAAATAATGACCATCGCAAGGCAGTCCCAACTCCCATTCAATTTTAATACAAGCTTTTTAATTATTTTACGCCTCAAATGGAAAATCCAGAAAAAAGGGTTAAAACCACAAAGACTTTTTAATGTATTGTGGATAAAATATTTATTTATTACAGACAAACGACACTGGAGTATTCGTACAAATTAGGCTGACCTTCTGAAACATCTTATATGTTCTGCGACCGAATCAAACCTCAACAAAATCAAACTTATCTCACTTGTATGCGTTAGTAAGATTGTCGACGACAACTATGTCGTACTGCATGTCAGGTTTCTCCAGGATGCTGGCGACAGTGTGCGAGCCTACGTAGCCCGCGCCACCCGTCACTAAAATAGCTGATGCCATGGCTGGGCTGAAACAAATGGTTTTAAGTTAGTTTGAGATGTATGCCCAGCAAATGTAAGTAAAGCAAGCTCGTATACGAGTGGTTTACTCTGGTGTCAAAGTTTTCAAACCGCCCTAAGGGCTAAAAACTACAGTGTACATATTTAAATAAAAAAGTTTGCAGGACATTAATGTCAAATGCAATACTCGATAAATTTTGATTTCGCTACATTGTGTCAAATTTTAGGTATGTCTGTAGTACCTAAAGTAAAATAAGCACTACGTAGACCATCTACGAAGTGCTTATTTTTAGGTACATATATACTTACCTGCTCTGGCATAACGCTTGAAATAGTGATATGTGAAATTTAAACAATAACACCTGAAACTAAATTGAAAAAAAAATACTACTAATACTACTTTATATGTATACTGGGTTACCTGGCAATTGAAACTAAATTAAAAAAATTAAGGGCTGCTTTTGTACATCAATACCAACAACTTCTACGACGTTTTGTATTTCAAGTACCTACATAATCATAAATAAATAAATATTCCAGGACACTGCACACAGCGCCATCTAGCCCCACACTAAGCAAACGCTTGTGTCGTGGGTACTAAATAACGGATATAATACTTATATACTTTACTTACATACGCACGTATTGCGTAAGTTACCAATACATGAAAATAATATTTTACGACAAGGTACTTATATATTATTTTTCCAGATGCATCAGTAAGCGACCTTATCAAGCTGCCATAAAAGTTATCAAAGTAGATTAACTAACTTACATTACTACATTTTCAGTCAGGTATCAGTTAAGCAGATGCAATAAAATAAATTGAATATAGAGATATGACTAATATAATATAGTCATTTTGACATGGTATGTCTCGGTGATTTAGGATTTCGTAATTTTTATTCAGTTTTGTAATAAAACAAAACTATAATTTACAAACTATGAAGTAATCCACCCAAAAGTTGCAAGGACGAATTTTAAATTATACCTACCTACGTATTTTAACAAAAAGTCTAGATAGGTGTACTATATGTTTATCTTTTGATTTTCCTGCAACTAGATTGACAACTTAAAACTAATAAATTAGTTGAAAAGGAAAGAAGTCGCTTTATATCTTCTTAGTTCTGTAAAAGGAAAAAATCTATTGACGTAAATGTTCAAGTTATAGTTCATTTATATTTAGTGATTAAATAAATGATTACCGAAATAAGATACAAATTAAGTAAAACAATATTCAAATAATTTTCTATTGAAACTAAAACTAGCGTACGAATTTAATCCGCATAAAAAAGTTACCTTATCCTATATACATACGACGTTATGAAAATCTACATATATTAAAAGTTTGCTATTATTATTATTATTATTATTGATTTTATTACACGTAGATAACAAGCAAAAAAATAAAATTGAAGTCGCCTGTTGTTTTTTCAAAATATGACGAGTTTCTTTTATTTAAAACACCTAATACAATGTGTTTAAACCAATGAAAAAAAAATATTCCTTTGTCTTACGTATATCATCTACGCAAATAATCAAATTAAATTACGCCAGAGCTATATAGTTAATAACATTGTGATATTGTACACATGAAAGTTAAACGAACATACTGAAACATACACAATTAATTAAACCCTATTGAGCCAATTTTAGTAGCGGTCGTAAAGTCTTGCGGGTTTCTGTGACCTTTTTGGCAAATAAGTCTTTTTTTTCTTTATTTAAAATGGTGCTCAAATTATCTTAGAACGACTATAAAATAGTTTGTAAGTAAATGCTCATTTAAATGAAAATAGAGACATCTGTGTACATTACGTTATGTCCTTCAATGACTTATACATAACTATTGACTTGTCTGTTTACTGACTCTAAGGTATTATGTAGTAAGAAAACAACATTACTGAAAGGTCACGGCTCTGGAAGCTGTTTATCACAATTTTCATTAACTTCTCGATAAAATATTAAATATTACACACAGACGCCATTTTGAGAGAACAACTAAAATAAAAATAACAAATGACTCGCGCCTAATATCCAAAGAAAATTCTCGCCACGAATTAAATTTGAAAAATCGAACTTACTTTTTTTCGGTTAACTTTTTAATTCAACACGGCGCGATGCGTCAGTCAGCAAGAAGGTCGGATAAATGACTGAGCAATAAGTTCTGTGCTCATACCACTCTTATCAGGCAAGTTTGTATTACTAGTACATTAGTTTATCAGCACTTGTGCCGTAGTTGTTGAGAGGCGATATGCTTGTAGTGAGCGATAACGGAGCAGCTTTTGTTAATCCATGATTGATGTTTTTTTTTACAGAGAAATATTTTGACAAGTTCGATAGCTATCTTACTTGAAAACCATGTTTGTAATGTTGTATTGATACTGAATTAAAAAAAAATAATGTGTAGTGTATGCATGGTTAAATAAATAAATAAATGATACTAAGGCAAGTAAAGCATTAAATTCAAAATAAAAAAAAACTTTCAGAAGACTTGATAACCTCCTTTTTTTGGAAGTCGGTTAAAAAATCTGTCATAAGCATAGGGAAAAATATATATCGTTTATACCTACATTTTTATATTGAATTAAGAAAAAAACAATAAACAATAGAGCAATTAAGCATTTTTCTTCTAACCGATAAATGGTACTTACCTACTAAATCTTTACCCAAGTGATTTACTACTTTTATTTACTTATTATTATGTAATAGGAGACAGTGTTATACTATAAATAATACTCACATCTTTGATATTGTATAGTCAACACCTTTCAACACACTTTAAAAAACTTGTATTGTAATATAAACATAAAGGCCTCCACCACACGGACAGAACTTGACTTTTTAACAAAAAAGAACCCTATGTTTTATATGTACCTCTTTTCTCTCAACTTATGCCCTGTATTGGGTCTCATTAAGCTGATGATGATGATTATTTTGTAACATTTTTTTTACCTACCAATCTTATTACATTCAATCATTAATATGTCTTAGCCGCTACCTCTCAAATAGACTGCATTCATTATAAATGAAAATTAAAAATTTATAATTAGGTACTTGCATTGAGTCTGGTTGTTTGTATGTATAATAAGTACATACATATATGTATTTTACAAAAGTATATTATAAGTATTATATCCGTTATCTAGTACCCATGACACAAGCGTTTGCTTAGTGTGGGGCTAGATGGCGCTGTGTACAATGTCCCGGAATATTTATTTATTTTATTCATCAATTCATTAAATTATTCATTCATTAATTCTAATTTTAATTAAACTTTTGTTGAAAAGTGAGCAAAAATAATCACCATAGTGTGGGCTTGACACCTTGACAAAATAACTCCTAATTTTACTTGTAATTGGAGTATAGGCACATCTTTATTTTAATTTGTTTTGTTTGCATATTTTTGACCTCATTATACAACATGATACCTGCCTTCTTTTTAACTTGGTCTAAGTATGCACTTCTCAGCCTCTTCCTGTTTCAGAAAATAGAAATGAATAAATAAATATTTCAGAATATTTTACACAGAATTTTTTGAATTTTATGACAAACATCATTATGGCTACATGAAACACTTAAGTGGGATGTCTGTGCAGGACTTATCACCCTCTCATTGAGTGGAAAAGAAAACTATCTATATAAATCCTACATTCTGTAGAAATATAAAAAGTACTGTGTTTACAAATTCTGTGTTCACAAATACTTACTATAAATAAATGCAACGAGTCTAAATTACAAATACAGTATTTGTAAATGAAGCTCATTCAAAAACACTACTGACCAATTACTTAAATAATTATAACATTATGTTTTAAAATGATTCTGTGATGAATTACTGAGTAATATAACAAAGTGGTACTTACAAATTGACTTTTTTTTAATAGTAGAGCACTGCAGATTTAGTATTTATAATGAAGTCAAGGTGTAAGCTAAAATTCTTATACACTCCTCAGCCATATCAAACTCCTCGGCGCTTCCTAAGTAAAAGGTGCCCCTATTTTTATTAAATAAGTCAAATTCTTTAAATAAACTTACCCGACGGATCTCTGCTTCATATCTCCAATATTTATCCCAACCACGTCACCTTTTCAAGGCTTGTTTATTCAGCGAACGCTGAGATTCGCAAAATGTAAACAAAAGTATCTTATGTTTAAGTTTCATGGCCAATCATTTTGTTGTTTCAGCTTCCCTGGAAGTAGCTTTGTTTTAATGTCTGTTTTATAACTGTAAACAGTATCTATGTTACTAATAACGCTTTATTACAATTCTTCATTTAATTTTTTAGGAATTTTTAGCGGTTTTATAATTAATTTTCCTAATTTTTCTCTGAATTTTCCGCCCGCCAGATCTGAAAAGTGTGTTCTGAAAATAAATATATCCATGTGCCGTCTACGCCCACTACATCTGTCATGATAATATGATAAAGTTTATTAATGTTCGCAACTGAACTTTAAAAGGATTTTCTTTATTAAGAAACATGATGGAATATTTGAAATAAATATATATATTAAATAAATAAAATAATATGTATTTCGTAACGCATGAAGAATTTTTAGCAAGTTCAAAATGGCATAATGATTACTGATTACCTCGGAGGAAGGACAAGCCTTCCTCCGAGACTGATTACTGATTATCTCTTTCAGAACACAACTTCTGCTATCAATATTATCACTTCTTAGTAGATGTCAAAGTCAAACAAACGTAAGAATACGTTAAAAAACATCAAACCAATTTCAATCATATTTACAGAGTAAGGTTTTTGAACGAAATGCAGACAAAAAATGTTACCATGTTTTTTCCATTACCATTGTTATCAGGTAAACAATATTTGATCACAACAGTTCTAATGATTGCCTCAATAGTTGTTGGAAAAGAGAAACGTTCTGTTTTACGGTACATTTTACAATTAAACAGCAAACAAATGTGTATTAAAAAAATATTTCATTTCATTGATACGAAATATTTTTAGTATGCGATATGAGCGATATCATATGAACACTCGTAACTCGTAAACCGTTTTATAGCTTGATATAGCCAATATAAAAAATTACATAAAACAACTTCCACGGATTGTGTCAGGAGTATCTTCTGACATATTTATCATGCATGGTTAAAAAAGCAAACTTAGTGCATATTCACCCATTGGCATAACTTGGAAGCTCTTAAAATCTTGACCTTTATCAAAATAATATTTTCTTTGTTTATTTAGCTTTCACGTATCAAGGAACTTATTAATCTAACTCTCTGTAAATTCAATCTCTTCTGGTAGGCTACATAGAAAAATAATAATGATCCGGGAAACTAATAATAACTAGGCTGTCAACACTGTGTTGCTTTCTCTTTCGCTCCCGTATAGTCTTCAAGGTAGCCGATTTTGTGGATATTTATGAAAATTTTCCGAATTTAATGTATTTTCTCAGCAAATATTAAGGTTCCCTACTGAAACAATCATTGCCCGAGATAATTATCATCGTTTTCATTAATTTACGGTAAAGATTACCTAGATAAATGTTGGTGACAAATCTGTTCCTTCGGTGCCCAACGTTGTTTTGGTTTTTGAGAGTGATATAAAAATCAAACTATTCGACCAATATCACAACCTTTTCGTGTATCCAGTGTTTCATAAGTTCCAAAAGTGGTTTTCAGTGAAACGTTTGTTTTTCGGAGTGTTCGGAGGTTAAAAAGTTTTCTAACCTCTAAGTACGTGCTGAAAGTGGTGTTTTGGTATTGCAGATGAGTACGAAGATCATCAAAGCCGGCGCTGCCGAGGCTGATGGGTTCGAGACCTCGATCTCGCAAGCCCTAGTCGAGTTGGAGACCAACTCCGACCTGAAAGCGCAGCTCAGGGAGCTTTACATTACAAAAGCTAAGGAAATCGAACTGCACAACAAAAAAGTGAGTATTATTTAGCTATTTTTATGAAATAAGGACATTCTTCAATCTTTTCTTTCAGTTCTGTGTTGTTTTCAACTAACCTAACCTAACTTGTAACTTAAAAGTAGTGAATTCCTTTGGAGGTACCTGCTGATATGGATTCCTCTGGAGGTACCTATTATTAATGCTAATGTTACCTCAATAGAATCACTTGTTTTATGTCTACCAGTTACAAAATATATGGCCTGATAATAGAAGTGTTTCATATTAGAACTACCCTGAACAGTTCTTTCTTATTGCCTGTGGATTGGAACTTAATTATTTTTAATTCATGGTTTGTTAGCTGAACTACACATATAGCTGTAAATTTGAAAATTAAAACAGGTATGTAAAAACTGTACATTTGAAGATGAAAACATAAAAGGTATTCATTTTTAGTGCTAATCTACCTGGTTTCAATTCCTATTACTTTTATCTAGAAGGGTTTTTACTAAGATGCTCACATCACTTCTGAGAGGCACATAATCTGTTTTGTCTGATTACTTGTGCCAAAGTAATTTAAGAATTATGCAGTAGCAATCCTGCATACCTTCAAAAATAAGCAAGAGTGAACTGCATAACCTTTCTGTTTACCGCTAGGCATTCTTGTAATATTTAATTTGAATAAAAGTAGAAAATTAAGATTCTTTGTAGGTCTAAAAATACACGTGATATATGGGGGGGAGGGGGGTTTAATCATAAACATCACCATGTATCACCACGGGGGAGGGGGGGTTAAAAAATGCCAAAAAAAACACGTGATTAATGGATGGCCCCTTAAAATTAATTTACAGAACCTTTGATCACAAAACTGACTTTTTTACGTAGGATAGGTTTCAATTTGACTACAGCCTGCCTGATGGTAATCATTGCTGCAGGGTGTAACACGCTTATCTAGAGAAAAGAAAGAAATATATATATTGAGACACAAACTTAAACTTTTTTTTACCTGGGATAGGTTTACGTTTGACTACAGCCTGCCTGATGTTAAGCATTGATTAAACTTATTTTTGTACTAAACTCACATGATACCTATTAACTCTAGATTTGAAGACTTCTAAGGAAATTACCTCTCTGATGATAACATTAACAATAACAAAAGTTAATAACACATATGTCTCTTATTCCAGTCTATCATCATCTATGTGCCGATGCCCAAACTGAAGCAGTTCCAGAAGATCCAGATCCGTCTGGTGCGAGAGCTGGAGAAGAAGTTCAGCGGCAAGCATGTGGTGTTCATCGGAGACCGCAAGATCCTGCCCAAGCCCAGCCACAAGACCCGTGTTGCCATCAAACAGAAGAGGCCGCGTTCCAGGTCTGTATGCCATTAGATTTCTTTGCTACAAACTTTGTAAATACCTGAAATTATGGCCAAATTGTACCTAGCACACAGCACAATAATGTATTCTATTGTGAACTGTTTAATTGTAATTTTAACATGCCAGTTAAACTCTCATATCACAAATCGCAGTACAAACAGACAAAAGTTTCAATACATTCCGAATATTGTCAGGGCCAAATAGCTGATAATTCAAAGTGTAGCTCTATCTGGTTCGCCATGATGGTCTGAGCAACAACATCTGACTACCACTAGAAAGACTGTTAAACATTCAGATTTTATAAATTCCTTTTAAATAATGGCTTAAATTTTACTAAATTTGTTTTGTTATGAATAAATAAGCGGTTTATATCAGTGTTGCTTGTGCCGATATCAATTGAGGCAACTGGCTAAAAAAACACAATGGCACAAGTATAAAAATGAGAACTAGATTGAGGTACATAGTACAAAACAAAGTATCTACCTATGTTCTGTTCCTATGGTAGGTACAGTTAGATCTTTTATAATATGCTACACATTTCTTGAGATTTGAAGTTTGGTTTTGATTAATAGAGTTATTCCAGAAAGTTTATATTTATGTAATATGTATAGTGTAACTACAATCCAGGGGCCTTCAAATTTAGAGATAATAGGTACCTTTGAGGTAAACGTGTTACACCCTAGCCTGCAGCAATGCTTAACATCAGGCAGGCTGTATTCAAACGCAAAACTATCCCACATAAAAAATAGATGTTAGTTTTATAAGTAATTATGTGATAAATGTGTGACGACTGGCCTGTTAGCTTAGTTGGTAGTGACTCTGCCTTTTAATCTAGAGGTTGCGGGTTCGATTCCCACATGGCACAAGTATTTATGAACTTCTAAATACTTGTGTTGAGTCTGGTCATTTGTATGTATAAAAGTATTATATCTGTTATCTAGTACCTACAACACAAGTGTTTGCTTAGTGTGGGGCTAGATGGCGCTGTGTGCAATGTCCCGGAATATTTATTTATTTTATAATCTACACTGGGTTGCTAGTTAATTTATATATTTGACTTTTCTCCCTCTTCAGGACACTAACGTCAGTGTACGACGCCATCCTCGAGGACCTGGTGTTCCCCGCTGAGATTGTAGGCAAGCGCATCCGGGTGAAGCTGGACGGCTCCCAGCTCATCAAGGTGCATCTAGACAAGAACCAGCAGACCACTATTGAACACAAAGTGAGTATACAAGTTATATTGTAGATGTATAAGTTTATATGTGAGTATAAAAGGATATAAGTAAAAGCGAGTGTGGCTTATCGGCTCTAGTGTCTGCTTTTCATCCAGACACACCCTGGTTCGAATCCGGCCCTACACCAAAGACTTGTATTTGCAAGTGTGTATTCGAACTCTATTAACGGTGAAGGAAAACATCGTGAGGAAACCAACATATTTGAGGACTACAACATCCGAGGACATGTGTGAGGGTCGTGACCCCCGCAGAATTAATTCGTTAGGGAAGTTTTCTTGGGCAGATACATCGTGGTGGGCGCCCAGGTCCTTCCACGGAAGACACATGTCCTCGTATTTTGTGGTCCTCAGACATGACGGTTTCCTCACGATGTTTTCCTTACCGCTAAACGAAAGCAAATCCATAACTTGAAAATCAAATCATTGGTGTAGGGCACAATTCAAACCAGGATGCGTCAGGGTGAAAAGCAGACGCTTAAACCGCCGAGTCACACTTACTGGCCTACTTTACATACTTGCATTCAGCTAGGATTATATAGAGACAATCTCAAACTAAAAAGCGCAGGAAAGTGTCTGAACGCTAACATCGTCAGCGAGCGCAAGCAAAAGACTGCTTGTCTCTTTCGCTCTTACATATTTTAAGAACGTGCAAAAGAGATAGGTAATCCAAAAGTCGGCTCAACAAGTAGCGCGGGCAGAGTGTTGGCTCGGACATTTTGTTCGAGCATTTGTGACTCTGTATAATCCTAGCTCAATGCATACTTGTTTATTTATTTCTATGAATCTATCTTCATGTAAGTTACATACTAAACCACATTTTGTATTGTCCCCAGGTTGACACCTTCCAGTCTGTATACAAGAAGCTGACGGGGCGTGAAGTCACCTTCGAATTCCCCGAACCCTACTTGTAAATTAGACTTACTTTACAATAAAATCTAAAACTTATACTTTCTATTATTTAACTTCTTGGTCAGGATGAGAATAGCGATATAGATGAGCAATTAAATCCCGCTTAAAATGTCCACCACACGCAATATGAAGAAAATAGTGTAGTGGACGCCGTCGGCTTCGCTCGCGTTATTTCGGGATAAAAGTAGCCTATCAATCCTAAGATCTCATACTAGCTGCATACCAAAAATCATAACGATGCGTTCAGCCGTTTTTGCGTGATGAGCGTTTAAATAAACAGACAAAAACTGCTGAAACTTGGTCTGTTATCGATTTAGGCCCTGCGCAGACGACAGACTATCCGTGACGCACTTTTTAGTCTGTGAAAATAGAACCTATGCAATTATATGCAGTAACGCACACGACGCGCAAAAAGTCCGGCGCACAAAAAATCCGTGTATTCGGGCAGACCGCACCGCGCCGCGGCGCGCCGCTCCGCACAAAAAGTGTGTAAAAAAAATTGAACGTTTGCTTCAACGCGCGCTAACGCAGACGGCGCACGCCGCACACTTTAGTCGGCAACGGCATGCTGCATTTGCTAGGGGTGGACGTAACGCACGCGATCTATTATCATGGCGCCAGAGGTCGATGTAACTATGTTAATTCAAGAAATACAAAACAGACCAGCAATTTAATGATACTTCTAAGGCAGAATATAAGATGTGCGTCGTGTGCGTTGAGTCTGTGAAATATCCGCGACCGACTTTTTGCGCGCCATGCAGACTTTTTGTGCGCCGCAGACTCGATCGCACAAAAAGTGTGCTGTTTGCGCAGGGCCTTAAAGTACCTATACAGAAACGATTTTTTTTAATATCTTCTATGATCAGACTTTCGAACCTCTTCAGCTTTATGATATGTATGATTGTAATATGCTGTCCATAAGAAGTAGGTAGCAAACAAAAGCAAGTTAGTGTAACAGTGTAGTTAGTAACTATATATCAGTCGTTTTTTTACAAGTTTCCCATTGAAATGGTAAGATCCTTTCCATTTTTTTCTTTTTCTGCCGATTGAGCGAGCAAAAAAGAAAAACAGGTAAGGATTTAGACATCGTTTTAGTTAACGAATTAAAAACCATCATTATATTAAAGTTATATATAATTACAAACGTTGTAACTTAATAGTCTTATGTATGATACAATTAAATTAAAAACCCACTGTTCCTAGAATAATAATAGAAAAATGCAAAAATTGCAACCTAAAACTTAAATACACAACATTTTATAATCAGTCACAGAAAACAATAAAAATTTGGAATGGTCATAGCAAATTATTTTTCAATGAAAGCTAAGTACTTCAAAAAGAATCATAATGTACAATTATAAAATATAACCAATGATATAAATTTACATATTTAAATCAATGTCTTGTCTCTTTCAAATTATCAAAGTAATAGAAAAAGACAAAAGATTGATCAAGCAACCATTCAAAAATTCAAATTTATAAGTTGGATGATAAATACATAGAAATTATAAGAATACAATATCAATCAGGTAGGTATTATAGAACACATCATTGACAGTATACAAATTGAAAATAAAAACCATAATAGAATTAATTTAAAGCTTAGGTTTATTAAAATCCTGCGGAGTAACTTGAAGAATACATTTTTACGACGTTTTGTAGCAATATTATTACAACATTATTTTTCGATATTCTTCATACTTCGCGACTGTACTTTATTCACAAGTAGAGTCATTATTGATATATCTGTCAAACCAATTTTTTCATTGAACAACAGTAATAATTAATTTATTTGTATTTTAGTAGGCGATTCTATAATTGGCTTATTAGCATAAAACCGCCTGTCCAAATAGTTGTAAATTCAACATTATTCTTATTACTTTATTATGACATGGTATTGTTATTACAAAATACTTATCACAGAAATAATATGACTCAAGGACTATATATTAAGAAATGCCCTAAATTCTGTGAAATGTGTGTGTGTTTTTTTGTGATTATGCTTAGGCACTAAGTTCAATAAATAATCGGCGATATAAGCCCCCTTAGACAAGAGGTGTATTTTTGTGAGCGTACTGACGCTCGCTTATGGAATAGAAAGACCAATGTATGGGATTGACGTAATATTTCCCCCCGCGCAGCGCGTCGCGATGTCAATCCCATACATTGGTCTTTCTATTCCATAAGTATGCGTCAGTACGCTTACTAAAATACGTCTCTTGTCTAAGGGGGCTGTTAATATTGTCGTCTCAAAACTTATACGACGTGTCCACCACTCGGTCAAGTGATTGTCAAGATATTTTGTGTTTCTTTGGAGCCACTTATAAATCAACAGGGTATTTCACAAATTCGGAGAAATTACATTCTACAACTAAATATAAATCATAGATTCGATTTCTAAAAGGAAATATTTAAAAACATTACAGTCCACCAATCATACAGGTTCCAATGGCTTTTAGGTTTTCGAGTTAAAAACCTTTCCAAAACTGTAACAAGCTTTTCACTTATTTGAAATTTTTCATTTTATTGGCTAAGCAAGCTCCATCTTAGGTCACATCTACTGCTAACCATCAGGCAAGCTATAGTCCAGTGCAAACCTGTTTTAGTAAAAAAAACAATACTAGGCATAACCACAAAAAACACCACCAACTATAACAATACAACCCCTAAACAACTAAAACTACAACTCAACCTTTTCACTACCCTCATTTTCCGTCACAACATTATCTACACTACTATTGTTTTCTGGTTTGATTAGTTTTATATACGTAACTGGTACAAGGCCGGCAGTCTGTCTGTCTGTAGATCCCATCAACCAGCCAGAGTTCCAGAGCTGACCTTGCAGCTGTTGTGGTGCTATGGTGAGGACCTGAAAAGAAACAAGAATATAAATAATGATGCCTTAAGCGAGTGTGGCTCTGCGGTTCCAGTGTATGCTTTTCATCCAGACGCACCCTGGTTCGAATCCGGCCCCACACCAATGACTTGTATTTTTAAGTTATGTGTGGATTTGCACTCGCTTAACGGTGAAGGAAAACATCGTGAGGAAACCGACATGTCTGAGGACCACAATATCCGAGGACATGCGTCTTCTCTGCAAGGACCTGGGCGCCCACCACGATGTATCTGCCCAAGAAAAATCCCCTAAAGAATAAATTCTGCGGGGGAATCACGACCCTCAGTCATGAGGAATACGACTGTCTCTCTCTTGATAGACAGATAATGCCTTAACCACGTGAAATGAGATGATTGGTAAGTTGGTTTAATATGAATCTGGTTAAGACAATTTAATTTAGTCCTTTTTAAAATATATTGATAGGTAGGTAATGATATATAAAGAAAATACTTATAACAACTTTCTCTGCTTTTCTTTCAAATCTAATAAAATATGACTCGACAACAAACATGTATGTTGCGTATTTGTAACAATCAACGGATTTCCTATGAGGGCTATGCTATGAACGTAGACCGTGGAGTAAAGAAATTATTATTTTAAAAAAGTAGGAAAAAAACGTCATTAGCAGTCTTGTAAAAGTATATACCTACAAATTAATACATACCTGGTTTGCGTTAAAGCTGATTTCCTGCGGCGACGTCGCTTGGAAGTCATGGTGCGCGACCGCACGGATTGGGTTCTGCCACGTCGATGGGTCGTTCACTGGAATCATTAAAAACATATGTTGTTTTACAGATATTTTATGGTAGAGTTGTGTATGATAGTGGCGTACTTTGGTTTTAAGTGTTGGTGCATGTGATAAGGCCTAAGGTCTGGCCTACTATGAACAAGTTGGTTATTAATGTACTACATAGACTAGAGGAGGTACCGATCTAAAATGTAACAACAAAAGACACATCTAATAATGAAAATACACTACAATTTAAAAGTGATGACCATTAAGGTCACTTATTACAATTAAAACAACATACCAGAATCAACCCTAACAATGGGCCTCCGCAACGCGGGGGGAATTCAGACGGAGGATAAAAAAAGTACATATACTACAGGAAAAGCTATTGAACATTGTCTGCGTAAGAGACACAAACATATTTGTTGTAATGCTGAAAAACAGTTGAGCAGGCCAGTTGGAGCCCCAAGTTAGTTTTTTTTAAACCGGATAGTCACGCATTCAACTCGCAGGTTACTCGCATTCTTAGGCGGCATTTTGACCTATGGTGGAGTATGGAACTGGCTCCCAAACGATCCTCCAGGTTGGTCTGGTACTCACATCGCTCGTGTATGCTGTTAGACAGCCTGCTGAACATCCTCAGCACTATATAAGGTGCTGCTGCTACTACGCCGAAGAACAGCAGCACTGGCCAGCCGGAGCCCCGGGTTCGCTGTTCCGGGGTCGCCGTGCCGGCCTGGGTCGCTTGGACTGCTTCCGACCAAGCCTGGAAATTATTTTATTTATTTACTACGCACACAACACAATACAAAGAAAATACACGAGTAACAGCAAAACACTTTAATGGTAATGATCCATTTTGTGCATCAAACACATACGTGCACAACATGATTACAAAATTAAATGGTGAAGGAATAGGGTAAATAAAAACTGAAAAGAAGAGGGGAATACCTACCCATTTTATTATTAAAACTATCGTGAGCATATAATATAGCGGTTTTCACTCACGTTCAGATTTCGCGTATGATTACGCGTTTATAATATGTTTATTGTTTATGAACGTAAGTATATGTTGGAGAAAACCTGCCAAATGCTATGCAATGCATTTGTTACATTTCTTAACGAAGAAATAAATGGATTTTGTTTTTTTAGTTACATTTATGATTAATGTGGGTTGGTATATTGAACGATGGTTCTTTTCTTATGATTCAGATAGCACATTTACATCGTAGATTCTACAATTTGAATGATTGTAATAAAAAAATCTGTCTGTACTGTAGCTAGAAGATTCACAGCATGTTTTTTTACACGGAATAGGTTTTCTTTGACCACAGCCTGCCTGATGTTAAACACCACTGTAGTCTAAGATGTTGCACGTTTGTAGTAGTTTAGGTACTCTCTACATCTATAAGAAAACGTACTCTATCACCATGCAACCCTTTTAAATTTTGTATTAATTGATACTTTTTGTACCTAGCAGTGCTCCGCGGGGTTACCCGCTTTAATCCGGGATAAGCCTATGTGTTAATCCATGGTCTATCCTACATTACCTACATACATACGAAATTTCATTTAAATCGGCTCAACCGTGTAAGCGTAGGAAAGTAACACAATTTTTTGCCAAAAAACGTATTAATTAATTAATTTATTTTATAATGGCAAACAAAACAGAATATGTTCATAAATAAACTGAAAATACATTTTAAGCTGGTTTCAATCCAGAACAAATTCCAAAACATGTGTTCACAGCTTGATCTAAATTTGATTAATAATTACAAAAATATGAGTTAGAAAGAGAATACAGTATAGCTACACATAATAACAATAACGATAAACAAAGAGAACATATTTACAGATTAAATTTTATCTAACAATTAAGTGATTATTTAGAGTTTTGCTTTAAAAATGATAGAACATTACGCGTATAATTTTAATTTTTTTTTTTACGTGGGCTAGGTTTACGTTTGACTACAGCCTGCCTGATGTTAAGCATTGCTGCAGCCTAGGGTGTAGCACGTTTACCTAGAAGATACCTATTAACTCTAGATTTGAAAACCCCTGGATTGTAGTTCGCAGGAAACACAGCTTCTGGTAAAGTGTTCCAAAGCTTTGCCGTCCGTACAATAAACGTTGAAGCAAAGCGCTGTGTTCGATACTTCGGCACTTCCACCATAAAACGGTGTCTACCTGCGGACTCTCTGCTTGATTAGTCGTATATTGCTCGTTATTAATTAGTACAAAGTCCAATAAGAAGTACGATAATACAAAGTAGTATACCCCCATAACTATACAACTATGAACTTTATCAACGTACTGACGCATATTTTCTGACGTATGGATTGGATACCCCCCATAAAACTGTTTATCTACCATATTTTTTTTATTTTTTTTCAGGACATGTCATACAGCGCCGTCTAGCCCCATACTAAGCTTACGCTTGTATCATGGGTACTAGATAACTGATATAATACATATATACTTTTTTTTGTAAATACATAGGTACTTATTATACATAGAAACGACCAGACTCAACACAAGTAATACAAATTTAATATGCATAATTATTTGTCTAAGTTGGAGCTCCGTGGTACACTAAATTTGGAGTATGTTGACCATTTCATTTACCTGGGCTCTAACATTAGCGCCAACGGATCATGTGAGGAAGAAATCCGAAGAAGAATTGGAATGGCTAAAAACGCCATGTCGCAGCTCGACAAAGTATGGAAGGACCGTAGCATTAGTAACAAAACGAAGATCTCTCTTGTTAATGCTTTAGTGTTCTCCATATTTTTCTATGGAGTAGAGGCATGGACGCTCAAATCTAAAGATCGCCAACGTATAGACGCCTTTGAGATGTGGTGTTGGAAGAGATTATTGCGTATACCATGGACTGCGTTCAGAACCAATCAATCTATTCTTAAGGAACTCCGACTTCATAACCTCCCCCGATTATCAACCATCTGTCTGCGGAGAGTTTTGGAATTTTTTGGACACATTGCACGTAAATCCGTAGACAATCTGCAGAAATTAATTGTTACTGGAAAAGTGGAGGGCAAAAGACCTAGAGGGAGAAGTCCGACGCGATGGTCTGATCAGATAAAAGTTGCCCTCAACACAAGTGTAGCAGATGCAGTTCACGTCGCTGGGAATAGGAGAAAGTGGCGAAACATCGTAAAAGGAAAGATGATGACATGAATGGTCACGACCCCCAGCATTGGGGTATCGACGCAAAGAGAGAGAGAATTATTTGTGTTATGCGGGAATCGAACGATTAGATTAGAAGGCAGAGACACTACCAACTAAGCTAATAGAGCAGTCAAATGGATAAACCAAACAAGGTAAAGGTTGATTTTGTTATTAACATGGTAATCAAAAGAGATAACAGTATTGTAAATGTCCTGGCGAAATTTGCAATCAGATTAGATATTGGTGTGATATATTCAGCAAATGATGATAACAAAGAGTTTTAGAATTTCCAAATAATTTTGTAAATTTTTTACTCGTGCAATTTTGTTTTTATTTTGATTCTGACCTGTGATTAGTCAGAAATAATAAAATGACGTAAATGACGTTTATTTAAGAAAACTATATGAATAACAGAAAATGACTTAGTCCATTAATTAAAAAAAAAAATGACTTAATTTTTTTTAACACGAAATAGACTTACGTTTGACTACAGCCTGCCTGATGTTAAGCCCCACCATAGTCTAAGATGAAGCACGCTTGCTTGCTTTTAATACCGTATTACGGGCATTTATTCAAAGTATAACTAACAAAATTGTTTAACTCAGGTTTTTTTGCCAAAATGTGTATTTTGATGCTTATGTACATATGTATGTAGGTATTTTTATTTATCTTAGATCTGTATCACGACAGGCACAATCTACATTTACAAATATTTTATCAATGACAGCTTCAAGATTATCGTGTATTATATTATCGTGTGTTGCAATAAAGAATTTTCTATTTATCTATTTATCTATCTATCAAGATGAGAATAAGGAAAATTTATATTTATTTGGAATCTTTTGTTTTGAAACAAAATACTTAGTGAAACAATACATAGCCATGTACATACATGTAATATATTATATCTAAAAGAAATATTGGCTTCTTTATTATGAATGTCATTATTTGTTTTAAGACTACTAGTTATGTTTGAGGACCACTTTATCCGAAGACATGTATCTTCCGTGGAAGGACCTGGGCGCCCACCACGATGTATCTGACCAAGAAAAATCCCCTAACGAATTAATTCTGCGGGGAGTCACGTCCCTCAGTAATGAGGAAATACGACTCAAGAGAGAGATAGAGAGAGTTATGCTTATGCGATAACTTTATTCTCATAATCTGCAGTATTTTACAGACATGCTTGAAGCACTTAATCTTGTAATAAATAAAATACTTGACATTATAACTTTATAACTAAGTTAAGTAGCACAGCAATGTCATAAAAGATAACAGACGAAGCGATAGCAGAGTCCTGACTTCTGTTTCAAAAATCAAAGGTCAAACATCATATTGCAAGAAATAATAAAGATTTATCAAAGACCTTGGTTACGAAGACACGTGAAATAGGTATATTATACGCACACTGATTCATAATAATCACAATTATATTAAGTAAAGTTAGATTAATATTTAAATAGCTGAAAACTTGTGTTTATTATTTTTATACTTCATTGAAGCGCCCGTAGCTCAGCTAGCGGAGGCAATCGCATGGGAAATAATGTGCAAAGAGAAAACAAATACAATATGTACATAGTTGTAAATTTTTAGAAGGAATCCTTCTACTGTTTTCTGTGATAGTTGTGATACCAGTTAACTCAATAGTGTATTTTATTTTTTTCATTAAATAGGCTTACGTTTGACTATAGCCTGCCTGATGTTAAGCACCACTATAGTCTAAGATGAAGCACATATGTATATTAATTTGTTAAAACTATGGTAATTTTACTTGAATCCAGTCTCAGGTAAAAGTCAAAGTATTGAGAAATTAGTTTAGAAGAACACCAAAAAACACTGGTTTTTTATGGCTAGCAATATGTAACCCAAGATGCACTCTAAATCTTCCACAATAAACATAATTTTAACTTGGAACTCAGTCTCAGTCTTGATGCCCATCACGATCATCAGTCAATAGCATATATACAAGCAAAAATCAACTCTACCACCCCCTAAGATTAAAGACGATTTTACCTTGAACTCAGTCTCAGTCCTGATGCCCATCAGGACCATCAGTTTCCTGATGAGCCAGTTGAAGGAGCGCACGACTGCGAACGTGGACCAGAACTGGGCGAACAGAGAGCGGAGGCGGCCGAAGTTTTCTGCTACACCTGGAATTAAAACATAAATTATGTATGATAAAAACAATAATATATGCAAAAATCACCGAAATTTAATACTAACAACGCTGACAAAGATGAATAGATTTCAACTATCTTCAAATAAAAAGAAGGTATTGATGCAACTGACAGTTTTTTTTATATTTTTGTGTGGGTTTGTCATGATCACTCAGATGGTCAAGAAATAATTAGGTATAATTATTATTATTTTGTCAAATATATCATATCTAAGAGGTGGTTCTATATAATTTTCACTACAGTAAAGACAAGTAAAAAAATATTATCCACAGTGATCATAAAATGATCTTTTTGCCTTTCCCTGCTACATCACTGCTCATTTTAGGAAGAAACATTGGGACTTAATACATCCTCAAAATGCATTAGGCATTATTATTGATCTTAATTAACTTAAGTAATTAAGTAACTTATACTATATTATTACGTATTATATTACTTATAGTTGCTTGCCGCGGCAGGAGATACTGCGGCTTTGCATCACAGGATCCCAGGATACCTAGCGCAAAGCCCAGTACAAACCTGGCTGGAGTAGTCAAAGGAAACAAAATAACTCTGTATTTATGTAGGTATGTAAGTAGACATTAAGTTTTTACATGAATACCTAAATGATTATATATTATTAATTATCCTTACCTAGAATAGCTCTAAAAGAGCTGGTGAGCGCAAAGAATGTGTTTTCCATCATCATAGCAATGCTGCCCACCGCATGCACTAGGCTCTGTATTGACTCAAATGTAGGCCTCGTGTTCTCTTCTGCTAGGTGGATAAATCTGAAAATGTTTTTTTTTTTGACATAAAGGGTTCTATTTCTATTCTAATTTTGGTTATGGCCTCTGTGGTATGGCCACAATTTTGCCAAGACGTGAAGGGTTTCCATCCAAACTCTTATAATATAATGCAACCATAGAAGTGTGAAGTAAGGGGAAGTGAAATCTGTCTAAATTAGTATTGTGTCCGAAAATGAGACACAAAATTATTTTGGACTATGTACCTTATTAAAGTGTTTTATTTTATGATATTACATTTATTCAAAGAAGGATGCCACCAAAATATTGTAAATCCAGGATTTAATATATCTCCATACCAAATGTCATCAAAATCTGTTCAGCTGTTTGAGCATGAAAAAGTAAACAACATACCTTAGCATTTATAATATTAAATAGTGAAATAAGAAACAGAAAAACTCTTAATAAATACATACCTGCTTTCAATATCTCCATGTGCCTGCCCCATATTATTATATCCATATCCGCCCATCCCTCCCATGCCATAAGAACCCATGCCTCCCATTCCATATGACCCCATACCACCCATTCCATAGGAACCCATTCCGTATGATCCCATTCCGTAGGACCCCATTCCCATTCCATATGAGTTCATTCCTCCCATGCCATATGAGCTCATTCCGTATGGGGACATCTGGTTCATTCCATAGCCTTGGTTCATTGATATGTCAGGTCTTGGAGGTAATTGAGGAGGTCCTGAAATAAGGTTACGTTTTATACCCACAATGTACAATAAATAAATAAAAAACATTAATTTCGGGTTACTGAGACTCATATCTGAAATTCACATTACAATCAATTCACATCAAAATAAAGTCATTTATATATAAGTACATGTCCAAATTTAACTTTTTAAATTAACAATTTTGTTAATTTTAATACTAATTGTATTGGGTAAGTTGCTTGTGTCTTAATCAAAGAGAAAGTAAGGAATCATCAGCATTGGATGATTCCTTACTTTCTCTTTGATTAAGACACACAACTGACCTGATACAGTTAAAAGCTGAAGTTGTAGGTTTTAAGAATAGTGATAAGGTATAGTAACTTTATATAAGGGTGGTGTACTGTGATTTTAGAGCAACTTTGTTTGATGTAGTTTTATCTGATCTTATTCCCGTTTATGAGACTTTAAACTACTTTGAGTTTTTAATCAGGAAGAGAGTCCTAATAAGTTTAATGATATATTTTCGATGTTTTATCCATCATTCATTTTATTAACAGTAGACAACAAACAAAGCAATCATAAAAGGGACAAGAAAGTGTAATATTCATTGGTTTTATTTTGTATGGTACACAGTTAATTGTTTTAACTCTTTACTTAATTAATTTTTTTCAACAACTTTTAATAACTGTGCCACTCACAAACAACATCCATTGAGTATTAGTTGAACCAAGTAAAATTTTGCAATTGTATAGTTGACAGTTTATTATATTTTCTCAGCTTTAACATTGAGGCAACAATACAAACATGATTAATATTCAGGCAAATAATAATCGTACACAAATGTACAGATACACGCTAGTTTGGAGGACACACACCTAAACGCTCTCTGCTTTGAGTAGCGCACCTCACTAGGTCAAAGATCATTCGAAATCGTACAAATTCATGTATTTATTCAAGACAATGCAAGGTTCATTGGACAGTCATCAAAACATTGAAAAAAGTAGGTAATACCTGAGCTACTAGTGGATGGATTGTGAACTGCAACAGGTGTAGCATTGCGAAATGATGGCACATCTATACCAGAAGCAGGCGCTACACCAGCATTTTCTAAACTAGGCCCACTGTTACTCACAAAATCACTCATGATTGTACACTACAAAGCGAATATGCACAGAATCGAACTACAGTATCACAGCACGAGTTTTCACTGATAAGCGACGTGCGCCATTCCCTCGGCTACAATCTCTAGCCAAGATCTTAGTGTTAGCTTATTTTTATCAAAAAAATAATAATTCTACAATCCGCAGTACGAAACGAATAACACATCACAATACACGAGCAAGACTGAATGACATTGATAGTGACATACAAGATTAATCAGATGAGGATGACAGATAATGTTTTTTTTTTTTGTTGTAGGGTAGGTAGGAAAATAAGCAAAATATTTGCCAGTAAAATACAACTTTATAAGTGGACTGTCATGTAGTAAATTAGATGCAAGAATGAAAGCTTGTTTACTCTAGAAGTACATTAATTCTGTTATGTAAAATGATTTTATCAAGGATTGCTGCTACTGCTGTCTATGTACAAAAGTTATTCTTGACTAAACAACGTCGTGTGAAGCCTAAATCATGTAACCATTTTAAAACAAAAATTACGATTTCTTTTTAATCTGTGATTCGATTTCGCTTGGCAAGGCGAAGCAGTGTCAATAATTATAACAAGTGATAAATATTATTTTATCCAATATTCCTAATAGTTTGTCGTGTTGAATTACTTCCAGCAAGTGTGTATGTGAAGTGGTTATTGTTTTCTGTAAGTTCTACTGTTTTATTCACTTTGAACACATATAATTTTGTATGTTTATGGCGCGTCTTTAGGCTCATCTTTGTTACGCTAATATTTCCGTGTTTTGGCTTGTTTATAAAAGTTTTGGCTTTTAAAATGCTTCTATTCATCTTCGCCGTAGCTAACTATATTCATAGTCTGGGGTTTTGTTCCGTACACATCGCTGTTTACATTATTTTTCAAAGTAAAAACTACTATTTGGTGTAGAGTTTCCGACCGGTTTGTGCTAGCAAAACACTCAGGAATGCCGCTGAATCGTATCGTTGCCAATTGCTATTGAGTAGATACCTCATTGTCAATTCAACCAGCTCTAATGCTTTTTCAATTGAAATGAGTATTTACACTGCAAAGGAAGAGCAATAAAATAGGTGCCTAATATAGAGGTATCTACATTTTTGTTCTACCTCCATTTATTAGCATACCTACATATCTTTTATATCCTAAATATTATTACACAGATTCTCGATTTAAGTGTAAGGGCTAACTAAATATACAAATCTGTAGAGGGATATTTTTTTCCCTTGTTTATGTCACCATACACTTTTTAATCTCTTGGTTTGTTGTCTTGATGAAAGTGTACTGGTTTCAGTTAAGGCAATATTAATTAACATATGGCAATATTTTGTTACTTCACTTACTTTTTATTATTTTGTAGTAGAGTCCGTACAACATAACTCTGCGTGTGACTGGCAGCAGCACTTATGCTTAGAATTGGCCTCTGATCAAATTGCAATCAGAACATTTTAGTTCCAATTTTATCCGTGCGCAGAGTTATCTTGCTTGAACTCTAGTTAGAAGATTGTTTAGTTTTTTTTTTTAATTATTGTTGCTAACTGTGAATTGGTTTGGCTAATATATTATCTTATAACATTTAATTGAGATAAAAACCAATAAAACCATATATAATTAGCAAATTAATAAATAGGTACCAATATATAATAACCGCAGGTAGCACCTGGATTCAATCTGCGTAGGACAGGGACGAGTGGCGTACTAGAAGAGAGGCCTATGCTCAGCGGTGGGTGATAACGGGCAGATGATGATGATGAATATATAATTAGCAGATTAATAATTTAATTTTAATTAGGTACCTTGTGAACATACTAGTAAGTACTTACCACAATATTAAAATTATAAACTTTAGGTCATAAAAAAATATTCAACACTGATTATTTTCTGCATGTTACAAGATAAGAGTGCATTGACCCCTGCTTTAATTGTTCAGTTTCTTAAAAATATCTTATCTGATAAGAAAGCCAACACATTGATAAACTTATGCATTGATTTGTTTAGTAAATTAATTATAAATACTGCCTAGCACTTGGCACTTTTCACAAAAAAAAATTGTCTCATTATTCAATCTAATAACTACCTATTGACATAGTTGATTGAGGTGTATTTATTATATTTCATCCAATATCTAGTACCCATGACATAAGTGTTTGCTTAGTATGGGGCTAGATGGCACTGTGTGAACCTGAGATTATGACCTGAAATATTTGTTATATTAAAATTAAAATCTTTTTTATTTGGAGTGTTTTTATGCTATTATTCTGTTGTTAATAAAATGGCAAAGGATTCTAGTCTTGTATGTCTGTTAAATGTGTTGGATGATTAAACATTTTACGGATTATGAGCTTCAAAAGCAAACTATAAATTGCATCTGTTGGTCCGTTGTTAATGTTGTTATGTTGGTAGCATCATTATATGGATGCTCCTACATGCTGGATTACCTTCAACCACCAATAACCTTGCAGGACAAGGTACCTTCAGCGGTTTTAAGGGCTATCTTTTATTACACAAATATTTTCTATTAAGCAACCTCCTTACTTGTTTTATATAGTTCCATTATGTCCAATTCCAACAATATTCATTAATAATAATAATAAATATTTTTAAGACATATCACACAGCGCCATCTAACCCCATACTAAGCTTACACTTGTATCATGGGTACTAGGTAAAAGAATAAAAGAGTAAAAATATTTTTATTTGCCAATTGAAAACTTAACCTACATACATATTACAATATTCATATTTTAGTTAATTTACAATACAATAATAGTGTTAACAGTAGATCCCAAACTAGGCATTAGCCTGTATCTTGGTGGTCCAATTATAAAAGAGCCTGTTTTCCTGAAAGAAGTTGACGCTAGTAAAAGAATAATTTCAATACTATTTAGAGATGTATAAAACAATAATAATCACGGCTATGTACATAGTTTAGTTACAGTAATGTTCATCCATAGTTTATAAAATTTCTTTTTAAATAAGATAACTGTAGTAAAACCTTGTCAAAAAGTTTAATACACATTGTCACAAAAAACTATATTTTGAAAATTGAAATCAGTTGACTGAAGTTTACCGCATGAAGATGCTGCTTAAATACGTACGGTAACGGATATAATACATATATACTTTTCTTTTGTAAATACATACTTATTATAAGTACATAGAAAGACCAGACTCAACACAAATAATTACAAAATTAAATATTCATAATTATTTGTGTCATGCGGGAATCAAACCTTAGTAAAGTACCTCCTTTTTGAGTAGTTCTTATAATTGCTCTATAATAAGTAAATTCATTGAACGAATAAAAATATCACAAACATACATTATATGCACATGAGCTATAAAATGCTGTAAGGAATAGACCTTTTTTGTCAGTATAATAATTTCATTGATTTATACAAAATATCTCTTTAAAGACTTGTAAAACAGTTTGTATTTTTGCAACCTCCTTTATTTACCAGGGCCACAGACTAAATAACAGTACCCTCTTGACTTGAATAGTGTCCCGTTTTCCCGCCCGGAAGGCGCGGCGCCACTGACGCAGGAAACTGTCGGAACCGCGACGCGACGGCTTTGTGTTCAAAATGTACTGCGGTTTTTAAATATAGTTTGTATTTTAAAATATAGGCTGTGTATTGTAACAAAAGATAAATACTTATGTGGTATATGTATAGCAGAAGGACTTTTTTGTAAAGTTACCTACATTTATTTGAATCACATATTGGTCAAACAAAAGTCCCTTGTGATTAATTTGTAGAATGTTGATTACACTTCTGAACTTATGTATGTTTGGATTTGTGGTGATGACACGAGTTCAAAGTTCATCACACATTCAAATTGTCTGTACTTTCTAAGAAATATTATTTCTTGATATTAAACTTAAAGAAATAGAGAAAAAAAACAATTTGACTGCATTTTCGTGTTATCTACACATATAATAAAGCTGAAGAAAGTTAAAAATCGGAACCTAGAAGATATAAGAAAAAAATATGTTTGCATATACTGTAAAACCCACAGAACAACGATCGGGCCACATCGCCCCCGCGCGCGCCCCCCCAGCGACAAGCATGGACTTCAAAGCTCTGTGTGTAAAACCATAACAGATCACGTTTCAGTAGTTTTTAGAACTTTTGTCTGTTTATTTCAATGCCCATAACGCAAAAACGGCTGAATTTTGCCAACATGATTTTTGGTATGTTAGTACATACGAGTACATAGTATGAGGGTTTAGAAGTGTCATAGGCTAATTTTTATCTAAAAATAATGCAAGCAAAGCCGCGGGCGTCCACTAGGTATTTATAATATTAGTAACATAGCATCGTACATATTTGTTTGCACTAATCCTTTGCACAGGCTATAAAGCCAAGTAAACCTAATGATACAATAACGTCAACCATTCAGAACATCCCGGCCTAGTTTGTGAGCAGTCTAGGCTGTCTAGGCTGCAACCTAGATTCCACAATGTGATGTTTATTCCCCGACATCTTGCACTATATGCGACATGCTGACCTATTTAAGCTTGCAGAGCATGTAGGCTCATTCATATCTATCATAAAAGAAAGTGCTGTTAGTTGAACGGATTTAGCTAAAAATTGGTGGGGAGGTAGCTTAGAACCAGGAGACGGACATAGGATACTTTTTATCCCGTTTTTTTAATTGAATTTAATATAATCCAAAATCTGCTTATTTACTGCCTCTAAGGCGGAACAGAGTTCGCCGGGTCAGCTAGTCATAGTATAAAAGTCACTCTTTGGAGAAATATAAATTTCTTAATCAGTGGGTTTAAGGAATTGGTTTGTAAATAAAATATTTAATTGTTTCAGGTGACAATCAGCAAATTCCCCGAGCCATTCGAGTTGGTAAGTTACATTTTATACATGATCAATTAATATCTACTTTTACTAATTAATTGTTATTAGTAATGTATTTTTTATAATCATTGACATTCTTTATCGACACTAATTAAATGAAAATTTCTGCTACATTGAAGTATTCAATCTTCTGTGTAGTTCACTTCTTACCTACATATATGGGACAGTAAAAATAAAATAAAAAAAATTTAAAATTCAAATTAAAATATTTATTTACACAAACGATTACATGAAACCTTAGAATAATACATAGCTGTGCTTAATAATAGGTTATTAAAGGTTAATTTGTGCTCTTGTGAGCCCTGCACTAAGTATGAAACTTGTATCGCAGCCGCCCACATCTAGCATTACTTGAGAGCATTACTGATGCAATGTGAGAATACTTTAAATGTGGTTTCATAACTTGACACATGGTTTCGGAAGTGTATGCATGAGTGTGGATGTGTGAGTGTGGATGTGTGAAGTTGTGTGGGTGTAGATGAGTGTATGGGATGAGTAAGTGTTAATGTAAATTACTTGTCTGGTCTAATTAATTAATTGGTTGTAATTATTAGTCGGGTCGTTTGTATGTATAATAAGTACATATACGTACATGTATGTATTTAAATGTAATGTAATGTAAAATAAAAGTATATATAAGTATTATATCCGTTATCTAGTAGGTACCCACGACACAAGCGTTTGCTTAGTGTGGGGCTAGATGGCGCTGTGTGCAATGTCCCGGAATATTTATTTATTTTAATTATTATGTTTGAATCTATTTTTATAAGTTTACATACATAATTAAAAAAAAAAATATTTCCTAATAAGCTCATTCTCCTTTCCGTTTTTCCTTTTCAGATTCCTATTTACTCCTGTACCTATGAATAAAACCTACCATTGTTCCTGTTTCCTCAACCATTTATGAAGATATCACAGCACTTCCTTATTTCCACATATATGTACATATTAACATAAGTACACATAAATCACCTATGAATAAAATAAAAATAGACAATGTCTGTATATCTAATAGATATCAATAATTCGAAGTTAATCAATGTTAATTACCCACCATAAAATACATAAAATACCTAAATTTGTTTTATTAATTTTTCAAGAGCAATAAGCCTTATCAGTGACTAATGTTGTAAAAATTAGATGTCTGTATATTATGTAAGGTAGGTACATATTGTAGTTTTTAGCAGAGAACACAAAAGTACAGTTTTAGAGAGTATTTGAAATTAGCTTGGTAACATATTTGTTTTGTAAGCTTTTTGTGATTGAGCGAAAAAACTAGTCATTTTTTTAATTACTGTATAACATAGAATGTTAGGTTTTTTATAACTAGATTTCAAACGCTACTTCGTTGCTCTGAAACATATAGACTATTATAGACCCACCACGGAAGCTGCAAAAGGTCTAAGCATAAATATGATTTACCGTAGTCTAAGCAGGAAAAACCTAAGTTATGATAGCATAGTAACTTAGAAACATAGGCCAGCACTTAGCACGCGCAAAACCTAGATAGAATATGACATTTGAAGTGGCCAGACATTTTCGTTCCTTCCCGTTGTCCCCGGTGGCCGTGTCCCCGATCACCGGGGACAACGGGAAGTCAATAAAAATATTAAAAATAGTTCCCGGTGTCCCCGGTCTCTGTCCCCGTTGATTTAATACATTAAAATAATTTGAATTTTATTTCCGATGGCCGCGTTTATTATTCGCGTTTTTTATCCCATATACAAATAAAGGTATGTATTCCGCCTTTTTGGTGGGAATTCTCGTTTCAAGTGTTTTCGGCCAGATGCGAATATTTTTTTTGTGGCTTCGCAATGTTTGTGCATTCAGCCAGTGTAAATATGGTTGGTGTTTCTGCACTTGAGTGTTTGCTGCTCCCGTGCCAGTGACAGGAATATTTCCAACAGGAAAGTGTTTTAATTTTATTGTAAGTCAACTGTGCAATGTATAACCACCGTACATATCGATATTTCACTTTGAATTTCTCAGTTTGACGGCCTATCTTGCCACTTGACTCTGCCAGAATTGCAAAGTCAAAACTTCACAAAAGCCATAACAAAAAAAAAGTAAAGAAAATTAATACGACTGGATATACATAGGTAGGTACGTTAGTTTTTGAAATTGTGCCAAGCTTTTTCAAAGTTAGTCAAACTTTGGTGCAGTTATCCAAGTTATATGAAAAAGTATTTTACTCATTTCACTTGTAATAAGTACATAGTTAAATACTAAATGAGCCTTAAAATATTAAACCCTTAACTACTCTGTAAGTCAATTATTTTATTGCCAACAGAAGCTTTGGTTTTCGCAAATTAGTTAATTTCGATTTTCAAATCAATTTCTTCGAGATATCATTGGTGGATTTCAAATGTTTTGTATATTAATAAAACAAATAAATATTCCGGGACATTGCAAACAGCGCCATCTAGCCCCATACTAAGCAAACTACCACGGTATTATGGTATGTTTACCAGTTTCCATATTGTCATTTCATATCGTAATTTTTCATCATAAGTGTCTCATTCGGTTCTCTAATCGTCAGTCACGACCGACTGTTGATGTATAATAATAAATAAGCCACTCGATTCTCCGTATCGACATAACAATCGAATTCAATCGATTCGTTACAGGAATTCGATTCGCTCGGATTCGATTCCTGACAGTGTGTCATCGATTTGGGATTGTGTTTGTCGTTGGAGATAGATGAGAGATACCGTGGTGTTTGGTTTAAACATTAAACTTACTGTTAGGCTATTCTGGTTATTATTATACATATATGTAGGTATCTCCTTATTCACACTCGAACGAAAAAATATGTACAAAGAAATACTCGGACATAATGCCGGGTTTTCATTATAACTAGGTACATAACAGATGTATATTATTTGTCACAACATAATCTTTTAACTTCCAAGTTGTAAACCCATGAATAAATAAAAAATACGCGTGGGTGGGTGTCCAAGATCCTGACAGCCACATGTCGATTAGTCCATTTATGGAAGAATCTGCGCAAGACAACAGGTGGCAGCACTTTAACACGCTTTTATTAGGCGGACCTGTCCTCCTTAGACAAGAGGCGTATTTTAGTGAGCGTACTGACGCATACTTATGGAATAGAAAGAGCAATGTATGGGATTAACATCGCGACGCGCTCCGCGGGGGGAAATATTACGTCACATCCATACATTTGTCTTTCTATTCCATAAGTATCGTCAGTACGCTCACTGAAATACGACTATTGTCTAAGGGGGATTTTACTGAATTTCGCGCAGTTTGCAAATTATTATCATAATGATCTGAAAGTTTAGATGGATGTGTTGTGACAGAATATGTCGATGAAGCCGGGAAACATTGAAAGTCGCAACATGATTAGAACAGTTTTTTGTATACCGCATAATTTTTAAGATGTGATTATGGGTTTTAGTAAGTATTTAAAATTAATTTAACTATGTATTATTTTTTTAGTTCCTATTTTGTCCGTGAGAAACGTTGTGTTATACCTACTCTACAAACATTTATCCAGCTTAGCCCGAATTAAGCCATTGAGACGGTTGACGGAAGCGACCACTTACCGCCGGATGGATATCGGGTCCGTGTAAATTATACCACGCCGCATTCATACTCATTTTCATAGTTTGTACGTTATGTACGTAGTAAGCAAAATTGTTGGGATATGAGGAATCCGAGACAATGAGCGATTGTTAGATTTTCAATATTAAACAAAAAATTGTACAGAAAAGCACACTAGATGTCGCTTACAATAAATAAATCCGTGAATATTTTGTGCATGAGGGGCCAGCGTCCGTGGCGCCGTCTCTTAGCAATATTTGTTACTAAAACTAACTGGAAAATCGCTCATTTTGAGCAATGAATTGAATTAATTGTGTTCCGGTAACACACACACTTGCCACTACAACGCAAAACAGTGTGACTGGTTGCCACTGCTAACTACAAAATCATTCCCAACCGGTAACCGTGTGATAGGAAAGCTGTGACTAGTTAGGAAATTTTATAAACATTACACGCAGGCACAGAATACATAATACAAACGCAGGCACAATATAAACATGTTAGACAATTTTCGTACAACTAACCCACTTCTCTAAATCTATTTCTTATTAAGCCAGTGGTGCTAAAAGTTTACTAATCTAACTCACTCATTTTTTCATCTATAAATTAAAATAGATATAGATTATGTTAGAGCGAGAAGAAGGACGGTATTAAAATACTGATTATTTATTTATATTTATACAGAGTGCTCGTTTCTATAAAACCTATTACTTACATAAATTTTGCTATAGTTTTGTAGTTTTTGAGAAAAAAAATTGCATTAAAACATTTTTTGATGAACCACAAAACGAAAAAATTTAACCACTAGTTGATTTTAGTGAGGCAAATACTTTGTTCACCTATAATTTATTTTAGTTATACTTGAGTGACGAGGCAAATGTCCAGAAATGGGTGACTGTAGGCTGATGATGATGAAGATGATACTTGATCGTTATTACTTCTAGTTTTTGAGTTTATATTATTGTATTTTACTTACTTAATACCTACACATATACTAACAAATAACCCTTGTAGTACACTGAGTTCTTATGCCCGAAAGTGTCACGTTCCAAACTTTGAGAATCACAGCAACAGCATAGTCAGACCAAAATAATGACTAACAGTTTCGCAGTAGATCAAAGTAATTACCGTATTATTTCGCTAATAACACAGTACAGTTAGTGCTCAGTTAATAGGCACATTGGTCTGCTTTCAATGAAACAGAATAATAAAGTAAGTATCTTTGTTCGTATGTGAGTGACCAACTCTGGTGTCGAGAGTTTTCAAACCGCCCTAAAGGCCTCTGGCATGGCTTAACGACTAGCGCACTATGACAAACAGCCGGGAGCTTCAAATTTTACGTGTCTTATGACCCACGGAAGCGCTAAAAAGGCATGCCACTATTTGATCACCCATCCAAGGACTGACCGCGTCGACATTTGCTCCTCCTTACCTACTTACAGTTAATAGGCACATCATTCTGCTCTCAAAGAATCACAAGAATAGATGGATGGGAGATTTCGCTCAATTTTTTTGTTATGGTTGAAGTCTAGATTGTAAGACTAGATTACGTTTATTCTGTCTAAGATTGAAATGTTAATTTTAATGTTAATTGTCTGTTTACAATAAAAATACAGAAAAACAAAGGGTAAACATACTGCTTCTGCATACAACTACAACAAAATAATAAGTGAACTTGGTTCTGAATGTATTTTGTACACGGTACTTATAAACTTATGCAAAAAATTAAAGATGGCTTTCACACTTCCATTAGTAAGTATCAACATATGTTGTATGACTTTTGAAGGGCTGCGAACTGGGGCTGCAAAAAAGGTTTTTTTAACGAGTACGTAATGTTTGTACATCGTTATTTTTGACAAGTCGATAGAAATAAGTCCTAAAATAAGGAAAGCCGTGGCTTATAATTTCTGTGTCTCTGTCGTGCATGTTTGTGAGTGCATTGTGCATCCTTTGTCCATACTTGATACCACAGAAAATCTCAATACATAGTTGTGTTGTTTTGTTAATCGAGATAACGTCAAACCTCTATAATTAAAGCCTAATCTAAGAATCAAAGCATCAAACCTGTATAGTATAAAAAAACCGTTTAGGTATCAAAAGACACCGCCGGATTGTTGATCTCAAATATTGTGATGTAAATACAGGGTTATTGATAAATACAACGAAGTTTAAGAAATATGTAACTAATTATTATTAATTCCGTGTAGGTACATATTGATAAGAATGTCTCACAATAGTTTTAATAATAAAAAAAATAGGATCCTTTTTTGTGACATCTGGCCTATTAGACAAGGTGACTCTGATTGAGGTTTCTGCAGTAATCTGCATGTTAGCCATTTTCGAAAAGGTTCCACCATATATGTTATCTAAACTTTAGGACTGGCAAAAATTCCCAGCTAGGCCTGGTAAATTAAACATGATTTTCAGTTAAGGCTTCAAAAAACTATTTGGTTGAACAGACTAAAAACTCGGACAGTAAACACATTCGTGGTATGTATTGCTATTAGGTACTTGTAAGTGGCATTTTTTTCGCAAATACAATACAAATACAAAACTATTACTATTGGGTTACAATTATCTTATTTATAAAGGTTTGCTTGTGTTCTTGTGAGCATACACTTGTATCGCCTACGTAATTTTTTTTAGAAGTTTTACTAAATTACGGTGCGGTTTTACTTACTGTGTGCATAAAAAATATGTACCTACATAATTATGAAAACGATAAATTCCAGGTTATATTATTATTCAAATAAAACTGTAAAAAACTGTGTAAAAGGAAATGTTAAAAATGTTATCTATACTATAATAATATTATAAAGCTGAAGAGTTTGTTTGTTTGTTTGTTTGATCTCAGGATCTACTGGTGCGAATTGAAAAATTCTTTTTGTGTTGGATAGTCCAGTTATCAAGGAAGGCTTTAGGCTATATAACATCACGCTGCAACTAATAGGAGCGAAAAAACAATGGAAAATGTGGAAAAAACGGGGAAAATTAGTCATCTTTGAGGGCTTCCGTTGCGTGCGCTGCGCCGCCCTGGCACAGCTAGTATCTAATAAGATACACTTTTCTGAGGTAGTGTTTTGATGTTACCCATTTTTAGTTACACTGTATATAGTTGCCTCTATCAACAGATAACCGGCGCCTGTTGTGTCCTAATCTAGCTAGTTTATCATAATTGAGCCACGGCTCCATCAGCGACATAATGGAGTGAAGCTTTTGTCTAGCGCTAGTCTTTAAAACGTAGATTTTGTTACGTCGTTGACTCAACTCAGGTTAGTACTATTTGTATAAAGGCACTCGTTTGCTAAGAATTTGTAAAAAGAGCCTGTATTTTCTGATTGGTTATTTGGAGATTTAGAGATAGCTGATTTTATGTAGATTTGTAACCGTTTTGAATAATGAGGTTATCAATTTCAATTGGCTATGTTTGTCTTGTTTGTTTAGGCCAAGGATGTTTTCTAATTGTGTGTGTGTGTGTGTGTGTGTGTGTGTGTGTGTGTGTGATTATTAGCGTTCTTTTGGCTAGATCAATCGTCATAGCGTTCTTTTGGCTAGATCACGCAAAACCAAGAAACAAACAAAATGTCAGTCAATCTCAGCCAGTTACTAGTAGAACGGAACGCTTCTTTCAGATCCACCGTGCAGGTTGGATCACAGTGTTTAGACATAGTCAAATGGAAGCAGTTAGATTACTAACTGCTTGATATGACCTTATGAGTTAAACAGTCAGTATATCTTAAAAAACTTAATATTTAAATAATAAGAATATGTAATGTTGTATTGTGTATAGCAAAATAAACAAATGAATAAATAAATATTTCAATATGTTTGGCGAGCTTAGATGGAACGCCATTTTGGTTGTGTGTTTGAAAGTTGTTCTGCAATGTTTGTGTTAAGTAAACTCTGATGTGACTATAAATTCATTCATAAAAATATGTAGTAACCATCTTCAAATTTCCTAAATCTATTTTTTTTTAATAGACGTAGTATACCTAAAGATAGTCCGTCAGGCCACGATGTATCTGCACTATAAAACTCCCCTAACGAATTAATTCTGCGGGGGAGTCACGACCGTCAGTCATGAGGAATACGACTCAAGAAACAGACCTAAAGATATATTTAACTACCAATCGTTTCTTTTCGTAATCCCCGGATCATTCAGATCATTTTCATCTCTCTGAATAACATAATACTAACAATTACGAACATTTATTGTTCCTCTACTATTTCTCCACTATGGCTCAAAATCCCAGCACATAATTTGCTATTGCGGTAAACGCCATTCACGGAACCCGGGCAAAAACAGACAGAAAATTAACCGCGGCACAGTTTTGCCTGATTATTATTGAATAGAGGATTGTCTGAATTCCTGCGGCTGAACCGTTGCTGATGCGGGAGCTATCTAGCTGATCATAGAATTAGTAAGGTATATACAAAATGTGGATTTAAACTTTTTTTTTCAACTAGTATGGGTTTGCACTTGGCCATAGCAATGGTACTAAGCAAAGGCTATGGCCTAAGATGGAGCGTGCTTACCCAATAAGAACCGATTCACTCTCGCTTTGAAAATCACTGGATTATAGTGCGTGGGGAACAGTGAGTCAGGCAGGGAGTTCCACAACTTATTAATTAAATTACAACTTATGGTATTTGCGTTCTTTAAAAACATACGGTGTGTTTCAGTGGCTGTGTAAGATTTACAGTCAAATACTGCATGTTCCACCTTAAACTATAAGTATTATATTATGTGTGTTTAGCTTAGTGCCTGTTTTGCAGACTATTAATAAATAAATAAACTACGGTGTCGCCTGTGGGGCTGTCGCTATTAATTACGGCCTTTTAATCATGCTTGAATGTCCAGTGTAAGAACTTGGTTTTCAACCTCAGGTGCATCCAAAATGATGTTATAATGTTTGCCTTCTCCTAGGTCCCAAACTCTTGGCCCTATTGTGATTTAGTTTCTTTCATTTGAAATGCGGGTTAATAAGAGTTCTGATTTTCTGAGCCATGTTTCGTCAAATATGTTTAACTGACTTACAATGAACAATAATGAACATTCTAGTCAAGATTTGTCAATAATATTAAAAGCAAATAGCTGCAAATTGACATCTATTTATAAATCACAGACTAAATGATCTGACCTACTCTCAAACGCTTGCATTCGCGGTCTTCATTGAGACACTGGTCAATGCAAGTCAAATTATCTTTTAATAGAGGCATTAGTTATTTATAAACTAACCGAGTGTTGATATTTAGGTATTCGTTGTAAACTTCTCATTATTTAGGTTTTGAAATTAAATGCAAATATTACTTTTTTGCAATGCAACTGGTATAAAATATTTCTTTTACGTGGGATAGGTTTGCGTTTGACTACAGCCTGCCTAATGTTAAGCATTGCTGTAGCCTAACACGCTTACCTAGAAGATACCAATTTACTCTAGATTAATATATAACTTATTACCTAAGGCCTTAAGTAGGTTCATAGTGTCTTAGATTTGCTTAGTCAATAACTTTATTTGTTCTAAGTATCTATTTACAAAATCCTATTATATAAACATGTCGTTCTATTAAAAAGGTTTAAGTATAGAAAAGTGCGTACAACTTTATGTATGTAGGTACGAGTATATTGTTCTTCTTCTACTTATCGAATGAGAGTGGCCAACTCTGGTGTCGAGTTTTCAAACCGCCCTAAGGGCCTCTGACATGGCTTAACGACTGCCGTACTAGACTAACAGCCGGGACCTACAATTTAACGTGTCATCCGACCCACGGATCGCTCAAAATGCAATGCCACTTTTCGGTCACCCATCCAAGAACTGACCGCGTTGACCTTTGCTTAACTTTGGTAATCGCATGCGATTGCCTCTGCTAAGTGAGCTACGGGCGCTTCTAGTATATTGTAATACTCCTTTATTCTCTGGTAAAGGATGGTATACGTAAATCCACAACAACAACATGAAAGGTCAAACAAAGTTTACTCATTACATTTGAAACGTTGTATTTCTCAATATCGACCAGAAATGATCCTATTTCAACACCCGACATGCTTCGGATCGGGTAACTGAAACCGAGATTGCGGTTGCAAAACTATTCGTATTTAAGTAGAGTTTGAGTTATTTGGTAGGCAAAATAATTGTGGTTTTGTCAGCAGAAAAAATACGTTTCTTTGGTTAGTTAACCGTTTAAAAATGTATGGCTTGGCTGTAAATGAACTGAAAAAATAGAATCGATAAATTAATTTGAAATGCATTTAACATGTCCACTACAGTTTTTACCAGGTGGTGGTATGATGTGATGATAGCACACAACACATGCTAGTAAATCATCCATCTAAGAGGATCGCCTTTATAATTCCTCCAAATTAGCATGCTAATTTGTATGACTGAAGAGATGCATACACATTATACATTCGTAATTTTTTCAATGTTTTTCATAACCTGCTAGATGCCCTATCATTCTAACTTATTCTATATAGGTTTATTTGATTAATTGCTTGGCTGATCTTTCCTTGAAACTGCTAACCAGATAAATAACGACCCTTTAAATAGTATTAACATGCACTGACTGGTAGAGTGGTTTTGCATAATTCGATTTGGCAGCTCAAATCGTATGTAGTGTTATTTATTTGGTGTTAATTAGTTAGCAGGTTCCGGTTGTCTGTCGCAAATTTTTATATAATTATAAACAGGTGTTGTTAGGTAAGCCTTTTATAGTGGTCTCAGGTCTAGACTAGATAGATCATCGTACAATATGTTTTTTTAATTCTGAAAATATCACATAACATAAACATACGTGTAAGTCGCAACTTAATGTTTCAGGAGTCAGTTAAACAAGTTACAGGAAAAAGCATCTACTAAAGGTACTTATTACAGGCATATTTAATTTATTCCTTGCTTCATAAGCTAAATGAGTGTTATACAAAACATCATTTCTATCCTGCTTTGTTTTTTCATTTATACTTTACATACCTACGTGAGTACATTTTCAGTGTAGAAATAAAGGTCCTTTATTATTTTGATTTGATTCTTACAGGAAGTACAAAATCAGATTTCATGGTCTACGTGGTCAGATCTAAGTTACCTAATATATATTTTTCTGCTTGTTTTTCTAACGATAATAATGTCTTATTTTACTTTATCTGCCTAATATTGCTGTAAAATGTATCTTCTGCTCTCGTAACTTTAGTCATGTTATTCCAATCTTTTTGCATAACAAGAATTCGTCGTACAAGTTATTTTAGTGTATGAAAGCGTCTCATTGCATCCAAGTGTTTTTATTACAAATCTTGTTCCACTTCTTAAATTAGCTTCTTACTCATAATTGGTTACAAAACAAATGGCATTAGCTTAGCTTGGTAACTCCTGTTTGAAAAAGAGTCTAATTTGAGTTTTTTTTCAATGTGTGTTAAAATAATTCACACAAGCATCAACAATTATGGAACCTTCGTAATTTAAAGTAGTAATACTAAACATAGTTGAATTCTTTTGTTTTCTTGTTTTTATTTTCCGAGATTATATTCGAGGGAGTCGGGGGAGAGAGAGGAGACTTGCCCAGAAGTGGAACAGTATAGGTACGTTAATATAAAACATAAATAAAAATATAGCAGTTTTTTTATGGTAGTAAAATCTAGTAAATTAGGTAACAAAAGAATTCTTTGAGTTCTTCGTCACAGCTGTTCTCAAGTGTCCTTTATTAGAGCTCCGCATTACCATTGACCTCTTTAACTTCACTTATTACAAATTGATACACCCACTCACAAACGCGATGATTTCACTCATTTTTTCCTCCTTCCAAACACGATGCTCTCGATTCATTACACTAAAATAACCACCTCAGCAACTCTGCCCCTTCGATAAGCGATTTAAACCCAAACTTACGATCAGCAGATTCCATATTTTAGCATTTTAAAGTCTGTTTATTACGATCGGCAAAAGTATTAACATTTTATGCGTCGCCTAATGAAACCCGATCTTCGTCCATCGCTTATTAGCATTTTAGCATCGATTTCGCGTTGAAATTGGTGGAAATTCGCATCAGTTTGCGGGAGCGGAGGTGGAAAGATGTGTTGTCCTGTTTCAGAGGCATCGATTGGCGTTTGAACCTAGCTTCCGGCTGTTATAGGTCTTATTTTGTAGGTAGTAAGGTCTGGACTGGGGTGTTGGTGGAGGGTGGTTAGGTCGTAAGGGTTCTGAGGGGGGCTCGCACGCGGCCGGCGGGCTCCGCAGTGCCTCGCCGGCTGCCGGCAGCGACGGCCGCGTCCTTGCTAATCGAATTCGTGAATTTCGTCTCCGTGCGAAATCGCACCGCGTTTGCGGTCTGCTGACCGAAAATTCGGTACCGAATTTTTTATACAGTGCGACGCTATATTGTGTATTAAGTGTTTTGTATTTAGCATTGTTAGTGGAACTTAGTGCAGTTTTAATCCCGTTTAGTGGTGGGAAAGGATGCTTTTGTAAAGTTTTGCGCAGTGGTCTCGTAAGTTTGGTTCTCTATGTGATTATTTGGGCTTCTGTGTCTACATTGAGCGTGTTTACTGCTGTTACTACACAAAATAACGCCTGGAAAATATATTACGGTAATTAGATGCCGATAAGAGATTTTTTTAAATTATTATTTTTCTTGATATAAAAGGTTCTATGGGAGAGTTTCCGGAAGTTTCCTTCTTTGAAATTGCGTAGGCAGATCCGTTGTGAGCTGCGTAGTTTAATATAAAATACCTTTATTACTTACTACCACCATTTTATATCACATTTTTGTGTGACTTGAAGAAAATAAATTATTACATATTATATGGCTGGTTACCTCAACCATGTTTTCCTTATAACGGTTATTATGTTTTCTTCGCGGTGTTTAATTGTGTTTGTCTTTTCGAAATTAAACGGTTCTCTATGTTTTTGTGCAAATATTAACGTTTTTTTGTGCAAATTATTACGAATGGGTTCAGTGGTAGCCAAGCGTAAGTCTCTGATATTGACAAAACGTAGTAAGTTAATTCCGATTCCGATTTATTTTTTTTATAACAAAATTAACGTTTGAATATTGCCCACCGCTAAGCAACGCTATAATTATCCGTTATTTTTGTTAATTGTAACACACTTTAAAAAAAAGTTGAAATCTCAAATCAGATTTATTCTGACTAATACCACCTCTTCCTCGCGTCATATTCCTAACTAGTGGGTGCTCGCGGCTTCGCTCGCATTAAGAAGTAAAACTTGCATCCCCTATTTCACCCCCTTAAAAGTGGCATTTCCAAAAATCATTTCTTAGCGGATGCCTACGTTATAACATCTACCTTCATGCCAAATTTCAGCCCAATCCGTCCAGTGGTTAGGGTTGTGCGTTGATAGATCACTATATCAGTCAGTCAGTCAGTCACCTATGAGTTTTATATATATAGATTACTTAAAGTCGTAACTCCCATGTTGAATTATTTACTAGACTAATACAACCTTATCAATATGTATCTAACTTACACGGTTTTCACTCACGTGGAATTCTTCTTCTTCTTTCTGCCGTTACAAAAGTCGTATAACACTTCTTCCTTCTTACATTTTCTCCTGTAAAAAGGTGAGGTAGGAAATATGAGCTTTTAAATCATGGTTTCCCGGTATATCTTCATTAGAGCGTAGTGAAGACAGTTTGCAGTTATATCGATCTAACTTACTGCACTGGGCTTGTAAATTCGCAAGGTGGGCTTGGCTTCTATACGAGTATGTATTGCTGTGGTATTGCACAAGTACAAGTTAACTCTTAAGTAAGTAAATAATTTCGTATGAGAGTCATCATCATCATCAGCCTATCTTGTATTCGTCCACTGTTGGACATAGGCCTCTCCCAATGATCGCCACACTGCACGGTCTCCTGCTTTACGCTTCCAGTGCTTCCCAGCCACCTTCCTCAGGTCGTCGCTCCATCTAGCCAATCGTATGAAAGTCGCCAACTCAGGTGTCGAGAGTTTTAAAACAGCCCAATGAACTACACGACTAATTGTAAAATCGAACTTATAAATTTGCAAGGAGTGTTGTTTGCCTGATTTTTTTTGTTAGATTTTAGAGCAAATTATTTTTTAATTGCGTAACGCAAATATACGAGTAGGTACATATAAGATGTATTAGCCAAATTCGTTTATTAGCCAAAAAGAGATTACAATATAACCTTAAACATAATCATACAGAGTTAAAATATCTTATTATACTTATAATGAAGTAAATTTCATACTAGCTGTGCCTGCGACTTCGTCCGCGTGGAATAGTTATTTTAGGCATTAATCTTTCATATATTTTTTTTTGATATCTTGAACGTTTTTCGCAGTGCACGCAACGGAAGCCCTCAAAGATGAATAATATTCCCCGTTTTTTCCACATTTTCCATTGTTTCTTCGCTTCTATTAGTTGCAGCGTGATGTTATATAGCCTAAAGCCTTCCTTGATAACTGGTCTGACCAAGACAAAAATAATTTTTCAATTCGCACCAGTAGTTCCTAGATTAGCGCGTTCAAACAAACAAACAAACTCTTCAGCTTTATAATATTAAGTAAAGATAAGCAAATAAAATACTCAGTATCACACTAAAAGCTTTTGCTTTTGCTTTTGCACTTGTGTATATTTGTTCCTTCTTCACTCAAAAACAAAAAAAAAACTTAAAAACGGCTGCATAGATTTGGATGAAAATAAATTGTGATGTGCTGACCGTTTCATCAATTGCCACGGATCATGTAGAATTAGGGAATATCTTCAACAAAATAATACAAAAATCTTCCCGTTTAATCTTAAGTATTAAAAAAAATGTAGGTCCCGGCTGTTTGTCTAGTACGCCAGTCGTTAAGCCATGTCAGAGGCCCTTAGGGCGGCTTGATAAACTCTCGACACTAGAGCTGGCCACTCTCATTCGATAAGAAGAATCTGAAGTATAAAAACGTCAGCAAATTAAAACTAAGAAACAAGTTTAACTAGACTATCACTTCAACTTATTATTAATTAACTTATTAACACCCATATCTCGTAATCTAACTAATTAACATGATTAATCTATCTTCCATGTTAACCGATCTGCGGTCGTTGACCCCTTGCGGGGGTTAACAATAGTAGACAGTAGTAACTATGTATATATACTACTACATGCCATATGCTTGTTACACAAGGAAACATATGAGTAGAGTATAGTATAGGAAACTATGGTTACATATATTATGTAACGTGTGTGTACTGTTTAAGTTTACTGTAGACTGAAGAGTAGCGCAATTGTCGATGCGGTCAGTCACTGGATGGGTGACCGAAAAGTGGCATTACTTACTCTCAGTTGGTTTCGGGGTCGGATGACCTCTTTTTTTAAGAGCGTCTGTCCTTAACAGTAAAAATACAAATATTTAATCTAAACCTATACTTTAAATCGATAACAGGACCCGTTTCAGCAGTTTTTAGAATTTTTGTCTGTAGAAGTGTATACTTATCTTTAATTTATACACGTATAACGCAAAAACCGCTGAACGGATTATCTTGATTTTTGGTATGTAGGTCCTGGGAATGACATAGGCTACTTTTTATTCCGATATAATCCGAGCGCAGCCGCGGGCGTCCGCTAGAGTCTTATAAAAACGATGACACGTTACATTATGAATCCCGTCTATTTGTCATAGAACGGCAGTCGTAAAGCCATGTCAGGGTCCTTAGGGTGGTTTGATAAACACTCGACACCAGTGTTAGCCACTCTCATTCAATTAGAAGAAGAAGAATTACTCAATGCTCAATTGAAAGCCACGTTACTATAAGTATGTGTTTATGTGTGTTCGTCTCAATCAGTCTATATTTAGTTCGACCCACTACCAGTGATTGGAATTGCACAAATATGTAGGCATTTACAAATGACAACGATAACTGGATGACTGTATTGTGATGGACTAATTACTTTATGTTCTGATTATAATTTTGTAGTAATGTTATAGTTATTATGTATATTATTGAGTTAAGTTTTGATGTATACAAATATTTTTAGGACATATTACACAGCGCCAACTAAGCTAACGCTTGTATATAGTATATTTCCATAGTTTAGTTTTTACCAAAATATATTGTAACTAATGGGTGCTCGCGGCTTCGCTCGCATTAAGAAGTATAACTTGCATCCCCTATTTCACCCCTTTAAAAGTGGCATTTCCAAAAATCCTTTCTTAGCGGATGCCTGCGTCATAACATCTATCATCATCTTCATTCCAAATTTCAGCCCAATCCGTCCAGTGGTTTGGGCTGTGCGTTGATAGATCACTATATCAGTCAGTCAGTCAGTCAATCAGTCAGTCACCGTCAGTCAGGACTAATAAAATCGACTTTATTGCTTCTACACTTGGAACATAACTCAAAAACTATTTAACCGATTTTTATAAATCTTGCTTTAGGTACTTAATCTGATACAAAAATATTATATACTTAAAAACTACATGAATATGTAATTACCTTATTTGTAACAGGAAGGAATAATATTCAGTGAGTAATACTCATTACCTATTAAGTAATAATGTGCATTTATGCGTTATTTTTCAGCATAATATTATAGTTATTTATTTATTTGTACGCCACCGACCAAACTGATTTCTGTCACCGTTTTCTTGCTAAGGTTGCCTGGAAGAGATCACTCAAGGTGATAAGGCCGCCCACTTGTGCATTCATTTATAGTTTAAGTTCATTTCATATTGTATGTGTAATTTATTTTTGGTGTGCAATAAAGTTATATTGTATTGTATTGTATTGTTTTGTTATATTACCTAGTTGAAAAGAACCGATTTTATTATATGTCACTCTCGGCTTGCTTTGAAATTATATTGTTTGTTATTATGGCTATGATTTTGCCTCAGAATAAAGGAAAGAACAACATTGCTAAAATAATAGACTTTGGAGAGAGGCAAAACATCGAGCCTACGTTTTATACGTATTTTAATATTAAAACTTTCGTGAGACATTTTATCAATATATTAACTAAACGGTTTTCACTCGCGTGTAAATCGCGTAAGTTGTTTACGCGTTTCGGATGTTATGACATCCATCTTCAGAACGTATGTTCTGGGACCGCGGCAGCACGCAGACTGCAGACTTTTTTTTATACGTATGTTTCTTATTCTTTTCATACTAAGTAATTACTTTAAATAATCGAAAATTTATCGAAATAAACTATTCATGTTTTTCAGTTGCATTCATAAGTTTAATATATTTAGTTTCGATATGAAACTGGTAACATTTGGTATGGTACCATTGCAGTAGTCAAATTACAGAAATGGTCGATGCTTGGCCAGTATTTGATATATTGGCCAAACAGCTGGATCGTAGGCATTTCACCAAGGATAACAGCTCTAACTATCGTTTCCTATTCATGAACTCTGTGTCATATAATAATGTCCTTTTTGAAAACATATTTCTCTTACAAAGTATCTTAGATTAGGTAAGTAACAGTATGTCATTATTTTACGTTTGCACCATACCTCATCTGGATGTTTTAAATTGAAGGAAGTGTACTTGTACATACTCGTAGTCAGATTAGTGTATATTGCTTATTTGTTTGATAATTTATATTGACATTTCATGTAGTAGTCAATAGCCAAATTAGTTTCAGACTTGGTACATATTGGGCCAATATACCAAGAGCTGTATTGTAGTCATTTCACCAAGGATAAACGCTCTAACTATCGTTTCCAATCATGTCGTCAGCGGCTTTAACTATTTAAGTACATATGTATATTTAATTTCATTTTCATAGCTTTGTCATATCCTTGCAGTAATCAAATTATATCTAGTAATCAAATTATGTCTAGTAGTCATATTGGGCCAATATACCAAACAGTTGGATAGGCATTTCACCAAGGATAACCGCTTCAACTATCGTTCGCCAACCACTCCCGTGGCCAATTTCGGACGCTCCCTCGAAAACTTTGGGGAATTCGGCTTGTTTTATCCCGTTTTGGGAAGTTTTGGAAATGTCGATAGCTTTGAGACCTTCTGTAACTGCTTACGGTTGTAATACTGTTTGAAATTGAATAGTATTTGATAGGCTGAGTGCTTCCGTGGGTCGGATACACGTTAATTGGTAGACCTCCGCTGTATGTCACAGAACCACAGTACTTTAACCATCGTAAAGGCCCATTGGGTGATTTGAAAACTTCCGACATGGAGCATCCTTTTAATAGAATGAAATTAAAAATATAACTCTAATGTAAAAAATTTAATCATGTCTATCTTAGAATACGAGTATATAAATACTCGTATTCTAAGATAGACATGATTAAATTTTTTACATTAGAGTTATATTTTTAATTTCATTCTATTAAAAGGATGCTCCATCTTAGGCCACTTTGTCGCTTGTATGGATGTTGCTTCCGTAGACCTAAAGTTTAAATGTTTTGGGCATTTCAGTGAAATAAAAATACAAAATTCATAGATATCGTCCCAGCCCTATTTCATACTTTTCCTCAATCCATCATCAACACTCATTACCAATCAATTGGCAACACCGTTTACTGTCTGCATACAAACATACAGACAGTCCAATACCTATATGTAACTGAATGGTCATTCGCAGAACTATCATTCCAACTGTATCGGTCTTGGACGTGATGTGGGTATGATTGTTCATATAAACAGGCTGACAGACATCTTTATATATATGTATCTATGTAGGTATATCAAAATGAGGATTGATTGGATGGATAGCCGGCATATTTTTTTTACGAAAATAATTTTATGAGCAAAACAATAACTTGTTCGAACTAAAACTCAGTTGGTGTTACTTTGACCATTAATAAATCTTAATTAAGTATTATTAAGTATAAATATTTTTTATGAACGGTCAATTAGGCAATTCTTATTCTGTTTATGGAATTTCAGTTTTTTTTAGTAAACTTAGCCACATAATACACAATTACAAGTATTGCTTAAGTTTAACATAACTTTTGCTTAAAATAAAATGGGTATATCGTATTTGTCAGTATGTTTGTCAATAAACTATACTATTATTGGGTCAAGGCAAGAAAACACGTTCTTTAATTTCTGATATAGGCAAGCTACACCCTAGGCTGCAGCAATACTTAACATTTGGCAGGCTGTAGTCACACGCAACCTATTCCACGTTAAAAAAAGCTTTGGTTTAAGAAAATCTATCGTTCAGATTGTCATTATCATCATCAGCTCACATAATCGACTGCAAGGCATAAGCGATGAGGCTTATGCCTTGCCTTAGGCTGTAAAAAACCCAATATTTTTTCACGTCATCACACGCATAGCTTAAACTGCATGATCGAAGAAGTAAAATTCTTGCACGCAATTCAGCTATAAATAGCAATATCTCTGCTTTGCCTACATAGGGCCTACCTGTGTTATATCTATCTGTTTTCATTATGAATCATTTATGAACGTGCTTCGAGACCCTTAGACAACATAAGACTGGGCGTCAGATATTGTTCATAGATAAAGGTATAGACGTAGTTAATAGATAGGCTTGCTCGCGATAGATTATAAAAAAATAGCCTTTATTACTACAACTACGTAAGTTTAGGTTAACTATACTTAATCTCAGTAAGATTAGGTCAACTGTAACAAAATCCGAGGACATGTGTCTTCTGTGGAAAGACCTGGGCGCCCACCACGATGTATCTGCTCAAGAGAACTAATTCTGCTGGGGCGTCATGACGCTTAGTTCTTAGGAAATAAGACTCAATTCAATGTCTTTATTGCAATCACATGTGTTACAACTAAATGATAAAAGAGAAAGATAATATGAATAAAATAAGTTAAATTAACAATATTCGAAGACGTTTACCGAATAAAGCATCTTGATTGTTGTAGGTCAGTTTATTTGAAATACCGTGCGGTAACAAAATCTAAGAGCCCTGGCCAAAAAGTGTAGATTGGCTTAAATAATTTCTACTCCAGAGTTTGCATCTCTGTTTTTTTTTATCTCGTATACATATGTGTGTGTATAATGAACTTCTACTTCTGATGTCAAATTTACTAACTCTGTGAAGAATATGTCCAGTACATAAAGAGCCTGATAAAATAGTTATAGCAACATAAAATCTTCATAGCTTGAGGACACACTGACCCGAATTTTTGCATCCAATCTAAAAATAACCGAGCCTAATGGCGAGACTACCTGCTTTTGATTGGCCAGAGGTCATTAGGTCTTTCGCAAATTTAATTTGACGGCCAGATTTTTAACGGACGAGCTACCTTTGAGATCGCTTGATTTGTTTTCAATAGGCTGTTGATTGGTAAATGGATGCCAGGTAGAATCTGCTTGGACGTTGGATACGTTGTTGTTATTTACTGACTTGAAAATAAGGAGGTTATCAATTACTTAAATCTGTATGTTTTTTTGATCATATTATTAAACTTGGATAAAATATTAGTTTTCTAGGATACATGTTATGTTTATTGGTGCATGTCAATAGATATCTTTACTCACAAAAAGAATGAGTGATAGGTATCTCAATGATTGTTATCGATTTAGTATTGCCGTCAGGGATTTTCAATTTTAAGATCACCACTCAAATATCTAAATAATACCTTATAAATGTCGCATCAGACTCCAGCCAGAGTCATAGTCATAGTAATTTATTTATATCAGATATTTGATAGGTAGGTACTAGGTACACATCACAAGATAAGCGCCTAAATTAAATTAATTAAAAGCCGGCCTAGTGCGAGACGGACTCGCGCACAAAGGGTCCGTATAATTGATTATTTATAATTTGATTATTTTTAAATTTTAGTATTTGTTTTTATAGCGGCAACAGAAATACATCATTTGTGAAAATTTCTAGCTATCACGGTTTATGAGATACAGCCAGGAGACAGACAGACAGCGGAGGCTTAGTAATGGGGTCCCGTTTTACCCTTTGGGTACGGAACCCTAAAAAAATAGATAAAAAAAATACATACATTATACAGTGCCACCATACATACCCTGTAGCTGACATCTTCCCCCTCTTTTTCTGATCAATCTATGCATCTACCTACCCAAATAAGTTTTTACGGATAAAGATCCATGTCAATAATACACCATTTGTTATACACAACTAGTAGCATGCAGAAAAGCACGCAGTACCAACATAACCATACTACTCACAACGTGTTCCGAATCTAGTAAGGTTGCTAATTACCGCTCGAGTGTTTTCAATCAATTACACACTTTCACTCCATGAGTCACTGGCATGGGCTGATGATGATGATGATAATATGATAAGCATTACACCCTTAATATATGTATATGTATAACTCACATCCAGTAGCATAGCACACAGTACCAGCATAACCATACTAAGGGCCCGTTCACACACGGCAGTCCGTTTTATCGATACGTCATAAATTTATGCTCCGTTTAACGTACAACGGATCCGTCATTCCAGTAATGACGGATGCGATGTTCACACATAGGTACCGTATAACGTACACCCCGCACACACCGCCCTTCACGCACACAGTACCTATCCGTTAAAATTCTACGTATCCGTATTTTTTACGTATCCGTCGTCCAGTATTCGATGACAAAACGGAACGTCATTTTTTTACGGAACGATATTTTTTACTGTAGGTACTGTGTGAAGTCGCTCATACAACTACATACGCCATCGACGAAAAAAAAACGTACACGATAAAACGGAACAGTAAAACGGAGACATGTGTGAACCGGCCGTTACTAGCACTTACATTTACTAGCATATCGGCCAGTACACAACGTGTTCCGAATCAAGCAAGGTTGCTAATTACCGCTCGAGTATTCTCAATCAATTGCACACTTTCACTCCATGAGTCACTCCGTCAGGTGTTGAGGTTCGATTCGTGGAGAATTGCTTTGATGGTTTTTGATGGAATATATTTTGGGTTCTAATTTACCATCTCGTCATTGTAAAACATGATAGGATAGTGAGAATAATGGAAATAATATTTTGGAAATTTTAAACCAAAGTGAAAGTCCAAAAATACAGTTTTTGACATGCAATATTCATTTACGTAATGTTCAGTAAAGTACATTTACTCAATATTTCGCCAAAACAGGTAGATGGGAAGCCAAATCCAAAGGGCTACTAAAGTATGAAAAAATAACTGTTTCTTTCTAGTGCCAGGGTTAAAAACCAACACTAGAAGAAACGGAAAAGCACAGTATTTTTACCGGTTTTGAATATCATATGCCAATACTCCAGCGATTCCAAATTCCTTGTCCCGTATGGCTACCTAATTTTGGTAGTTCGACGCCAATGACATCAGACCGATGTCAAAAATGCAGTTATGCCGCGTGATAACGTGCGCCTCTGCGCATGCAAAATGTTTATTAGGTTTTTGGCAGTCTTTTCAATATAATTTTGAATGTTTGATGGTTATTTACATATTTTGTTTATTTATTCGTAAAAGTTAACAAAACTGAAAATATACACAAAGTAACATAAAAATTACTATAAATAAAGTAAATGTACATTTTCTACATAACGTACCCAATAATTTGTTTTATTTTAAACAAACAGGCTTGACCAAAGGTTACAGTTCGATTTTGAGTTTCATTTAACAAGCACACTCCAACTGGCCACTCTTGAAGTAAATTATTCGATTTTTTAGTCCCAAAAAGAAACTTTTGTCGACATTAAAAAAAACGATTTTCGTCTAGTCTCACCACAGAGCTTTGAAGTCCATGCTTGTCGCCCTGGGGGGGCGCGCGCGGGGGCGATGTGGCCCGATTGTTGTTCTGTGAGTCTCACAGAAAAAGTATAATAATAATAATAATTTACTTTATTCACACAAAAATCCTTAGACTAGTATACATCATTTGCACTTAAAGAAAATTGGATCAGACAGGGTATATAAAAATGGGTAAATGATGTTGACTGTGATCCCCACACTAGGTTACCCTGTGTCGTGGGAATCATGCTCTTTGAAAAGGAAATAATAAATAATAAATAGTATTTAAAACTAGTGCATAACCAATACTCAAATGTAGGCTACCATTTGTCACAGATAACAAACACTTATAAAGAAGATTCACCTTGATTAAATCCTAAACGATTAACCGCTGCGTAAGCAATTATGTTTGAAAAGAAACTAGGCTACGCAATTTTGCGATTGCTCCACAAACTGTCAATACGAAATCCTATTCAGTCCTGTGTATTCTATGTCAGACGGTTACGGTCTAAATAAGATTCTTATACTGGATTACTGATAAGTAAAGCGGACTTTTTTTACGGTTTAGTACGTCTAATCAGCGTCCGCTTTTATTCACGGTCTATTGAAACTTAGCTATCTCTTCATCCATACTGTATAAACTAATATTATTAGGAGAAAATATTTGTCTGTAAGTATGTTTGTGACGAATTGGCTCAAAAAGTACAAGACCGATTTGGATTAACACATAGGCTATACGTATTAACGTTAGCTATAGGGTGTACAAAAGTAGTTTTTCATAAAAAATGTCTAAAGTCTAAAGATTCAGATTCTTTATTCATAACAAACTGTAACAGTTATAAAATGAAAAAAAAAGACATAAATATTGGTATATTGACAGCCTGTTTGATATGAAGTCTTAAGTTTTAACTTGCTTATTGGTAATAATATTGTTGCTTGCCTTTTGCATTACGCTTTTTGTACTCTGACTTGAATACCAATCATTAGAGAAGCATTTTAGCTGAAGCCAGACGATAATGTCCTAAATCTACGACTAAAAATGTATTTAATAACTAGTAGACGCCCGCCGCATCGCTCGAATCATTTTGAGATAAAAAGGTTTAAAATGAACATGACTTTTTTATTTACGAACCGATTGAAACGAAATAAATACTAAATGTTGAATTAAAAATGCACCAACATGTTAGTGAAAACCGTAGACCAATCAGTTCTGCCGTTTTCGAGTCTATAACGAACAAACATACCGACAGACAAATAGAATTTTTTTGAAACATGATTTTTGTGTTCTATTGCATCAATGAAGAAGACCCCTCAACAATTTTTTTCAATTATCTTTAATGTACAGACACCGACCTGTTACAGCTTTATTATATGTATAGATAAGTTATAATCAGTTATGAGTAACCCTGTATAAGTACTATAGTGGAACCAACAACCGTGTCTGATCTGTTTTCATTTCAATGTGTATATGTATGTTTTCCCATTATTCGCCTTCCAAAATGGGTTTAGAATCGGAACGAGTTCTGTTCTGATTAAAAAGATATTGGGGACGACCTTCATACCTAATGGTAGGTTTGTATCTACACATAAGTAGGTGTTTCTCTCTTTGTGTCGTATGTCCTCATGAATGAGTGTCGTGACTCTCCCTCAGATTTAATTGGTTAGGCGAGTTCTCTTGGGCAGATATATCGTGGTGGTCCCAGGTCTTTCCTCGATATGAGTAGGTAGGTTTAAGTTTTGGAACAACACTTGTTATTATGATAAATTAATAATTAAACTTCGCTTCAAAAATGTTTTTTTATGTGTCAGTGTTTGTTGGACAACATCTCCGACTTGTTGGTGGATTGATCGACGAACATACAAAAAAATAATATGATAAATTAAACAGAAAGCTAGGCATATCGTAATGAAATTCTAAGAACACTGTGATAGAGAAGTGAAGCTTATCTAGTAATGAAATAGAGCTGGCTCATAAATAAGACTAAGATAAGATAAGATGAGATATGTCTTTAATGCACACCAAAGAAATTACATAATAAAAGAAATTAAAAAAAAAAATAGACTACTGGAGTAAACATTAAATTGATAAGATTTTTGAACTGAAATTGTGAACCGGTTTCTTCTAGGCAAGCACACTAGATTGCAGATCACAACATTACTGATCATCAGGCGAGTTGTAGTCAAGCGTGAGTCTATCAAGAATTAAATAACAGCAGTTAGCTGCGTTGTACCAGAAAGTATCCTAATACCTTATGAAATTATATTTAGAGTATTTAACTCTAATTCTTTCTCTTGAAGGATAATCTTTAGAGTGTTTAATTCATTACAAAGAGTTCTTTGCCCTGTTTACTTTCCCAGCTCTCATTAAAGAAGGCACCTGGAGTAATTCACTTTTTATCCCCATCATAATTAGCTAATTGTCCTGTCTCCGCTAAATTCGCCTTGATCTTTTAAACTGCCGCGCTGTGGTCGAGTTTCGTAAATTATAATTGTAGGTTTTGCTGGCGTTGGCCAATTTTTTATTGGATATTTGATTAAAAATCACGGTTGCATTAACCTACGACACAAGAGTGGTGTTATAAGTTTGATATTATTATATGATTGCTTGTGGTTCAGTAAATTACAAAAAAGTGGACGGGTTTAATAGGGTTTTTGTTTGCATATAAAAATAAACACGAATATTGTTTGTTTATGTATTGTTTAAACATGAATCATTGGACAAAATGATTGACAGTCAAATTTCCAACCATCTCTACCTACTTTAAAAACTCTACCAGTAGTTCAGAGCCTTACAAACTACTTCCAACTATTTCCTAAACTTGAACAAATAGAACAAAAATCTCAGCTTCCGTCCTCTCGTAACAAAGTTGTAGAATGAAATTGCTACTTGTGCAGTATCCCGGCCTCAAGCACCCTTGGCGGATATCAGAGAGGCGGGACTCCTAGATATGTAGGTACCTGACTGGCCTGTTAGCTTAGTGTGCTTAGTGGCTCTGCCTTCTAATCTAGGGGTTGCGGGTTCGATTCCTGCAAGATACAAGTATTTCTGAATTTAAAAATTTATAATTACTTGTGTTGAGTCTGGTCTTTTGTATTATAATAAGTGTAATGTATTTACAAAAGAAAAAGTATATAATAAGTATTATAAGTATTATATCTGTTATCTAGTACCCACGACACAAGCGTTTGCTTAGTGTGGGGCTAGATGGCGCTGTGTGCGATGTCCCGTAATATTTATATATTTATTTATTAATTTATTTATTTACCTACTTGGCTCCTAGATACTAGATATTGGTTTCTTCAGGACACTGCAATTGTCCCAGATCTTACAGTCTCTTAACTTCTTCTTACTCTTGTAAATGACTAGTTAACTCTCATATTGCGATTATTAAAGGCTCGTAAACAGTCCTAAGGGTTTCCGATTTAACTTGACGATAGTTATACTAGACGGACAGCCGAGAATGTTTTGAAAAGCATATCATGCATCGTTTGGAAGAGCCAAAATTACTCTTTAAGGCGAGTCACCAGTGAAAAAGCGGAAAAAACGTTTTACTATATCAAATTTTTTAGGTATTTACTCCTTAATATCGGTCTTGCAAAAAATATACAATATACTTAAGGATATTGTCTGAGGAATGTGCTAATTTGTTACACGATAGGGTATACTTTACTCGATCATAAAAAATTCCAAAAACAGCTTAATGTAAAAGTCTAAATCGAATATCTTATTAATAAAATTTCTGACTTCACACATCATTTTTATATAGAAATGTTTCTCTTTAAATACTACAGAGAACCTGCTAAAATTTGGGTTTCAACTAAAGTTCTAAAATTTTGAGTTAATTATTAATCCCAAAACTTGAATATTTCCCAGCAGTTTGACAAGACGCCGCGCCGCCCGCTACCCCGTCAGTCGCAATCGGGCGCTTGCCAACGTTAGACCTGTGCCAAATTTTCTCCGCCCGTTCTTACATTCTTGCCACAGTGTAATAATTGAAAATGGCTAATAAAAAAAATAAAGTTAGGAAGAAATCAGTGTTAATATCTAAGAGAAGGACAGGGAAAGAGAACTATAAGAAACGGTATGTAAATTACTCCCTTTTATAGTAAAATTATGAAGTTTACTCTTTTTTTTAAAGTAAAATTACTAAGCACGCAACAATATTTCTAAAAGTGGCCCAATTTTTTTATTCTTTATGTTTCTCCTCAGGTATATGAGAATTTTCTATAATTTTAATTGATTTCGTAAATTTTCGTCATTATTTGCCACAGACTAAATTATATCAGTATGACCAAAAGTATGTACCTATGTACGAGTACTCTATAATTAATTAATTTAGGTCGAAAAAGCAGTCTCGAGTATCTAATACTACCAGTCCATTAGTAGAATTGCAACCTGTGAATTTCAATACTTCAACGACAGATGGGTAAGTGGATCATGTACTAAACAATAATACCATAAAATAGGCCGATCTATCTATTTTTTATATTATTTACTATTGACTATAAACTCTACAGCTGATAAAGAATGACTTGCAGAATGTGATGATAAATTATCTCAAAATAATATCAATAATGAGTGAGTATAATATTATAACATCATTAGTTTGTCACATAATACACAAAACAGAACCAAGCTGAATTTATACAATCATAAACGTAATAATTATGGTAATTTATATTTGTTGTTATTTGTTGTTACGACTGTATGTGTTCGAAATAAATAAAATAATTGCGGCAACAGAAATACATCTTCTAAAAAAAACTGTCTAACTATCACGGTTTATAAGATACAGCCTGGTGACATACGGACGGACAGACAGACAGACAGCGAAGTCTTAGTAATAGTGTCCCGTTTTTTACCCTTTGGGTACGGAACCCTAAAAACAGATCCATGCAGAATATCCAAACAGAATGTATACGATAATAAACGTAATAAATGTGGTGATATTTTTTTTGCATGTTATCTAAGCAGCGAATATACAAAGTCACGGCAATTTTATTAATATAACCTATGTATTTTTTTTTCAAACAACAAACACGATTTTATTTTATATTTATAGATATAAAGTAATAAATTATTACTTAGCTTATTTAAAACTGACAAAAATAACATTTTACATTAATAGAAGTTGATCATAGTATATACAGCTGAAATATTTATACTGTGGCGTAGTGCTAACGTTACGAGAAATGGACAGCGCGCGGAGTGAGACGCGCGGGCGGCCCCCCACACCTCACCTCCTAAAATCGTAGTTCGCGCGAAAATGCCTCGCCTTAAAAATCACAAGCTAAATGCATGACAGTCTAACTTAAACAGAAGAAAATTGCATACAATGTTTGTAGAATGAAATTGCTACTTGTGCGGTATTCAGCCTCAAGCACCCTTGTCGGGATATCAAAGAGGTCGGGTCTCCTGGTCCTCCTAGATTCGAGTCTTGGCTTCTTCAAGACTGCACTTATCCTGGATCTGAGAATTTTATATTGAACTAGTGGGTGCTCGCGGCTTCGCTCTCATTAAGAAGTAAAACTTGCATCCCCTATTTCACCCCTTTAAAAGTGGCATTTCCAAAAATCCTTTCTTAGCGGATGCCTACGTCATAACATCTACCTTCATTCCAAATACAGCCCGATCCGTCCTGTGGTTTGGGCTGTACGTTGATAGATCACTATATCAGTCAGTCAGTCACCTTTGTGTTTTATACATTTAGATTGAAAATAGTCTAAAAAAATCTTGTTGTTTTGATGCAAGAAACGGCCGTTGATCAGCTTGCTGAGGTATTTATACTGAATCAAATTTAACAAGCAGTGCTCAAAGCGTAATATCATACAAACCTTTGTTTAGTAAAACGCAGTACTATAATCGGCCTGCTGCAAAATTGTGCGTTTTAATCAGATTAAAATGAAAAAAATAATAATTAATCAGCTAATTTATGTAATGAAGATAGTGCATACTACGTTGGTAAATAAAAATATAAATTCTATGACGAGTTTTTTGAAATTTTAGCTTGATATCGGATAAAATGGCGTTATCTAGTAACACCATTCTAGTAACTTTGTCCAGAAAAGACTGTAAATTGTAAATTTTAACTCATTCGCGTGTCCATTGAATTTTATCTGGCGCGGCACAAACTCCTCGGTGACCGGACTACGCAATGTAATTTCTGATAATGGTTACATGTTATATGGATACAGTATGAGATCTCCTATTTATCTCATTCGAGTGGCTGATCAGCTTGAGCTAAACCCGTGTAAAAATGTAGGCTTATTGAAATAACTATGATGAAACTTTCACTGCGATATAACCTGATACATTATCTAATCTTAACTGAACATGGTAATATTTTTTGGAAGTAGTTTAATGGATACCTGTAGACTAAGATATATATATTCTATGCAGTTTTAAACCCCGTGGCTAGAAATACAAGCAGTTTGCTTAGTTCTGCCGCGGTGGCTGATTGGGGAAGTGGTGCGACTGTAGGTACTATAATGACCTACCTATTTTAAAATAACTTTTATTTTTACATAAAAAAATAGGTAGATTATTAAGATTATTAATTATATAAGTCTTTAAGTTTTGTTTATATGCCTACATTTAAACCTGTTATTTCTGTAAATAAATATTTTTCTTTCTTTAAAACAGGAAATAAACATGCACTTTTAAAATTTATTTTAATGTTAGGTTCTAACTCACAATTTTATGGTTTGCGAGAAAAACCTTTTATGAATAAAAAATGTCATTTTAAGTTTAATTTAAGGTTTTTCATGAACAAAGCTATTGATAACAATTTTCACATTTTATTAATTAAGGTACTTGATTATTTATCAACTTTCCTATAACACTAGCGATATGCCATACTGTCTGCAGTGTGTATGTAGTGGGAGCGTTGCACTGAATGCTGCAATTTCGCCCGCTATTGGGTTGCAGAAGAATGCGGATGTTCTGCTTGTCTTCTAAGGTAGCTTGTTACATTTATGGGAGAAATAGAAAGAAAATGGTTTTACATAGTTTTCTTTAAAACGTTAGTAAAATTAACCAGTAATTTATTGTCCCGTTGAGAACTTATAAATGTCTAAATACTAATTTTATCTGTGCCATCTTGGGATTTTTAATTTTGCGAAGCTTGTGGATTTTATAGGCAAATTCCAAACTTACATAATTTCGTTCATTTCCTTGAAATGTAATTGAGAATGATTTAAATCGATAAATATTTACTTAACACTTACCATAAGTTTCCTGCAATCAAGCCATCCCAAAGTAAAAAAAGAGTTGGCTCACTCTTAGTTTGAAAAAATCACAGAAATTCTCAAACATCCGTGTTACACAGGTTTACTGCTAATTAACCCCTGATATTTTAATACAAATACAAATTCAAATTATTTATTGATAATACCACAAATTACAAGTCATATCTATTCTTATAATATCTATGTATTTCACGTCAACTTTGATGAAAAAAAAACATATCATTAAGTATCCACTACAATACATTACTTAAATGTAATTAAATTATATTTGTTTTTTTTTTAATGTTCAGTCGCTCGTGTGCTATTTCCATACAAACTGCTGTATAGTACTCAAAACCTAAGAAAGATAGTCTGATGGTTTGTATCTCAAATTGTTGGTATCAAAACAAAGATCTCGCCTCTAGAAAACCGTTGTTTCGTTTGCGTTACAACCCCAACAGAAGACCAGCGCTGGTTGCTATGCAGCCAGCATTATGCTGTGTTGGGGTTGTATTGTGGCAAATATGTATTTTATTTAGGTAGTTTTAAGTATATAGGTATATAGATTTCTTGCTTGTACTACTTACTTCCTTATTATTTGCTAATGATTTTCTTTCTTTCTTATTTTCCAAAGTCGTAGAATAACGTCATGTACTAAAGCCTGTCCTTAAAAAGCTTTAGTTACCAGTAACGTTGAATAGACACCTGTATGTACATATATATAGATAGATACATGTATATTTAGATAGACAGACAAACAGTTCTCTCAGTCGTTCAGGAAATGAATTTAAGAGCAAACTCCAGCATTGTGCAAGAGCGACGCTCCTTGAATCGAATTTCAAAGAAACGACTGCGAAGTGAAGCTTTCTTCATTACATATTAAAATTGAAGTGTTTTAGGAAAGATTTGGAGATTTTTAGATTTGGGAGTGTTTTAAATGAGTAATGTAGGTTAAAAATAAAATATGTTAGTCGTAAAATACAAAATTAATTATAAGTAAAGTTACAAAACTGAAGAATTTACGCTGACTAACATTATTTATTGGTTTAAAACTATTCTGATGACTGTGATAAATATATACGCGTAAGATTCTTGTTAAAAACAGCTTAGCTCAGATTTGATCCAACCTAGATTCAATTAAATCTTGTAACAATTCCAAATATTAACTACAGTTTGATTCACGCGATCAATCCATTTAGCCCAGTTACATGAAAATGTGACGCAAATAGAACGAAAACCTCTTTCAATAAAACCTACTTAAATACTCCATCGTCGCAAAACTTCTTGGACAAAGATGAAGACAGAAGAGTACCTGCCACGGTAATAGCGTTGACATAATACATTAATAGACTGGTCTAAGCGCACCATTTTGTTTTTTTATTTATTTATTTTTTATTTTATTGTATGGGGAACTCTGAGTCACAAACAAACAAACAACAACAAATTGACCGAATTACTCATATAAAATTTACAATGATTAATCGGCAGCTCAAATAAATTTATTGCTTTTTATGTAAATACGCAATTTTTTTAAAATTATATAGTGTTTTTCGAACGAATGAAAAAGACAACTGTTTAACCAAGTTAATGATTGATCAGATTTTTATAAGAATTTGTTGTTAGTATGTTCCTCACTCATGCTTTATTTAGTAAGTACTTGTTTTTTCAATAGTGCAAAATTTGTTGGCATATTTTTTCGAGGATATTGATAAACAACAAGACTTTTCGTTTACTGTGCAATGTCAATGAGTAATAGGAGTATTGTAGACAATGGCGGCAATTTTGTGCAATTATCTCACAAACCGCGTTTTGAGTTGCCACGACAACTTGTAGGGTTGCCAGCTATAAGTACATAAGTACCTGAGATAAGTATTCAAAGATATCTGGTTTGTCAAAGACGTGTTAAGTGTGTGTCTAATGTTGTTTATTTTAGCTCAGGATACAGAAAAATCTATGTGCAGTTTTTTAATAACGGACATAATGAAATCATTAAACAAATCCTTGAATAAATTATAAATAAAAAAAAAACTATCGCCGCGTGAATCGTACCTGCTTATTTCTTGGCAAACAAATAAACCCCTGTAAATTTTTGTAAATCTTTATTTTTTTCTTATAAACATAAGACCCATATTTAGATCACAGGTAACTCGTTAACAAATCCATAAATATAGTATATTAAAGGAAACTATTAAGATTATGAGGGCCTCTGACATGATAAACTCTCGACACCAGAGTTAGCCACTCTCATTCGATAAGAAGAAGAAAAATTAGATTATAGGATATTTTATTGTAATAAATTAGTTCCGTAATTATTAGGGAGGCAACCCTACTCCGTTATTGAACAGACAGTCTCCAAATGAACGTTGGAAATCATCCGCAGAGGGAAAATATAGAATTTCCTGCTGAATTGGGTTGTCCTTTGAATAAAGTTGACGCTGGATCTGTCTACTATTTGCATTCGGTTTAATATTGACGTAAACTTCTCTCTCTTTGTGTCGTTTCTCATGACTGGGAGTCGTGACTCCCCCCGCAGAATTAAATCGTTAGGCAAATTATCTTGGGCAGATACATCGTGGTGGGCGCCCAGGACCTTCCACGGAAGACACATGTCCTCGTATATTCTGGTCCTCAAACATGGCGGTTTTCTCCTCTCTTTTACCGGTAAGCGAGTGCAAATCCAATCATAACGTGAACTACAAGTTATTGTTGGTGTAGTGGATTCGAACCAGTGTGCATCAGGATGAAAAGCAGACGCTGAAACCGCCGACCCACACTTAATAACTAAAAATGTATAAAGCTAAACTTTAATATTGATAGTGAAAACTTCTCAGTAAAATTCAGCATAAAATATGGCAGTTTCAGGAACCTTATATCCGGAACATGTCGTTTTTGTGCTCGCGATTAACTTCCATCAATCATTTATTTGTCAGCGATTCCTTGGAGGTATTGGGTCGCTTGTTTGACATCAAATTGATTTGAAGATGTGTAGAATCTTGTTCTGATTCCTACATTAGACGTGATGAGGATGTTCCTGCAGCTGGTGGTCTTGATGATTAAAATACTTTTGTATTGAATAGAAGTTCTTTACTATTTCGTGGTTTCTTGATTGCAGTTGGATGAGAAAGTGAAGTCTGATTTTATATAAAATAAGTGAGGTTATCTGGAATTTAGAAAAAGTACGGCCAAAGAATCTGGTACGCGGACGGAAATGTACAGCCATGCTTATGCATTTTTGCCAACAATTTGGTCGCTGCGATCGAGCCGCGACAAGATGGTAACATGTTTGATGGAAGATTTTTCCTTGTCTCATTAACTGTGTTATACCAACGGATATTAATTTGTTTTGTTTTCTATACTTATCTAATTTTATTATTTCAATTTAAGTACCTATACGTTTTCTTAAAAGATTTTAGTGTAAAAGAAAACGACATAAAATATGTTCAAACTTACGAATAACAATGATGATAGTTCACACATAATTTTATTATAATAATTATGGAAATACTTGGCACTACAATGTCTTTTAACATCAGGCCAGTTGTGGTCAAGCGTAAGCCATCATACATTAAAATACCAGCTGAATAAAATACATTCACATAATATGTACAATATGGACATGATACTCTTTATGCTAAGTCCTATATTAAATACAGGACTATAAAAATATGAATTATTATTTATTTATTATTTATTTATTTAATAACAATCAAAACGGCCGAAGCCAATTACATTAATTATTTAAAACAATACTTATTCTACAAACACATAATCAAATATAACTTAATAATAATCATCGTAATATAGTCAAACAAGTCAAATTTATATATTATTTACATTAAAACATTCACACATTCATTCATTTCTTCTTTTGCTCGCAAAATCTCAAACACGAAATAAAAGCATGAAATTTTCATATTGATGATAAAAACTATGAGGTTAGGTTATACGTTAGATACCACAATTTAGCAGCAATCTACTTTTGCTAAGAAATGTAGTTGTTCTGCCAAAAACACGAGTAAGCGAAGCGTACATCTCCAGAAGTACATTTCATATTTTTAAAAGTTTTTCACAACATTACAGGGCTGTACTCAAGATAGTATACGTCATGTGTTGTGACTACTTTTTCCTATTTTTGGCAGGGATAAAAATCTCGTGTTCTTAGAGTTTCGTGAATTTTGATAGATCTAAATGCCTACTACTTATTACTTTAATGCTTCAATGTGAATATTCTTGTTTTGCAAAGACAATGAAATTTTATATAGGCTTTAGTAGCAATATTGGGGCGAGGCGCTGATAGGTTGAAGAAGAGAAGAGGAAGAGCCTCAAACATACGCAGATCATAGTCAACCGAGTAAATTAAAAGATTTCGAATTCGATTCGATATTGTTATCTGGATAAGCACGCTCCATCCTAAACCGAATGATCGCTTGCATCAAGCGAATTATAGCTAATAACAAACCTATTTTAAGTAAAAAATATATTGTAGCACAACGTCACGGAATCTTATGGACCTAACCTTAATACACTCCCATATACCAAGGTAATGCTTTCAGCACACTCGGCAGGATTTCAGCCATATTTCAGACTGCATCGCGCCATATCACAGTTTGTAACTGGTTGCCAGATAGTTTGCTCACATATTTTATTTTGGCAACATTTTGGGCTTGATTTACGTGATAGACGTGTTTTGTAGAAATAAAGTGTATTAGTTTATGTACTCGTATGTAGTATATAATGTAATGTATGTATGTACGTAGATAGGTAAGTATTTTATGCCTTATCACCTAATTATGTATTTTTATTCGAAAAGTCTAAATATATAAAACGCAAAGGTGACTGACTGACAACATAGTGATCTATCAACGCACAGCCCAAACCACTTGACGGACCGGGCTGAAATTTGGCTTGCAGGTAGATGTTATGACATAGGCATCCGCTAAGAAAGGATTTTTGGAAATGCCACTTTTAAAGGGCCACTTTGAAATAGGGGATGCAAATTTAACTTCTTAATGCGAGCGAAGCCGCGTGCAACGACTAGTTTAAATATAAAAGTAAAATAATCTTTTAAAACAATAACTTTATCTCCCGCTGAAGGTGGATTTACATCAACAATATGCATGGAGGAGCGAAAAAAAATAAACCGTTAATCGAAAAAAAAAACTTCTAATTTTACAAAAATAAAAGTAAAATCGATTTTGGTTTTCTATGGTTCAACCTTAAAAAGTTGTGCGTTAGTTACCTTGAATTACACAAAAAACTAATCTATTTCTGTGCGATCATAAAAGCAGTAGTGCTATATATTTCTACTACCTACTGATTAAGGGTGTAAAAGACCCTTATCACATTTTACGGTAACTATTTTAATTACAAATGAGATCGCGTGCGAACTAGCAATTAAATTATTTAAAGTAATAAATCATTTTATATAGCCTATAAAACGGAGCATTCCTATAAATTCATATTTTCAATTATTCATACTCATTATATGATGTATGTTCAATGTTTCATATAAAATCAAACCGTAATATATGTTGAAAAATACCTTTTGTTTTTACCATACTTTTAGTGTTTGACAGCCTTTTAAAGAAACTCAAAAAAAATTGTGCGTCTTGATTATGTCATAACGAAATATATTTAATTAAAGGCGAATAGACATCTCGAGGTTAGAAACGTTCATACAATATACTTACTTTTAAAGTAATGAGATCCCGGTCCAAAAACTTTTAATATCTCACGCTCATAAACAATATGTCGATAAAATCGATTAAAAGACAAATCGATACAATCTAGACGTATTAACAATCGAAGCATGTACAAGAAACTGTCAACACCAAATAAAGATAAGAACCAACAAAGCCAAAGTTCATAGATAGTATAAGTCAGAGACAGCTAACTATCCCATAGGCTGGATACGAATTGTTCCATCATTGATTTTTTTTATCGGATGTCGACTCGAACCAACAAAGTGACGAGATAATTAGTATGCAGATTGCAAATCAATCGCGTGAGATCTACTACATAAAAATAAGTCGGGTTTTCCGTCCAGCAGTGCAAGTGCGGAAGTTTTATCGAGTCGTTAAATTCGGTAATACTCGATATTGTCGAATATTATCGACGCTGTCGTCCCTTATCGACACCTTGTCTATGGTTCGGTAACTATGATAAATTTATCGTCAAGACCGAACGAAATCGGTACACTTGACATTTGAAGTTGTTTAAGTCGGTAAATTTTATCAGGTTTCAAATTGACGACGATAGGCCTCGATAACTACAAATGTTTGGCCATTTGGCGTAGCAAATACTCCAAGCGCGAATTGCCGATTTCGAGCCATGTAGTTGATCATGTAGTCCGTTTGTGAAGTGTTAGCGCGTATTTTTTTTCTGTAAGAGAAAACATGAATGAAAAAATATACCTAGTCTAAAGATGAATACAATTATAATATGTACTTAGTTTAGTTTTATTTCACTTACCTCGGAGGTTCCGTCATTTTTTGTCTGATAAACTCTGTAAATATTGTGGAAATATGATAATAAGATATGTAGATTTAATTAGATTTATATGAGAAGCTATGAGATGAGAAGGAACTTGATAAGAATAGATGAGATGGAACTTGATAAGAATTTATTTTTGTTTGAGCGTTTTTCTTTTTATTTAATGGCTTCTGCGGTATTGCCGCAATTTTGCCAGTGACGTGCGAAAATCATTTGACATTGATAAAAGCAATTTCGTGTTTTTGACATTGACTTATAGAATCATTTTGAAATTTTATCTTAGCAGAGTGAACGATTCCGATTTTTTTAATTATCTGTACTAAAGCTTACCGAGGCTAATCGATCAATTTATCTACCTCTAAACATACTTCGGCACTTGCGATTATTGACAATAGTTATCGAATTAATCTAATCGACGTCGATAGGATAAAACTTCCGCACTTGCACTGCTGACGCTATAACTCCAGAACGCACGAACCGATTTCCACGGTTTTGCATTCGTTGAAAAGTTCTCGGGCTCCGTGAAATTTATAAAAAAAAAAGAAAAAAACGAAGCCATCTGGTGGCGAAACGGAGTTCGCGGGGTTTGCTAGTTTGTTATAGATCTGTCACGTAAACTCTTTATTGTATACTATACATAGTAAAAATCAAGAAAACACATTCTAAATGATGAAAATTGCGGCTATAACGCTGAAACAAATTTCTTCCGGGCAACTGAGAGAAAATGATAGAAAACATAATATATAGTAAATAATTTTACTGTACTTATGTCTATGTAATGTTTGTCAGTTTTTTTCACTACGATTACGCTAAGGACTCACGGAGCGGTTTCGCGGCCGCAGCCGCAGCCGCGGCGGGTGTTTGCGGGCGATAATCGCAGCCGCGGCGGCTGCGGGCCCGCACAAAACTCAAACTTGATTCCGCCACCGCGGCGGGCGCGGGAAAAACCGCTCCGTGAGTTCTTAGCGTTAGGGGTCTATAAACAACATTACCACCGTGAAACCCCTTTAAAATTCCTATCCCGGTCTGAGCAATTTTAGGGCATCCCGTTATGCTTCCAGCGCCCTTAATTAGTTCATTAGGACCACGTATGGGACAGTATTGGAGCTGATTACTAATTAGCTAATTAGAGATATGCAACCGTGTCGACGAACTTGGGGCGTGAGGGGAAAGCTTATTGGTTGTGATAGCCTGTTAAAAATAATTTTATATATATATATATAATTATTTTTATGTATAATAATTTGTATGTATATATAATCGCAATATTTTTATTTAACTGGAGGTGTTTAGCATTATTTAAGAATAATTTATACTTGTATATATTATATATTATTTATAATTTATATATAATATAATATATATATATATATATATATATATATATATATATATTATATTATATATAAATTAGCATTATTAAATTAACATTATTAAATTATTATATTTATTAGTTTAGCATTATTTAAGAATAATTTATATATAATATATATATATATATATATATATATATTTATATATATATTATATATAAATTATTCTTAAATAATGCTAAACACCTCCAGTTAAATAAAAATATTGCGATTGTAGCTAATTTCAATTGATAAGATATTATTGTTACAATGTGATCTTTGAAAAAATCAAACCTTTGTCCTGATACCTACCTACTACCACTACCACTTACTATATTGAACTTTATTTAAAAAAGTACTGAACCGATTTTGATGAAGCTATTGTCTTACAAAAATGTTTTCATTGTTAAATTAATTTCCTAGAAAATCACTTAATCATTTTTTTATTGTACTGGAGATATTATAATCTGTTGAGCTTTAAATCAATGCATTTTGTACTCTGCAGCTTTACAATAACAATGAAGATTCTTTTTATTATATTTACTACCGTAACTCAAGCTTAATCTACGCCACGCATTTCAATACAATTTTCACTATTTCAAAGGAAATTTCAAAACCAAGTTTCTAATGCATATGTAGTACAAATAAATGTAGTAGTTTAGTTATACCAGTCAGGTTTCCTTCGCCAGGATCCTACCTGGAGCTATCTCACGTGACAAGTGACATTTGACACTAATATCACCAAGTCACAGCTAAGGGAAAGCTGGATGGTTACTAAGAACGTTCAAACATATGTCGTTATCATTATAAATAAAATAACATAAATATTCCGGGACATTCCACACAGCGCCATCTAGCCCTACACTAAGCAAACGCTGGTGTCGTGAGTACTAGATGACGGATATAATACTTAAAAATTTAAATAGAATTTAACAAACTTTTTTTTAAATGACTTAGAAACGACCAGACTCAACACAAGAATTTTTTTAAAATTCATTATTACTTGTGTCATGCGGGTATTGAACCTGCAACCCTAGATTAGAGAGAGAGCGAGAGAGAGTTATATATAAGTTGATTGTTGTTTTGTCTGCTTAGTATTTTGTCAAACTTACATATATATAGTAGTATATAGAAGTATTTTAATGAGTATGGGCGTTATCTTTACTAAGTAGTACTAGGTACGTCCATAATTTTTAGATCACTCCATAGCAAATTTTCCATCATGATTTCAATGTTATCTTACAGTATTCTCTAGTGACGTGGTAATGACACTATGATTGCCCGAGAGAGCTGTCTAGACGTTTATCCCTAGAGACTAGATATTAGAGCTAGATCTATTTGGCGGAAGTATTGAATATACATAGGTATATATGTAGATGTATACTTGTATTAGGGGTGATTAACTGTGATTAGGTACTGTTAGGTACCTCACATTTAATATAGAAAACCTTTTGTTTCTTTTTCTATATTATTTACCTACTAGCTGTGCTCGCGACTTCGTCCGCGTGGAATAGTTATTTTGGGCATCATATTTATTTTTGCAAACAACCTCTTCAGCTTTATAAATTATAGCTGTTATCCACGACTTGAAATGTTTTCGCAGCGCAAGATGCATAATTTTCCCCGTTTTTTCCACATTTTCCATTGTTTCTTCGCTCCTATTAGTTGCAGCATGATGTTATATAGCCTAAAGCCTTCCTCGATAAATGGTCTATTCAACACAAAAATAATTTTTCAATTCGCACCAGTAGTTCCTGAGATTACAAACAAACAAACTCTTCAGCTTTATAATATTAGTATAGATTATCATATTATGTACCTAGTTGTAATATTCTTTAGCACTATAAAAAACTTTTTGTTTTATAGTTTTATTCTTATCGAATAAGTGTAGCGAGATCTAGGAAATCTTGAATATTTTATTCATAGGGTATTTTTACACAATGCAGCCGACAGTGAGTTATTGGTCATTATTGTATCTTTGTGTGCTAAATTAGAACTATGAAGGAATATATGAAATACTTTTCCGCCATACCAAATTAACCGTATTCAAAACAATTACCAGTAATGAGCTTTCGAAAGTGTACAGACAATAATTTCCATCTAAAAGCTCTGAAAGTACCGAAAGTTTGTCGGTCGAAAGCTTCGGTGTCTCACAGGAAAGTCTTTCAAGTTTTGGACTGACTTCATTTATAAAACTTTGGTTAGACGAATTGAGAAATAAATAAATAATAATATAAGTAATTAATTAATATCTTAAACCGTTTAATACCTACATATAATAAAAGTATATATTGGATACGTTTTAGATGATTAATTATATAATAACATACATCGAATACATATGTATTATAATAATAAATAAATAAATATTCCAGGACATTGCACACAGCGCCATCTAGCCCCACACTAAGTTAACGCTTGTGTCGTGGGTATAAGATAACGGATATAATACTTATATACTTTTCTTTTTGTAAATACATACTTATTATACATACAAACGACCAGACTCAACACAAGTAATTATAATTTTTTTAAAGTACATAAATACTTGTGTCATGCGGGAATCGAACCCGCATTATGTACGTACTCACGGCAGTTTTAACTTTTGCTTCCACTTTTATAGTGCAAACTGCTAAATTGTGGAACTCCCTGCCTGACTCCCTGTTCCCCGCGGAATGTAACCTTGCGATCTTCAAAGCGAGAGTGAGTCGGTTCTTACTGGGTAAGCACGTTCCATCCTAGACCGTAATGATTGCTTACCATCAGGCGAATTACGGTCAAGTGCAAACCCATTCCTTGTAAAAAAAAAAACTTTATAATAATACAAACATTATATGGATATCAAGTAGGTAAGCCGGAAATGTTTCGGTGATATTTTTTTTTATCTTGAGAATAGATAAAATCTTTATAATAATACACTTCAAAATACAATGAGCATGAGAATCAGTTTCCTGTCAGTATGTGTGGAAATGCTTTCTTCAGCCACATTGTCGCTTGTGTTGTGTGGGTGTCGGTTCAGTAGATCTGGTGGTAAAATTCCTGACTGTCCAGTAAAAAAAAACCTTTAAAAACTTAATGAGTATGTCTGTCCAGTAAAAAAAACCTTTAAAAACTTCGCTGTATTCGATCAATTACGCGCAGGAATGTACCAGTAAAAGCAATATTACTAAAAAAATAAACACAACCATAACATAACAATTAGAGATTCAACAAAGGAAGCATAAAATTATAATCTGTTTAGTTTCCTACCATTGTGCTTCGATGTAGGATTCTCTTCAAAGGAATATTCAATTTGCGCTTTGCTGTTTTATTTATGAACGAATAAATTGGAATTGGTTGAAAATTTAATATTCTTACTGAATATTTATAAAAGAAGTAACAATTTTAGAAATATTCCGATCTGTTACCCTGCTCTGTCCCCATAGGGTGACAGATCGAACAAAAAAGTTCGAGCTGTCCCCCTGTTAGCGATAAGGGGACAGTTCGAACTTTATTCACCTCCTTAATGTTTTATCTGTCCCCCTGTCTGTCTGTGTGTATCGGCATTAGGGGTACAGATAAGACATTTAGATTACTGTTTGTCCGCAATATAATTAAATGTAGGTAAAGGTACCTGTATGAAGGTATTGTTTGTATGTGATTATTTTTAAACTCCAGGAGCTACTTGCTTACATATTTTATTTGTAAGTGTTACTATTAATTTTTGTTGTTTTGAATTAAAGTACAGATAACTTGCTTAGAATATCGCGTGTTTTTTTTAAACTTCTGTATTTGGTTAAAACCTTCCTTAATCAATCTTTTAAGTAAAGTAAGTCATGTTATCTACCAGAAATCGATCTTCGAAAGAACATTTTTGTATGAATTGAATTATTTTTAATTTTCCAGACAGAAAATAGCGAGTTTCGCTTTTCTTTTCTGCAATTCTTTATATTAACGTATTTGAAAATACCGCAGAATTTAACAACGCCACTACCGAACTCTGTAAAAGCAACTGCAAATAAAAAAAGCTTCTCTACAGCTAAGAGCTACATCTTTCCTAAAACCCTTTTCTCCAGGGCTTAGCTCTAAACTCCACGTTACCGTTCTAATAAAAAACAGTAGTCCAGTAAATTCCCTGTGAGCAAACAAGGATAGACTGAGCTTAGAGTAGGAAATAGGCAGACAGGATATGTGTGTAAGTGAAGCTGATGTCAAATAATACGGCGTGTAGTTTTGATGAGTTTCATTCAAGAAGAAACTATCTGATTTAAAATGTATTATAATTTTCGTTCGTGTTTTATGTATTATCGTTTTTGTTTCTATGTTCGTTTTCAACTCTTGACACCAGAGTTAGCCACTTTCATTCGATAAGAAGAAGAACGGAATTTAAGTGATTTAATTATGAATCATGTCTAATTCTAAGAATTTTATTTTAATATTTTTTTTGCCTGGAAGAGATCACTCAAGGTGATAAGGCCGCCCACTTGTACATTATTTTTAGTTAAAGTCCTTTTATTATAATTCATTTATTTTGGTGTGCAATAAAGATATATTTTCCACTTTAAAAAAACTAGATAAAAAAAACTATGCATTCATTTGGAACCAAAACCTTTACAAATATATAAACAGACCTAGTAATATAGACTTTGATTACTCATCAAAATACTGACCTTCAGCGCTATCTCACACAGATAAACTATGGGTACTTTATACTATTATTACCTATGTTTGACATGTTTTTAATAACAAAAATGTTCATTATGTTATTAATAAAACTTGACATTGTAACTTCTAAAATTTTATTAAAACTGAATGTTATAAATTCAATTTGACGAGATATTGTAATTTGTGTAGCATATTCTATGATATTAGTACTTATACCTATGTTACAACTTTACATTATCAATAAAGATTCTTTATCTTTTTATCTTTATATAATTAAAAAAAAGAACATACTTATATATTACTGACGTATATCAACCACTTAACGTTATCTATAAAAAATATCCAGCATGCATTTAGTATTTTCATTTATATTGTAATAAAAGTATAGGCTCATCGAATCTGTCATCATTCCTTACCATAATACATAGCACACTTTAGTATTATCTGTACCCAACTTCACTCCTCCTAACTCATACGATCATAGACAACAAACAAATGTTCTAAATCCGGCCAGTCGGTTTTATGCTGAACCATTAGCCGCCGGCCGACGACCCCGGCATGCAGACATGGACTTGTATTGTTTATCAGTGATTCAGTTTGCGGGATTGATCGCTCTGACGTATTTCTTTTAAGTCTGTGGCAGATTTGGGTTTGTAATGTGTAAGGGAAGTATTTTTATGTTGTTTTTATATTAGAAAGATGATGGATGGACGATTCCTTGTGCTAATTTGAAACAAATTGTAACCTAGGATTTTATGTATCTTTTGGGCCCTAGCACCAACTCTCTGAATGACACCACAAACAATTAAATCAACAAAAAATCTTTTATTTGACTTGCGCAGTTTAATTTACATCAGATTAGAAACCTCTGAAAGTAAGTTTCTCTATTATATTATGCATTATATATATAATATGTATGTATTCTATGTACATATGTAGGTACATACAAGTAATAACCTTCATCTATATTCAGTTTCTATAGCAAATGTTCAATGATGTTTCAGCCGATATTATAGCCGGTATTTTTTCTAACCATTTTAAAAAGAAAAGCCTTACTTTTAATTTTAATAGGTAACTCAACTTCGTAAAATGTTAGCATTATTGGGTTTCTTCATGAAAAAAAATTTGTAAGCACGAGTTTAGAGTAGTGATAAAAGAGAAAGCTTAGTAACTGTCTCTGATTCCATCGCAGTGTTGTTTATCCTTCATTAACTGCCGACAGTGTTGCTAATGTCTGTGACGTCACCCTAATTAAAGCCCCCGTTTAATTGGCAGCCAATCAAAGGCGCCTGTAACGAGCTGATTGATCGAGTTTTCACTTATTTTGTACGGAGAAATGGAGTTTTCTATTAAAATTGTAGTTTTATTTTGTGTTTGATTCGTGACTTTGTATGATAACGTTTGTTAATTTCTGGGTTCTCGTCCTCAATCTGGCTAAGGGTTAATTGTTAAATATTATGTTGTTTTGCTACTACTAAACCCAATGTTATATACGATATACGAGTATTGAAGTTTTTTTATTTATTTTGTAAGCTTCGTAGGTATGGGGCCAGATGGCGCTGTGTGATGTCGTCATTTTTTTTTATTTATTTGTCAAAAACGGCAATTAAATGTAACCCTAGAAGTTGGGACGAATTTTGCCACAAATCAACTTTTTCTTTTAACTTTATATTATGTATGTAGTATGAAAGTAGCAATCCTATAACATAGGCTTCCGTAAGTAGGATGACACGTTGAATTGTAGGTCCCGGCTGTTTGTCTAGTGCGGCAGTCGTTAAGCCATGTCCAAGGCCCTTCGGGTGGCTTGATAAACTCTCGAAACCAGAGTTGGCCACTCTCATTCGATAAGAACAAGAAGATAACATAGGTACCTAACAATTTTTAGCGGAAACATGCCTTCCACACGAGGCCGCTGGTGTAGAAAAGACATGCAAAAGGCACAAGTGAAAGACACAGTCATTCAAATTCATGCGGGAATTTCTCGCAGAAACGAAGTTTCATAGACGATGTTACTAAGATACTCCTAACTACATGCATACTATTGGATACCGAACCGTTATATCAACTAAAACTAAACTACAAAATAAAAAAAGAGAATTGAAACGTCTTAAACTGTACACCTATAAATTAGAGGAATATGTCCTTCGCGACTAATAACTAATCTATTTTCCAGAGAGCCATTTGTTGGACAAAGAATAGTCGGAACAACAAAATAAAATCACTATCAGCTTGCGTGTAAAATCACGTATTGGTACATTATTTGTATTAGGACTTTTGCTAAAAAGTATGAATGTAGCAATCATTTATAGGCGCCTCGATGTTTATTCGACGATTAGTCGTCATATCGTGACAACTCATCACCTTTGTACCCCTACAACTTGCCCGATTTTAACCAGTGTTTCCGAACACAAATAACACAACGTTGCTGTCCACAACCTCTCGCGTTTGTTTAGATTATACCGACTGATAAATCAAGAATACAAAGTTCAAGAGTAGCAGAGAATCCAAACTCTCATACGAACTTTCGTACTTACTGGACATATATAATTCGGAATGTCAATCATATAATAAGGTGTCTTCTTACCATATTGTCGCTGCATATCTCCCAGAACACACCTGTTTCGGTGATGTTTGAATAACAAGCAGCGTCGGGAGGCAGAGCTTGTAAATATATTTGCGTTTTACTTTACATGATTCGATGTATCGCCGAGTATGTTTATTTAACTGAATCCTTTGAATGTGAAATGCAGTGGTGGTATTTTATTTATTATGTGTATGTATGAAAGATAGGGTGGTATTTTATTTATTATGTGTATGTATATACATATGTAAATTATGTATGTATGTATGAATGAAAAATATATTATTTCGTATATATGATCAGGTTGCAGTGCAGTTAGTTTTATATGATCTTTGTTGTATGTTTTATCGTTGTAGATTGTTGAAGTTAGCTGGGTTTTGTAAATCTAATTTCAGAATGTTAATCTACATATTAAGCGTAATGCCTTTCAGTAGGTTCTATAACTTGCTCGCATCATCGTTTGATATTAATTAAAAAGTTAAATAAATAAAAAAGGCACCGTAAATTGTAGGTCCCGGCTGTTAGTCTAGTACGGCTGTTAAGCCATGTCAGAGGCCCTTAGGGCGGTTTGAAAACTCTCGACACCAGAGTTGGCCACTGTCATTCGATAAGAAGAAGAATTAAAAAGTAACCGACCTATTGCGAGTCTGACAAAATGCCATTTGTTTGAAAAGAGAATTTGTATGATTTGGTGACCGAGTACATAACAACTTGTATGTAGGTAGATTATTATCTACTATTACGAACAAATAAAACCTAGGAATTAATAAAATCATTATTACGAGTATACACTATAATTTAGGTATTTTCGTATCTAAACACTGAAATAGGTCACGAAATTCATTCCCCTATGCAGAGCTATTAACTTTAGCTCCGTTCCATGTAAGATTGCGAAAACAACATTTATTTGCGAGACGTTTTCCAGTTTGTCTTCCAAGTTAGTAACTTTAGTAAGTAGTGTACTAGTCGAATAGCGAGTTTAAGAAACTAGTGTAGTATGTTTTGGTGTCGATAGTTTTTAAACCGCACCAGGGGCCTTTTATATGGTTTAACGCTTTAACTACTGCTGCATTACTTGTTATTACAAAAAGTATTTATAATAAATTTGTATGATTTGCTATAGAAATATTATTATATGTAATAAATAATAAGTACGTGCTGTCTTTATTTTAAATCAACGGAAATAGCCTACATTTCACGACCGAAGTCTCGAGTGAATGATGAAATTAGTGAATTACTTTTAAGTATAATGTGAACTATACAATATTTTTACATAGAATTAACATATGTAACTAGTTGTTAAGTGCAAATAAATAAATTATACAAAAAAATTTAGTAAACTAATTTGTTTAACCAAAACTTTCAATTTCAAACTGTCACCTTATCTTTTTGCATCGAACACCCATCCAAAAATTGGCTTCAACGGTAGATGATCAACTTTGGTAATCGCAAACAAACAAATACTACAGCTTTGTTTAACATTGGAAGGGACGTTTGATGTTTGATTTGAGGACGAACTTCCCCCTTGGGTCGTATCTCTTGGATCTTGATTCCCCGCGCAATTTAGTCGTCGCAAAAGTTCTCTTGGTCAGATACATCGTGGTGGACGCCAAGATCCTTCACAGAAGACACATTCCTTCTAATTTTGTGGTCCACGAACATATCTTTCCTATGTTTTCCTTCACCGCTAAGCGATAAAGCGTTAAAAACTGTAGTTCACTTCGCCAATACTTACGTTTTTATACGTGATTTATCATCCACTCTTATACCTATCATGAATCAGAATAATACTCACGCAATGCGTTACTTCGGCCGCTTGTTCTACCAAATTAGTATTATTTATAGCAGTTTTATGCGAACAATACTCTTTGCAATACCGCTTGGAGCTGTCAATATATGACATCATGGTATTGACATAAAACCGTTATAGACTAGTCAAATTGTTCTTTTCTTAACACAGAATAGGCTTACGTTTGACTACAGCCTGCCTTTTTTCAAGCATGTTAAGCACCTGCAGTCCAAGCACGCTTGCCTTAAAGAAACCAAATTTTACGTAGCTATTTACAATAAACATGCTCTATTCATGTGTCACAATACGTGTCTCATAAAAAAAATCATTAACTAACATTGTCAAACCTATCAATATAATATCAAAAAAAGAGAAAAACAAAATACTCTATTATTAAATTTTAATAGTAAGCAGTTGTCTTTTTCTGAGAAAAATATACCTATCGACACTGTCTAGTACTGTATTATGTCGATGAATTTTGCTGTCGAATTATGGCATCTAAATTCAAATTCAAATTCAAATTCATTTATTGTTTGCGAACATGGGTAGGTATTTACAAAATGGTCTTAAATATAAAAATAAATTTAAAAAGTCCTCCATATTCCGTCTACAAGACATGCAAAATTTGTTGATTTCAAAGAATTAATACATTAATTAAAACTTACTGCATCATAACGGATTCCAAATACCATTCACAACATTGATTTGTTACATGTTTACGTATTGTTTAGCTACAATAAATTATCTAAATTTATTTAAATATTTCTTTTACTTATGTTTAAAACAATAACAATAAACTGCCAAATAATGTCAATGTCAAATGTCAGATATAAATAGAAATGTCAAATGAATTTGTTAGGCTTTGGGCACACTGGATGCACACATCATAGTTTATGGATCGATTTTTATGCACAATTTTATGTGACCGTATCACTGTAACTGTTTTTAATATACGAAAAGCAATACTTGTATCTTCGTCATAGTAAAACAGCCGTTGGACCATGTTAGAGACCTCTAGGGTGGTTTGAAAACTCTCGACACTAGAACTGACCACTCTTATACGATAGTCTTCTTCTTCTTCTCAAATTGAGCTTGTGTCCAGTGTCAGCTCTAGATGTTTCCGGCAGACCAGAACTCCGCCACTCCCACTGCATCCTCCGTGGCGTCGATCAGGTCCGACAGGGTGCAGGTCGCTACCTGCACCCTGGGCAGGAGGGGGAGGGTAACAGGTGTACGATAAAGTAAGAATTTCCTATAAACGTGACCAACTCTAAAACTAATGATGAAAGTTTATATACTGCCATGGACAGATAACATCGGCTGTTGTAAACCCGCTAATAATCCCTGGCTGGATTAAAATAGCATGTAAAAAAGCAAATACTTCCGCTGGTTGATAAGATAACTTATAAAGATGTTTAAAGCCTAAATAATCTTAAGTTGCATACTTGGTCTAAATAATCTTACGGCTGAGCATGAGCAATCAAGCGTTACGAACTTATTCGTACTTTATCTACCTACCTATCTGTTGAATACTGTAGATGCATCAAGTTAATGCGCCGGAGTCTCGCCAGGTGGCGCGTGCCACCTGCTTCCGTACTACAACTGTACTTAGTAAGGAATGCCGCCATGTTTGTTTACGTCATTTGCATTGAACTTGCTTGGAGTTGCGGTAAACTTGATGATGAACAAGATGGATTGACCAAATTAAAATAGTGAGAAATGAGCCCATGACTATTGTTTACGAGAAACATAGATTAAAATTTTAACAAACTTTTTTTTATATTAGAAAAATAATATTTTACTTACTAATGACTCTATTTTTAGTCATCCTTAGCTTATATGATAACTTTGCGACGTGAAAATTGCATAAAAACTAAACCTTTGTTACGGCGCACAGTTATTATTCGAAATCAATAGTGCTAATCATCGATCTTAAATAGACTGATAAATGGCAATTTTATTATACCTGCTAAACATTATCATAGTTTCGTTTCGAAATTTCAACGAAACCAGAAACAATGATGATCCTTCGGTATTGTATTAGAATGTAATAATACTAGTACAAAAAGTCAGTCACATTAGTCATGGCCAGTCATCACCGAGGGAAGTCGCGTGTACCGCTAGTTATGCTACTTGTCATCCATAGTATGGTAATCAGTCAGTATTGTTCGTGTCATCCGTTTTGATACACATATCGGTATATTGTGTTTATTTTATTATTTTATTGGAATCGAGTGTTTTAATAAGTTTTGTAAAGTGTAGTGGAGTAAACTTTGTATATTTTTTGATGTGCCGTGAACAGAGATTATTACGTTATGTTTTTTGTTCTTTTGTTAAAAAAAACGTCTTTATTTAGTCTAACATTGTCGTTTGCGTAAATTAAAACTCTGCAAAATGGGTAATGAATAGTGCTTATTTTTTTACAAACTCATATGTAAAACTAGTGGGAGCTCGAGGCTTCGCTCGCATTAAGATGTGAAAGTGGAATTTCTAAAAATCCTTTCTTAGCGGATGCCCACGTCATAACAACTACCTTCAATTCAAATTTCAGCCCGATCCGTCCAGTGGTTTGGGCTTTGCGTTGATAGATCACTATATCAGTCAGTCAGTCAGTCACCTTTGAGTTTCATATATTTAGATAAACAAGCTTTAAAAAAACCCATTAAAATGCGAAACCAACAAAAAACATTTCTTCAAAGTCTATTATAAAATATCAGTGAAAGTGCCAATTAACTTTAAAAAATGATAACGTTATACTAAAAACAAAACGTCACTACTTAATCCTTTGTTAGTAAACAATTCTTATGAATCTGTTGATAAGCGGTCGTGCCATATCGAAACTACTGGCTGTGCCATCGTTTAAGTACTGAAGTGAATTACTTCTATAGATAGATAGATAGATATACACTTTATTAAAAACACCAGCACAATACAGAAATTTACATAAAAATATTAAAACTTAAGCCTAGTGTCTTAACTGGCGGCCTTATCGCTAAAAGCGATCTCTTCCAGGCAACCAATCTGGCAGGGATAAGACGCAAGTATAATGGTAGACGAGGTATTACTTATTAAAATGTTTGTGTTATGTATGTGTTCTATGTGTATTACTTATAAAAACGGTAAAACAAAAAAAAAGGTAAAAAAGAATATACGCGATTGTTTACAACAACTTCTGCTCTTAACGAACGGTTTAACTTGTCATCCGATACACGGAAGTGCTCAAATGTAAATAGCATTTTCCATCGTATGTCGGTCACCCATCTAAAGACTGACTGCAACCATAGTTAACTTTGCAAATTGTGAACAAATACCGCAATCTTCTGAGCTATGGACCCTGATAGCTATACAACAGTAGTGATTAAGCCATGTCAGAAGCCCTTATGGCGGTTTAAAAACTCGTATTTCCAGACCTCGCCACTTCAAAATAAAGCTTGGTTTTTACTTAATAAAATACATGAGCTGGTTTATCCTTTATACACGTATTATTTTGTTAAATCACGCTTTTTATCTGTGCTGGTCGTCCGGTGGTGGATCGTATTTCCTGATAGATAACTGTGTACTGAAATAACTTCCTTTTTTATGTGATAAATACATTTCAATGCGTGTTTGGTCACAGATAATGTAATTGCGGAATTTTGTACGGGGAAAAACATTATATTTGTATGAGTAACCCGTTCTACAAAACCTAATTGATAATTAATTTATGGAAATAGTTATCATGTAAAATATAAATATTCGTTTTTAAACCGTCCTTAGCGCCTTTGCCAAACTGCCAAATTAATCAATTATAAAGTTATTATTTTTTTCTAATTTCTGGTACGCAAAAATACAATAAGTACCGAAATTGGTCAATTGTTTAGTTGTTTATAAAATTACGAACTTGGATGACATTTTGAATTAAATTACGAATTCATAATGCCATACAATCATCCAAACTATACCAAAAACCATTTGTGCTAAAAATCGTTGTCAAAAAACGACCAAACCAAAAGACCAACAATACAATAGCCGCCCATCTCGATATAACCGCAACTATCCTCCCAACCCGCTTGTCATCAATTTTGATGTTTGTCATCTCGGAAAAAGACATCTTGGGGCCCTTTTACCAAACCTACCCTTTGTGGCTAACAAAGAAGACGCGATTTATATATTTTTATCTTTGAACCAAAGATAGAGTTTTAAACGTAGATGAGACATAGACAACTTGGATTGAACAATGTTTTATTGGGACCAGACAATCTCAATGGCAAGACCAGCCAGAATAACTCTGGTCCAAAGAATTCTGAATTAATAATTTCGACGAGGAGTTATAAGTTCGACCTTCAGTAAAGAAGAATGTCACATATTAGTATTCCTTAATATTACATACATGCTCCATTTTAGACTACTGTGTTCACACGTATGTGTGTCGCTCAGATAATTCCTGACAGTAAAGTGTAAAAAAATTACTACACAACAATGTTTTTCGTTCCTTTCCATCTACTTTTAAACTTGATCTTTGGTTTGAGCGTCAGAACCTAGTGAGAAATCCTTCGCTCAAAATAAGGGTCGACAAAACTCGAGGTCAAGCGGTTGGAAACTGCGGATTTGTAGAATCTTTTAGAATCTTTTGTAAATCTATAGATGAGATTGGGTTTTGTTTCTCTCTTAGTGTTCTTATCGACTTTTAAAATTACCTTTAACGACTAACTTTTAATAGATTACAACGCAAAACAAAATTCTTATTATGAGTGAATTTTAACAGCAATAAAAACAAACTATTGTAGACACAAAAGCCTTTTACATTCCAAAAGAATGTAAAAAGCTAAAACCCCATTTTCTTTTCAGGACGTACGCCAAAAACGCAACTGTGATCGCCTCCAGGCGTTAAAACATTATAACTAGTGCTTCTGTACCAAATATATACCTATAACCAATAACCAGCCTTAATATTAGAACATACCTTAAAGGACCAACGTAGTGTTTTGTATTTGTATTGTATATAAAGTTAATGTAAATTGAATATCGCGCGAGTGCCCGGGAGAGTTTATTTTATAGTTCAAAAATTATCAAAATTAGTCAGAATCGGTTAAAAATTAGTAAAACAAATTGATGGAAACTATCGATAGGAAAAGACAAAAGACGATCAGTGAAACGTCAGTTTTCGAATAAAGATTGAAAATAAAAACAAAGGACGCCTTAACTTTTGTACTAAATCTAGTGTATTGTACTAAAATCAGTGCTTCAATTTTATACTTTTGTACTTTTCTATGATAAAAATGTTCGTAGTGGAAAAGTGCAACCAATGGTGGTCCCGTGATGACGTGAGGTGGTGAATTGTGAATCATATAGTAAATTGGTTTAGGTGGAATTCATATTGGGATCATGGAGCGGTGCGACGGATTCCTCGTGTACCGGAAACCCGTATACAGGGTGTTCCAGTATTTAGACACGTGAGTATTTAAATAATTAATTTTAAGGCATTATTACCTAGCTAATCAAAAAAAATTAAAATCAGCCGCCAAGTGCTAACGGTGTGTTTAAGCAGCCTCGTTTGAGAACCAGTTCTAATCCAGTTCAAACATGCTCTAACTTAGGCGACAGTGTTTTCTTGTTCGGGTATCGCTTCAGCCACCTTAGACAATAGGCGTATTTTAGTGAGCGTTTTCACGCATACTTATGGAATAGAAAGACCAATGTATGGGATTGACATCACGATGCGCTCCGCGGGGGAGTTTTTACGTCAATCCTATACTTTAGCCTTTCTATTCTATAAGTATGCGGCAGTACGCTCACTACAATACGCCTCTTGTCTAAAGGGGCAGGTGACTTACTGGTCCAATGCCTGACTGAACGGTGTAAAAACATCTCATTTCATGCATTTTGATTTACAATCCATGACAAACAATCTAATACCACATAAGCGTTCAAAATTAATATAACAAAGCATACAAATTGGGGTAAATTTGTCCCGGTACCTGGCACCAAATTTGTCTGATTTTTCGCCCATCGGCTAAATAGGCGGACCTTGCCAAATAGCCGGTACAAATTGAGACAGCAGTTCAAATGGCCTGCCCTCGCCAAATACCTGAATGTTTCATGAGTCGACCCTCTTTGACCACAGATAATAGAATCTAGAGACAACTTAACCTGTATCTATTTAAATCCTTACACAACACTCAAGTGCCTTTAATCGTTGTAAAAGTCGTGTAATATTTTTTTTTTTATAATTTACTTGTAAGCTGAACTTTTAAAGTAACAGGTATGAATAAATTTTAATTTGTGCGAATCTGATAAAACTCAGTAAATATATCAAAATTTGGAGTCTACCTATATCTGCTTGTCATAATATGGACTGTAATAATAAATGAAGTATCATATGTTTTACTTCTACCTTCATAGTAAGGACAGCGAGACTATGGAACTCTCTATCTGGAACACTGTTTGCAGATAATTATAACTCTAGGGGTCTTCAAATCCACAGTAAATAGATTTCTTCTAGTCAAGCGTGCTTCATCTTAGACCACAGTGGTGCTTAACATCAGGCAGGTTATGTATGCCTATTCTGTGTTAAAAAAACGTAGATACTCAGTTCTAAAATTTCTACTGTACATATATGTATATAATTTGTGTGAACTATGAAATAAATGTAATATTTTTACATTTTTATTGTATTAAAGGAGTTGTCTAAAGACTGTTATGTCGATGTCAGTATCCAGCCAAATTACGCTGGATGCTTGCTCCGCCTGTTTTAATTTTGAAGAGATTCTGAATTCAGAAAAAAGTTTTACGAGCTGTTACCTTGTCAAATTATTCTAGCATAAATTGGTGTAAAAAGGTAAAATTATAAGTAGCAATTGGAAAGATTGAATCGACTTCTTTCAATGTCCAAAATAATTCTTAAATAGTTTTTTTTTTTAAATATCGATGCCCATATTTCATAAATTACTAGACCGATATTAATTTAAACTTGTACTGTTCCGTAATATGAGACAAGTCACATTTAATTCCATAATGTTATCGATCTCACATATGTACTTATATGTACATATTTTCCGAAAAGCTCGTAAAAAATTTACAAAAATAAACAAACAAAATTATATTGTTTGCTATAATGGTATAGGATCCAGAGAGTAACATAGGCTACATAAGTTTTATCTTGACAAAACGTCAGTGAAGTCTCAAAGATCGGTTTGTAAAACACTAGCCTTTTATTGTAGCCTTACAGCTTTCTTTTTTTTTAAGGGAATGTGTCGTAGCGTTTCCAGTGTGTGCTTTTCATTCAGACGCACCCGGGTTCGAATCCGGCCCTACACCAATGACTTGTATTTTCAAGTTATGTGTGGATTTGCACTCGCTTAGCGGTGAAGGAAAACATCGTGAGGAAACCGACATGTTTGAGGACCACCATATCCGAGGACATGTGTCTTCCGTGGAAGAACCTGGGCGCCCACCACGATGTATCTGCCCAAGAAAACTCCCCTAGCGGATTAATTCTGCGGGACGTGATTCCCCCGCAGAATTAATTCGCTAGGGGAGTTTTCTTGGGCAGATACATCGTGGTGGGCGCCCAGGTCCTCAGTCATGAGGAATACGACTCAAGAGAGACTGCTTTCAACTGCACCGTTCGATCGATCCTAAAACATCATTAAGTATTCATAGTTAACGCCAGTCTGCCGACTCACCTGCTACTCAATTAACAAGCGTTATTACTTCACTTTTGTTGCGAATATTTTGCATTTTATACGTTTTCGCGCTTCACAAAGTCAATATTTACATAACTATTTTAAACACGTCGTTTTGAAACTCTAAAAATGGCTTTAAAATAAAATTTTAATTGACCGGTGCCCGTGCATGAGAGATAATTTTAAAATAAATATCGGAATGTTCAGTTTGAAGTATTCCGGCTAGTAAAAGCAGAAAAGTATGAGTATAAAACTCAGTTAACATTTCTGAAATTATATAATATGCGTTACATTAAATAAACAAGTATTGTCTTTACGAATTGTAGAAGTAAGCGAAAGAATGCAATTACAAGTTTCATCATATCCGAATCTAAATAATTCAACTTTACCTTTGCTAAACATTATAAGCAAAGAAAAGCAAAATAACTTTCCGATTACCACAGCGCAAAAGTAAAGAATCCATGTATGTATAAAGCGAATAATATTAAAGAAGCGTTTACACTCCACGGTTTCAATGTAACATATTACTCGGTTATCTTTGAGGAAAAAAAGAAGAAAAGAAATATGCATATGTACGTCTGATTTTCCTCAGCTTGTATGCTAAACTCTTACATTTATATTCTGTGGATTACCGGTTTGTTTTTTTTTGGCGCTGTGACTTTTGTGTTTGCCACGAAGATTTTTTTTGACTAGAACGGGTTTGCACTTGGCCATAGTTTGTCTGATAGCAAGCAAAGGCTATGGCCTAAGATAGAGCGTGCTTACCCGATAAGAACCGATTCACTCTCGCTTTGAAGATGGCTGGATTATAGTGCGTGGAGAACAGGGAGTCAGGCAGGGAGTTCCACAACTTTAGATATTTTTGGGAAAAAAGTAGAAAAGTTATTGATCAATGAAAATTTTGAATAATTTAAAGAGAAGAAAGTTTTTTATTTTATCACACTTGCAGGGTTTTAACAAGTAAGCGTGACCGTTTATGCTCTAAATAAAATAAAAAATATTCTTCCGCTGTGACAGCTCGTCGCCAACTATCTTTTTCTTTTTCTATCGAATGAAAGTGGCCAACTCTGGTATCGAGAGTTTTCAGACCGCTCTAAGGGCCTCGAAAAACTATAAACTGCGTAAGACCTGTATTTCCTCCGAACTACAATCTAGGGCTCTTTAAATCTAGACTTAATAGTTATCTTCTAGGAAAGCGTGTTACACCCTAGGCTGCAGCAATGCTTAACATCAGGCAGGCTGCTGTCAAACGCAAACCTATCCCACGTAAAGAAAAATACTATTAAGTCATCTGATACAACTACACATAAATTTAACTATAATAGCTATATTCAGGATATATCCACGTGTTCAAAACAAACCATTGAACACACTTTGAAAACACTTAGCGCCCCTGGGGCTAAAAATAAAACCGTTTTATGAAAACATCCTCACCCTATTTTTGCTTTTAGACGTTTGGCTACTTGTGTTTTAAGAACGATTTAATATTATTTACTGTTACTAAGTGAAATTGAATATTTAAGTCTGTTCTGATGTTATTTTACGTAATATAATATAAGATCGATATAATAATAATACATTTAATTTTACTGTTACTAGGTGAAATTCAACTATTTTTAATTGTGTTAAGGATTTTAAAACTCAATGTATAAATTTCAGCAATACCTATTTTTTTCGTCTTATAATCCCATAGAAATATTTTTTTACCTGAAACAAGGACTTAAATTTGATCTGAAACTTATCGTGTCATTTACAAACAATCTATGTGAGAAATAACTTACTTTCATGAAGAAAACACAAAAGACTGGTCACATTAATGTACATATGTAAGTAAGTTTTTTTTTCTAGATTGTCTCTCGCTTGACTATACAATGAACTTGTTGTAAGGGTTTTTCATTAATTATACTGTAATATGGGATTTATTTCGTATTTGACTACAAAATTTTTATTTCAAATATGACATGGGTATGATATGACATATGTACCTACATACAAGATCTTCGAATATGACGCACATAATATTTGACATAAATAACACATATGTATCATATGTCTTCCGTGGAAGGACCTGGGCGCCCACCACGATGTACATATCTGCCCAAGAGAACTCCCCTATATTAATTTTGCCGGAGGAGTCACAACGGCACAGTCAAGAGAAATACGACTCAAAGAGAGATATTTGGCATCTAAGGGGCAAAATATAGCACTTTCATGCTCAAAAATAGTTCACTTACATCAGACAACCATCTGCCAGCTATCGATTCAGGATCTTGCCATAAATTCCCGTTTCGGAGCACATTAGCGATATGAGGCCTCGTTAGCCCGGGGAATACTGAAAAATACCGGGTTTATAAAGCTTTCATGTTATGCCGCCTAAGTGTGTGGGGAAATGGCCGGGAATTGGGATATTGAAAGAAAGGGCTGGGTTTTCAGCTTCATCGTTTATAATATACCTATTTATTCTATTAAAAAAGCGAGTGTGGCTTAGCGGTTCCAGTGTGCTGCTTTTCATCCAGACGCACCCTGGTTGGAATCCGGCCCAACACCAAAGACTTGTATTTTCATGTTATGTGTGAATTTGCACTCGCTTAGCGGTGAAGGAAAACATTGTGAGGAAACTGACATGTTTGAGGACCACAATATCCGAGGACATGTGTCTTCTGTGGAAGGATCTGGGCTTCCACCATGATGTATCTGCCCAAGAAAACTCCCCTAACGAATTAATTCTGCGGAGGAGTCACGACCCTCAGTCATGAGGAATAAGACTAAAGAGAGAGAGAGAGAGATTCTATTATCACAGTTATGTATACTGAGTTACTGCTAACTAGCATGTAACAAAACCTTTTTTTTTTCCTATGTGTTTCTTGTCTATTTTTATGTTTCATGTAATACTAAATGAATTTATTCATTATTCCTCTTTACATAAGAATTTTGCTTTTGTCCTACGGTTGCCTGGAAGAGATCGCTTTCAGCGATAAGGCCGCCATTTTTGGCATAAGATTTAAATTTTCTCTTTTTTTCTATTGTGAATTGTTTTTATTTGTGTGTCCAATAAAACATTAATCTATCTATCTACATAATCTATCTGTTCCTCTTGAACTATAATTTGTCGGTCTTCAAGTCAAGAGTAAACCGGCTTCTTCTGAGCAAGCGCGCTAGATCGTAAATTATAACGTTGCTTAACATCAGGCAAGTTGTAGTCAAGCGTGAACCTATATCATGTAAAAAAAATAACCTCAAAATGAGACAGGCATCTTTGTACCGATAAAATTTGATCCGCGTACTAAGTCCGTTTCGTCCAATACATTTTTTATCAAAATGTACACCATTCGTCCCCTTTAGTTACTCGACGTAAGTCCATGCGAGACAATATTAAATCCGACTGATAGCAGCACTTATGCTTATACCTTACTTTTCTTCTTCTTATCGAATGAGAGTGGCCAACTCTGGTGTCTAGAGTTTAGAGTTTATCAAGCCGCCCTAAGGTCCTCTGACATGGCTTATTGACTGCCGTACTAGACAAACAGCCGGGACCTACAATTTAACGTGACCCACGGAAGCGCCCAAAATAGAATGTCACTTTTAGAATCAGAGCTTGTAAATGAAAAATTGAACTTGGAAATCAGTGTGGATTTTCACATGTTTAGGCGTTCTGACTTTTAATCAGTGATACGCAGGTTCAAATCCTGTCGGTCGTGATTATTTTCGCTCGGTGCGTGCTTAGCACTTGACAAAATAACTCATAATAAAAATAACTAGTACTAGTTAGTATTACAGATTATTTTAGTTCCGATTTTGTCCGTTCGCAGTTATCTTGTGAAAACTACCCTACTGTTTCTCTTCTGATGTCAACAGAATGCGTCACGAACCTAATAGAGGGTTGCTACCCTTTTTATAAACATTTTAAAACACTCCTTGGAGTAAGGTTGCCAGTGGTATGGTGAATAATAGCCGTTGGGCAAATTAAATGCAATTACTATAATGATTAATGTTTTTTATAAAAACAATTCAAGCAGAAACTTATTTCTCGAATTAGTTACGTGGTTATTTTATTAAGCTAGTCAATTAAAATGTAAAATCAATTAATTACATGTATGGACTGTTAAATTTGCAAAAGTTTTTTTTTTTTTTTACTTAAAATATGTAGCTATTGAAGATCTAGCAGCGCTTTAATTTTATCTAACGTTAAATGGAACTGTATTTTTCAAAATGTTTAATATAGGTACTAAATATACTATTCTGATCATATCTAATATTAAGTTAAATGATACCACACTTTAGATCTGAAAAGAAAAATCCAATTTATGCACTTGACCAGTACAAAAAAACCTAAAATAAAATACTCGCCCGCAAAACTTCATAAACTTTTCCTGTTTATTTTCTTTCACAATGAACGGCAACCCTCAACCGGTAATTTCTGTAATGGACTTTGAAACTCTCATCTCTAATTAGCTTTCGAGAAATTATCACGCCGGTGCAATTTATTTATTTCCATTTTATTCTCTTTGATGGCAACTTTTACAATTAACGGAATAGTGTTGCCTGTAGAAATAAACTTTGAAAAGAGGTGATTCTTATTTTGTTTGTGTTGCTTTTGATGGTTAAGTAAGTTACTAAATATCTATATATCGTTTTTATTTAACTTTTCGAGTGCAAGTAAACTCACCATTAAACTTTTGTAGATTAGAATTTCACATTAAACATTTAGTTTGTTTTTTTCAATAAGATTTTGTCTATTCTCTCTCTGTGAGTCGTATTGCCTCGTGACTGAGGGTCGCGACTCCCCCGCAGAATTAATTCGTTACGGGAGTTGTATCTTTGTCTATTAAGTTTCTCAAATGATGCTATTGATATAACTTGGAGTATAATAGTAGTTTATGCTACTGTCATATAATGAAGGGTATTAAAACACGAGTGGGAGTTTATGAAACGAGCGAACCAATTTTTTTAATAGTAACGAGTGTTTTAATACCCGTGTTATATGCAGTTGCATACACTACTTTATCTTCACTAATGTTGTAACATTTTAACTTTTAATTTATTAAATTAAATTCACGCGTACGTGTATTGTCACAGTGATTTTGCCGACATTAAAATCTAACCAATGAGAGCGCAGCTGCGCGCCAATCAGGTTGGTCGCGTTTTATCGATGTTATAATGAGCTATTACGATATCGATGTGGATATTATACCATCATGTGAAATTGCTTAAATTGAGTGTTTTGTTGTCTGCGCTATAACAGTAGTAATTATAAGTCAAGTATTGGAAACATAAGTAGAATGTTACAACATTAGTGTAGATAAAGCTATTTTTAATCTGGCCATAATTTACTGCACATATAATAATTCTACCTATTTACGAAAGTTAGAATCCATTAATCCAATAAACTTGATAAATCCAAGTTGATATGAAATAATAAGCTCAGTGTTGCAATATTGCACAATAAAGGACAGCGAGCGTGCGCTGGCAATACTTATGATTTATGGTTTCGCACGAAAATCGATAATCCCGGTGCGAAACAAAATGTGCATTGGGGTAGGTCGGGGTTTAGTATTATTTGGATTAATGTTTTTGTGTTCGTTTGGTTTTCGTCTATCAAAAAAATTACAAACGTATGTTTATTTTTTGTTACATAAATTGGCGAAGTAGGTACACTAGGTACTAATGCTTCCAAAACTTGTGACGTTTTTGTCAAAATGGAGAAAATTTCAGTTATTTTCTTTTTTAAATGACTTGAAAAGAGGAACTTTTCAATGGTTGTCTCTAAACACTTTTTAAGTGTGTACGTAACGATTTGGATATTTCTTTAAATATCCAAATCGTTACGTAATACGCTCTTGGTCTTCACAAGTTTACTGCAAAAACGCTTCGAAACGCGCAGCCTAATTTCGCCTTGAAAATTTGTAAGCTCCTTTTATGTATTAAGTCAATTTATACAAAAAATGCTTGCCATAATTAATTTCAATTCTCCTCACATTTTCTTCTTTTATTCGCATTTTTTCCTTTTACAATAATTTGTCACCACTTGACCCCAGTTCCCATAACCGTAATGGGATGGGATGAGTGATGGTTTCCCATTGCCTTTATTTCTATTGCGACTCCATTGAGTGCGTGATGGAAGTAATATCTATAATAAGGGGTGTAATGGGGTGCGTTATGGTGTGGGGTGTTATTGGCGCTTATTAGAAACGGCGTCATGTGGTATAATATACTAGTTATTGCTCGCGGCGTTATTTATTATACATATAAACCTTGAATTAAACTTCTTGAAACACTTAACAAAAAAACTGCATTAAAATTAGTTTTAAAGATCTAAGCATAAACATGCAATTGCATACATATTACATACAGACAGATGCGGAATGCCACTTTGCTTTATAGTATGTAGTGATCAAATATTAACTAGATTGGTAGACTGATTGCTTATAGCTCCATTGGTCTCGACTAGGAGTAGTGTCGGTCGCTTGCCCGCGAAATCCTACCTGGCCGTGCCTTCTGCCATAAAAAATCGTACATTCACCACAAGTTTTCCTTTCCGACGAAACTAAAGCTGGCATACATAATTTACATCAAACGGACCACTAGGATCATTTACTAAAGAAAAGTATATAAGTATTATATCCGTTATCTAGTACCCACGACACAAGCGTTTGCTTAGTGTGGGGCTAGATGGCGCTGTGTGCAATGTCCCGGAATATTTATTTATTATTATTATTATTTACTAAACTTTAACTATATAAATCAAATCACATTTTCTGCTATGTTTTTTGATTAGTTACTCGTATGGCTTCAAATAACAAAAAATTAAGCTAAGACCAGACAAGACAAAGTAAGTTTATATTTGCGCCACTGCATTTGCGCGGGGGTGGTGCATAGCACGTGTACAATTTCACAACTGCACAATTGCACATGTTGCATAACCGGTATTCAATGTATTGTACTGATTTTTTACGGTTATTGCATCAACTTATGGCCGTATTTTTAAGTAACTTCGTAAATACGAGTAATGCTACAGATTTACACTGCTTCAGTGATTTTGGCGAATTTGGAGAATTTTCTATTTATTTAACTAATTTATATCTTTATTTTGAAACTGATGTACTTAATGACTAATAAATTCAAATATGTTTTTTAACTTGTATGTTTTTATATGTCTTGTTTGTATATCAATGACATTATTACAACCAATAGGAGCCCGTAGTAGATTCGTTTACTTTTTGTTGTCAAAGAATAAGCTTAAGCTTAATTTTTATGTATTAGTATAATGTATGTGTGTACAATTATGTTATACGTTACTTTTATAATACGCTATCTAATCGAACACCCTAAAGTTCTGTTTGTCCCAATACATCACTACCAAACGCCTGGAGCTTTGTAAATAGTTGTAAAGTTCCGAGCGCCAAACTTTCGAGGTATCGTACGGCAATCTGCAGCACTAGTTATTCGTAAATGTTTCTGGAACTAGTTTTATTGAAATTTACTTGGTATTCTTATATGTTCCTATCATGTACTAATATATTTTATTATAAACTAGCTGTGCGCGCGACTTCGTCCGCGTGGAAGAGTTATTTTGGGCATCGTATTTATTTTTGCAAACTACCTCTTCAGCTTTATAGCTGTTACCCACGACTTGAACCGTTTTTGCAGCTCACGCAACGGAAGCCCTCGAAGATGAATAATTTTCCCCGTTTTTTCCACATTTTCCATTGTTTCTTCGCTCCTATTAGTTGTAGCGTGATGTTATATAGCCTAAAGCCTACCTCGATAAATGGTCTATTAACCAAAAAAAGATTTTTTCAATTCGCACCAGTAGTTCCTGAGATTAGCGCGTTCAAACAAACAAACAAACTCTTCAGCTTTATAATATTAGTATAGATTCTTCATGGGAAAGTTTGTTAGTGTGCCAGAATATTTGTCCTATCTTCGCGATTAAAAGAATGGACCTGTTAGGATGACATTTTATTGTTATCTTTATGTGTATTGCTCGGTGAAGCTTACTATGGCGACAGATCATTACAACTTTTGTTATGATGATAGTATTCCGAGAGTGATATAGGCTTTTTATCCCGAAGAAGGGTGAAGCCGTTAACATCCACTAGTATTATGAAGTCGAAAGTTTATGCGTGCGTGTGTGTGTGTTTGTATTACTTCTTTATGCTCAATCGGTTGAACCGATATGAATGAAATTTTGTACAGAGATAGATTAGACCCTGAATTAACACATAGGCTACATTTTATGCCGGATTACCACGAGTAACACCGCAGGGCGTAAATAATGCTCGATGACTGTCAAAATGAAAAATAATGCGTGGTCAGAGTATAGTCATCTTATAAAGGTGTAAGAAGCTACATGGGACCGCAGAAAATTTTGGCAATTGACCCCCAAACTTCTATATGAAGATGACACCCGATGATGATGATAAATCAGTCCTTGATGTTCCAAAGTGAATATATACCTAATAGCCGTAGTAGATTATCTACTTCTTCTTCTTCCTATCGAATGACAGTGGCCAACTCTGGTGTCGAGAGTTTATCAAGCCGCCCTAAGGGCCTCTGACATGGCTTTATAACTTAGCCTTACTAGACAAACAGCTGGAACCTACAATTTAACGATTATCTACTGAAGTCAGTGATTATATAATATAATGGGTGTAATCAGTTGGGGCGTTATCTGACTTGTAATTAAGGGCGGCTTCACACGTACGCTCGCGTGATTAAAGCCTATAGTGTAAACTAGGGCTTAGTTTACATTTACTCTATTGGCGTTGTGTTTTTCACTAGTGGTTGCTTGTAATTTCCTCCGCCTTTTTTAATAAACTGTGGGGATAAAAATTAGCATAAGCCATTTTTTGGGCCCTATAGTATCTCCATAGCAAAAAATATGAACATTCGTCGCTCCGTTACGGTGTAAAAGCGGAATAAATAAACACACTAAAATTTTCACATACATCCTAAGACAATCCATTTAAAAAATGTGTAGAAATTGAACAAATATCTTTTTTTCCTGCAGTATTACTAGTGATCAACATATCGTGTAAATAATGAAAAACTAAAACCAAACCCAAAAAGTAAGCTTTATAAAGCACCCTCATCACACATTATTACCCAGCCAGTTAATCCAAAAAGCTAGTACCAGTCTGTAAGCTCCATGTTGTCGATCGATATGCTCAATGAACCGAGAGCTTTTTAACAAACAACCCTTGCAGAGCTTTTTATATGAACTTGTAATACCTAGGTTCTGTACTGGGTTAGGTTTAATCAACAGTTTAATATGTTTTGTAAAGATTTGAGGGTAGTTCACTTTTAATTTTAATTGTATAAGTTTCACATTATTAAAGAGTTACTGATGATGCTTAAAAGGCATTTTATAACTGTAATTAGGTAAGTATTGTATCTTTTATTGTATCTCTTTGTTTATTATTCTTTGTCATGTATTCATGTTACATAATAAATGATAACTATGAAGTAATTTACCTGTACCTAGTATTATATTGGGAGATGACTCTGGCCTCGTAACACAGTCTTACGGCTACCACGAGGTCAGAGGATTCACATGTTATTGTACAATATTTACGTCAAATAAACGAATTTTGTATTTGTACTTAACTAATTTTTGCCTGCGGCTTTGCGAGCGTTATTATGCATATAAACCATTCTCCTGAATCACTCTATGTATTATAAGAAATGCATCAAAATCCAATGCGTAGTTTTAAAAATCTAAGCATACATACAGACAGACACAAAAAGCGACTTTGCTTTATACGATGTAGTGATAATTAACTCGTCAAAGTATTTTTGTAAGAAAAACTTGCCATGGGCGAAATCAGCAAGTAGGGTTATTATTATTTATTTTAATCAACCATTTAATTATCATAAAGAAATACACATTATAAACAAACTGGTTCTACTGTTGTGCCACGCTTTTGCCCCTAAATAACCTTTCGGTATCTTCTAAGGTAACCTAACTCTGAATCTGAAAGACCTGACTCTGAAAGATTTGAAGACTGAAAATGTCTTCTAACTACCTTTCAGTTTAGCGATTTTTTTCTAGTTATTTACCCTGTATTTATTCCAGTACGGGCATTGTTTGAATTAAAGCTGACGGAAAAAAGATATGCTTGGAAAATTGCACGGAACTTTTATTATTTATATGTTCGGTTTTAGTACATTAGCTAATTTAATCTTCTGAGTAGATATATATATACATATATATATATTGTAGATAATCTATATATATGGATCTAATATACAGACCAAATTGTACCCAAATCGGTTTAGTCGTATGAGCGTGAAAGACGAACAAAATATACACACTCAAAAACATATACTTACCTTAAAAAAGGAGTACGTACAGTACATCCGTACGTAAAAGTAGTACGATAGATTCAATCTGTTTTTGAACGAGATCATTACGTACATTCTCTCCATCCAATGGTTGCCTGGAAGAGATCGCTTTAAGCGATAAGGCCGCCACTTGTGGCACTAGTATAAGTTTATGTTTGATTTATTTCTTTGTATTTTATTTTTATTTCGTGTGTTACAATAAAGAATATTCTATCTATCTATCTATCTACATTTGTATGTAACGTCTATTTTTCATATATTTCGTCATTGCCTGAAAAATATATAGTTTGTTATATTTACAGGTGTTCTAGAAACTACTGATACATGGCTGAAAGTTTGCTTAGGACTTTGTAAAGGGTAGTGAAGTTCAGTTGTTTGAAAATACGCTCCATTGAGCTGAATCGATTAGGTTTTTGTTTACCTGCAGGCTTTGTTTACCAGGCTAAGGGTCATTAAGGCTCAAGCCGTTTTTAGTTTGACTAAAAGACCGAGGACAGATGTTTAATATTGTATCCGTAAGTGTACTGAACTCTTGCTATACACTTAATGTGCTAAAATTTAATTAAATTTTATCGTAAGTTTTGTCTCTCCGCCTATTAAAATTCGCATAAAAATCAGATATTCCAATTGTTCCAAAAAACTTGTAGGACAAACATTTTTGCTATTGTCGTACTTGGCAGACAGCTTTCAAAAATGTTGTTAAATTGTTCTTGTGACAGGTTGCAGTCTAACATAAGCTTAGGCTACAGCTTGACTTATCACTTACTCCGTACTAATAACCATTATTTATTCCCTGTTAAAAGAAATCCAATCTTCACGGTTAACATTCCAATTCTATGTAAAACTCTAAGATAAAATGAGCTTGCCATGCGATTGTCAAGGGAAGGCCCGGAGCGGACAGTTTTCATTAATTCCGGGATAAACAAAAATAAAACAATCATCTGGTCGGCTTGTGAATTGTTTGGTCAGCAAGAACAATGTACCTACATATTTCATTTGTTGGGTGTAGTGTTCTTTATTTACTACAGCCGCTTTGAATTTAAATTCGTTATTTTTAAAAACATACAAGTAATATTGTCGCGACGCCTATTTATAATCCCAACACACTTTATATTTCAAAATAATAGCTATTATATAATAATCGATACAATTTTGTATACCTACAACATTCTATGTTTAAAACACAAACACAAAACATGCAATTTTTTCTAACACTGATTGATAATTTTTAATACCCTATTAATTTTTTGGCATTTCAATTTGGTTAGCGCTAAATCCTACAATAATCTTTAGCTGACGCAATTCTTCTCAGCCTTAAGACAATCATATTCTGCTTACCAATTAATCCAACCTGCAAACAAAAAGTAGAAAACCGTCTATAGAAGCAACTGGGCATGGCAGGACGATTCCCATCGATTTACATTTAGACATCCCTCGTTGCCTGGATGCAAACCAGGGGCGGACAACTTAGGTTCGTGTGTGTTGTTTTATAAAAACAGTAGGTACTAGGTACCTTCTAACGGTGGGATGTTACATGGTTTAGTCAAGGATTAAAATAGCTTATTTGTAAATTCAGGTTTTAATTTACCTCCGTAAAAGAAAATCTGATTTCATGTAAATTGGTTCAATTTGACAACTTTGAGTTAGAAAAATGAACAAACATAATACACGCGCAATGTTTAGTCTTTGCTCAATATCAGTAGTTAGATGTTGTGAAATGTTTTTAAAACAATCACGAAAATGTCATCATTTTAAATATAAGTAACACTACACAACGATATGCTTTTATGGTGAAAATCGCAAACTTATTTGCCAGGATTTTACTTAACATGAAAGTGGTCACATGTAAAAGAAACAAAACAGCCACACCAATTTTACACATGACTTGAAAACAACAAGAGAACAAAATGTCGCGTATCGATTCATAAAATTGCAAGCGCCATCTAGTTAAAAGAAACATGGCTGAAACTCGACCCTCGCTTCGCTCGAAGCACAATCACAAAGGCTACGTGCCCGAATAACTCAGTTTTCCGTAGCCCAAAAAATCGGGCAAGAGAGTGTGTGGGCTCTAGTAACGAGGGTTCCGTTTAAAATTATTTCTGTATAATAGTTTGCCGAGAAGGGACAGATTGTGTGTGTGTGTGTGTGTGTGAATGTTTGTTACTTCTGCATGCTCAAACGGCTGAACCGATTTTGATGTCATCTGGTATTAAGATAGTATAGGCCCTGGATTTACCTATAGGCTACTTTATATATAGTGTTACCGCCGGTAAAACCGCAAGTTTATTCTAGACGTAAATACAATATTTTATTTTTCATGAATATAGCTACGAACGTAAAGCAAATATCGAAGGTAGTTTCTATTTTCCTTTTTATGCAGGTAACCCTAAAAAGGAAAAGGTTGACCGCCGCTGCACTAGACTGTGAAATATTTAAAACGCTTTTAAACACTTTTGTGGCCCCACAGGGTGGTGGCATTTTTAATTAAAATGCCCGCGTCAATATGTGATAGTAGGTACTGGAATAAAGGATAAGGTACGGAATTCTGTTATTTATCTTGTAGTTTTACGCGTTTTTTACTCGATAGTGAAATGTTTGCGCATTTGATCTGAAAGTACTATTTTACACTCTTGTATCTTTTTTATTCAATTGCAAAAATGAATGATGTTATGTTATTGTTACAATTTTATGAAGTTTGAGCCGTTTGAGCGTCGCCGCCGTAGCTTTTTCTCACTATTTTTTTATATGAGATATCAAGCTGTAATCCCAAAAAACTTGACACTCAATTTGTAGCTTGCTATTCAATGCGTCTTTGTTTATTACCCTTGCATATTGAAATTACGTTTTTTTATTTATTAAAAAAATGAGATATTATGATATCCCTATAATATCTCATTTTGTAAACTGTATACAAAATTTGCATAAATATACATGACATAAAAACATTTAACTTACCAAAGACAAAGAGTTTTTCAAAAAACTTAGCATACCGCCGTCTTTTTATTAGGTGTATAAAAAGTCGATATTGTGTTAGAAAATAACTATAAATATAATAACTATAGTTTAGATTCTAGCACAATACACTCCATAAAGACCTTTTTTTGATCTTTTTTTAATTATTTTATTTAATATCTTAAACACCTCGTCCTACACATTTAATTTGAAGATTATATCCCTGCCAGATTGGTTGCCTGGAAGAGATCGCTCTTAGCGATAAGGCCGTCCATTAAGATGCTAATTTTAATTTCTATGTTTTTTGTATTGTTTTTTTATTTGTGGTGTTTTAATAAAGTATTTATCTATCTATCTATAGACATACAAGTAGGTACTAGTAGTAGTAGTTTGTATATAAACATCTATTTTATTATATTAAGTATGTGTTTTGTGTATTTATATGTAATATTTCTTATTTCCTTTTTGTTGTACACCACATTCTTCTTTTTTTCTTTTTGCTTATTTCTCTCCAGCCGAAGGTTGCCTGGAAGAGATCGCTTTTAGCGATAAGGCCGCCGCTTGTGGCACTAGTTTAGATACAATTTATTTATGTACTGTCTTTTAATATGTGTCCACAATAAAGAGTTAATCTATCTATCTATCTATCTATCTACTAGCTCTCACCTGGCTTGCTACGTTAGAACGTTTCAGGTAGCTTGTTAACGTAACGAGCTACGTACTTTGCAGACTGTTTATTTTGTAACGTGTTTTACACTGTGTGCTACCGATACTATGTTAGCTTAAAAGTAGTATAGTTGGAGTATAAATGTGAAGTTAATTTTAGTTGTAATAACCGGCTAGCAGTTACGTCAATAATTATGACGAAAATTAGCTCGACATGTTTCGGAAAACTGAGGTTTCCATCATCAGGACGAGTCAGCACGCGCGTCCCGGTTGACCGCCTCGTCCAGACAAATTTATCTGTAATACAGTAAACGCGTAGAAATATGCAGAGTGTTGTCTTTAATATAAAATATGACTATATCTTTGAAAAAAATGAGTGATTCATCTAATGAGCTATATTTGTATCCCTCTAAATAAACTGCATTGGAATAACATTATTGAAAAAGGAAGAAAGATGTAATAAATAGACCATTTAGTTCATATTTTTACAAATACTCATCAATCGCAATGTGTTGGAGAACTTTTTTACATTCCTTTATCTTGTGAGTAAAAATACCCTAAATTTTGCGTTTCTATTTAATTTCACGACCTTACCATAAAGATGACCTAAAGACCTACTATTACTAAGGTAAAGTAATGTTGATTTGATTCTCTCTTCCACTAACATTGTTCCCGTTAGTCCAGGAATCCAGGATCAATACTAAGCTCATAAAGTTGGGACATCCATCAGGAACCGCGTGAAAAGCCTGTATATTGAAATATGTACGCACTGCTTTCGATATAAGATAAATATCTAATTTTAAAAACGTAAATTTGCAACACATCTCTTTCCCGCTCAAACAGCTGTAACGATTTGGATACGATATGAAGTGTAGATACCGTTAAGATATAATTTTTTTTTTTAAATATGGGAATCATTAATAATTATGGTACTTGTGTACATGTTTGTTCATGTATCGTAATAATTTTGTTATAAATTTACAACATATTCTGTGACTTGTAAGACATTTCTTATGAATAAATGACTTTGACTTTAAGGTGAACCGGGGCCTTTTTTTGGATGAATCCAAAGAACACACCGTAACGCCTACAGAAAAAAAGTGAGCATCCTCACAGAAAAGTCGCCTTTCGCAACCAACATTAACATTGTCGTTACCGTAATTTCCGCGTGAAATGTTTTTTTATTTACAAAATCATCTGTTTTTTTGACATCAACGATAAGATGTAAGAATCTTGTGATCATAAGGAACTGCCCCTTAGACAAGAAGCGTATTTTACTGAGCGTACTGACGCATACTTATGGAATAGAAAGAGCAATAAATGGTATTGACATCGCGAAATCCCGCGGGGGGAAATATTTAGTTAGTCCCAAACATTGGTCACTAAAATACGCCGCTTGTCTAAGGGAAATTCTTTAGAAAATCGTACTCCGTGCGTACAAGTTGGTTGTTATTGGATTTTCCCAACGTCATTTCCACTATAACAGAATTGGCTCGACTGAGACAATTGGATCCCGAGATCTTGGTGTTAGAGACTATAGAGGATGTCAATTCTAAGTACAAACTATAAAGTATATAGTATAAGGTATTTACTGAGTATTGTTGCCGTGTATTTATTTTATTTATTAATATTTTTTTTAAGATAATGAATCAGGTGTTACAGTTCAAGAGACAAAACTTGAAAGCACAGATTGCGGGGTTGGTAAGAACCCAAAAGTCACGAAAACCACTTTGATTTGGAGGAGAGGAGACGTATTATGGCGGTAGTATATGGAAGAATACGCCTAAAGACAAAGAAGTTTGTTGTTTAGACCTATATATTTCTCCAATAATAATAATAATAAAATAATAAAAATGTTTATTGGACACACAAATTCTTATAAAAAATACTTATTAATAATGTAATTTAAAAGAGGGCATTTTAGTAAACAAAAGATATGTCGAGCAGCTGCTACGCTGAGAGAAAGTGGTCTCTCGTGTTGTAGCAGCTGATTCCTTCAGGGAAACATTTTTTCAATAGGTTGGAAAACTCATCTTACAGAAACAAAGCTAATCAAAATTGAAATTGAAATTAAGAAATAAAAAGAGAAATATTTAAAAAGAAAAATCTTAGCCTAATTTTGTGTATTGTGTGAGTGTAGTGTGTGTGTGTGTGTGTGTATTGTGTATATATATATATTTGTATATGTATAAATAGTAATGAGTAAGAATGTTTGAGTGTGTATGTGTATGTGCTTGAACGAGTATGTAATCATTGCAGTGTTTACATTGTTCTTATTTGTGACAATTGGTCTGAATAGGTATGTTGTTTTTTTTTTACATATCGGGTAGAAGTGATATTGGTCATGTTTCATCAATGTTTCATATGTAATAGACTTCCGCAAAGTAAAGTCTGATTCAATGTCTCATCTAGTAACATAGTAGTCAAAATGTATTATGATATATCTACGCGCGTGACGTCACCCGCCGGTCCCAACAGAAGACCAGCGCTGGATGCTTGCATCCAGCACATGCTGAGTTGGGGCCGGATTGTGACATGAAACTTCTTATTTGTACTCTTGTTTTTTATTGTGTGTCTATTTAATGTTTCATGTGACAATAAATTAATTTTATTCTTATTCTCAAATGTGTGACTCTCCAGTATTTATAAAAACGTCGGATTTGCGATAATAAATCTTATTCAATAGACCCGAACAGAATTTGTGATTTCGTAAACCCGTATTGAAAGCAAAGCAACACACATATGTACACTTTTCAACCCTTCCAACTGAGTCACACAATAAAAACTCGAAGTCTACCCCTTTCAATCCCCTAGGGCTTACAATTTTCACCCCCGTTAAATAAACAACTGCAATAGTCGCCAAAGTTATTATTCAAACCGTCAAAAAGAGCCGCAAAAGTGCAGTCAAACAGCATTTCATATTCTGGACAGTTTTTGCCAGTTTCTGCCAAAGGACGCAGGGAGGGCTTAACTTTAGACTTTGCGTGAATTATTTGAATAATTACATAAGTTTAAAGCGAAGCCTGACTGCATTTTTATACAAACCGTTGTAAAGTAAAACTCAAAAACTAAGAATGATAAAGATATGCGTTATACCTCAAATTGGAGTCACGAGTAACAGTAAAGTCCTAAACGCATTACCTATTTAAATACAGTGTAAACTCTTTATAACGTTATCCTTTATAACGATAAACTCCCTATAACGTTGAAGTGAGCCCAACTTGGTTGGTTTGCGTTAAAACCCACATATTGAAACACTCTTTATAGCGATACGCCATTCTCTATTACGAAGAATTACGAAGAAATGTGTTCATATATTTAGACAGTAAATATTTATTATCGGTATTATTGTTTATGTTATGTTGTCAGGTAACAAAAGACTTTGAAGCTCCGAAACATCCGAGGTCGGTCTAGCTTTTGTTATCCTTAATTGCCTTGAACACGTGCAGTATGACGCATTGTTTTCTCGGAAGTGATTTTCTTCGACCAAGCATACTGGGTACCTATCGTATTATCAGTCGTAAACCTACTTTAAAATTAAAAATTCTTGTTATTTTGGTTGTTTTTTAGTTCACTCCCACGATAACTCTCTATAACGACAAAAAATGCTCAGTCCCTTGAGTTTAGTTATAAAGAGTTTACACTGTATGTCTAAATATGTTTCAGAGTCGTTGTACGAGCAGCTCTAATACTCAAAAACTAAGAATGATAGAGAAATTATTTAAACCTGAAAGTGTTTTTTTTTAATATAGCAACCATAAAATATCCTACTAATTATATTTCATACTAATGGATGCCAAAATTAATTTGAGATCTTATAACAATTTCATACCACTTTTGATGATACGGTGGAAAAAAGGAATATATACTATCAAACCAATAACTTCTTTCGCTTTTATGATTTTTAAATATGTATGACATTTGAAACTACGGCCCTTTACAAAATACCTGAATACATCCCCTATTTCAGCTTTTAAGGTTTTATACGTAGTGCAGTCAGCTTACGGACGTCAGGTCGAAAATTTACAACAACCGCGATAAAACTTGCAGGGCTTTGTCGCTGAATTTGTTTGCAGTTTGCCTTTATAGCGGTGTAACTTCATGGGTATGTGAGGGCGTTGAACTTGATATTTTTACTTACTCGTACTTACATATGTACATCTATATTCTGGATCAAAACCAGTTTTGAATGTATACTTAGCTTATTTGGGAACACATTCTGTTTTGTGTACCATTATAAATAAATAAATAAATATATATATATATATATATATATATACCTAAAGCCCAAAGGAGACTGACTAACTGACATTGTGATCCATCAACGCACAGCCCAAACCACAGGAATTTTGTAAATGTCACTTTTAAAAGGGTAAAATAGGGCATGCAAGTTTACTTTTTTAACGCGGGCAAAGCCACGAGCACCTACATATGAAAAATCTCGTCTCTCTATTTCGTATCCGATTCATTGTGAAACACCCCGCTGAACAGAAACTACTTATTTCCGTGTTAAAAATAGTTATATATTTTCTAAACTTTTTGATCGGGTTATATTATGGTGTTATATTTCCTAAAACGTAACTTTTTTTATTTAGCCCTAATCAGGCAAATCGTTGTCAAATACACAACAAAACTATGTAAACAACTAAATTGCATTATGCAAGTTCTTTTTAACCGACTTCCAAAAATAGGAGGTTATCAAGTCTTCTGAAAGTTTTTTTTTATAACAACAGTCATACTTTTCCAGCGTCACAACGTCTTTGAGGCGTGATTAAAAAACTTACTAAGAAGAAGGGCTAAAGTTATCTAATTAGGAGTGAGCGTCTGTGGCAGTCCTAGACAATATAATCTGGAAACAGACATTTTATCATCCGCCTACTTAGCATCGGAACTAAAAAAATTTAGATTTGATCTTGGGATCGGAACTCAAAACAACTAATCGATCTTGAAAATGTTCTCCATTTTTATAATTATTTACTCCCCACAATAAAGTAAATTTAAATGGCGCAGTCGTATTTATTTCTTCATTTTTTGCTGGTTTCATATGTGTCAGAAGTGTAATCTGTTATTTAAGTAAGCTATTTGATCAAACTTCCTTACTTATCGCGCAAATTATTAATTATTAGTGTCCAATCCTTGGTTGGTCCAATACACTTATGGCGTTGGGTGACAGACCAGTTAGCAAGCAGATGTGTGGAACAATATTTATAACTCAATGTATTATATTTATTATTGGACATATGTGTGTCGAAATTTGTTCCCATAATGTGACGTCTATTCTGTATGTTTTCTTTACGCTTTGTACACATTTTATGAAATGAGACGGTTATGTTGTACAAACTCTTTGCTTAACTTGATGAGTTGAGGAAGAAATGAGATTATGCTAAAGTGTTGGTTGTGCACAGCTTGTTTTGGTTAAACAAATTTACGTTACAAGACTGATTTTTTGCTGCAAAAGTTTATCAATTTATGTGTTATTAATAAGTGACCAAGAATTTCAAACCTTTCGCTACACTAGCACCTGTAAATTTTATTCCTTAATCTTAAGTTTTAATGTGACGCTCAAAACTAGTTTTTTTTTTATAAGTTACTTGTAAATATGGTGGTCAATAAAGTACAATATTTCATTAAGGTTATGTATTTATTTTTACTTAATTTCTCTGCGATTGGCGATTTTTTTAAAACTATGTTAATTTAAAGAAACCTATTATAAATGTTTGAATATGTTTCTTCGTATATTAGTTACTTGACCCTGCCTGACTCCCTGTTCCCCGCGGAATATAACCTTGCGATCTTCAAAGCGAGAGTGAATCAGTTCTTACTGGGTAAGCACGTTCCATCCTAGACCATAATGATTGCTTACCATCAGGTGAATTACGGTTAAGTGTATACCCATTCCTTATAATATTGACGATGTTAATCTTGAAATGTGCTTCCCCTCTAAGATATTTATTAGAGATAGTGAATGTAACATGACTTGATTTCAAATAAATTATTTCATTTCATTTCATTTCATTTATAAAAAAAAATCTTGATGAAATTACAAATTTTAAATGTTAGTTATGGAATGAAAAATATATGTTAGTAAATATTCTCAGAACTACAGCTATCTTTATCAACGTTGGTCTTTTCTATATTTTATCTCTTCTACAATATTTTTAAAAGCATTTTCTTAGTATTTGTGTAGCTCTCAGGAGATTTGCAGAAATACTTATATTTTATTTTGTGTAGGCGGAAATATTATCCATGAGAAGTTTAAAATATAAATGTTTTACGATATTCTGTTTTAGTTTTGAAAGTAGTTTTGAGAGATAAGAAATATTAAGAGGAACATTTTGTTAGATTTAATATTTTCTTTACCATAAAATATATGAAATGGTAACCATCTTTTGTTTTGATTTTACTATTTTGTTGATTTTGTCTGTCAAGTTAAAATAATATCTTTATATATTCTATGTTTATTTTACTATGGATTATTTCATGGTGGATTTTGTCAATTAAATATGCCTAATTTATGTCAAAATCCTCCAAAGTGGTTTGAAATTGCTCGACACCAGAGTTGGCCAATTGCATGCGATTGACCATAGTAAATATTAGACTCCTAAGTTTCATATTTGCATGCTCAACTTACATTAAACTTAAGAAAAAAATAACTATGCACTAAGACATGAAGAGTTACTTTACAAATACAAAATACAAAATCATTTATTTGCCAAATAAATTGTCACAATATGTTTGGAATCCTCTGACCTCGTGGTAGCCGTTAGGCTGTGTTACGAGGCCAGAGTCATCTCCCAGTATAATATATCTAGTTTATTTATAGTTACGTCTTAGCTAGGTTAGACAAACAATGCTTTTATTTTATTTCAATATCTAAGTAACTACCCTCAATTTGTGTACAAATTCAAATTTACATCAATCATCATTATGTTTCTCCGTACATTAATCATCTGGATAGTTTTTGCTATTATGCCGTTTTAGTTACATACATAAAACATGTTTGTCGATTTGTTTGACCAGTCAAATTTGTACACTGTCCTATATCACCTCCCTAACAAAAAAATTGAAGCGTTTTGTAATGCACTTATGAATTGCAATATAATGTATATATAGTGTTAGCGGTAATACGCGGCTACGAGGGGAAGTACCTGGCGTCGCTAGGAGCAGGGCGCGGCCCACCGGCCGGCACCTCCAGGCGGCTCGGCAGTCCCTGAGAGCGCCCGAGTGACGACACACGCGACCATAAAGCCTTCCGCTAAAGCCTTCAATAGAGTCTCATTTTATCCCTTGTGACTGTATAACTTCTTTTGGACAATATGTTATTTGTATTATCAACCCTTGTTTCATTTGGGGTTGATAACAATAGTATATACAATGGGACTGAAATGTAATACTTAACAAAAGTCCCTTACAAAAGAGAATAAAAAAAATATATAATGTAGTGGAAATTATTCTTTCCATTCGTTGAATATGATATCCACATTACCTTTTCTTTTGATATAACAGTAAATGTCAGATTACTTAAAACTTAACGGCTACCACGAGGTCAGAAGATTCCAAACATTTTGTGACAAAATTTCTTTGGCAAATAAATGATTTTGTATTTGTATTTGTTAAAACAACAATCTTACCTAAATATTTTTAAAAAAATGTATGTAAAAACAATTATGTCAAAAAATCATAGTGTTACATGATGATAATAATTATTTATTTGTTTTGTAATATTTATGATTTTAATAAATATTTCTTTCTTTCTTTCTTTCCTAAAATTATTGCATATACCTACTTAGGTATTTATTTATAACAACTTTTTAAATCATGGAAACCACAATCATGAAAGCTACCAAACAATCACTTACGTAGCAAATCTAAATAAATATCAATAAATAAAACGTACTCGAAAATATTTATCTAATAACTCACTTTGGGTACGATGCCTTTTGAAAAAATAGATTAGGTAGTTTATAGAACGTGTTTAAGCGTATTTATTAATTACAATAATTTTCCCCGTTTTTCCCACATTTTCTATTGTTTCTCCGCTCCTGTTAGTTGCAGCGTGATGTTATATAGCCTAAAGCCTTCCTCGATAAATGATCTATTCAACACAAAAAGATTTATTCAATTCGCACCAGTAGTTCCTGAGATTAGCGCGTTCAAACAAACAAACAAACTCTTCAGCTTTATAATATTAGTATAGATTAATTTAAGAATTTATGTAAAACTTTGTGTTTATCAAATTACCTAAAATCTTTATTTTTACTCACACACATTAGTTTGTTATAAATGTACGATTAAACTCCTTTCAAATTTTTTTCACTTATTACAACTTTTAGATCTTGAAAGCTACCTAACATTAACCTTCGTAGCAAACTATAAAATAGCGAGTAATGCCGCGGGGCACAGCTAGCGGGCCATAAACACGACGCGGGTGGTCTGCAGTCAATTACATTATGGCCACTGTGTATAAAACCAGAGGTATTTCTATAATAGTTCACTTCTTAGGAAGTACTTACCTATTTACTAATGTGCTGGGAAAATAACTTGCTAGCTTTCTATATATTCGGTAGAAAGAATAGAATCACAATAATCATATTACATTACTTCTTATAATAAGCGTCTGCTTAGTATGGAGCTAGATCGCGCTGTGTGATATGTCCTGAAATATTTATTTATCTGTTAAGTGGTTGTCGTTTAAATATAACCTTGCGATCTTCAAAGCGGGAGTGAATCGGTTCTTACTGGGTAAGCACGTTCCATCCTAGACCGTAATGATTGCTTACCGTCAGGCGAATTACGGTCAAGTGCAAACCCAATCCTTGTAAAAAACCCTGTTTTTATCGATACCGCAATTTGTGGCATTATTTTTGAATGATTTTTTTAAAAAACAACTAAATATATGACAACTATACACTCACTATAAAACTGTAAGTTTGTGAAAGTATTTTTTGCTTCTTTTAGACAAATGAACCGATTTGTATGTAATCAAGATTTTTTAAACCCTTTAGAAATGTGTCGGCTACTTTTCATCAAACCAAATTGAAATTCTTTATCCCGACTGCTTTAGTAGGCATGAATTAATTAGAAAAAAATCTATACTAATATTATAAAGCTTTAGAGTTTGTTTGTTTGTTTGTTTGAACGCGCTAATCTCAGGAACTACTGGTCCGAATTGAAAAATTCTTTTTGTGTTGGATAGACCATTTATCGAGGAAGGCTTTAGGCTATATAACATCACGCTTCAACTAATAGGCGCGAAGAAACAATAGAAAATGTGGGAAAAAACGGGGAAATTTATTCATCTTTGAAGGCTTCCGTTGCGTGCGCTGCGAAAACGGTTCAAGATATAAAAAAAATGTGTATGAAAGAATTATTCCTCTTGAAAAGATCTAACAAAATGTCCCAAACAGTACATGTATATTAAGGTTAACTCACTAAACCGTTTTTATGGTAATAACTATTCCACGCGGACGAAGTCGCGCGCACCAGCTAGTCAATGATAACACTGACCACTTACTTTAAAACAATAAACAAAAGACTTCCCGGTTTCATTTACTTAATAAAACTCGAAAATGTATATAATTTAGCGAGTAACTCAAAAAATATCGTATCATTTTCAATTATATTTTTTCGCTGTCAAGTAGACCTATCTTCTGATCGATATTTAATGATCTTTTTGTTTTCTCTTTTCCTCGTTAAGTGTACAATTATGTCGTTAAAGTGACTTTTGTAAACAAGCGTTGAATGGTAAAACTATCTGGAGGTATAATTTACAATGCCACCCAGAATTTACTATATCTTTGGAGTTTTATTTCCTCATGATTGAGGGTCGTGACTCTTTGCAGAATTAATTCCTTAGGGGAGTTCTCTTGGGCAGATATTTACATCGTGGTAGGCGCCCAGGTCCTTCAACGGATAATGACCAGTCTTTACATTCACAGTTTCAACTTTTCGCATAAATAGTGTGTACTTAAGACAAAACAAAACACACAGTAACGCCTACAGAAAAAAAGTGAGCAACAAATAGTAACCGCTGCAATTCGGTCACATTGTTTGAATACCATTTTTTTACCTTAAAAAACGAATGAAATACGAAGTAATTTTTCAAAATAATATTGTACCTACTACAAGATAATAGTAGTAAATACTAATAGTAAGTAGTGATATCTACAACGCGAGTCCCCAGACAATGCCTGTACGTCTGTGGATTTGTTGCGACGCACAATGCAGCTTCGATTCAAGTGAAGTGACAATACGGGACGCTTGTTTGTTTGTGTGTTTGTGTTTGCGCTCCGTGGTTTTGTGGATAGTCTGGTTGCTTATCAATTTGTTTGTTCTATTCTCACTATACTGAAATTATGATGAGTTTTTATACATACATACCTATATGTTTTATTTTGTTTACTACAAGTGGATAATATTTCGAAATGTTAGTAAGTAAGTACGTATTATTAAAGGAAGTAAAAAGTAAAATGTTGATCCGCAAACCTCTCTAGTTAAAGCCAAAGTTAGCTAGTAATTAGATGGCGCGGTCTGTAATGTCCATTTTTTTTAGTAATTACTCCACATAGCAGGCTAACGCCTTACTTGATATTCGAAACGCTTTAGCTATCTTTTTAATTTAATAATAAAAATATAATTTTATCTACGTTCATACAAAATTTAGACTTGGACGCTGCCATGGATCCGAAAACATGTTTAACATGGTTCCGACGATTCGTCGCGCACTTTTAGAATTTTCATCAATATAGTTAGTCAATCTTTACAAATATACTTAATATACTGCACTTCTAGTAAACACTTAACCGCTCGCATCCAAACCAGCTTACCAATTCGGTTAGCTTTACAATTCTGTTTCCATTCGCTCGCGTTCATTTATACCCGGCGTGTTGCCAAGCCGGTCGGGACCGGGTACTATTATCCGGCTTATAAGGCTGGTACACACTATATGCACATCTGTATTTTTGACGACCACAAAATTATACAGAGTCGTCTGTGGCAGGGACTGGGCGCCTACATCTATGTACTTGCATTTGACCATGAAAAGTCATTTTTTTTAGTAATGTTATATTCTTTCTAACTTTTCTTTTGAACTTACGTTTTGTGTATCAATAAATGCTATTTATTTTTTTAGTATTGTGTTACTTATTTAAATTATCACTTGTAATTAAAAAATAATTTCGATGCACAAACCGAAAGACTGTGTATACCCTGTAGCGTTTGCCTTCACTAATAATCCTTTGAGAATGAAGGGTTACACACTTTTTCATAGACTTATAAAAAGGGTTTTTAATCTACTACAAGTTTTTTTTGCGCAAACCCCAGTATGTCCCCAACCTTACCTGCCAAATAGTTACGTCCTCGTCGTTAATTTGCCGGATTTGGCCGGATACCCACTCCATGTCGGTATCGGATTAAATTTGAACGTTTTATACCCGCCCATAGCGTGCTCGGGAAGTTTAAAGTACCCTCATATGGCTACGTAAATTCTAGCCTTTAATTTTCTGTATAACTTTTTTAGCACGTACTTTTTGGGGGGTTTTAAGTACGTTTTTTTATCTGTAGTGTTTTTTAACACGATAAGAGTTTCTGGGTACTTGATTTTATTAAATACTTAAATAGTGGAGTAAATTCAAGACTTTAATTTTCTGTATAACTTTTTAACTCGTACTTTTTCGTCTTTAGTGGTTTTTACACGATAACAGTTTTTGGTACTTGATTTAATGACTTTAATAGTGGCACTCAACGTGGTATTTGACTTTTCACCTCGCTATTTAAAGTTTATGAGAATTTGTGAACTCTTAAATTTGTCGAAAAGGTGTTGTTTATTTTGGGTTACGCAGGATAAAAAGTTATTTCAAATTCAAAATTCAAATTATTTATTTACATAAACGATTACATAGCTGTGCGTAATAATAGCGTTTTAAAGGTTAATTTGTGCTCTAGTGAGCCCTGCACTAAGTATGAAACTTGTATAGCAGGCGCCCACATCTAGCATTACTTGAGAGCATTACTGATGCGGTGTGAGATTACTTTAAATGTGGTTTCATAACTTGTTGACACATGGTTTCGGAAGTGTATGAATGTGTGTGTATGCATGAGTGTGGATGTGTGAGTGTGGATGTGTGAAGGTGTGTCAGTGTAGGTGAGTGTATGGGATGAGTAAGTGTTAATGTTACGTTTCTATGTATAAGTAGTTATTTAATAATGTTAAGTAATTGTTCAGCTTCATTGTAAGTGAGTGATATGAGGTATTTTTGTAAGATATTTTTGCCTTGTTTGGTAGTTTTATCGAGGATGTTGCAGAGTGAAGACATTTTGTTGTAGATGTAAGGAAATCTGAACTCTGGAAAGCGTTGAGCGAAAGTGGTGTTGACTCTGGCTTGAGTAGCACGAGGGGATCTTCTTTTAGGTGATGCGGAAGAATTTAACGAATAGGTTTGGTTATTTTGATTTGTGCTATGTTGAAAATATCTTTTGCCTATTCTCGTAACTTATTCTTGAAGCTCGTCCAAACTTAATCCAATAAAAAGTAAAATTAGCTCCAAGTACCACTTATTTTATGTAAATGTCTGTATTGTGCTGGTGTTTTTAGTAAAACGTTTATCTATCTATCTAACACAGGAAACCAACAAACACATGTACTCAAAATCATTGTCCTGTATAATATCAGTGTATCTCTGACAGTTTAATCAATCTAGGTTTGTAAAAAAACTTAAAATATTAGTTTAATTGTTTTTTTACATATTTTATCTACCTACCGAAGTCCGTTTAAAAAGTTAGAATACATAACGTCGCTCTATTTCCCAGTCTCGCCGCTGCATCTAGTTTGCATGCCAGCACCGTCTGGAACATTCGAGATTGCGTTCGATATTTCATTGTCTGTCTGCGGACGTGCTGGAAATCATGACTTTTCTATTTTGATTTCTGTTGCTTTAAAATTGAATTGTTTTGTTATGTTGATAATATGCTTTTTGGGGTTTAGTTTTTATGTTAGTAGAATTTTTGGGAATTAACGATTTTTATTTTAGTGTTAATAAATTGACTCTCTTCTGGAACATTCTATTTTAATTTCGAAATGAAATTGTTTAGTTGTGTTGGTAATGTACTTTTCAATATTTTGTTGTTGATTTAGTCGAATTAACAGAAAATAAAGAGGAAAGTTTTTTTAGTGAACGGTGTGTATATTCTGTCTGTAGAGTGTAGATGTAGGAAATTCTTTAAGGGCGCGCTCCCCAAAAACCACGTGACCGATATTGCCTACCCTGGCCCGCACTTGCCGCTCAATATACACGACAATTGCTCAAATAAGAAACGCTTTTCCGTACACTAAATAAATATTCTAATGTAATAATAAATAATAAATATTCCGGGACATTGCACACAGCGCCATCTAGCCCAACACTAAGCAAACGTTTGTGTCGTAATGTTATTTTAAGCTTTTGTCCAAGATTAACGCCGGTAACACCAAGCACCGTCTGGTCGTATAAGTACTATGAATCTAGGTACATTACTTTAGTATCTAAGTATTTAATTTCAAATATTCTATCACTAAAACAATGTACTATATTTCTACGTTGCACAATGTATGTGCACTTAAAACAGACAATAAACGTGTCCTACTAACCCATCGCATTACAAAATCACGGCGCAAACAGAGCAAAAGTTCCACTGCACTTCACTGCAACTATTCTACAGGGTTAGTAGATAAGGATATTAGACAGCTAGTCTCTTCATTTCGAAGCACGTTATTGAACTATAAATGCGTTTTTTTATAAATATACTTAAATCGAATGATACATGGAGAGGCTTTGAGTAAGAGTTTTAGCAGTAAGAGTAAGCTGATAATAATAATGATTAATTAATGAAAATCTACAATAAAGTATCTGAGGTCATGTGTCTTCCGTGAAAGGACCTGGGCGCCCACCACGATGTATCTGCCCAAGAAAACTCCCTTAGCGAATTAATTCTACGGGGGAGTCACGACCTTGAGTCATGATGTAATACGAATCAAAGAGAGAGAGGTTTATGTCAATACTAGTGGGTGCTCGCGTTTCGCTCGCAGTAAGAAGTAAAACTTGCATCCCCTATTTCACCCCTTTAAAAGTGGCATTTCCAAAAATCCTTTCTTAACGGATGCCTACGTCATAACATCTACCTTCATTCCAAATTTCAGCCCAATCCGTCCAGTGGTTTGGGCTGTGCATTGATAGATCACTATATCAGTCAGTCAGTCACCTTTGAGTTTTATATTATTTAGATTAATCGTAGAAGCTTACAACGAATGCCAGCCTTAATAGCTGTGATAAAATAACTCTAACTAACATTTCCTCATAGTCCTGTATGTAGACTTCACTCCAGCGCTGTTGAGCTCATCTTGCCAAGGGGCTAATTACCCACTGACTCATTTGAAACTAGAGCTTACTGTGAAGAGAACTGGCAGTTTTAGGAAGCTGGAATGTACTAACATTAACTAGGTCGTTTTGTTACCGATTTTTGGGGATATTTTCATTGTTTAACTCACTTTATACATATGTTCCTGATAGTTGATTAGTGAATAAATTGTAAGCACTCTTTGATAATATAATCGAACTTTGTTTGCTATTGCGTTAAGGACTTACTGAATTCATTGGTAAAATTTAATAATCATTGAAAAAAGTATTTAAAAGGTTCTGAGTATCGAACAGATAACAATTTTAAAATGTTGCTTTTAATTTAATTATTATCTACAGAATACAGATAAAACAGACAACCAAGTCGATTATTGGCTTTCGTGATAAGAATCATCACACAGATACGAGTACTTAATGCGATACTATTTTTTAAAAAGCTTGAAATTGCAAACCGAAAAAATTCTTCCTGTCTTCCAAACATATTTCTAAACTGTCCTTAAAAAGTAAAAAAATACTTGTACATTTTCCTCTCGTCAGCTAGCTACACGGTCCAGTGTTGTCGTTCTGAAAAATTCTCCCGCCCGAGGTGTTAGCTTTTCATTTTTTCGCCTCCATTTTTGCAGCATCTAGTGTTGCAACCATTGACATAAATCTGTATTGGACTAGCCTTAGCAATTTTTGTGTATCACGCTCATGCTTCATTCGGTATCAGTCTTTCGATAATTGTAAAATACAGCGACTTTAAAACCAACGGAGTTTTTCAATTCGAATTTAATGTTATCTTACTATACCGAACATAGAAAAACGTGAGCAACCTGTCAGAAAAAGTAAGCCACAGATATTAATTAAGGCGTTATGATCACTTCACATTGTATGAATCACTACAACTGTTTTTACTATCGAGGGATGTCAAAGCCTGTTCATTACTGTGCAATGTCAATGCAGCTCTTAAGCATGAAATATAGCCAGCAAGGAGCTTCAAGTGGCACTTTTGTTATACTTGCTCCGAGAAGACGTGGACCAAATATTTTCCTACAGTTTTATGTGAAAAGTCGGCGGTTTTTGCTAGTTTTCTTCAATTTATAGCGCCTTTTTGTCTGGACGTTGTTTTTAGAATAAGTTTGTAATGTAGCCACCTTTTTGATTTCACATTTTTATGGGTTTTTTATTTTGACTTGCAGGCGTTTTGTTGTGATGAAAACTTGTCGCTGGGAAAATAATAAATACGCCAAACATCTGTGTTACCAGCGAACCTATCAGATATCTTACAACTTAATAAGTAAAACTGTTAATAAAACGATGTTTATTTTTCTAATAATAACATTATTTGTTCCAGGTAAGCTCGTAGTGCATGGCATGCTATCTAAGCGAGTTTCATTCTCGATCCCACTGCCGCGCCTTCGGTAAGCACTTTCTTGGTGGTGGGTACTGTAAATTACTGGCAAGCATAGCTTAGGCTTCGTAAGCTCTTAATAAGCTTTATGTCACTGTGCAGGTTTGAATGCTGTTAAATGCGTTTTACATTTAAAACAAATCTTGTCTAAATAGTTAAGTTTTATCGTTAGTTGAAACAAATCAGAGACTGACGTTAAAAAATCTTTGTGAATAATGAAGAACACTGCGCTTTTTCATTTCGGTGTTCGGAATTCTGATGCTGTTAGTATAAGTATATCTTTTTTTTTAATGACACTTTCTGGTTCCAATTATTGATTTAATTTCACAATTTTTAACTGCATTAATGTCATTATATCTTAAAAGTTAGCACCTGCATACGTTAGTCATTATTAAAATAGCAATTAAATATTTAGACGCTACTGGTCTACACGATCTAACAATGTGTTATTATACGACAACGCACACACACACACGTACACCCTCACACCCTGCACCACCACGTCATGATTGTCTTTATTCAATTTATGGCTTCAATGCGCTTGATCAACCGATTACTTCACGTTTGATATTTAAATGCGAGCTTTAGTCTATCAGTGCAGTGTAGAAACAGTAAAATAATATTAATTTAAATACAATTAGTAAACTTACTCGTATAAGTAATCAGGAACATGTTTTACTACTACATCAAACGTATAATTATAACGATGTCCTGAAATATTTATGCATTGTATTGATTTCGATAATATTACAGAGATTCCATATACTTTTATCTATTTGATTTGCCGTAGATACGAATTACCTAGTCAGGTCATAAATTCTGTCACATGTTTAATATAAAATAATTGAAACAACTTTATTCTTTATGTAACCATTTATATACCAAAATGAACTTAACAAAACATAGATTCTTATGACAATAAAGTTTATTCAAAATAACCTCCGTGATTTTGAATACAGGCCTTCAATCTGCGCGGCCACTCGTCTATCGCTGCACGAACGAAGTCCATGTCAATATCGGCGGCTGCCTTAATCAAGGATGTCTTGAGTGACTCCAAATTGGGATGAGGCTTTGAGCACGCCTTTTCCTCCAAGTGTTGCCATATCTTGTAATCTAACGGATTCAAATTTGGACTGGAGGAGGGCCAGTCTTCGTGCCGGATGAAGTCGATTTTACGCGCCGCCAGCCAGTCTTGTGTGCTCTTCGCTCTATGAGCTGGCGCCGAATCTTGTTGGAATACCCAGTGCTTGTTATTGAACATGATATGAGAAACAGGTTCCACAAGGTTCGTCAGGACTGTATTTTGATACACAACTGCATTCGTTTTTACACCTTTCTCACAAAAATGTACCTCTGTTAAGCCCCAATAAGAAACTCCCAATCATACCATGAGCGAGGATGGAAAATGACCTCGTTGGACACGCGGAATACGTTTGCTCGCTTCTTCACTACTGTGTGCGTACACCTTATCATTTTTTTTGTTGTAGCTCTCTTCTACGGTAAAATTTTTTTCATCCGAAAAAAGAATTTCCCGATATCTTTTTCCCGCGTACCGCTTCAACAAAGCGCGGCATCTCTTCAGTCTCAGGTCCATTAGATGAGCATTCAAACGATGTCCTTTTTTCTTCGATATGCCCGAAGCCCTAGTCTTCATTTAACACCCTTTTCACCGTGGTTCTGCTTAACCCCATCTGAAGGGCCAACAGTTTCTGCTTACGCTTGGGATTTCTTTGAATTCGCGCCTTCACAGCTTTTATCACTGCTGGAGTCCTAACAGACCGAGGGCGACCACTTCTTGACCTGTCATCTACACTAGAGTCTTCATTGTATCGTTTGATGGTACGACAAACGAATCTTTTGGTTATATTCAAATTTTTCAGTATGTCAAAAATTTGAAGTGGCGCGTAACCGCAACGATGCAATGCAATAACTGCAACACGGTCTTCTTTAAGCGTCCACTCCATATTTAAAAATGAGTAAAATTCTAAAAAGTATACATTTTTATTTTCATGAACAATTCGAAATTCGAATTCAATAAACTTTTTTGTGGCCAGCATTCTAAAAGAAAAGTTTTTACTGTGTGACAATACTTATGACCTGACTAGGTATATATATATATAGACCCAATAAAAATGGGTAACTTATTTTATGAGTGACTAGCTGTGCCAGCGACTTCGTCCGCGTGGAATAGTTATTATGGGCATGATATTTATTTTAGCAAACAACCTCTGCAGCTTTTTAAATTATGGCTGTTACCCACGACTTGAACCGTTTTCGCAGCGCACGCAACGAATTTTTCTCCGTTTTTTTTTTCACATTTTCCATTGTTTCTTCGCTCCTATTAATTGCAGCGTGATGTTATATAGCCTAAAGCCTTCCTCGATAAATGGTCTATTCAACACAAAAATAATTTTTCTATTCGCGCCAGTAGTTCCTGAGATTAGCGCGTTCAAACAAACAAACTTCAGCTTTATAATATTAGTATAGATTTCGATTTTTTTGGCTTCTTTATATATTTGTCTCATCTAGGTGTAATACAATCTTTAGTGAGAACTTTAAATAAAATAAAATTGATAAACAAATACATACGAAACTATTATGAGTAATTTTATTTATTATAGGTTTCATCAGCACGATAATACGGATATGATTCACTGTTCCAATTTATATTCTACCCAGCTTATGACAAAGCTTTCATTGCCTATAATATCATCATAACTCACACAAACTTCGCCCTTAATGTCTTTGTAATACATTCTAAAATACCATCAACAAAGCTTAGGTTAATTCTAGGTAGAGTGAATTTCCTATACACGTTTCAACAATCGATTTTCGTCTTTTCTTCTTCGGAATAAGAATGAAAATGCTTTGTAGTTAAGGGCTTTTAAGTGCAAAATGTTTATTACCTTCTAAGGTTAGATAAATAGCGTGACTATTGCACTTTAGACAATGACATATAGCATAATAAACGCCGCATTAATGTGATAAAAATCCGTCATACATACTTATGCCAAATGAGTCTACTTGATTGGTCACTTACAAATTTCAATCGATCTTCTATAGTCGTATTCCTCATCACTGAGGGTTGTTATTGTCCCGCAGAATAATTGCGGGAGTTCTCACGAGATAGATACGCAAAAAGATACATGTGCAAATTTGTAATCTTTAAATAGGGTCGTTTATTCATGAGGTTTATCACGCAATAAGAGTAGGTACATCTGTATCGTTGATTGGTCCGTTGTTATTATCACATGATAATAATGGATGCTGATTGGTGAAAACTACTCAGTATCCACTGACAAGACATATCATTGACACGGTGTATATAGATAATTACGTAGATGTCTCAAAACTCTATAGTCTTTGAATAAAGTTGTCGTAACGGGGTTAATATATCACTTTAATAAGCGATAAATTAGTGATTGCGTTAAACGTGATAATATTAAGTCTCAGAATTAATATAATTAACTTACCTGTACCACGATATTGCATGTTAATTGATAATGTTCACGCGATAGATAGATAGATAAAACTCTTTATTGTAACACACATTGAAAAAAAAAATAAAGACAAACAAAAACACAAACGACTTAAAAAATAGTGCCACAACATAGGTGATAGGTGATTGTATAAAAACAGGGTACTCGAAAAAAATGGTAAAAATATTCATACAGGGCATTTTACATTAAGTTTAATAGCATTTATTTAGTAAATAGTTGATTTGATTTGCTTCATCATTATCGGGTGCCATCTTCATGTTGCAGTTCGGAGGTCAGTCGGCAAACTTGATTTGGTTCAGTACAGCCTTTATTTTTTAAATATATTTGTTCTCATCAATATCAAGTCAATATTATCGGTTAAATGCCTGTTTCTACACTTATTAAAATGTTATGTTTCTCTCTTTTCGTAGGTAACTAAATGTGATTGCAAAAATCTTTGTAACACACTAAACGAATGCTCTATCAACATACCTACCAATTTAACTCTATATCTACACTCTACATACATACATATGTAGTATATCTCTAGGTACTAGTATCAAATTTCAAGCTAAGTTAGGCTCAGTCACGTCCTCTATCGATTAGAGGTCGCAGGCTGGGATCGCTCTAACATCCTGACTGCCTGCAGGATGTACCGGGATAGGATATACCTACTGGAGATAGGTACATAAGATATACGAGAGAATAGAGGGTGGTGGTGTTACATTTGTCCCTAGAGTGCCAAATGTTCATTTATTTATAAAAAAATATTTATTAGTCAACTCTATGTCAAAAAACGTGTTAAAATACAGTTTACTCTACTTTATTCATTATTCCTTTTAGAAAACGAGACATTTTGACAAAAAAGCATTATATTTACTGTCAACCAATAATAACAAATCGTATAAATTACGATTTAATTTTTATATCCGACAAATCTTCGATTGTAAACATTTAACTTGCTACTAAACTCTTAACAGAGTTGCACCAAAAGTCACATAAAGACTTCGAAATAATAATTATGCCATAAAAACTGTCGCTACAAAAGTTTTATATCAGGCGAAAATCCGTTGTTGTCATAATGAAAGCAAAATAATATTTCACGTGTCGAAATGAATTTTAAACTCAAAGATACGATTTCTTGAGAAATTCAGGAAGGAGGTATAAACAATAAAATGACGATTACTATTTGTGTTGTTAGTGAGGGGACATATCGAGAGGAATATCGATAGCGTTAATACAGTTCTGTTTTGGCATTGTTATCGTGGCTACATAAATAGATATATCTTAAATAATAAGGTAGATAAATGTCTAAAGCACACCAAACAATTATAAAACTTAAATGATCTTAAAAACGAATTAAATATATGTACATTGGACAGCCTTGACGCCTTAGGTAATATCTTCCAGGTGCGGCGTTAAATCCATCTATTTATTAAAACTATTCAAAATAGGTTTATTTTATGGTTTACTTATTAATAAAGTTAGTGAATAAGTTAAGCTACGCGTAGAAATGTGTGTATAGTTACAATATTTTTCAATTAAATTTATTGAACCCTTAAAATACATTACAAAAATGCATCAAAAACTAAAAGTAATACAAGTTGGTATAGTCTAAATAATGCCATCTAAATCATAATTTCAATAAGCAACCATTTAAGTACATGGAGTGGGATTATGTGTATCTATTTAATACACCAGATATCGTTAAATTGTAGGTTCAGGCTGTTTGTCTAAGTACGGCGGTCGTTAAGCCATGTCAGAGGCTCTTCGGGCGGTTTAAAAACTCTAACACCAGAGTTGGCCACTCTCATACGTTACTTGTCAGAAAACATTAATTGTGAATCTATCGATAGTCGATAAAGCACATCCCTAGCTTGCGTAACTTCACGCACGATAAGTTACCAGCATCCGCCCGCCCACGCGCGTAGGGCGGCTGGTGCCATGATAGCTTATGTCACACTTTACTATATAATATTAGGCATATGGACATATATATACATTTAGCTTATGTCATACTACACTGTATAACTAGGCATATGTAAATTCAACATTGTATGTGTTGTAGTTTAGGTTTACTGTGTCTCGCAATAAGTTAGGTCGTATAAATTTAGGGCAGTTAGGTTAGGGCACTGAATTGTTTAAAGCAATATATTAAGCGGCATGCTTTATTTCGTCTTAGTACATTACTATCTACATAGTATAAAGCAAAGTCGCTTCCCGCGTCTGCTCCTATGTCAGTATGTATGCTTAGGTCTTTAAGGATTTAATGCAGTTTTTTTTAATAGATACTGTGATTCAAGAGGAAGTTTTATATGTATAATTTCATATAATAACGCATGCAAAACTGCGTAAAAATACCAGGCATAGTATGTACCTATATTGGTTGTGTAATAAATAAATAATAAATAAATATTTCAGGACATATCACACAGCGCCATCTAGCCCCATACTTAGCTTACGCTTGTATCATGGGTACTAGATAACGGATGTAATACATATATACTTTTCTTTTGTAAATACATACTTATTATACATAGAAACGACCAGACTCAACACAAGTAATTACAAATTTTAATATTCATAATTACTTGTGCTATGCGGGAATCGAACCCGCACCCCTAGATTAGAAGGCAGAGCCACTACCAACTAAGCTAACGGAGCAGTGTATGTAGTTAAGTTTAACTGTATGTCTCGTAATAAGTTAGGTCGTATGAGATAATGTTTTTTTTAATCTTATGGGAGATAGGTAATTGACCTCTAAGTTGTTTAAAGCAATACCTTAAGTGACATTGCCTAAGATACTTTACACTACATTATAAATAAATTAGTAAAATACAAAAGCCTTTGTTTTCTATCACACAATTCAACTAACAAATCAACATACTACGAGTAGGTACATACAAAAATGTAATTAAAACTCAAACGAGATTAATAGAAAAAGAATGGATAATTCGGTGTATATCATGATCCTTTTTTTCCATCTAAAACGATCGAGAGATACATAGCATTACAGACTTCTGCTTGGCAAAGTCCTCGAAAATCTTTTTACAAACAACAAATTTACAATACAATACAATACAATATATCTTTATTGCACACCAAAATAAATGAGTTACAATAAAAGGACTTAAACTAAAAATAATGTACAAGTGGGCGGCCTTATCACCTTGAGTGATCTCTTCCAGGCATTTACTACGTAGTTAAACACTAACTTACCAATTATCCGCAAAATTTACATTTAATTCTATAATCTACGCGCATTACCTACGGCTATGATTGCCAAATGCACTACGTAGGTATATACCTATACTATACCTATCGATTGTGTACATATACCTACTGATTTATACGTGTGGCTGAAGAGGTCGATGACCGCTGTCTGTTGCGAATTACTAACGTGCTAAGTGTATGTGTAATTGTGTTTGTAGAGTAGATTAAAGAAGTAGATGGTCTTCTTAATCATTAAGTATCAGTATTTATGGCTTTATATATTTTATTGCTAAAGTCGGGGGTCTGACCTGGGTGAAGTCTGCACGGAATCGACGCAGCTGGCACAAACAAAATGAGGCCTATACCCAGCCATATATGTATAGTGATGATTACAGATAAAATGTGTTGAGAATGATGATAATGATGTGTTATCGTAATTTCGATAATTCGAAATAACTGATAAAAATAACTTTCAAATCTATTTCGTACTGTATAATATTTTTTCAAAAGCTATATAATTTTATGAAAATAAATTTCATACTTATTGCATTGGAAGTTACAACTACACACTCAAAAAAAAAAAAGCATATATCCTTTCATTTCCTAAAACATGTTCCCTCTGTGCCGATTTACTTATTCTATGTTCACAATAGTTGGTTGGCACAATGCCATTGCAGTCAGGAGCCTGGCAATTTTATAAAAACGAAACATTTTATAGCTTAACTACAGTACAGGCAAACCATGGAGTAACTCCGAGAGAGGACGGACTTTGTGAACAAAATATGAGCATTTGGCTAAAGAAGTGCATCCAAATAAAAATATTGGCATATAGGAGATACTTTCCGCCATGTTGGTGATTAAAAGTATTTTTAGAACTAGTTCGTTTTAACTCTTACCTTAAATTAAATAATATCTAAATGCTAAATTTAGCAAATGCATAAGAGGGAAAGTGACTTTTTTCTGAGAAGATTATAAATCAATACTTACTTAAAATTCCTTATCATGATAGAAATTCATATTAGAATTTCTAAAACTGTAATCAATGAATATCCACAATTTTTCAATAGTCATGTACTCGTAAAAGATATCTGATATTTTTTTTTAATGCGATAGACTCATAGTAATAATATTGTCTACTCTATCTCTACTATACATCTACGCCACTTATAGTAAGCAGTTACTACAGCATTGTAAACATGTGTTGCGCTGGCAGCATGTGCACGGAACTATGTATTTTGCTAAATTAATATGCATGCGGTTTTCTCACGGTTCCAATACGCCCATTATACCCTGTTGTGTTATTTTATTTTGTAGTATTTACATTATTGGCTAATTGTCTGTACTTTTGTTGAATACGTGATTCTTTTTTCATCAACTGTTTTCTAATGCCTTCGAGGTAAAAGTGTGTGTAATCACAGAATACATTATACAAATATAATAAAGAAGCATGACCAAAATGCTGGCCTTTTTCTGGCTCAACGTATCAGCATTGCCATCCAGCGTGGTAATGCGGCCAGTATGCTGGGCACGCTGCCCTCTGGTAGTGGGCTGGAGCACTTAGATTATCTTTAGGCTTTTCTAAAGATTTTCTAAGTGCCCCTATTTGTAGTAGTTAGAAGTAGTATGTTTAGTTTTTCTTCCCTTGTTTTTATATTTTATTATTGTAAATAAAGAAGCGAACGTTTCGGATATCCATGATTGGCAGATTTATTCGACACTAGTGGGTGCTCGCGGCTTCGCTCGCATTAAGAAGTAAAACTTGCATCCCCTATTTCATCCCTTTAAAAGTGGCTTTTCCAAAAATCCTTTCTTAGCGGATGCCTACGTCATAACATCTACCTTCACTCAAAATTTCAGCCCAATTCGTCCAGTGGTTTAGGCTGTGCGTTGATAGATCACTATATCAGTCAGTCAGTCACCTTTGAGTTTTATATATATAGATTTAGGAAACTTTGTATGTTTGTATGTACTGTTTATTATAAAAAAGACACAATACTTTGTAACAGTGTCATTGCATAGAGTTCAGTAAACTTCGCTAAACGATCCAGCGATGAACTGCATACAATATGAGACCCACAATACCACGTGGGTGCCAGCCTACGCTCTTAATACTTGTAATATAGACCTATATACAGGCTATTATATTATATTAGTACTAGCTGTGCCTGCGACTTCGTCCGCGTGGAATAGTTATTTTGGGCAACCTCTACAGCTATATAAATTATAGCTGTTACCCACGACTTGAACCGTTTTCGCAGCTCACGCAACGGAAGCCCTCAAATATGAATAATTTTCCCCGTTTTGTCCACATTTTCCATTGTTTCTTCGCTCCTATTAGTTGCAGCGTGATGTTATATAGCCTAAAGCCTTCCTCGATAAATGATCTATTCAACACAAAAATATTTTTTCAATTCGCACCAGTAGTTCCTGAGATTAGCGCGTTCAAACAAACAAACAAACTCTTCAGCTTTATAATATTAGTATAGATACATAAATGAAATTTGCAAGTAGATATAGGTCTTCAAATTATTCCTAAAACGAGTAATGCCGCGGACATGCATTAAAGATGCCCGCAGCTTCTGTCACATTGTCTTGATAAAAAGTAGTTCAGTACAGTAGTTCCTGGGATTAGCGCGTTCAAACAAACAAACTCTTCAGCTTTATAATATTAGTATAGATCTATACAACAAAATTGTACAGGTTTTCTGGTATCTGACAATACATAACCGTTTAGAAATAGATTTAGTACGTCTAACTTAAATCACTTTTTTAGCCGAATTTGCAAAAATTCGTAGAACATAAGTAGTTGCTTCTGACGTACAAGGTTATGCGTTAATTACCAAGATATATAGGTACCATTGTTACTATAGCTGTATAGGTATGTAGAGAAAAATAAGTATTTTGGTTCTGTTTTTTGACCGAACTAAAAAGCATGTGATAAATAAAATAAATAAGCCTTTATTACTGGTTTACAATATTTGTGTTTTGTTTATGTAACTAAAAAAAAAACTATTTTTAGCACTATGGTTGATGCTCTTCAGTTTGTCTTCCGACAATTGTCCGACAAAACTTGCATCTACATATATGTATATGTATGTACCTACCTACAATATACTCGTAAACTTTGATTTTGCGAACCTAAAAAATCTCATTTTCCAATTCTGATAACTTTAACGACATACAAGTCGACTTGATACTCTTAGCTTCCTTTTTTGTAAAAGTCAGTTGAAAAGTCTTATGTGTAGTGATACTTTAATAGTGACCGCTGATATGGCTAATGACCAAAACTTAAAGTTCCTCGAACTTTTAACAGCATCTTTTGTGTAAGTGCAAAAGTTTTTATCTAGTACTTTAGTTGGCTAGTAAGTTTTTATAGCATGAAGTGCAATTTTATAGGAATTGATGACTTATTACAAAGAAAAACATTTCTAAACTTTAACAAGAATTAGGCTCTCTTGCACATGATTCTTAACCACATTTAGATTGATTGATAAATTCTTTATTAAAACACCACATACATAAAAAACAATACAAAAAAAACATAGAAAATAAAATTTGCGTTTTAATTGGCGGCCTTATCGCTAAGAGCGATCTCTTCCAGGCAACCAATCTGGCAGGGATATAAACTTCAAATAAAATGAGCAGGACGAGGTGCTTAAGAAATTAAATGAAAAATATTTAATAAGTAATTTTATCGCTAAACAGTTTTAAGAATCGTTGAGCAAGCAGGCGTTGTACTCCTATAGGTAAAAAAGTTTTAAGTCACCAGAAAATCTTTTCGACCACACAATTAAACAATTTATTAACTTAATTCAAACGTTAATCAAATGTGAAAGCTTTAAGTTAGTAAATAATGTTAAGGTAGCAATTTTTATGACTAATATACTTAAATCGATTTTATTCAATGAGTTTGTAAAACATGTTTACAATGTAAATATAAGCTATTGTAAACAATTTACAACACGAACAAATTGATATTTCAACATAATGTTGCATCACAAATATGATAATAGATACGTTTAAGTACAACTTAAAGTTTAATTTACGATTTGACAACATAAACTTGGTGTATTATTCAAATGTACATTGCTTACAAGTAACAACTTTACCTTTTAAGGTAACTTAACCTGCTTAGTTATGTTTAGGGTTGGCAAAGTCTTAACAGGTCTTAAATTAATAATAATAATCTTATAGGCATTGTCTCATACTGTGACCTCCTACTTTTTGAATCGTATATCCGACTTTCGTGTTTTTCCTGCTGATTTCATTTGTTAGGGAAATTTAGACACGCATCATGTTTATAATGGTTCTTTTTACATGTGATAGGCTCATGCTTGACTACAACTCGTCTGATGTTAAGCAACGTTGTAGTTTTTTATTTTTTTAATTTAAATTATTAGGTACAAAAAAGAAACCTAAAAAAGGTCCCTAACAACGTAGGGGGATTAATATGTGTGGAGGAGTAAAAAAAAAGCAACGTTGTAATCTACAATCTACTGATAGTGTTTTTTTTGTATGTTTTTCAATCAATCCACCAACATGTAGAAGTCGGAGATGAAAGATTTTGAAGCGAAGATTGATTGATTGATAGAAATCTACATTATTTTAATGTAACAAATACATAACAAAACTTAACGACGTTACGGTACGTGAGGCGCTGAAATACGCAGGTTCGAATCCTGCCGGTCGTGATTGTTTTCGCTCATTTTCATGTTTCAAGCCATAATCAATTTGGAAAAGTTATTTTAGCTAGGATATATAAAAAAAAATGTGACAAAAAATCGTAGGTACTAATTAATAATCAGACTTAAATCTGATAACCCTATTTCGATATTAAGGCTCGCTAGCTTTAAAATTTATTCGAATAACACAAATAATCGAATTATCAAATAAATTCATAATCGAATAAGTTTTCTCAGTAATCGATTCGATTATTTATCTCGATTTGTGTTGTTTTTATAGAAAAATATAGATTTATAATACAGTTAAAATTTATTAGACATATTAATTAGCAATTATAACACGGAATAAATTTCTAAGTACTATTAAAGCTTTGTGTAAGTGACTAACGCTAGTGTCAATTAAAATTTACATAACCAATCAATCTTCGTCAAAGGTTAATTTTAATACTAAATTACTTATTATTTTCTTATGGTTTACTAGCTGTGCCTGCGACTTCGTCCGCGTGGAATAGTTATTTTGGGCATTAATTCTCTGAATTTTGAACCGTTTTCGCAGCGCACGCAACGGAAGCCCTCAAAGATGAATAATAATAATTAATAATAATTTTAATAATTTTCCCCGTTTTTTCCACATTTTCCATTGTTTCTTCGCTCCTATTAGTTGCAGCGTGATGTGTTATATAGGTAGCCTAAAGCCTTCCTCGATAAATGGTCTATTCAACACAAATATAGAATTTTTCAATTCGCACCAGTAGTTCCTGAGATTAGCGCGTTCAAACAAACAAACAAACAAACTCTTCAGCTTTATAATATTAGTATAGATGTATATTTAGTAGGAAGTATTAATAGTAGTTATATATTTAGTAAGATTAAAGTAACTGGACTCAATCTGCGCAGGACCGGGACGAGTTGCGTACAAGAAGAGAGGCCTATGCTCAGCAGTGGGCGATAGCAGGCTGATGATGATGATAATGATTATTATTCATCATAAATACACTTAAATACAATCTATTACCGTTTTTCAGATCCATAATTAATAATACTAGTACCGTAAAGTTGTTGGTTTTATGATCTTACTTAACGCCGCAACGGAGCAACTAATCATCACGATTTTGCGTATAGATGTAGTATAGGGTATCTAAAGTGACATAGATTACTTTTTATGAATACGACGCGGACGAAACCGCGGGTATTAAATAGTACTATCATAAGTTGGATATTGAATCAGGCGTTACTTTGCGAAATCCATTGTAAATGAAACCAGACAGTTTAAAAATAAACTAGCTGTGCCAGCGACTTCGTCCGCGTGGAATAGTTATTACCATAAAAACGGTTCTAGTGAGTTAATCTTAAAAGATAGACATATACTGTTGCAGACATTTTGTTAGATAATTTCAAGAGGAATAATTCTTTTATACATATTTTTTTGATATTTTGAACCGTTTTCGCAGCACACGCAACTAAAGCCCTCAAAGATGAATAATTTTTCCCGTTTTTTCCACATTTTCCATTGTTTCTTCGCTCTTATTAGTTGCAGCGTGATGTTATATAGCCTAAAGCCTTCCTCGATAAATGGTCTATTCAACACAAAAATAATTTTCAATTCGCACCAGTAGTTCCTGAGATTAGCCCGTTGAAACAAACAAACAAACTCTTCAGCTTTATAATATTATATAAGTATAGATTAATCAAGTTTCTTAGATCTCTAGAAAACTTTTTGCAGGAAAATCACACGGAAAGCCATTAGTTTACTAAGATATGGTAAATTGGTAAATATTCATAGGTATTAAGGAGAAGACTGGAATCCTTTTTGCTTGCTCGTAAATGATGCATTATGTCGTGTGGATAGAATGATAATTAGGTAAGGCAACGTGTTGTGACGTAGTTTCACAGTTCACACCAATTACAAATTATCCCATCTAGAGGGGTTAAATAAATAAAATAAAAAAAGCTTTTATTTTCCCTTACTTAAAAAATTAAACTAGAGGGGTTAGTCACTATATATTTATATCTAGTGTACATTGATCGGATTATTGGAAATGAGTTTTATCGAACGGTTTCCTCAATAAACCCATAGTTGCTTTTCCTAAGCCGTGTTTCCAAAATCGTACCTAAGTTTTTTACACTATTATAGTCTGGTGTTTTATCACCAGGTCAAATCGACATCCTCGCTAACGACACTACATGTCTGTACTGAAATTAATATTGGCTCTTCAACAAGGCAGCCGAATGAATGAATGATTGATGATGAATGAATGAATGAATGATCACAGATGCCAGAATTTACATTTGATGCTAGTACGTATTTAGGAAATTATGTGGCTTCATTCATAATTCGTAAACTCGTACACTAACTTTTGGAGGGCACTGTATACAGTGTTATGTATTAAATGAAATATGTAAATTAACTCAAGAATTAAATTTTGTATGAACCAACTTACGAGTATATGTGTATAATATATTATATAGGTATAGAAGAAAGGTTTCTGTAGTACAAATATTCAGAGGATTAATAAATAATATCAGTTACATTGTAACCGGGGTGTAGAGAAATAGCGCCTCTGGCGATACCATCTACGTCCGTACTTGATTAATGGGACTGACTGTGGTGGCATATGTACTGGGTTAGAGGTTATGAGAATATTTTAATTTTTTTTTATTTAACTGTTCCCTACAAAAATAATAAGATGCATGTCGTTAATTTACGCAAAATCATGTACTTACTTAAGTTTCGACAGAGACATAATAACTTATGAAATGATTCTCAATAGATCAACAAGAAGCCATCCGTTAAGCAATGTTGTCTGAAGATTACTCAATATGTTATAGATTTAAAAAAAATGCCGTGTTTGTGGAAACGTATTTTTTATTGTGACATCGTATTTTCCTAACGGACTGAACAGTGACTGGATTTCTTGGATTATGTGTATTTTTTTCAATTATGGGTGAAAATATGGCTGCGGTTAATTAATTACCAATTAGTCTGTAAACTCTGAATCTTGCTTTTTGTTTGAAAGCTTCCTTCATAACATTTAATATTTACTGTCGAAATTTCTTTATTGAATTTTTTAGATTAGGTATATTAATTGGTGAATAATAAACGGGATGAGCAGTAACCCTGTATGATTAATATACCTCACTGAGGTGGCAGATATATTTATAATAGGCCTCAAATCGAGCCGCTTCACAAGGCGATCTGTCAATAATAAATTTTCATTAATTTACCGATGTTTTGTTCACTGAGATTTAATTGTTATTTTATTAATTTTATTTATGTAAAGGCACGGTGTCCATCGTAAGTTTAAGCTTTGACAAACTCGGTAATCGGAAGCAAAGTACTCTACCATATATGTATCTAGTATATAGGTACTTACTTTTGAATGAAAATAATGTTAATAATTTGTAGGAAAAATAAAAAAAAACACAACATAAAAATACTAAAAGACACGAATCTTACCATAACATATAGGTACGCAAACGTTTATTAGTTATGTATTCTAGTTGTTCCGCATTCACACATACTAAAAGATGAATCATCGTTCTGAGAGTGGCATAGGCTAATTATTTTTTAATATGAAATAACAAGATTGAAGCCGCAATACACTAGTAAACAATAATTATTTTTAACAGTTAAGGATCTTACGATGTTTCTAAGAGTCGCACAGATAAACTTACGCACACTTTTTGACGCACCTACTATCCTTGTTTATAAAATAGTAAATAATTGAAAGTCCCCTGACCTCTAAATACCTTCAAGTTTGACCTTGCAAGTGCAGTGGTCGGTTCTCCAAACATGTCGATTGTGACTTACATACGTAAGCTTGAACGATGTGTGTGGTATGGTAGACATTGTTAGTGTAGGATTGAAGCTATTTGCCATTGATCACATTATTTTTTGTCGTACTTACTTTTCTTGTCCATAAAATCGTAAACAATCGAAAGTCCCTTGACCTCTAAATACCTTTAAAATTGACCTTGCATGTGTGGTGGTCTGTCCTCCAAACATATCAATGGTGACCCATAATCTTGGGCGATGTGTGTGGTATGGTAGACATTGATAGTGTAGTTTGAGGTTATTTGATTGTAATCAGCAGTATTTGATGAACGTAGTTGTCTTAAATCTATTATACCGATCGTGATAAAATTTAGACTGTCCTTTAAGGTAGCAAGTCTCAAATGAAACCGAAACAAAATAACATAATTAAAAGTTCTTAAAGTATCTTGAGAAATAGGATAGCATTTCTACAGAAATTAACTTACGTGCTTGGAAGTGTAAACAGCTCATCGTACAACATTTCATCCAATTCCAGTAACATCACTTACAACAGCAAGCCGAATTGATAACTTTTTTTTAAATCGGTTAAAATAGATTACTACTTTTCTCATTATTCTTTGTTGTACCCACGTGTATCTCGTACCAACATTCTCATCTAACTATTTGGCTTACTCTTCTCCATGAAAATATCCCTGGAAGAGATTTTTTATTTTTTTGTAACACTTTTACCAAGAAGATACGTATATTAACTCTAGATTTGAAGATCGCTAGATCGCTTTTATTGGTAAGTTCGCTAGTTTAAGATGTCTATATTCTTTGTATTTTGTATTTGTGTCAACAATAAAGAGTATATATGTTACGGTAAATGTGGATAATCGGTAATTATGTATAATTACCGGTAATTATACATAATTACCAACGCACACGGTAAATGTAGTGAATTATCCACATTTACCGGTAATTATATATAATTACCATACCCCTTTGGTAAATGTAGAAAATAATGAAATCAAACATCAGAATAATTATCATAATTAGTCTGTCTTCAAGTCGACAATAAATCGGAGAAGAATCGGAGAAGTCGATAATGCGGTAATTATACATAATTACCGCATTATCCACATTTACCGTAACATATATATCTATCTATCTACGCACAATTGATTTCTGTTATACACTATTTCAAAAACCAATTTTGCTTAGTAAGTAAATATTATAATACTGACAAAGGGTCAAGGCTAAACAGTAAACACAGATTTAAGTATAATAGAGACATAATATGTAAATCGGATGAACATAGTCAGGGCGTGGCACTCACGATTTGTATGTTACGACTTATGTGTACGTGCCTTTTGGGGGCTATTTTAGGTATGATTATGTATTTGTGATTATTGGAAGAGGTCTTTTTAGTAATCGCCGACAGGTTTTAGCGTTCACTGCAGTCTATAAGTTGGAGGGTAGATTTGTATTCTGTGACTGAAGAAAACGCATGTCCTGCACTTTTTAGTAAAACTTAAATAGCCTTTATTCATCTACTAGCTGTGTCCGCGACTTCGTCCGCGTGGAATAGTTATTTTGGGCATCATAATTATATTTGCAAACAACCTCTCAACTTTATAAATTATAGCTGTTACCCACGACTTGAACCGTTTTCGCAGCGCACGCAACGGAAGCCCTCAAAGATGAATAATTTTCCCCGTTTTTTCCACATTTTCCATTGTTTCTTCGCTCCTATTAGTTGCAGCGTGATGTTATATAGCCTAAAACCTTCCTCGATAAATGGTCTATTCAACACATAAATTCATTCAAAATTTTTCAATTCGCATCAGTAGTTCCTGAGATTAGCGCGTTCAAACAAACAAACAAAATCTTCAGCTTTATAATATTAGTATAGATACATAAATGAAATTTGCAAGTAGATATAGGTCTTCAAATTTTTCCTAAAACGAGTAATGCCGCGGACATGCATTAAAGATGCCCGCAGCTTCTGTCACGTTGTGTCTTGATAAAAAGTAGCCTAAGTTACTCTCCATAACACTTTCACTATAACAAAAATAACGATAAGCTATCGCTACGATGTTGATAAAAAAGTCGCTGAGTAAAACCGCGAGGCACCGCGAGTATTCTGTAATTTGCGAAACATTCCCTAACATATGAAGTTGGTCATAACTCGGCTATATTTCGGTAATATTGCGGCAGCCATCTTGTCCCTAGAGACAAACAGGACGAACTTTTTCAATATAGCGACTCAGGGATATAAAGGCTGACATATTTGTATTCTGTTTGAACGACTAATCTTGGTATTTGATGTGGGAAATAAACGTATAGGTAAATATTATGAGTTATTTTGTCGAGTGCTAAATCCGCACTATGGTTGTTTAACCTAAACTTTTATTGGAAAATGAGCAAAAATAATTCGACCGGCATTCGAACCGTATTCGTATAAATATTGTAGGTCTGTACAAATAATTTATTCATTGGTCTCAAATTTCAAATTATTTATGTGACTAAAATACTTATAGACTATTTCAAGTGTTTACTGCACTTGACACTAGGATAACCTGTGTCGTGCAGTGTAGACTTTTCCTGTAACAAATTAACACAGACATAGCTTACATACTAGTCTATTATATAAGATAAGCTGTCGCCTGGTAACAGATGAGATGAACTAACGTCTTCTAAACCAAACACGCTGCGCACTGCACTAGGTCGAGCCTGTATCGCTGGACACAGTCGCTCTGATCCACATTTGATATATCCCAGTTGGCTGGCTTCCACCCTGATTCATAAAATCTGTGGTCAAGTGCCGAACCGTGTGTCCAGTTAGTAAATTTATGGATAAAATTGACATATTCATATAATCACCAATGCTAAATAACATCTATGCTTACTTTATCATCAATGTTTATCGCTATCGTCGAAGCGGTCAGTCCTTGGATGAAAAAGCTTCCGTGGGTCGGATGACACGTTAAATTGTAAGTCCCAGCTGTTTGTTACAGTACAGCAGTCGTAAAGCCATGTCAGAAGGCGGCTTGATAAACTCTCGACACCAGAGTTGGCCACTCTCATTCGATAAGAAGTAGATAAGTAGATCGCTATCAACACCGCGGGCCTAACTAGTAATATGTATACATAATAAAACTCATCGCACCATATACTCATCGTCGAACCAACTGCATAAATATGATCTAAGACACATAATTAATATGAACCGAGCACGAAACTTAACTAATAAAAATATACGAGCAGCTAATTTGGATATTCCGAGCGAGTCACGATTTGAGATCACGATCTTGATAACGTACATAATGTAATATTATTGTATGTAAGAGATTTAAAACAAGGGATAGTATGAATTGAATAACATATGTATTACTAGTGGGTGCTCGCGGCTTCGCTCGCATTAAGAAGTAAAAATTGCATCCCCTATTTCACCCCTTTAAAAGTGGCATTTCCAAAAATCCTTTCTTAGCGGATGCCTACGTCATAATATCTTCATTCCAAATTTCAGCCCAATCCGTCCAGTGGTTTGGGCTGTGCGTTGATAGATCACTATATCAGTCAGTCAGTCAGTCAATCAGTCAGTCAGTCACCTTTGAGTTTTATATATTTAGATATTATTTTTAAGACTTATATTGTAGGTACATAATTTATTTTAGTAATTTTTTAGTTTTATTGTAGGATTTTCTTCATTAAAATTCGAATTATAAATTTTATTAGAAATCCCAAAAAATAACTCTAAATATCGCCAAGGATTCACGTTTTTTAACTGAAACGGGTTTGCGCTTGACCACATTTGCCTGATGTTTTTTTTTAACATGAGATAGGCTCACGCTTGACTGCAACTTGCCTGATATTAAGCAACGTTGTAATCTACGATCTCACGCGCTTACCTAGAAGAAACCGGTTTACTCTCGACTGACAAATTATAGTTCAAGGGGAATAGAGATTCGGGCAAGGAGTTCCACAGTTTGGCAGTTCGCACGGTAAACAATAACTATAACTTAAGATGGATCATGTTTACCCTATAAAAACCGGTAAAAATAAAATTATCAAATTTTAACTTTACATGCTGGTTACCCGGTAACCAGATTATCATAATTGGCGTCCATTACTCCGAGACTGCATCAATAACACCTAATAAAGTAATTTTCATGGCGGAAACAGTTACTATCACAATTTGCATATAATTTCCATCCATCTAGACTCTGCACATTATGATGACTATCTAAAGAAAATATATACAAATTTAATCCATAACCTTTAGTGTTAACGGAATAAGAGTGATAGTTGTATGGGGAAAAAATTGCGTGCGAGGTAAATAGCTGGAGAGATATGAGTCATTATTAATAATCCATAATTGCTGTTTGTTTGTCTATATTGCAGTTGTACGACCTCTTTGTGAGGTTGACGGACACTCTCGTTTCCGTATGTCACTGTACAGGGTGACTTATTCTATCGACACATATAAATAGAGCATATAATATGAGGTAATTATTATTATTTATTGTTAAGAGCCTGTAGTGTCTCATTGTTGGGAAAAGGCATCCCTACCCTCTTTCCACTTATCTCTGTCTAGTGCCATTGCATTCCAGTCTGTTTGGTGTTTATCCAGGTCGTCCCTCCATCGCTTTCTGGGTCGGCCGCGACGTTTTTTATGTGATAATGCGGGATAAAAAAGTTAATATGTTCCTTCTAGGCATTCCATTAGGTAAGCTACAGTCAAACGTAAACCTACTCCGTGTTAAAAATGGCATTATTAAAAATTGCTATCCAGCGTGGTAATGCGGCCAGTATGCTGAGCACACTAAGAATTTTAGTAAAAAATATACTTTAGTAGCAAGAAGTAGGGTTTAGTTTTTTTCTTTCAAATTAAAAATATTGTGAAAATCATCTATGTTTTAACATAACATGCAAAAGTGACACATTTCGATCGATGAATGTAGACCTACCAATCATCTTGTATATAAACACATATGTATTTATTAGTATATAAACACATATGTATTTATTATTCTAAATAATACTGTATTACCAACTGTTTGCGGTTTAGATTATTATAACCATTATTAACCACGGCAGTTGACCGTGAACTTAGACCTCGCCCTGTTGGTACCAATTTGATTTATAAAAGCAGGTTTTAACACAGTTTACATTAGTTATTGATATCACTAAGTTATGGTTACTTTCATAGTCTGGGCCTTAGTTACTATTTTGTAATATTAACTATTGTATTGTACTTTATTGTATAATAATAAGGGGCACCAATAGTTAAAATTAATAATATACGTACAATAGTAAATTTTACAGTATTTTTTTAGAAAGAAAGAAAGAAGGAATACATTTATTGTGACAGATTTAACAGAAGAACACACAGGAGTAAAAACATAATAAACAAACATAAAAATCTGTCACAACACAGCCCCAACTCAGCATAATGCTGGTTGTGTGGAAGCAACCAGCGCTGGTCTTCCGTTGGGGCTGGCTGTGACGTCACGCACGTACAAGAAGGCAGGCAAAAAGACAAAGACGTATACAAAGAGGAACAAAATTTTAAATTAGACATACTGGTAGTGAAAGGAATAAAATCAAATTAATAAAAATATATTATACAATATATTTTAAAGGTTTTGTAACAAAATTATGATATAATTGGCAGCTATCCAAGGAATTTCATGCCTCTGTCTTGCTGTTTATCTAAATACTAGTGGGTGCTCGCGGCTTCGCTCGCATTAAAAAGAAAAACTTGGATCTCCTGTTTCACCCTTTAAAAGTGGCATTTCTAAAAATCCTTAGCGAATGCCTACTTGATCCGTCCAGTGGTTTAGGCTGTGCGTTGATAGATCACTATATCAGTCAGTCAGTCACCTTTGAGTTTTATATAATTTAGATGTACGTATGTATGTCAATTTTGACATTCTGGTGTTTTCGAATAATAACTTGGAATGGAATGGAATTCAGAGAACAATCCACGTATGTTTACTACACCAACAGTACTATAATATACACATTTCTCAAGACCTTTCATACCCATACACATACTCATTTTAAACTTCCGTTCGTCAGAATTGCATTTCTGCAAACGAGATAATAATGCAATGCATTTAAACAGCATTTATTGCCTTGCACTATTACTTGAGCAAGGTTTATGTTTCTAGTCCATGAATTTTTATAAGCTTTACCTTTATTTTAACCTTTGAAATGGCTGTATAAGTTTGTTTGAACATATTTCAAGAATCAATTTATTGAATATGAGTTCAAGTTATGATATTTAGACGCATCTTCCTCATTGGATAAAGTTATTCGATCAAATGATCGAAAATTTTAATTAGATATACTATACATACTTACATATGTGCAAAAAAATCTCGCAATTTTTAAGGTTTTTTTTTCTAAATTGAGATGAACCTCTCTACCTCAACCACTTTTTTAATAAAAAGCGACGTTTACTACAATTAATTTACACAATTATAAAATATGAAATGAAATAGCCTTTATTCTACTGCTACAAAATTAATATGTTAGTTAAAAATTTCACATTTTGAGTTTTAATTTTTGTCAGCAGAAGTTGCCTGCTTGGCAAAGGCCTCCCCTATTGTTTTCCACTCATCTCTCTCTCGCCTTCCTCATCCAATCAGCGGTCCTGATTACGCAATTATATGGCCTTTAAAATGTGGTGGGCATTTATAGGTATAAAAAATCAAACTGTAAGTCAAATCTATAAAAAATCGGAATGCAAACATTGCTTATAATCAAGTAATATACCTTAAAAAGTAGCTCTTACGCCTATTCTAGATTCTATAGTCTTAACTCTTTTAACTGTTTTCCAGCCTATCTATATCTTTAACACCGGTTCCTCCACAATTCAAGCATAAAATTATTGTTATTATCTGCATATGATAATTTGTTAACGTGCAGTCGCCTAGCCGATTTCCATACAAACTACTGTATTATAGTACTCAAAACCTAAGAAAAATAGACTGATGGTTTCTAACTGAAATTGTTGGTATCTTAACAAAGATTTCGTCTCTAGAAAACTACAGGCATAGGTTTTGTAGTTTTGAAGTTTTATAAAAAATGTTTTCATACAAAATATTTTTTCCAAAATCTTCAAAAATACAATACCTATGCCTTTGGCTTTCTAAAGGCGTGATCTTTGTTTAGATACCTACAATTTTACTACAGTTGGTAGGAGGTAGATCAGACCGTACTGTGTGTGGCACGTTGGAGAGGAGGCCTATACTCAGCAGTGGGTGAACACTGGCTGTCATGATGATGATGATGATGATGATACAACAGATTAATTTGCTACTTAACCGTGTTGATAATTCATTTCTTAATTAATGTAATTGGTTGTTACCGTTTTAATTAAGTAAATAAATAAATAAACAGTTTGTATGGAAGTAGCATACAGGCGACAGCACCTTAAACCATAAAACGTTAAAGCAACCAATCGTGGTTCAAAATAAACCAATTCGCCCACGGATGACACATGTGCATAAATTCCTTAAAGACAGCTGACATTTTGTTGAAAAAAGCTAGTTAGTGTTGTAAACGGCCTTGGCTTGCGAAATTTGCACAAACCTGGTAATTGTAAATGGCAGCACTTGTAATACTGAAAGTGTTTATTGACAAGAGTTTATTCATTACTAGCGGACGCCCGCGGCTTCGCTCGCATTATTTTGGGATGAAAAGTAGCCTATGACACTTCTAAGACCTCATACTACCTACATACCAAAAATCATGATGATCCGTTCTGGCGTTTTTGCGTTATGAGCGTTTTAATAAACAGACAAACATGTAAACTGTGGTATATCTACTCGTATGTATTCATCTTTTTGACATCGATAAATATCTTTCTTTCTTGTGCTAAGTATTGCCCTTGAAAATAATACCCGCTTGAAATTTTTAGTACAAATTTAGTTCGCTGGCACTAGTTTGGCGCGAACTCCACAAGACTTGGGAAAAGCGTTAAAACACAGAATATAATAATATAGTGTTAAAGTTTCAAAGCATAGTTTTCTGTGTCCTTGTTATATGAATGAGAGTTGTATATGTGCGAGCAGGACAGCGAATGACTGATGGTTGGTTGTATATCTGTCTCCACTAGTCTCCAGCCAGTCTCCGGTCGCTGCGCGTGCGGCGCGACCGCGCGTGAAAACGACCTGTTCGAATTACAAATAAACGAATCGCGATCGCTCCGAATTCAAATTTTTAAACGAAGTTTATCGATGTGCTTTTGTTTCTCGATTAGTTGTGATTCTGTGAAGTGTTTGTGTTTTTAACGGTTCGTAAGCAAAGGATCCTCTTCGGCTTGATTTATTTATTAGTCATAGATTCTTTATGGTGGTCTTCCTGTTAAATTATGTTGTTATGTTCTCGAATTTTAATATTTTGGATTTGGTTTGAGGCCTAAACCTAAGATCGTTACATTTTTTAACGTATAAACAATTTACTGAGCAATTAGGAAATTGAGTACCTGCATACAAATTTGATTGTTTTTCTATCTCTTTGTAGGATGCCCATCATTAGCTAAACCATACCTACCTATAATCATTTTAAGGAAAATACTATTCACTAATATGATCATCACAAAATGTAGGTATTAATATATTATTGTCTCAAAATTTCCTTATTTTCTTTAGGTGCAAAGATACTGTTTATTTTTATTTTGTGTAATCTTCACTTTAACTCTTTCAATTGAAATTATTATAAACATAAAACATAAAAAGCATTTATTCCAACATTTACAAGGGCTTTCACAGTAAGGCTGATGTAACATAGGATATTGTACAAACTTGGGCTTAGTGTATTACCTACTGTACATTATTAGGCAAACCCTGGATATCACACTAGGTCTATTCCTGTGTTGCGACATCCAGTCTTTCCCACTCCGAAACGCAACATAGCACTATATAAATTGACTAATATTTGACAACAAAAACACTTACAGTTTATTATACTTAATTGATATCTACTTTATTCATAAATTAAATAATAATTATAATCAATTCATAAATACCGAAGTAATCGATAGCTAAGTAATAACATACTCGTATTGAATTGATTTCAGAACCTCTTCTTATATTAAGTTAGTTAAAAACGTAAGTACAAAAGGTTTGAATACGAGCATCAATTATTTTTTTCCACCATCGTCTAAAACAACAACATAATTTTGTTATGACTTCATAAATATACCCGTAAATACAGACAAAAGTTGCCAGTTAAATCATAATGTTTTCCAACATCCTGAGAGCATTAATGTCGCTAGTTTCCAAAATAAACTAGCCATAGCTTTCTATAATTAAATTAAAAACGTCAACGTTCAACTTTTGTATAGGGCTGCGTTTGGAACTAAATGTTTTTCACCCGGGGATGTATTACATAGACCTTTTTGTCAATAAATAAATATACTTTATTGAGTGATGTTTTATGGTAAAAGTATTGTAATTATGAAAGTACAAAAAAAGCGTGTTACACCCAACCGCAGCAATGCTTAACATCAGGCAGGTTGTAGTCAAACGAAAACCTATCCCACGTAAAAAAAGTAATTAGAAATTGTATATCATTTATATTAATTATTAATACACAGTAATTTCTTCCAGGAAAGAAACATAGTCACAGTTTCACACAAATGAGAAATTTTATGGTAAAATAATAGTACTAAGAAATTACTGTATTATAGTTTCCGTAAGGCATGATTTAATTTAGTTGTAATAACCGGCTAGCACTTACGTCAAAAATTACGTCGAAAAATTAGCTCGACAAGTTTCGGAAATCTGAGGTTTCCATCATCAGGAGGACGAGTCAGCACGCGCGTCCCGGTTGGCCGCCTCGTCCAGACTGGTTCGCCGACCCGCTGCCGCACCCCCGCGACTCTAGCTTGACGAGCTAATTTTTCGACGTAATTTTTGACGTAAGTGCTAGCCGGTTATTACAACTAAATTACTAAGAAATTATTACAGTCAATATACTTAAAATCAGGCTACTACCAACTTGAATAATTTTAAGGTATGTTTAATTGTATCATGTCTCTACTGTTTCTTTGGTTGATAAACACTCCTAGCCTGGGATTTAAAAAGTGAAACCTATCTACGCAAGATTTGTAGATTAGAACGCAATTTTTTTGAACATCTCTAGCAAGTGAAATTCTACACATTTATTTTTCCAGCGGGAACTTTCTTGTTTCCAAATTTAAACCAGCTTTTATTTGGATTGAACAACCGTATGTTGCCATATTATCGTTCGAGGATCTCCCCATGAAGTTTAAATATAGCATTATTTTACGGCGTTGGACGTTTAAACTGTCAACGTCAGTTTTGGAACAGCTAAAGTTCTGTTTTCGAAATTGAAAATGCTATATCCGTGTTTGCAAAGGTTAGACTAAAGTTCATGAATGGTTGAAAAAGTTAACCGCCGTTTATGACATTTGTTAAACTTTATACTTGACTTATACTCAAAGAAATATGACGCAGTTGGAAATGTCAAGAAATTACTGCAAATACTATGTGTAAGCGTGTTTAATTGTCTTTCTATGGAAGTAAATTAATTCAACGAAAGTTTAATTTACTTTTTTCACTAGCTAACCGTTTTGCTATTTCTATTTGAGATAATTAGTTCTGTTTTCATTCTTAAGACCCGAGTATAGTGATTATTATAAAATGAGTCAAAAAACCAATATAAAATCAGTCGCGTATTTATTACTTTCGTAAAAAAACACAAACAAAAGAAAGATAAAGATGGTTCCTAGACATGAGCGGTGACTAAAAAGTAGCATTCAATTTAAGCGCTTCCGTGGATCGGGTGTCACGTTAAAAAATCTATTTCAGCTGTTTATCACACACAACACTATGTATGTAATAGTACAATAGTCGTTAAGCCCAGTCAGGCGCTTCAGTGGAACGGATGATACTTTAAAATGTAGATCTTAGCTGTTAGTCATATAACACTATATATATATTATAGTAATGTAGTCCTTAAACCTTGTCAGAGTCCCTTAGAGAGACTGGAAAAACATCATAGTTAGCCACTCTCACTCGATAAGAAGAAAGTGTCGAAATCTAAAAATCCAACTAGATTAAAAAATTAAATCATTTTACACTCAATATAATATCAACAGCGAGTTTGTATCGGGCGGCTAACTCAGGAAATCCTAGTTAGTGGCCAACTAACTAGGTCGTTTGTTTTATTAAAATGCATTCACGCGGCGGACAGACTGTGAGAAATAACGTTAAATTTATGCTTAGCTAGTTTCGATAAAATAAAAATTATTTTGCATTATACTTATGGCATAACATTGAATGAAAATCCAAAGGCATCTGAACTAGTTAATAACTGTGCTTCGGATCCCGATGACTTCTCCCAGTTTGGCTTGACAGAAATAAGTACATAAAGCTAGTACCTACCTAACTTAATTAAATTAAATAGAGTTTTTTTTTCTAAAGATTTTCTAAGTGCCCCTATTGTAGTAGTTAGAAGTAGTATGTTTAGTTTTTCTTCCCTTGTTTTTATATTTTATTATTGTAAATAAAGTTTTTTTAATATTAATTAATAATAGATTGGATTCAATCACATAATAGTTGTTAGTTAATTTGATTACTAACCTTACGTGAGACTCTATCAGGTACTCTTTCTTGACATTAACAATCCAGGAGTCCTGAAATCCAGAGTAAATAAAAAAATGTTGGTTTCTTCTAGACAAGCTACATCTTAGACTAAAGCGGTCTTTAACATAAAGCGGCCTGTAGTCAAACGTAAGCTTCTTCTTCTTCTTATCGAATGAGAGTGGCCAACTCTGGTGTCGTAGACAAACAAAGCTTATAAAGTGTATAAATAAGACCGTTTCAGAGGCTTGAAGAATATCAGAGATCACTCCAAGTGTTAAACTGATCAATATCCTAGGATAATGTACCTGTGATCATGTATATGACACGTTAAATTCTAGCTCCCGGCTTTTTGTAATGGCAGTCGTAAAGCTATGTCAGAGGCCCTTAAGGGCGGCTTGATAAAAAGATGTATCTGTTATTTCTGATTATTTATATATAAAAAGGAATAATTTACCTATTAAGAGAAAAGGAAATGTAAGTAATGGAACTAAATAATCGAGAGGACTTACCAGTACCTTGTTTATGGTTTATCTTGTTCTACTTATTGTGTCAACACAACTTTACTCTTAAGTACAGACTAGTACTTTCTTACGGTGTTTGGGACACATGTGCCCATAAAAGGGACAAGATCTAAGCTGTTTGAAGGGAGACAGTTTTTATGCCCTTTTGTGATGATTGATGATCAGTTCGACTTTATTAGTTGCCCGTTTTAGAACTCCTTTGTTCTGTCACCTCTGACTACAGTGTCGCTTCAGGCATATTCTTATAATCTCTTTCCATTTGTGATTTGTGGAAGTTACTTATTTAAGTCTTATTCTTAACAATGAGAGTAACTAACTCTGGTGTCGAGAGTTTATCAAGCCGCCCTAAGGGCCTCTGGCATGGCTCAACGACTGTCGTACTTAACAAACTTATTTAAGTTAAGTACTGAAGATTTTTTTTTATAGTTATGGACTGATATGTCAGTTTTCCAAAATGCGTTACGCCATTCTAGTAGGTACATGTATTCGACCCTCGACCACAGACCACATTGTAGTTTGTGTGATATTTCCTTCAGGTGATTAAATAAATGCCTGACTGTTAAATTCAATTATTATATTATTTGTTGACCTATGTTATTCTTCTTCTTCTTATCGAATGAGAGTGGCCAACTCTGGTGTCGAGAGTTTATGAAGCCGCCCTAAGGGCCTCTGACATGACTTAACTACTGCCGTACTAGGCAAACAGCCGGGATCTACCATTATTATGAATGTATTTTTATTTACCTAAGTTATTAGATCTTACAGAGAAAGGCAAGGTAAAAGGGGCTTAAAATCGTCAAATGGTTTCCAATCCACATCATTTAGTTTTTTTGCTTTACAGTTAATACAAATCATAATTTTATTCTTGTTAGTTTAGTCAGAATTGAGACCTTGAAGGTAAAGCGTGGGAGATATCTTCACAATAATTCCCTGATTTAACGCCCATCGTGACAACACTAAAATAGTCTGCAATACTGCTAAAATCATTTTTTTTCATTCATAAAGAAAGAAATGTTTTGTCGACTTGTAATATCATCTCAACAAACTACAACACACCATTTTCTTGATGGTAACATTTATTTTTGTGTTGTTAACCATTAACTGTACGTAAGATAAGTGTTAAAAAATTGTAAAAAACATACGTTCATACAATATTTATGTGAGTATGTTTATTCTTTCCGAATTTAAAAAAAAAAACATTCTGCAGTATCACCAGTACAAAGTATTATTTTAATCTTATTTTAGTATTTAATTTCTTATGTACCTCCTTCGATGTATATTTTTTAAAAAGGTAAATACTCAGGAAAATCCGCAGTATACAACATAGCTTGTATCGCATCTGTTGTCAAACAAATCTTAAGCGAGTTGAGTCACTGTGAGTCTACGTTTAATTTTAAACTCATATTTAACTGAGAATATCTGTTTGAGAGCGTATCGTGTTACAAAATCTGTGCGAGTTTCCTCTATATACCATTTTTATACAACTTTTATACAACAGAAAAAAACCAGTTTCAATAAGTAGACTTAAAAAACTGTCAAATAAAACGTCGAGTTTGTTGTATTTTAAATAGCTAAGTTATTCACATGAATAAATGTAAAAATGATATCAAAAGATCCCTCTTTCTAATGCACAAATGATTTCTGTACTTACAACCTTGTTAGGTTAACACTCTAAAATATTTTCATAATTTCTTCTAAATTATGCTCTTTGATGCCAAACATAACAAATAGTGTAACACAAATCACTGTTATCTATTTTTATTGTCAAAAACAACTCAAATATGACTCAAAAGAAAATAAAAACAGCAGTCTGAGAAATATCATAATATCCATATACGGGTAAAAGACAAGCCCTCATAATTCTGTGCAAGTTATTAACTGTATCACCCGGCTTTTGTTGGCTGCCCAATAAATAAACTTGCATTAATGCACCTCTCACCGCCAACGAAGATCGTAGTGTACAGGGGAACTAATGAAGAAGCAGTTTTTTATATTAATAATTTGAAAGAAAGAAAGAAAACATTTACTGTGACAGATTTAACAGAAAAACAAACACGAGTAAAAACATAACAAACAAACATTAAATCTGCCACAACACAGCCCCAACTCAGCATAATGCTGATCTATTTGTCAAAAATTTTGTAACGTAAATATATATAAAATATAAATATTCCGAGACATTGCACACAGCGCCATCTAGCTCCACACTAAGCAAACTCTTGTGTAAAAGTAACTTATGTCACAATTTGCATGATTGTTTCAAATTTTGTTCTCTGCCTTCAAGAAAATACGGGAACGATTTCCCAATTGCTTTTTAAGATGCTATTTTAAAAAAAAAAAAACAAGTTAACAGACACAACTGACAGAAATAAAAGCTTTCCATAGAAAGACTCTATAAAAGTTTACTTTGTTTGTACAGTTTCATAAGAAACTATTCTTGTATATCAGAAAAAATAAGTTTTTTTAAACTTACGCCGTACGTATATTATATTACCTACCATAATTTTGATCCAGAGAACATGTTCGTGGGAAGAAACAAAAAACCGATGGTCAATAACTCTGTATAGGAACTAATTTCACTGCGTCCAATAAATAAAAAAAACAACAAGAATTTCCTTATTGTTCACCTCGTTTGCGTCAATCAATAATATACTTCTGAAGATATTATCATCGCCATCTTTCTGTTGGAAAGGTTTTAAAACAATTCGCATAATTGACTGGCCTGTTAGCTTAGTTGGTAGTGGCTCTGCCTTCTAATCTAGGGGTTGCGGGTTCGATTCCCGCCTGACATAAGTATTTATGCATTTTAAAAATGTATAATTTCTTGTGTTGAGTCTGGTTGTTTGTATGTATAATAAGTATGTATTTACAAAAGAAAAGTATATAAGTATTGTATCCGTTATCTAGTACCCACGACATTAGCGTTTGCTTAGTGTGGGGCTAGATGGCGCTGTGTGCAATGTCCCAGAATATTTGTTTTATTTATTTAATTGTATTTCCGTGGAAGCGCTCGTAGCTCACCTAGCGGAGGCAATCGCATGCGATTAGCAAAGGTCGACGCGGTCACTCCTTGGATGGGTGACCGAAAAGTGGCATTCCATTTAGGGCGCTTCCGTGGGTCGTATGACAGGTTAAATTGTAGGTCTCGGCTGTTCGTTATAGTACGGCAGTCGTCAAGCCTTGTCAAACGATTTTTGATGAGATTGGGTATGGATGCTGATTATTCTTTGAAGAAAGAAAGACTCTAGATTAACACATAATAAAATAAATAAAAAAGTCTTTATTTCTATTACTCATTAATAAATACATGTAAAATAAGTATTGTGATAGTACAAGATATTGATATATTAACACAGGCTACGTTATATTCCGGATTACCGCGGGTAACACCGCGGCACGCTGCTAGTAAATAATAAAATAAACTTACCAAAGCTGTGGCAATAATTTAAATTTAATTTTTCAATTAACTTGACGGCTGACCTCCGCTGCGGAACAAGGTAGGGAAATAAATAAAAACGCTGTAAAACATGAGAAATATTTTATTGTTAATTCGACTGTCAATACCTATTATACTTTAATAAATCATCATCATATCAGCCCGTGTCCACCCCCTGCTGAGTATAGGCCTCCTCTCCAGTCTCACACAAGGGTCTCCAGCCTCTACAATCTATCAATAAATAACTTATCAAGTTAAAAAAATGTGATAAAGAAGTGAGCTAAGTCCAACCAAAGTGTCATCCAATGGTTGCCTAGAAGAGACCGCTCTTAGCGATAAAGTCGCCATTTGTTACACTAGATTAAGTTGGTTTTTCTATTGCATTTTTTTGTGTATTGCAATAAAAAATATTTTATAAATCTATAGACATGATGGTAACTTCTTGCAAATATCAGTTTTTTGTGACGAAAAATAAGGTATTAAAACTTCACACCAAACTCATTAAAGTAATTGTAACCTTACCATAATTAAAGCATTTATTTTATCTGTGTTTACCTTTACCTGGAATTTTATATCTGAGGATTTTCCCAACTGCTATTTTTACCTATAAATTGTTAAATTCGTAAATTGCTGGCAATGTTTTTGATGATAGGTAGTAATTTACTTGCTTGTTTTAAAAATTACACAAAAATAAGATAATATGTCTGACCGTTACTGTCTAGTACCTACTAATGTTTTTTTTACATTTCAGTCACTGTTTTTGCAAAGAAATACCTGCAGATAATGAATCATTCATAATCATTTAAGGTGAAGACTAAGTCAAATTATCCAGATTAATTTAAATCACAGAGCTTTGAAGTCCATGCTTGTCGCCCTGTGACTAGAGGCGAATTCTTTCTTTATTCGATACAAAACAGGTGTCACCATTTACTAAAACTAACACACTTTCGGCACGCACACTACGACGCACGAGATGTTCATGTACACAGTACGCTTCAACTTCATCGGCTGTGCAATGTCGATATTTTTTATCGATTATTTACACATTTACTTCGAAGATGGAAATATATGTCTTTAGTATAACTATATTACCTAGTCAGGTCATAAATTCTGTCACATGTTTAATATAAAATAATTGAAACAACTTTATTCTTTATGTAACCATTTATATACCAAAATGAACTTAACAAAACATAGATTCTTATGACAATAAAGTTTATTCAAAATGACCTCCGTGATTTTGAATACAGGCCTTCAATCTGCGCGGCCAGTCGTCTATCGCTGCACGAACGAGGTCCATCTCAATATCGGCGGCTGCCTTAATCAAGGATGTCTTAAGTGACTCCAAATTGGGATGAAGCTTTGAGCACGCCTTTTCCTCCAAGTGTTGCCATATCTTGTAATCTAACGGATTCAAATCTGGACTGGAGGAGGGCCAGTCTTCGTGCCGGATGAAGTCGATTTCACGCGCCGCCAGCCAGACTTGTGTGCTCTTCGCTCTATGAGCTGGCGCCGAATCTTGTTGGAATACCCAGTGCTTGTTATTGAACATGATATGAGAAACAGGTTCCACAAGGTTCGTCAGGACTGTATTTTGATACACAACTGCATTCGTTTTTACACCTTTCTCACAAAAATGTACCTCTGTTAAGCCCCAATAAGAAACTCCCAACCATACCATGAGCGAGGATGGAAAATGACCTCGTTGGACACGCGGAATACGTTTGCTCGCTTCTTCACTACTGTGTGCGTACACCTTATCATTTTGTATGTTGTAGCTCTCTTCTACGGTAAAAATTTTTTCATCCGAAAAAAGAATTTCCCGATATTTTTTTCCCGCGTACCGCTTTAACAAAGCGCGGTATCTCTTCAGTCTCAGGTCCATTAGACGAGCATTCAAACGATGTCTTGTTTTTCTTCGATATGCCCGAAGCCCTAAGTCTTCATTTAACACCCTTTTCACCGTGGTTCTGCTTAACCCCATCTGAAAGGCCAACAGTTTCTGCTTACGTTTGGGAATTCTTTGAATTCGCGCCTTCACAGCTTTTATCACTGCTGGAGTCCTAACAGACCGAGGGCGACCACTTCTTGACCTGTCATCTACACTAGAGTCTTCATTGTATCGTTTGATGGTACGATAAACGAATCTTTCGGTTATATTAAAAATTTTCAGTATGTCAAAAATTTGAATTGGCGCGTAACCGCAACGATGCAATGCAATAACTGCAACACGGTCTTCTTTAAGCGTCCACTCCATATTTAAAAATGAGTAAAATTCTAAAAAGTATACATTTTTATTTTCATAAACAATTCGAAATTCGAATTCAATAAACTTTTTTGTGGCCAGCATTCTAAAAGAAAAGTTTTTACTGTGTGACAATACTTATGACCTGACTAGGTATTTAAGTACAAATTATAGTTAACTAGCTATGGCCCGCGGTGTTATCCGTTGTAAAAACTTTTTTATCCCGTGGGATAAAACTATCCTATGTCCTTACCGGGGACTGAAACTATCTCTATACCAAATTTATTTTTATCTATTTTATTTAATTATCAAATCATCTTCAAAATGACTGGAGCATATTTGGCATTTTTTTGAGGAAACCAGTTGTATCTACCGGTCGCCAATATCCATTTATTTTTTAACGCTGGATTTTTTGGAAATCTGTAAATTAAGTATGTGTTAAATAAAAACCGTAATCCAGAAACATTTCCATACAAATCCAGAAACATCATATACATTATATCGATTATCGATAATTTGCTAGGTTCCATTTACACATCACTTTGCTATCGAGAAGTAGCGTCGTCAAGACAACGAATGTGTTAATGCCATTCAAAATGTCAAAAGTTTTTTTTATTAAAATTACGAAATTTTACTACTTACCGATGGTATTTCACGCCGGTAACACTGGAACTTGTTCTTACAATTTTTAACTTGACACCAGGACATATTTAATAGTTTATCATGCTGTAAAACCGAGTAAAACGACCGAAAACTCTCTCTCGCTCGGACTATGTTTGACAACAGACTGACAAGCGCTGTCGTAGGTTAGGTTGGCCTGTTTACTGGTCCAAACGAGAACCACGTATTATTAGTCATTTCGCTTCTATGGGGGGGCGCGCGCGGGGGCGATGTGGCCCGATCGCTGTTCTGTGATTCTAACTTAGCGCTTAGCATTACCTGAATAACTAGGTAACAAAAAATTATAGCAGACATGTTTTTATTTTATTTTAAAATTTTACTAGCGGTACCACACGATGCTGCCCGCGTTAATTCGAAATATACAACCTATGTTTTCTTCAGAATTTAATATATCTCTACTCCATATTAAAAATATGCAAATAAGTCAACCATGTGTGCGTGAAAAAGAAACAAAAACACAAATACATATAATATTAAGCGATGTACATATATAGGTCTACATTTACTCTCTCTTGAGTCGTGTTTCCTCATGACTGAGGGTCGTGACTCCCCCTCAGAATGACATCGTGGTGGGCGCCCAGGTCCTTCCACGGAAGACACATGTCCTCGGATATTGTGGTCCTCAAACATGTCGGTTTCCTCACGATGTTTTCCTTCACCGTTAAGCAGGTGCAAATCCACACGTAACTTGAAAATACAAGTCATTGGTAGGGCCGGTTTCGAACCAGGATGCGTCAGGATGAAAAGTAGACGCTAGACCCGCTGAGCCACACTCGCTTAATGATAGTACTAGTATTAAAATATTTACGTGATTTACTTCCTACCTTGACTTTACAAAAATACAGATTGAACCCAGAATGAAATGAGATTAAGTTATCAAAGGTCTTGTCGTATAGTTGAATTTATGTTTTCCGTAAATGGACCAGTTTCTGTGTATGTGAGATAAAATTATTTTATCTACTTTATGTCAAGTAGGTTATTTTGAGTTGAGTTATAATTTCATTGTAGGACAGCGACGTAGATTGGCAATTGTCTAACCTACTTTGCGAATTTGATTTTAGTGTTTCTTCAGTCATACATTCCTACTTCTCATAATTGTTTTGGATTATGATGACTGATATATGAATTTTATTTCTAAATATTTTTTGAAGAAACTCTTAAGAAATGTACTATTTTGGTGAAATTAACTTGTTTTACGAGAATCATAAAAGTTTTAGATTAAACTAATAAAATCATTCCTACGTTTATCAATGAATATGAACCGTACATTTAGGATGTATTCTTATAAGAATATTAATAGAATATTATTCTTCTTTTCTTTCTTTTGGAATAATTGAAAAAATAGAATCTGGTAGAGAGTAGGTAAGTATATGATTTCCGCAGGTATTGAATTTATAATCTATGTTAGATAACTTCTTATAAGTATTTTATTAAATAAACATTATTAACAAATAAATAACATGAAAATTGCAACGTCATCGCGTAAAATATTAAAACTACATTCTCGTAAAGATACACGATAATTGGGTTAAAAAAGTTTATAACTTTACTATGTTTGTACATATATTCTTCTCTCAATTATTCCATAAAAAGGCAAAAATGATTGGAGCCCAATAAAATACTGATAAGTAGTTGTTAAAAAGACATTAAGTGGTTGTTAAGTATGTTTCTTTACTAAAGAACCAATATTCAGCAACATTGTTGTAGTATATTTAAAGGCTAGGATATACTTTATTGAAAATCTTGTTACAATAAATATATACAATAAAATAAAATACACATCTTGATTAAAATAAATGTATCAATACAACATTTGCTTGCAATTTTTTTTTGTTAATTTTGTTAATTCAAATAATATGACTATATAAATATACTGCATTATGTGCTAGCGAATTCGTTTTAATTCAAATACTCGTATCAATACAAATTTGCTTGCAAATTTTTCTTGTTCATTTTGTTAATTGGGTAAATTCAAATAATATGACTATATAAATATACTGCATTATGTGCTAGCGAATTCGTTTTAATTTAAATAAATTTATCAATACAATTAGGCTTTTTTTCTGGTTAGTTTTATTACTGGTTATATTAAATTAATCCTGCAATCTACTGTTAAATTGCACATCACGGCTGAGCTGTGACACTTAACTTTGGCGATCGCGTAAAAACACTTTAGTCAATTGACTTATGTTTTCGTTTTATAGCACATAATTTGACGTATCATTATTTGAGATGACAGCTGTCAAAATGAATTTTAATGCGTGGACAGTGTAGTGTGTAACTCGCTTTAAAAATCTTGTACCAGAAGAATGCAGAACATTTCCCGTTCTGTCCTCAAATTATAAAATTGTCACCATAAAGAGTCACAGAGAAAGCAAGAAATTTCGCGAAATGTTTTTGGGTTTTGGAAATTCACTAAAATACGAATATACATCATCATAACTCTTATTTTATACCGATTTATGATAATTTTAATGTTACATAGTATAAAAATTACGTAAAAAGGTTCAAATTATGTTGGAATTATCAAAATGATATGAAGGTATAATAAAGGTCGTAGTTATATTCACTCTAAATAAGTTTGTAAATAAATTAATAGCGTTGTTTTTTTTGACAAAACGTAAAATCAGCATACTTACTCGTACTACCTATCAAATCAAATCATATACTTTTATTATACACCAATAACAAAAGAACACAAGCATAATGATATTTAGATCATAGTATTGGGACAGAGGGCGGCCTTATCACTTGGAGTGATCTCTTCCAGGCAACCTAGACCTAACCTACCTATGTACCTCTCAAAATTTTATCGCATGCCTGTTGATATATCAAAAGTGCGTAAAAAATTAAAAGCTTTTGCAAATCAGTTACGGTCATAAAACCGCTATGTTCGTATTTTGTGACTTTCTCGCCAAAACTGGATAATTGTTTGAGTAAACTCTTATGAAATCGAGACCGTGTTGATATGGACAATTTAATTTCTATTGGTTACTTTGCTTATCAACTATAACACATAATTGGGAAGATCTGGTAAAAATATTGAACTGATTTTGATGAAACTTACTACTTTTTACAGAATCCTTATTTAATTTTAACGTTATAATGTAACATAACGTTAAAATCCATAAGGATTCTTTTACATTGGGGCAAAGCTAAACAGCTTTAAGGCGAGGCATTTTCGCGCGAACTACGATTTTAGGTAGTGAGGTGTGGGGGGCCGCCCGCGCGTCTCACTCCGCGCGCTGTCCATTTCTCGTAACGTTAGCACTACGCCACAGTATAAATATTTCAGCTGTTATACTATGATCAACTTCTATTAATGTAAAATGTTATTTTTGTCAGTTTTAAATAAGCTAAGTAATAATTTATTACTTTATATCTATAAATATAAAACAAAGTCGTGTTTGTTGTTTGAAAACAAATACATAGGTTATATTAATAAAATTGCCGTGACTTTGTATATTCGCTGCTTAGATAACATGCAAAAAAAAATATCACCACATTTATTACGTTTATTATTGTAAACATTCTGTTTGGATATTCTGCTTGGATCTGTTTTTAGGGTTCCGTACCCAAAGGGTAAAAAACGGGACACTATTACTAAGACTTCGCTGTCTGTCTGTCTGTCTGTCCGTCCGTATGTCACCAGGCTATATCTTATAAACCGTGATAGTTGGACAGTTTTTTTTAGAAGATGTATTTCTGTTGCCGCAATTATTTTATTTATTTCGAACACATACAGTCGTAACAACAAATAACAACAAATATAAATTACCATAATTATTACGTTTATGATTGTATAAATTCAGCTTGGTTCTGTTTTGTGTATTATGTGACAAACTAATGATGTTATAATATTATACTCACTCATTATTGATATTATTTTGAGAGAATTTATCATCACATTCTGCAAGTCATTCTTTATCAGCTGTAGAGTTTATAGTCAATAGTAAATAATATAAAAAATAGATAGATCAACCTATTTTATGGTATTATTGTTTAGTACATGATCAACTTACCCATCTGTCGTTGAAGTATTGAAATTCACAGGTTGCAATTCTACTAATGGACTGGTAGTATTAGATACTCGAGACTGCTTTTTCGACCTAAATTAATTAATTATAGAGTACTCGTACATAGGTACATACTTTTGGTCATACTGATATAATTTAGTCTGTGGCAAGTAATGACGAAAATTTACGAAATCAACTAAAATTATAGAAAATTCTCATATACCTGAGGAGAAACATAAAGAATAAAAAAATTGGGCTACTTTTAGAAATATTGTTGCGTGCTTAGTAATTTTACTTTAAAAAAAAGAGTAAACTTCATAATTTTACTATAAAAGGGAGTAATTTACATACCGTTTCTTATAGTTCTCTTCCCCTGTCCTTCTTTTAGATATTAACACTGATTTCTTCCTAACTTTATTTTTTTTATTAGCCATTTTCAATTATTACACTGTGGCAAGAATGTAAGAACGGGCGGAGAAAATTTGGCACAGGTCTAACGTTGGCAAGCGCCCGATCGCGACTGACGGGGTAGCGGGCGGCGCGGCGTCTTGTCAAACTGCTGGGAAATATTCAAGTTTTGGGATTAATAATTAACTCAAAATTATAGGACTTTAGTTGAAACCCAAATTTTAGCAGGTTCTCTGTAGTATTTAAAGAGAAACATTTCTATATAAAAATGATGTGTAAAGTCAGAAATTTTATCAATAAGATATTCGATTTAGACTTTTACATTAAGCTGTCTTTGGAATTTTTTATGATCGAGTAAAGTATACCCTATCGTGTAACAAATTAGCACATTCCTCAGACAATATCCTTAAGTATATTGTATATTTTTTGCAAGACCGATATCAAGGAGTAAATACCTAAAAAATTTGATATACTAAAACGTTTTTTCCGCTTTTTCACTGGTGACTCGCCTTAAGAATCTTTGTTGATATTGTAAAGATGTACCCCAAAAAAATAACAGTCTAAAACAACTCGCCACCCAGTTCTTATACTGTAAAAATTTGTGAAATCCATGTGATAACGTCGGTTATAAATTGTAAAAAGTTGAAAGAAAAATTTGACTCGGCCGCGTTTCTAGAAAAGCTTAGCGATATCTAATGCTTGCCATATTTACTTTACATGTGTTAATCCGAGTTGGACTTTTTATATTATTATTTTTTTACGTGGGATAGGTTTGCGTTTGACTACAGCCAGTTTGATGTTAAGCACTTGGCCACTTTATACTGTGTGAGGCCAATCTTTGGCATAACAAAGCACTTTAGCCGGCTGCATGCTAACTAGCTCCGAGGAGGCTTACTGCTGGCAACCTGCCAGGGTACTGACTCAGGTGCCAGGGAATTCCTGGTCATAGTGTAAATGTATAGTAGAACTACTTTATCATAAAAAAATATTTCAACCATTTTTTAAACATTTAAAACGGTTTACTCATGTTAATTCACGTACTCACCCTGGGTCATATAAGTACATACATAGTAGATAAATTTTATCTGCATTAACGCACTTCTTCTTCTTATCGAATGAGAGTGGCCAACTCTGGTGTCGAGAGTTTATCAAGCCGCCCTAAGAGCCTCTAACATGGCTTTACGACTGCCGTACTAGACAAACAGCCGGGACCTACAATGTAACGTGTCATCCGACCCAAGGAAGCGCCACTTTTCGGTCACTCATCCGCGTACTGACTGCGTCGACATTGGTAATCGCATGCGATTGCCTCCGCTAGCTGAGATACGGGCGCTTCATTAACGCAATAATTTGAAGATTTTACACCAGAACTCGCCACTCTTATAACAATTTAAGTAAGTTAGTTACTGGCATTTTTACTCTATGCTTATTATATTGTTTGTCATTGGCTACTGGTATTACTCAATTTCCCGCGTTTAATTATGCAGTAATTTAATACATATTTATTATTGCGACAGTCGTATATGGTGTGCTAAGGTCGATGACTTTACACGTTTCTGTCATTCTTTTCCTGATTATTGTGACAGCGTAGATATATTAATTAAATATCCAAGTATCGGAACACACAAGATAGATGTACGGGAACACTGATTAGGTTATAACACTCGCGTGATATTTTTAGATTGTTTTTTGCGTAACGTACTTTCTGTTCAAGGGTTGGAGCAGCACTGTCGATGTAAACGTCATTCTTTTTAGAGATGCGCGAGCGCGGGGTAAATGCGCGAGTGAGATATATTCGATTTTACATCGACTTGATGAATGTAGATTTTAGGCAAGCCAAGTCCCTACAGAAATAATAAGACTTAATAGTACTTGTAAAGTGCATACTGTTGAATCCTTCGGGTTACTTTGCGTTGATAATTATGCGAATGGTAACTATTTTTTTTTATACATTACATTTAAATTTTTATGAAGTTTACTGTTGTAAACGACACATGTACCTACATCCATCTACTTCTGACTTGTAACTTTGGAGTTATGAATACGTTTTGTATTTGTAACAATAACACCTACTTAATCAAGTATTCCACTATTATTGTAAAGGCGAAAGTTTGTGTATGTATATATGTATGTCTTGTATGTGTGTCTGTTTGTTACTTCTTCATGCTCTTTCTTGAAATTTGGTGTGGAGATAGTCTAGGTAAATTAGATTTTAGATTATCACCTAGCTGTGTTACTTTTTGTCACGAAATAATGCGAGTAACACCGCGGGGCGTTTCTAGTATAACACATGTTAACTTAACAATACGGACAAACATTATACCTAATCACTATCACTACATAGTATACAGAAAAGTCGCACCCCGTGTCTGTCCCTATGTCTGTATGTATGCTTAGATCTTTAAAACTACACAACGGATTTTGGTGCAGTATTTTTTTATACTTAGAGTGATTTAAAAGAAAGGTTTATATGTATAACTAGCGGACCCGACAGACTTCAGACCCGTTTTCTTTCTGACGTCCAGTCAGAAAGAAAACGGCGGTTTTTAGGGTTTTACCAGCAATTTTTAGTTTTTTTCTCGCCGTCAAAACCATCCTTGAAGTTCAACAAACATTAAAAAAAAGAATTAGCCAAATTGGTCCAGGCGTTGTTGAGTTATGCGCTTACCAACACATTTTGCGATTTATTTTTATATTTAAGAAGAAGATAACGTGTGCAAAAGCCAGTTCAGGATATATTAAAGTCACAAAAACAGCAGCAGACAGCTTGATTAAAGTACAAATGCAAATAAAACAAGGTAGGAATTAACGCAAAAACTGGGGACAAAATTACTCACAAAGTTTGGCTAGACATAATAACAAAGGCTTGCAGACCAAATACGCAATGTAAGAATGAGTCAGTTATCTAGCTTCATAGACTAGACTTAGTATTTTTTTACTTTGTATATGTTTGCGTTTGACACTCTGCCTAATGCCATAGATTACAGCTAATGCTAAGTAATGCTGTAATCTGCGATGTTAGTGCAAAAGTGATTTTAGAGCATATGGCGCCTAAAACGCGACTGTGTCTCCTGGTTCGAATCCTGCCCTACACCAATGACTTGTATTTTCAAGTTAAGAGTGGATTTGCATTCGATTAACGGTGAAGGAAAACATCGTGAGGAAACCGACATGATTGAGGACCACAATATCCGAGGACATGTGTCGTCCGTGGAAGGACCTGGGCACCCACCACAATGTACATATATCTGCCCAAGAGAACTCCCCTAACGAATTAAATCTGCGGGGGAGTCACGACTCTCAGTCATGAGGAAATACGACTCAAAGAGAGGTGCCTAGCATCAGACTAGCTTTCAGGTCTTTACTCAGGTTTTTGGTTTCAGCGCAAAAAAAAACAACATGTAGTACAGAAACCGAAAATTTGATTTTGAATTAGCACCGACCTACTTAGATTGCCTTACTTTAATTTCCTGATAAATTCAACACATGTGAAGGTAAATAGCATATTGACTAGCGTTTTATATCTTAGACTAAGCGTAACATAACATAATATGTTCACAAAATGAATTTTGATCAACTTTTTTTTAATATTAAAACTTTCGTGAGACATTTTACCAATAAATGTTAACTAAACGCGGTCCCAGAACATACGTTCTGAAGATGGATGTCATAACATCCGAAACGCGTAAACAACTTACGCGAATTATACGTGAGTGAAAACTGTTAAGATAACATATTGAACTTTTTTTTTAATTTAAAAGGATTAGTAACTGTCTGTAAAGTTTATAGTGTCAAATTTAGTTAGACCAATTTAGCTAATAGGACGCCGTCGTGGAATTGGGACATAGAAGAGTTTTATCATGACTTTAGGACTATGATATAAATAAATAAATATTCCGGGACATTGCACACAGCGCCATCTAGCCTCACACTAAGCAAACGCTAGTGTCTTGGGTACTAGATAACGGATATAATACTTATATACTTTTCTTTTTGTAGATACATATGACGTAGAAGACGCAAGAAAACATAAATTATTAAGAATGTCGAAAAATCTTTTATTATTTTATCTTTTTTTTATTTATTTATTCAAATTAAATTCCAATTCACATACATATTGACCAATTTTAAGTGCGTCGTACAAACTTTATTATTTTAAATAGTTTTTACTACTGCGTAACAATAAAAGGGTTATGATTTTGCAAATACATAAATATATCATATTATAAATGTCAAATGACAATTAAAATTAAGATAAAAAATATTGTTCGACAATTCCGATGTCCATTTTACAATGATTTGCGCATAGATTTTTATCAAAACAACATTTTCTATTTCTATTGTACAAAAACCATTTCCCAGAAAACACGACCTCTTTCTTTGTCTAGGGTTGGTCACCTTTTGTTGAGATCTGACCTTTTTTATGATCGAAAGTTTTGTAAATTGATTGAAAGGCTTTTGATGAGTTTTTAAAGGATTCCTTTTGTAATTGATATCAAATTATTGTTTGTTTATATTTACGATCATTTGAATATTTGTTTATTGTATTGGATACCGCTATAGTAAAATAAGGAATCATTCATAAATAATAAAAGATATCATTTAAGGTAGTAAAAATTGTTAGTAGTAAAAGATATAGTAAAAATATTTATTTTCATAGTGGAGCCGCGGTTATACCTATATTATATTACTTAGATGGGTGACCCATAATATGTAATTAATTCGGGCACTTCCGTGAATCGGATGAGAAGTGAAATTGTTTCTATAGTAAGTAGGGCCAATGTTCATGAATGTTATAGGCCTTTAGCCTTTAGGAGAGGTTTAAAAAAACTATACTGAGTTGGCCACACTAAAACGCACCATTGTTGCCCAAAAACTCTAAATGTTAAATATAATTATTGTCTTAATTGTTTTAATAGCATGTCAAATGAAACAATACAGTTTTAGTTTGTTAAAAATAAAATAAACACAACGTTCACAATAGCATGCCATCACTAAATGAGTTCACCGAATTTGTTTCGTAAGCCATTGTCAGGCTGGTTCTTGGACTAATATATTATTAGACATTTCATTAGGAACTGAGTAACAGTTGTTGATAAATCTATAATGCCAGGTTAGTTAATTGAGGTTTTATTCCAGACTTTTAGATAGTAGAATGAATTTTTGAGGAATATGGAACCAAATGTATAATCGGTATACTCAAAATTACTTGTAACATAAAAAAGATAAGTGAGTGGGACTATTTAACAATCCTAAATAGACGGCGCGGCGTAAAAGATTAACAACATACAAAAAAAAACATTTTTGCTTTCATTATAATGTTAAGATAATGATGGCCAACCTAATAATAAGCATCGACTGGCCTTTTAGCTTAGTTGGGTGGCTTTGCCTTCTAATCTAGGGTTGCGGGCTCGACTTCCGCATAACACAAATAATTATAAATTTAAAAAAAATTGTATTTACTTACTTGTGTTGAGCCTGGTCGTTTCTATATATTATATGTACTCTGTATGTACAAAAAAAGTATATAATTAATATATCCTTTAGCCTTTATCTAGTACCCACGACACAAGCGTTTGCTTATGGGGCTAGATGGCGCTGTGTGCAATGTCCCGGAATATTTATTTATGTATTTACTATTTAGTTGGCCAATGGCAGCTAGATATACACAAATTAATTAACACTGGACTTGAGTCTGATCTCATGTCTGATTGAGTTAATACTGTTAACCCTTTATCGTTAAATTCGATCGTTTCTTATCCCTGTTTATATTCATCCACAATTCCCCACCTCCCCACATTCCATCACTGCCATGTGCACTCCACATCTCTCTATTGTGAAAGTGCATCTATTTCCGTACATGTGTCTAACCACTTCTGTCCAGTTTGTTTGTTATCCACAATGCAATATTTTTGAAGGAATCTCACTTTTACATAATACTACACAATACACACACCATGATGACAAGATGCTTTCACTCGCTTAATAATATATCAAAATCTGATTTCTGATTGAGTACACTATTAACTTCTTGTCGTTTAATTCAGGTTTCCTTTAGCTTCGTATGAATAAATCTATGTTCTACCACAATTCTGTGTTTCCTGCGAACTACAATCTTCGAATCTAGAGTTAATAGATATCTTCCAAGTAAGCGTGTTACACCCTAGGCTGCAGCAATGCTTAACATCAGGCAGGCTGTAGACAAACGCAGAACTATCTCACGTAAAAAAACTTCCATCTCCCTACATTTCACCACTTCCACACTCCATCTCTCTATTGTGAAAGTGCATCTACTCCTATTTCCGTTCATGTGTCTATCCACTTGGTCCTACAGTTTGTATGTCACTTGTTTGACCACTCGCCGACAGTTTGCTGCAATCTTGAAATGCAATCTGTAGAGATGCTATTTACATTTACAACAAAACTTAGACGTAAAATAACTGTTATAACTGCTCCCTGAGATTTGTAATCCAGAGGTCTTCAAATTCAGAGTAATTAGATTTCTACTAGTCAAACGTGATTGAGCTTAGCTTGTGGTGGTTACGATCAGGCAGGCTATGGTCAAACGTTAGCAAAGAATTGCAACACGTTTGTAGGGATGTCACGTTTACGTTAAGAACCGAACGGTTATGGCATAATGATATTCGTTTACATTAACTATCAAAGTGAAGCATGAACTGCTTTTGCGCGCCAATCCCTTGTATCCCTTGGATAACCAAAACATGTTCTAAGAAAAAGTTGCAGTTTTAGTTAGGATATCATCTAGGCCATTTTAGAGGCCTCTAATGTGGTTCGATAACTCTCGACCTTAGTTTAGATACTACTCATAATTAGAGATTACCTTTACCTATAAAACTAATCAAAGATTATCAACAATTCTCTGGATCTATGAATCCCATGATGCAAAACACCCGCTGTAGATGCCAGCACATTGCAGCAGATTCATAACTCAAGTTTTACACCACATTGGCTGCGATCCCGGGCCTATCTGGAGCATTCGATTCCCAGAGGTGTACTGTTAGCTTAACTGTGGTCTTTGCATTCTAGAGCTTGCATGCTGTTATTTTTATCTGTGGTTTTGTCGTATTTCTAATCTGTGCTTTCGCGTAGTTACTGCTACTCGTAGATGGATTATTTGAATACATATTTTAAATTAATAGTACTTACATACATCATCTGATTAGCTAAAAAGAAAAAAACAACAATCTTTGCACTTGTCACTGCATCATCATCATCAGTCTAATGGGACCCACTGCAGGGCATAGGCCTCCGCCCTCTTACGCCAATACTCCCTGTCTTGCGCTGTTCTTGCCCAGATGTTTCCTTCTAACTTTCTAATATCATCCAGCCACCTTTGCACAGGTCTTCCTACACTTCGCTTACCTAGCCGTGGGTACCATTCAGTTATTGCTTTGCTCCATCTGCCGCCAGTACGTCTCGCCAAGTGTCCAGCCCATCGCCACTTGAGTTTCGTAATACGAGACCCGACGTCTTCCACCTTCGTACGTTTTCGGATTTCAGTATTACTTGTCACTTAGGTATGTTTAAACTGCCAGGGGCCAGATTGTTTGTTTGAAGTTTTATTAGTTTTATTCCACTACAGTTCAATTTTAATGGCGTAAAATACAAAATATCACTCGAAACCATGATTACGATTGGCTTTTAACAGAATAATGAGAATTTCGAAAAATCACAGCAGTGATTGACGACTGGTGCCTTTTTTTGAAAGTTTACATTGCTCCGTGATAATTAATTTTCAGGCCTGATACTCCTGCAGCCACAGTTTTGGTTATTGCTTCAGGCGTTTTGGTGGTCAAATGCCTTACCTTATCACCAAGTGTATAAAATATCATCATACCTGAAGCGCCTGTAGCTCAGCTAGCGGAGGCAATCGAATGCGATCACCAATGTTCAGCAAAAGTCAACGCGGTCAGCCCTTGGACGGGTGACCAAAAAGTGGCATTCAATTTCGGGCGCTTTCGTGGGTCAGATGACACGTTAAATTGTAGGTCCCGGCTGTTTGTCATAGTACGACAGTCGTTAAGCCATGTCAAAGGCCCTTAGGGCCACTCTCATTCGACAAGAAGAAGAAGAGACCTTAAGCTGGACAATGGGAGCTTCTTCAACTACCGTCTACATATATCCTATACCTAATTTATACCTACTTATTGTCTGTCAACTCATCTTCCGGCGATTGTCTAAGTTCCCGGTATACCAGTAGCTTGATGCTTGAGTGGTATTTATAACTTCCGAGGCTTTACGCTTACTTGGCACTGAGCTAGGCATTGTTAGGACTTATGTGATATTTTTTTTTTAAACGGGCTCCATAGATTAAGAATGTTATCACAATGAATTGTAGCGAGTGCGATCTGTGAATGTGATATTGTCAGAACTGAATAAAATTAGATTAAGAGTATAATGATCTATTGTTAAGGCTTCCAAACTCTAAAACTGAAGGAAACTGGCAACTTTGGAATCTAAAAACTCAACTTCAGATTTTGAGTTTTTATGGCTTAAAAGTTTTCCAAAATATATCACTATACACGCCGTAAGCTCAACATTGTATGGGTAATCTTAATACCGTATACTATCTTGCTTCATGCCGAAAAGGAAGTACATCTATGTATATATCTAGCAATATAATCAACGACATTACATCCAGAGACGCCTCATAAAGGTTCGAGCACATTATGCCGGGCCGCAGCGTGTCGGGGCGGAGCGCAAAAATCCGCTCAAATCGCTTTAATACAATTTGTATGAATTATCGCACACTGTGCCGGGCCGCAGCGGCTCGCATTAATGCGAGGCGGATTCTCGTCCGTGCGATGCGGCCCGCCCCGCCCAGCTAAAAAAAAAAAAAAAGTTAAAGTAAAGCAGGCAAAAAAAAGAAAGTTCTTCGTCAGAGCTATCCATAACGTACAGTTGCATGCAAATTCTGGCAGTACACTGAACTCAAAATCCGTCAATGCACTGTGACCCGGCCCGTCACTAATGTGCTAGGTAAACATTTTGCGCTGCGCTGCGGCCCGCTCCGCCCCGCTGCGGCCCGGCATAATGTGCTCGAACCTTAAAACTGCTTCAAAATGTCGACATATGTATGCGTAATAAATCCACGTAACGTGACGTGTGTCGATTGAATTTATTTTGGCATAATAATAAATTTCAATTGAGAGTTATTACATTAGGATATGTAGGATATACTCTTAAGTAGATATATGTTTACTGATATCGTTCCGAACGGTTCATTAGAATGGCTAATGAAAACCCACTTCAAGCCAGCTTCGATCGCGTTGTTTCCGTATAATCTTGTAATGCTGATTTATCGCACGATCACAAAATTTGGTTTCCACGCATTACCATTTAGTTGTAAATAGAAAACAAACTCTTATATTTTGTGTAGGAATCGACTACTTCTAAATCAGAAGGTAAACAATAAAAATACTACAAATTGAGCAACCTAGTCACGCAAAATCAATTAGGTATCCAGTTAAATAAATAAATAAATATTCCGGGACATTTCACACAGCGCCATCTAGCCCCACACTAAGCAAACGCTTATGTCGTGGGTACTAGATAACGGATATAATACTTATATACTTTTCTTTTGTAAATACATACTTATTATACATACAAACGACCAGACTTAACACAAGTAATTATAAATTTTTAAAGTACATAAATACTTGTGTCATGCGAGAATCGAACCCGCGACCTCTAGATAAGAAGGCAGAGCCACTACCAACTAAGCTATCAGGCCAGTCAGTCAGTTATATAGTTATATTGTCTATGTTTAAAGCCATGGGTAATGGCGTCGCATCGGATACGCCATCTGCTATAATGTGCAGCACTAAACGACAGCTATTTGTAAAAGGAAGGAACTGGGTGTAATAAAGTGCAGAAGCAGAGGCGAATTCTTATTTCAAACTTCATCATCAGTCCGCTAGCGCCAACTGTTGAACATAGGCCTCTCTTGATTAACTTACGTAGCGTAAAAATAAAAATAAAAATTATACCTACATTAAAAAAAACACGGGTGGATGAACTTATTGTACACCAAAAGTGTTTTTCGCGAAATTCGTTGAGAAACATGTTGAAGAACTAAAATTTTTGCTCTTAAAAGTAAAGAAGACTTTAATTAGCAATAATAATAAACTCAAATAACCAGTTATCTTAGTTTGCACTAAGTACTGTTTAATATTACAATATTAGATAGATAGATATACTTTATTGGACACTCACATAAAAAACATAATACAAATCGGAAAAAAATAAAATAAAACTAATGCCACAAATGGCGGCCTTATCGCTAAAAGCGATCTCTTCCAGGCAACCGTAGGATGGAGAGGAAAATATAAAAAAAAAGACTAGACGGGGTGTACAATAACGAGCACATGAAATTTGACTATAAAATCTTAAACAATAAACATTGGCTCCATACCACATGTAGATGTTTTAAATTTAGGTTAAATGTACATACTCTTATTTAGTTTTATTAGTGTATATATGTGTATATATTGTTTATTATTGAATAAAATATTTAAGACTTGAAAAAAAAAAAAAAAAAAAAAAAAAAAAAACATTTAAAAATATAATAAAGTACTCAAACCCATACTTACATATGTATATTATAATAATAATATTATGATTAAGACTATTTTTAATTGCTATAGTAGATTTTAAGAAATGTTATTTAATATTAAATAATTTATTTTCTTACATATCTCATTCACCAATATACATTTGTATATTAGTTTCTGTATACACAGACACAGGAAGGGACTAACCCACATGGCACGGGTGTACCCTCACCTAGTTTGTAGGGTTAGTAACTAAGAATGATGTACAAAAATTATGAATAAATTAATTCGGATTAGTTCGGAAGGTGGTATGACTTCTTGCATGCACGCATAGCCAATGTTTACATTACAACCTAACCTCAAAACAAACTTCTGTATTTCGTAATTAAAATTAAATTACAGAAAATTGTAATCGATGTTATTACCGTAAACCTATGTATCGTGACCAAACAGTTAAAGTTGTGTGAATGCGGTTAACTTTGTATGTGAACTTCTGTAATAATACCTAGGTAAGCATATTTTTCTGTAAGTAGGCTAAGTTATTACAAATAAACATAAACAATATTAATATAATTTTAAATTTTTGACCTACTACAATCAGGCATTTGACTCCAAGCGACACTGTGGTCCAAAAGTTAAGCAAATGTGTTTTATAATGGAACTAAAACTAACACAACCACTTAATCACATACAAAAGAAATGCCTACTTATATGTGATTTGTCACGGAGAACAGGTTACTGGCCAATCGCAATAGCATCCAGCAAGACTAGTCTAGATTGTGTCATTAGTCATCTACGGACAAAATTGGAACTGAAATATTCTTACCGGGGTTTGAACTTACAGTCAATAAAAATCGTTAGTAGTTTGCAAAACAGGTTATGTTATATTTATTGTTATATTTATCTTCAGACTTCGGATTTTCTTCAGCTTTATTATCATGTATAGATATTTTAAAATCAATAAAAAAACAGTCGTATTCACAGACTAAAACAGGAGTAAACGCTGCCCTATTATGGCTAAACATTTTCTTATTAATCCTCCTCCTCCTTGCAACGTTTTCCTCAATGCCGAGGATTGGAACTCCCTCGCTGAGTCGCTTTTATCTTTACAATATTTATTTATTGTATAAGAATAAGCATGTCAAACATTATATATTTATATGACAAATAAAACAATGTCAAATTAACCAAATAACCCGCCCTTAATCGTTCGCGGTGCAAATGTGCCCATCAAGCTGGCTGCGTTTCCGCGCTGAATGGCAATAACTAGCCGTTGCACCAGAAACCATCCAGCGGGAGTCACCGGTCTTTACAATTTCTTTTCCCAATTTGTTTATAGGCTATCCCCTAAATACTACCCGAAATATTAATAAATGCTAGTGCTGCCACTCGCGTGAACTTGCCTAAACTACATTGCAGTGTATTAGTCAATTGTCGCCTTGACCTAGTCACGTATGAAAGCTAGACTGGCTCTATTCAATATGTTTCCAATTTAGTGTTTTTGGTTAAAATAATGGATTTCAGGTTTATGTAAGTGGTAGACTATCGGCGCCTCGCGGTTTTACTCACGATAATCCTGCCTGGAGTAGCTTATATGTTAGTCCACTTTCTCATCTAAATTCGTACTGAATTCATCTAAATCGGTACAGTCGTTTGAGCGTTAATAAGTAAAATACACACACATATACACACGCCATTACGCACGAACTTTCGCCTTTATATAAAAACTAATGGGTGCTCGCGGCTTCGGAAGTAAAACTTGCATCCTCTTTTTCACCCCTTTAAAAGTGGCATTTCCAAAAATTCTTAGCGGATGCCTACGTCATAACATATACCTGCATGCCAAATTTCGGCCCGATCCGTCCAGTGGTTTGGGCTGTGTTGATAGATCACTGCAGTGATCTATCAACACATACTCAACTGACTGACTGACACATGTGTCAGTCAGTCAGTTAAGTATATAAATGTTGAAATGAAATTTAACATTACTAGTAAGTAGTGGTATGCTAATTATTCCCAAACTTACGCATATATTTTTTGCTATTTTTATTTCAAATAAATGTTCAAAGCAGGTCAAAAACCAAAATTAATAATAATACCTACGCAAAAAAGACAATTGCATGCATTCCAATGAATCAATTTTTCCAAAGCGCGTGACACAGTCGAATTCGTTGGATGACGTCAAATTGCATGCATTCTTCCGAGAACCCCGGCCGAGTTAGATTCACGCAATATTTCCGGGAAATGTGTTGACACAAACCCTCTAACTTCCTTTAAAGTCTCTTCCTTTTAGTTATTAAACAATAATTTCTTACGATATATAGGTAAAAACACTTTTAGAAGAATCGATAACCTCCTTTTTTTAAGTTACATAGTTATTAAATTAGTATACATACAAACATAATTATGTATAACGTTGGTTGGTAATTCTATGAGTTAACCCGTGCCTTTAATACATTAATTTACAAATACCAACAAATTTTGAAAATTTGCGCAACTTAACAGGTAAGTTTAAAATAATGGTCGAAATTGTTTCTTTAACAGTGTCTCCTCCATACTTTTATCAATTATATTACATTAAAAACTTAAATCTAACAGGGGCTTTATTGTACTTCAAAATTAAACTATTTAGAAAAAGCTAGTTTAGAAAAATAAAATATTCGGTACCATCTAGTGACTTTTTCTTCTTATAGAATGATAGTGGCCAACTCTGGTGTCGAGAGTTTTCAAACCGCCCTAAGGGCCTCTGACATGACATCTAATGACTAAAACTCGTCTATTAATATTTATTTATAAAAACAATTAAATATCTACATACATATATATACCTATGTACGTATTCTCACATCCTGTACCGGTGTCGTTCATTGATCTACCATTTTTTGCGGCCTCATACCGGGTTATTGTCCTTGATACATTAAATTGTAGCTCACGAATAGTTATAGGTATATATATAACTAGTGGATGCCTGCAGCTTCACCCACATTGTTTTTATGCTATGCCATCTATGATATTCATCATCATCAGCTTTTGTCGAGCCTCTGCTGGGTTTAAGCCTCCTCTCATAGGTGCGACAGTTCCATTTACTTGTATATTATATTTATCCCTTACCTTATCAAAATCATGATGATCCGCACAAAAACAATAAAAAGTACCTAACCTATGCTGTATATATGTAACGGCTAATACCCGAAGTGCGGCTACACCTAGTTTTAGCCGGTTAGAACTAGGTGTAGCCACTTAGTCTTGGTTAAACCTAGTACGAGCCGATTGTTTTCGGGTAAAACTAGGTCTCAAGTCCTGTTGTAGTGCAAGTGTTGGACTCGAAGTCACTTTTCTGTGACAGAAGGTAGATTAGGTTCGTTAGGTTGCTTTCTACCACGCACATGCGACGACGAGCGAAGCGAGGAGGAGCCAACTTCTTTCAAAACATGTCTCGATTCGGGGTTTAACCAAGACTAAGTGGCTACACCTAGTTCTAACCGGCTAAAACTAGGTGTAGCCGCACTTCGGGTATTAGCCGTAACATATATATATAATTTTGAAACCATTATACTACTTCCCTACCCAAAATCAGTATGATCCGTTACTCCGTAAAAGACAAAAGAATGTCTTCGTTTGTGGGCAAGCAACATACAAACCAACAAAAATTTAAGTTTACAAACAAAACGATGTTATAAATATTGTTAAAAATGCGAACGCTGAGCTCATTCTAGTTAAAATTGATGTTATTACCACTTTAGACTCATTAAGTTGTTCTATTTCTCTTGAATTGCTTCCAGAAGCATGATTTTTTATTTCTCTGCATTTTTCTTGCAGCTGTTTGGTGTTTTTATCGATCAACAAAGTTAAGCAATAGACGGAACCCCATCTTATTTAATTGTTATAATAATTATATATCTTTATGTTGTTGTTCATTAACAAAATCCACTATATTGAGTTCTATCTGATTAGGCGAAATACCGGTTTTCACTATAGATTGGTTTAAAACTTCTTTGAAACTTACACATACATACATATATTATAATAAATAAATAATAAATATTTCAGGACATATCACACAGCGCCATCTAGCCCCATACTAAGCTTACGCTTGTATCATGGGTACAGATAACGGATATAATACATATATACTTTTCTTTTGTAAATACATACTTAATATACATAGAAACGACCAGACTCAACACAAGTAATTATAAATTTTAATATTCATAATTACTTGTGTTATGCGGGAATCGAACCCGCACCCCTAGATTAGAAGGCAGAGCCACTACCAACTAAGCTAACGGAGCAGTCGTATTCATTATACATATTATTACATATTATATATGTATTCATTCAATAAATGTCCAAAATATGCGAACTCCCTGCCTGAATCCCTGTTCCCCCGGATTATAATCTTGCGATCTTCAAAGCAAAAGTGAATCAGTTCTTACTGGGTAAGCACGCTTCATCCTAGACCGTAATGTTCGCTTATCAACAGGCGAAATATAGCCAAATGCAAACCCATCCCACGAAAAAAAAAACTAATCTTCTTAACTCTAATCAATGTCTTAGATAAAGGTTCATACATATATACAGTGTACTGTACTAGTGCATAAGATTGCATTTTTTTGGAATAGGTATGTAATGTACGTACACGTAAGTTTTTGGTCAAATAAACAAATTATTATTATAATTAATTGTTATGACAACTGTGATTTATTATTACAATCCACAGATACTCCGCGTGTAGGCCGATTTAATCTGACAAAGATTAATCTTATCTGCATATACTATATCACGGAATATATGATTGTCTATATTTAGTAGATAAGACATTATTGCTTGTTTTAGTGTGACATACATAAAGAATACCTAACTAAAAAAAGAACTAATATAATATAAATTAATTTCACAGTAAACTTTGTTTATACCATCGTTAAAAAGTAGATTACTTAAGTGTTTATGTAAAGTAAAATCTATCTCGATAACAAGTTTCATTTCAATCGGTTCAGCCGTTTGAACGTAACAAGACAACAAACATGTTCATAAACTTTCTTATTTATCGTATCAGTATGACGTTATAAATAAAATTCTTTTCGAATAACACCGTGTGAAACGACATTATCGGCAATATTTGATAAGGAAATCGGATTAAGATTTGTAAGATTCTCCGCATTCTCTTATCAATATAGTCGTCAAATACTCGGAAGCTATCTCCAAAATCCTAGTACTAACTGTGTTATATTCTGTGACATGATCAATTTTATAACTGTTATTTATTCTGTGGCATGACCAAATCATATTAGTTCTAACTATTGTTTGTTCTGTGGCATTACCAAAACAATTGAAAATCACAGTACTAACTGTCATATATTCTGGGTCATAACCAAAACAATTGAAATCGTTATCAAATTCCTGTCCACTACCGTTTGACTCATCCATGTTAGCTGTAACTCTATCTTCGCCTGTCGACGCGTCAATGGTTGCGTAGGAAGGGGCAAACACCTTTCCTTTCGTTGGCTCAGTTTATGAATGGCATCCGATCTTGGTAGACGCGTTTAGACTTTCGGTTTCTTGTTTATCTTCGTATCTGACAGAATTTTGAGCTATATTTTATAAGTTGGTGTGAGGATCTTTTGTTTATGGACGCTGTGTTTTGTTTTAGTGCATCGGTATAGTCGGTTGAAGAATAAAGTGTAAATAATAGTGTTGTGTTCAGAAGTGTCAATCGAAAATGGTGATGGAGTCTGCACAGCAAACGGGGCGTTTCTGGCCTCTCTCCCCTCGGCTTTGGAGGCGAAGCAATGAATATTCGAAAGTGGTTTTCGAGCCGAGACGTCCACCGACATCACCCATAGAGTTCCGACGAAAAGATCGCATGGAAAACGTTCCCGACCTTATTCGTTCGCGAAGCTACATACGAGATTCAAACCGATTGGACCATTTGAATTTGGATGAGTGCGAAAAGAGGTGGAGCGTGGATTCAAAGAAGCCACCAATCAAAGAGACTAAGAAAGATAAGGCAGATGAAGTGGTGAAGTTAAGAGTAAAGAAGCAAAGACAGCCGAGGCCAAATAGCTTGCAGTTGTTGCTGTGTCCGTCTAATTCCGGACATTACAGCAGCAACACGTGGAGGTACACCAGGGTGCGTTCAAAGAGGTTGGTGGAGTACGTATTGCTTCTTTACTTTCCTATACTTAGTTTAATTTTCGAGCTACTATTGTGTTACTAAGTTAACTAAAGCGGTATTCTAATGATTTAAATTTTTGATCAAGTTAACTGACTTATACTACTATTTTTTTTACGTGGGATAGGTTTACGTTTGACTACAGCCTGCCTGATGTTAAGCATTGCTGCAGCCTAGGATGTAACACGCTTTCCTAGAAGATACCTATTAACTCTAGATTACTAACTATTTAACAGACTTTTAGAAAGAAAGAGAAGATTAGAGGGTTTCAATCCTGTTGTTTGTTTATGTTTTCAGAATTGAATTTCAGTTGTTTATTTCTTTATTATTATTTATTTGATGAACCTGTTTGGGCAATTTTTTCGCTAATTGACAGCAAGTATTTGCTAATAACCGCATTACAAAATAATAAACAATTTAATAAAAGTACCATCTGAAATATATATAACAGTCAATCATATTAAGCCTGGATAGTGGGGTTTTACATCAAAATACATAATGTCAATCAAAAGTAAACAGGAAAATCCTATGTCGCACTAAACTACTACTATTTTAAATACACGTTTCTTCACATCCCAAACAAAATTCCCCAATAGTAAATGTCTAAATAACTCAGATGCCGAATAGTTTTCCTTCGTACTATTGTTTTGCCGCAGCGAAATTTAAATTCACTTGTGTATTGTATTTTCCGATAGTTCGACGACATAACATTTGACAGACACCTCATATTTCATTTTCTTAATATTTTGACTAGTAGACGCATGTGACTTTGATCGCGTTATTTCAGGATAAAAAACAGCCAATGTCACTACCGCCATTCCAAATAATCATGACGATCCGTCGCTCTATTGTAGCGTTAAAACAGAATGAACAAACCAACAAACGGTATGTTGCGTCCGTCGCTCATTTTGGTAAAATTCCCGCCATTTTGTGTTGACCTTTTCTATGGCCTTGTCCTCCTTGTATGACTTGAGTTTTTACTTTGATGCCTTTGAATGCCTTTCTCGGCTTTCATAATCGAGAAAATAACATAAAATAACAGTTGTAGCACACGGCCGGTTAAATATATGTATTAAACAGAGATCATCATTTTAAAAGAAAATTATAACCCAGGGTTCTTCAACTCTAGAGAAAATAGGTTTCTTTTCTAAAATTCTTCGTGTGACACCACTGATGGTCCTGATGGATCGTTTCTGGCATACTAACAGCTTGTTGATTTCTGCACCATTTCCCCAAGTTATTATAGCATAGCTCAATATTGAATGAATGTACGCATAGTAAACTGATATGAGGCTTTTTTGATCGAGTAACGGCTTGAGTTTGAATAGAGCATAATTTGCGCTTCGCATTTTCTTTATTTTCTTTACTGTCTTCATAATATGTGAACTATGTGTTATAGTGTAGTCCACATTATAACCCAAAAATACATGTTCTTTGTGGGTTATAGTCTCCTTCTTTGATTGGCGTTTCGTTTCGAGCGGAAACGTTCCGAATTTGTAAAACACCCTGCTGGAGTCTTACATTTATATTGTCTATGCAATAGCTGAAATAAAGTTTTGTTCTGGCAGTATTCCAGTACTGATTTAAATTCATTTAACGGAGCTTTTGTATCAAAAGCTTTCTCTTCGGTTGCCGGTAAATAAGACGCTATTAACTTCTCTTTTATTTGTTGGAACATGTTTTGAGAAATGGCTAGTTTTTTTTGGAAACAGATACAAATAGAGACAAATACGAGTACATTTGAAATAGAATGATAAATATTGTTGTAGATTAGTGGGACAGCAAACATTTGAAGTGATTATTTCTTCTTTTTCGTATGAGAGTGGCGAACGCTAGTCGAGTCTCTAGTGTCGAGAGTATTCATACCGCCCTTACGACCCCTGACATTGCTTAACTATTACCTATATTATTATGTATTATTACAAAAAGCTGGGTATTATAATTTGACCTGTTTTCAGACCCACGGTAGCCCCAAATAGAATGCCACTTTCACTTGATTAAATATATGTTTTCTTTTTAACTATCAATTATTTAAAAAAAATAAGCATTTTCGCACATATATGGATTCCCAAAAAACTGTTAATGATGATGATAATATATCTAGTCACCAAACTCACTTTCCCCTCCAATTCCAATCAATAAAAGCCTCTTAATTAACAAAATGCCTTCCGTCGTCTAAACGCGTACAATTAAATTAACAAACCTTTCCGATGGTTAACAACAGCTTTTATTGTTCCACAAATTACTTCGGGCGTAGACATGGAACAGAAATAGACTGACCTTTTTTAAAGTGCCTAGCCGCTATTTTCATAGAAACTGTTGTATAGTTAGACTCAAAAAACCAAGAAAGATAGACTGATGGTATAAATCTTAAAATGATGGTTTCTAAACAAATATCTTGCCTGTATAAAACCAAAGGCATAACGTTCAGCGCACGTTTTAATAAGCTCGAATAAAATCTATGTTATATTGGCCAGATTTCGGGTATGAGTACTGACTGTACTAAAGATTGACATTATTTTGATCTGTAAAAAGTAAAAAAGGCATTTTAATAACATAATAATATGTATGTACTTAATAAATTCAACACTTCTCACTAGTTTAACACTAGTATAACATGACAAGACAAATCAATGTATTATTTTGACATTTCTTTTAATCAAATAAAAAAAAACAAATTACTTAATTAATACTTGAGTACTTATATCTTATTAGTGAGAAAACATAAGTAGCCATATGAATTGACATATTTTTTTATTAGAAAATTGATTGGACATCCCTGTCCAATACTGTACCATGTCATTGCTTCTGGCTATAAAAATAATGAGAGTTCTAAGAGAAGGAAAGTGGTTACGCCCTTTTATTGTGATAGATGGGTGCCTATTGTGTGCTTTAAGGAAATAGGGAATACCTAGAGATGTTCTAGGGAAGTTGTGAGCGTTTAGAGCATGAATTTAAAACTACGTGAAAAAGGTTTTCTGTAGGTACCGCTCTCTCTTTGAGTCGTATTTCCTCTTGACTGAGAGTCGTGACTCCGCCGCAGAATTAATTCGTTAGGGCAGTTCTCTTGCGCACATACATCGTGGTGGGCGCCCAGGTCCTTCCACAGAAGACACATGCCCTCGGAATTTGTTGTCCTCAAACATATCGGTTTCCTAATGATGTTTTCTTTCACTGCTATGCGAGTGCAATTCCACACGTGACTTTTGTGTGTGATATACAAGTCATTGGTGTAAAACCTAATTAATTAGTAATTCGAAACCGGCTGCGTCAGGATGAAAAGCAGACGCTTAAACTGTCGAGCCACACTCGCTCCTTCCTAGCTAGTGTAACTATTTATGTGAATTGTATGTCCCGTCTGTTTGTCATAGCACGACAACCTATATATAAATCAAGAAACTTGACACTAGAGTTAACCCTCATTTAGAAAAGCCGTAACATGAAATACTGTCGTTTCTTTAGACTTTTCTAAGGATGTTCTAAGTGCTCTTTTATTTTATAGTTGCCAGGAATAGTATACTTAAGATGTTCTTTCCTGTTTCTCTTTTATTCTTGTTATAAAAAATAAGTGTTGTACTTTTGATACTAATAAGAGTTTTGCAATTAAATGTAGGTCAGTTTCATTATACAGTGATTAATAACTTTTCCTTACAAAACATAAACAACTTTTTATAAGTAAGTTCATTGGTTCCTTTATCAAGCAATTGCTTTATCGTGACGGGTTTCTTGCTGATAAATTATGGAATAGTTACGTGTTCAAGCAGTTAATTTATTAATTACATTGATTGGGAAAGTCCTTTTAGATTGAGTAAGCAAAACGAGTATAGTGTATAACTGATTTATTCCTTTGTCGGGGTTTTGATAGCGCCCTAGGGGAGATAAGTATTTTTTATGTACGGGGCGTACTGTAGTACTCGTATCTTCCTTATGTTATTTCAGTAGCCCTAGAGGTCTCTGACATAGTTTCGAAACTGCTATAAAATATGACGAACAGCCAACTCCAGCCTCCTACTCAACATATCATCTAACTGTAAGATTCTATCTTATAGAACTGATCAAATTAAACATGTTAATGTAACTCTTCGGTCACCCATCCTGTACTTTGTTGGTAATCGCGTACGATTACCTATGTATCTATCAGCCTGCTTACGAGCATTTCGTGTATTCAAGCAATTACTCGCATGAATTGTGAAACGCTTACTGGGTTAATGACTCAATAATTAATGGACGATAATTATGGATTAAATTAATAATGCTCGATCGAAAAGTGGTCTGAGATAATTGAGATGTAAAATTGTGGTTACTATTATCTTTAGAATTCAATCTGAAGTTGGGTTTTAATATAATATAGACCGGCTTCCTTTGTCAAAAGAGCACCCAGGGGTCTTCAAATATATTCTAGGTAAGCGTGCTAAATTTTAGACTACAGTGGTGCTTAACATCAGGCAGGCTATAGTCAAACGTAAGCCTATTTCGTGTTAAAAAAGGATAATCCAGTACCTATCTAATCTATCTCTACAAATTTGATACAAATCGGTTTATTCATCGAAATATGTACATAAAACTCAAAGGTGACTGACTGACTGATAGCGATCTATCAACGCACAGCCCAAACCACTGGACGGATCGGTCTGAAATTTGGCTTGCAGGTAGATGTAATGACGCAGGCATCCGGTAAGAAGGATTTTTGGAAATGCCACTTTTAAAAGGGTGAAATAGCGGCTGCAAGTTTTACTTCTTTTAAGCCGCGAGCATCCACTAGTTTGTACATATACATACACACTTTCACACACACAAGGACTAATAATCTCCTTTATACTATAAGTAAGAAAGCCAGCATTGAAATATTATGCGTTATTTACCCAGTCCTAAGTAGTATTTTTAAAACCGAAGCCTCGCAAGGTGAGCACGTTCCGACCACCCATCCAAGGGCCGATGGTGTTCAGATAAGCACCTGGTCTCAAGAGAGGGCGCCACCCACGGCACTCCCACGCTTGTTAATGTGGCGAAATGCAGGCTTTTGCGGTATATCTGATGACAGTTGTTATCTTGATGAAGCTACTTCTAATTAGGTGGTTAGTGGACATTTATAGAATTTAGCTGAGCTCTTTTAATGCATGTATAAATTTATTTATTTGAGTAGATACATTTCGTTTTCTCTTCAAATAAGAGTAAGTGTGTGTATGAATATAGGAGTCTGTTACTGTATGTGTTGTTAAATTGTATAACAGTTTTTTTTTTTAATACATATTACGTTATGCATCATTTTAAAATTCTTGTATCTTGAAGACTAGTGGCCGGCCGCGGTTTTGCTCGAATTGTTTCGATATAAAAAGGTAGCCAAATCACTTGTCTCTTTGTTTTGGTAGCTAAATCTCTTTTCTAACGCTATAGTTACCAAAAATTACGAGGATCATACTTACACAAACATTACTGTGAAAGTAAAACAAAGTGTCTAACAAATCAACAACTATACATTCGCATTTATATTAATGCTATGATTTTATGATATTACAAAACTGGTTATTTCATTCATAAAAACATGCATTCTGTGCGTAGGTGAATTCAGCCCAAATTTTAAAGAACTTGTAACTACCTATTCTTGCAACGGCATAATAAAGATGTGGAAAATTTGATGCAAATAAGTTTTTGATTAACTAAAATGTCGGGAAATGTATATTTTATTCTGTTAAGTGGGCGGTGATTGAGGTATCACGGATTTCAGGTGACAAGTTTAGCTTTGATGAGATGGGGCATTGAAATTGTGTTATTTTCTACCTACAGTGATCTTATTCCGTCTTATTACAAAACGCGGTTTAAATATACATAAGTCCAAAACTTTGAAAATAAAAAGTCGATTCTTGTTGTTCAAAATGTGTTATCTTCTGTCAAAATAATCAAATTGTCAGAATGTTACCAATGATAAATCAACGTTCTCATTTGAAGTTAGCATTTTGATTGTTTGTATATGATGTTTGAACAACGAGAACTGACTTATTATTTTCATAGTTCTGGACTCAATCTGATATCAATCATAAGCACCCGTAGCTCAGTTAGCAATCGTATGCGATTACCAATGTTAAGCAAAGGTCGACGAGGTCAGTCCTTGGATGGGTAACCGAAAAGTGCCATTCCATTTTGGGTGCTTCCGTGGCTCGAATTACACGTTAAATTGTAGGTCCCGGCTGTTTATCTAGTACGGCAGCCATTAAACCATGTCAGACGCTCTTAGTGTGGTTTAAAAACTCTCGATACCAGAATTGGCCACTCTCATTCGATAAGAAGAAGATATTTTTGAGAGCCATTAGGTATACCTAAACATTTGAATCTGAATATCTATATATACATAGATTTAAGAAGTATATATATGTGGTAAGTATAGGTACTCAATATTCTCGTCTCGCTATCCATGCGGTCACAGACATCAATTTAGCCATTTCGGAAGCGGCGGGACGTGTGCTGCGATACATTATGTGCGTCCGTTTGTAACGAACTACCAACGGATATACATAAGTATAGGTGGCATGACTCATGAGGAATGGAGGCTCGACAACGCTTAGAGAGGTTTCGCACTAAATCTAATATTGTGAAATCAGATAGATTGATTGTCGTTTTATTTGACACTAAAACACGAAATAAAAGAAGTAAACACATTTATTTATAGTTATTTTTTAAATTATAGTTTTGTGGAGACGTAAAACTAAACTTGGTGTACGAACTGTTTGCAATTTTCTTAATGAGTTTTTGACGTTTTATTTGACACTAAAACACGAAATAAAAGAACCAAACACATATGTATATCAAGGATTTTTAACCCTCTCTTTCTCTGTATTATCTCCATGATGTATATTTACAATTATTTTTTAAATTACAGATTTGTGTAGACGTAAAACTAAACTTGGTGTACGAACTGTTTGCAATTTACTTCATGACTTTTTACGTGGTTCCGTGTTTATTAACTTTGTTTTCGGCCAGACCTACTGCGAAATCGTAATGACAGAGACTTTGCTCTGAACTTTATAGCATGATAATTTTGACAGGCGTCGACTCCATACAGTTTTAGCAAATTTGACCTTTATGTCGAAAAACTCAATACATATCACAAAACCAAGCGGCAAATGTAAGTTTCAAAGCCTAGTCTAAAATCCATTAGTATGTAAAAGGCCAGTGGGCAATTCGCATAACTTTAGCGAAGGCGCGGTCATTTCCGAGTAAAATAATTATGTAATTAATATGCCTGTCCCTCGACCTCTATGACTAATTTGTTTAAAAATACAACCAATAGTTAGATAGATAGTAGTTGGACTCATTTTGAAGGCGATCTAGTAATATGAATATTTAAGCGAACGTTGTACGTACCTATGTGTTGATATAAAAACACTTTCACGCTCATGTTGTCTCTGATATTTACATACGAGTACATACATACCTTACCTTATTTACAAAAAATCTGATCAATATTCTAAAACTCAGTGCAAGACAAACCATCCTCCTCTCAGTTTTAAACCCTTAAAATACCGCTGTTGAATTTAGCAGCGTTACTTGACACGTTTAATTGTTGGTCCCCGCTGTTTGTCATAGTACGGCAGTTGTACAGCCATGTCAGAGGCCCCCAGGGCGGTTTGTATACTCTGTCACGAGAGTTGACCACTTTCATAACTAAGTCGGTATGAAAGTGGTTAGAAGCCTTTAAACATTGAGATAGGCAAAGAAAATCAGGCCCAATCAAATGGCACATTTGTCAAGCCCTTGACAATTATTTCAAATACCAAACCATGTCCGTTCTATTGTGTTTTACATAAAAGTGTTTTGACCAACGCTGGCTTTGACCAAATTAAAACCGCGTCTAAATAGTGTTTACGCAAGAGGTTTTAAATTTACTTAAAGTTTTAGCTAATCTGTACCGAATGTGGTGAATATGAAAGCATTTCTAGTTTAATTATTATTAAAGACATATTTTTTATTTATAATTTCAGTATTCGTTCGTGTTCTGTCTTATCTATTTGTTTGTTAACCGTAAACTTCAATTTTAGGTCTTGCTTGTTTTTGTCTGGGCTAAAATCTCAGTGCTTATGTATATTTATGTAGGTTTGAAACCGTGAGAACTACTGAGCTAAGTAAATAAAATTAATTTGTTTTGAAAGCCGTACAAAGAACTTTTTTTTATATAGGTAGATACATGGTGCTAAAGTTTAAATGCTTGCTACAGTTTTTCAATCTTTATTTCAAATACAGTCGGCATTAAATTAGTGCGGATTCCAAATTCAAACCAACCAATCATATTCCCCACTTCAATTTCCTGTCAGTGCTACCAACGTAGCAAGAACCGTCAGTCATCTCTCTGCAGGCGTGGCTTGAATATTCATAATATTCATGTCGCTATGAAAGGCAAGCTTCTTCCATTATCGGTCGGTAAAAATAGGGGAAGATTTTGCGAGTTGTAAAAAAGAGTTTTTATGAGAATAATGAATGACACAGTTTTGTTTTAATTAATCTACAGTGTAAATACAAATCGTACCTATAGCGAAGTCCTTATAGCCCTATTGAGTTTTTTATACAAACGACCGACGCCTTTACCTTCTTTTCTCTTTCTACGCATTTTATTTATGTAATTTTACGTCAAAGTTGACGTTAAATGTATGCATATGGCACGTGTAAATATGAAATTAAATGCAAGGTGAAAGAATAAGTGACTGATGATAATTTTTATTCTTATTTTTCACGTTTTAACCCATTCAAATCCGTTGATTTGGTCACAATCGTGAAATCGCGCTGAGGTAAAAAATACTCAATAAGTACTTAAAAATACTGCAATCTCAAAATAAGTAAATACTTTAGACACATTTTAAACTATAAATACAACGGTAATATTAAATGCCAACATGATTTATCTATCAAAGTGCTAAATACTTACTAAACATTTCAATTCACACACTAAAGATGAAGCTAAAACCAAAATTTAGGTTGTTGCCCCATTCGTATTCACTACGAACATTGATTGAATATGGAATTCATAGTACAATAGTTGCTAAATATAAACCTGACTTATTGCCTAGGAATCTAGGCATTTAGGTATCTTATAAGCCTAACAGTGCCTGAGGTCGCGCTATTAATATGTATTTTAAAGGTGAGTAGGCCATAGCTATGGTACTATAGTTCTATTTAATTTCTTATGTAGGTATTTGCGACTGAATAAAATTCAACTTAAATGAAAATAGTTTTAAAATCATGCCTTAATTGCACTAAAAAATTACGCTGAAAAGGTTGGTCGGAATAAATATCTAAATTCTAAACTATCATTAAAAAATGTATGTAAATTATTATGATTTTTACTTGAGAATTGGCACAATACAAAGTTATAGCCAAAGAAAAAAAAAATTATGACATTGACATATGCCCATAATATTATTATGGGCTTAATTATAACTAAAGCAAAAGCCAAAAAAAAAGAAAAACAAAATGGTTTCACTCCGATTGCGTTTCGATAGCATTTCAAAATGAAGATTCTAATTTCAAAATGTAAACAGCGCTGACCTATTTGCTCGCTCGTGAGTTTTCATTGCGTTCTTTTTTTCCCGCCAATAAATATTGATAGTTTTGACGTTTATAAGAATAACGATTGCGAATAAATTAACAAGAATTATTTTTGCCGGCAATTTTTTTAGGTCAGTGAACTTTGTGATTGTTATTCGCGTAGGTTGTTAACACTGAGTACAAATACCTACATTGCATCGATGTGTTAACGTCAGATAAAACTTAGCTAACCTAGGATTGATGATGAAGTTCATTGGAAGATAGGAAGATAGTTTCAGTATTATTTCTCAGAGTTTTGTGCGTTTCTTAATTTAGTAAATTGGACCAAATAACATGAGATGACGATACTTACTAGACGAAGAGAAATATGGCGAATTGACACAATCAGTTAAATGTTAAAAAATACTTACCACAATCGTAAAATATAAACCAAGAGATTTCTCACAAATCATAAAGCGACAATCATTAAGCCATGTCAGAGACCTTTAGGCGGGTTGATAAACTGTCGACACCAGAGTTGGCTACTCTCATTAGATAAGATGGAGAACATACCTTAAACTTTTATTGGAAAATGAGCGAATATAATCACGACCAGCAGGATTCGAACCTGCGTATTTTGAGAACATATCTGTTAAAAAAAACATTGCATCTAGTCAATGACATCGCTAATAAGCTCTATTGTTATTTGAACTGTCATAATAAGGTGTATTGACTGGTCAAGTGTTGTGCAATGTTACTTATGATTCACGGCAAGTACAAACATGTTCGATGTTTGGCCTAGACGGAACACCTGTGACTCCCACACACTTGGTTGAGATTTTTTGGTATGCAATACGATGACCCCGATAATCTATTTATTTATTTACTAGCTTTTGCCCGCGATTGGGCACACGTTATTATATATATGTATATATAAAGCTTCTTCTTGAATCAATCTATCTATTTAAAAAAAACTGCATCAAAAATCCGTTGTGTTAAAAAATCTAAGCATACATACACATGGACAGACGCGGGAAGCGACTTTGCATTATACTATGTAGTGATTTACTCACAAAACAGATAAAAGCTTGTCAAAAGTACATTGGATAGTATATCTAAATAATTTTGAGCTGAGCTATGATTGAACATTATTGTTTGTTAAGCACCTGAATCTAAAAAGATTTAAGTAACTTAAAAAATCTGGCTTCTCTTAAAACTTATCTTACTACTAATAGATGCCTGCGGCGTCTCTTGCGTTGTATCGGCGCAAAAAGTAGCCTTTATCGCTTTCGGGAATCTTGACTACCATCATACCAAAAACACGAAAATCTGTCGCTCCATTACGGCGTGGTAGACGAATAAACAAATGTTTCTTTTGAGTTTTATTTATTCGAAGGATTCTTCATGAAGTTCAAGACCTACGAAAATCTTCTGGCGGAGAGTGTTCAAAACTCGGAAACGAAACTGTAATTATACCACAATTATACTATCATTGGCTGACATCAATTTCATATTTGTCGTATAGGTATCTATAAATAGGTCAATTTAGGCGTCTTTGATTGGCGCCTCCATTTTGGAATGATATCTATGTACATTACCGTGGTGAGAATAGCATAGCATGATTCTTCGCCTTTATATTATCACAACAATAAGGTCGATGCCTTAAATTTCAAAGAGTGAATTGAACCATCTTGTAACAATACGTATGAAAATGCATCTTAACTTTTTTAAAACAAAACAGGTTTTCAATTTAGAACAATTTGGCTGTTTGTCTAGTACGGCAGTCGTTAAGCCATGTCAGAGGCCCTTTGGGCGGCTTGATAAACTCTCGACACCAGAGTTGGCCACTCTCATTCGATAAGAAGAATTTAGAACAAAGGTTCTGTGACATTCACGCCTAATCAAGCAAAAATAAACAAGCTTGGCCAGTGGTATATACTTTAAGGAGGTTATATTATATACTAACCAACATACATACATAGTACATACAATAAGTAGGTGAAATATTCTTGAATGAAACTCAACTGTTTTGGTGTCATTGTAAGCGTGGGCAGTTGAATATGTGTCAACATTCCAAACCTTCCGATTACATACAAATATAAATATGGTCAACCGTTGACAAATAGTTTTAATTATATTTCCAAACTAATTGAAATACAAGCATTTTAAATAGTGTTTTTAACCCACGCAATTGAGAAAGTTGCGTAAATTTTGGATCAAAGTTGATCAAAAAATGACGCTTTAAGTACTTGATATACATAATTTTATTGACATAAGGTATATATATGTTCTTGTACCTAATATTTTGTAAAAATGAAAGAATATAAATGTTCAATTTGCAATAAATCGTTGTAATCAAAATGAAGAGATATTTTTACAGTTAATATGTATGTAATATTTTGTAAATATAAAAGAATCTTGATTGTTTGCGTTTTTATTGATATTTAAAACTGACAATATCGTTTAACGGAAATTGAAGAGGATCCCTTTATGCAGTTTCAATATGAGTGCTTATCATATCAATAACAACTGGAATTTATTTTACAACTTACTGAAATTATGATTAAATTAAATCTTATTTGCTTTAAAACTGTTAAAATACACATTTACATCCAGTTATTTTTCGCAAAAATAGTCTTTTTGTTTTAAAAAATATTTGGTGCTTTATTAGTAATATAATAAGTTACTGCTAGGTAGGTATACTATTTCCTCGTAAAAAATCTCCCCATTCAATATTATGCAAAAAATATCAGAAAGCAAACCTCCAAAGAGGATTCAAACTTCTCTTTTCTAAAGAGGATTCTACGTCCTCTTTGATTATCTTCCAAAAACAGCAAAAAGGTTATACCGTCTGAGTGGCCAGCAACAAAACTCCCCTCAAATCGTGGGGAATTCTCCCGCGGGACACATTTAATCCGTTTTAATCCATTACGGACCTATTTTCGTGATTCTAAACAGAAAAAGACAGACTCACTACGGTAGACGGTTTTAGAAGAGGAAAGAATAGAAGCATACTTATTGAAATAAAAAAAAAATGAAACTTTATTAACTGACTTCACAAAACAAGGTTTTTGTTTGTTGTTGTAAGGATATAACTTTCGGGACCCTTAAATACATTCAGACCAATGATTACGATGATGTTTCGCTTACTATAATAGTTTCAATATGACAATCTATTTTATTGTATAAGTTTATCCGGTTTTCCTGAATATTTATGTAAATTTTGTACTGCAATGCAAATAAATAATCAAGTTTCATATCAATGCTAGATTCCGTTAGGTCCCCTACACATAAGACCTATATAGATATCCCTATAGGATGTCTAGATAGAACCCCATTGTATTTGCATACAGGCAACGCAATCGATACGACCAGGGGATACAGAAGGGTGCATTCGGACAAAGCTATGGCTTGTGTTGCATTGAATGTTCTTTTACATTAATATCACCCTTACCTGTGTATATTTTTTTATTATTTTATCTTAGTCATGACGTTTCTCAGGCAGGCTGTAGTCAAATGCAAACCTTTACCTCTTAAGTTAAAAAATTGTAACTAGTATTACAAAAGAACATTATATTATGTATTTGACACGTTTACCTTAATTATGTCATTTGTCGAGCAGGCTGTAGTTTTTGTTTTTATTTATTTTTGCTCAACTTGGTAATGCCATTGATACATTTATGTTACACTAGTATGTTTCGTTTAGTTATACGCAAATCTAGTAAGTTAAAAAAAACAATAACTACTATTACAAAATAATATGGATAATTGACACGTTTATTTTTTTATTATAACGCTTATTGGCATTGCTCTTGCCTGGTGACACTCTAATATAAGATATAGCACGCTTGCCTTGAAGATATTTTATGTACCTACTTTGGATTTGGTAAACATCCTGCACAATTTATAAAGAACAACAGCATACAAAACTCATTTTACAATATGCTATATTTTCCCTAGCTGCTTTACCCCATCCCTAAGCCAAACTTCATCAATCAAGTGCTATTCCACCCTAACCACGATATAACAGTTACTAACCAAGTCAACGACATCATATCTAATAGACCGCTCATTAGAGACCGGGAATAGTGTTACACGGCACGGGAATGGTGTCAGTACATTTCTTATTTGAATCCGGGAAAAAACCGTGAAAACGTTAGTGCGCCCGGTATAACATTTTATATAAAAAATTAGACATACCTACATGTTATCGCATTAAATATGATGGTACTGGGTTTATATAAATTGGTCGCCATAGGTATAATATGTTTATCTATCTTTTTGAGCCTATTGTAAGACAAACCTAAATCCGTCTAGTTTTATCTCTCAATGGTCTCAAGTTTTAATGCAGAAATATTTGACGGAATGTTTTATATAAAACACGCATAAGTAGGAGTCTTTGGCTGATTTAGCCGTTTTTATTCCCCTAGCCAAGCTTAATTTGATGCATTCAAATGGTTTTCCATATACCAAGCTATTGTTCCAACTCGCTTGCAGTTCATCAGTTAGGTATTAGCATTCTCGCTCCGTTAGCTTAGTTGGTAGTGGCTCTGCCTTCTAATCTAGGGGTGCGGGTTCGATTCCCGCATAACACAAGTAATTATGAATATTAAAATTTGTAATTACTTGTGTTGAGTCTGGTCGTTTCTATGTATAATAAGTATGTATTTACAAAAAAAAAAGTATATATGTATTATATCCGTTATCTAGTACCCATGATACAAGCGTAAGCTTAGTATGGGGCTAGATGGCGCTGTGTGATATGTCCTGAAATATTTATTTATTTATTTATTATTTATTCTGATATAAATTCAATTTAGACAATAGAGAAGAACTGTTGGTCAGGATTCGTAAATGAAAACTGCATAAAAAATATAACTACGAGTATTTTGATAATTGTTATTGTTATGCCACAATAACATACACATGATTGTACCAATCAGCAAATTAAATATTATCTGCCATGTCTAAAGTCATCGTCTATAAAGTCATTGTTCCTCTTAGCCATGTTACTAATTAATAGAGTCGGCTCCTTCTTAACTAAACAAAGTTATTATTTGATGCAATAATTACAAAATATGTATCATAAACTCGTCACAAATTCACTCTTTAGCTAATCTTTATAAAGACTTGTAAACTAATACGGTACACTTGATACGGTCGCCATATTTAATTTGATATGCATCCTTTTTTGGTGGCGACAAAAGAGTATGTACTCGTGCCTAATGTGAATCATAATCTTATTCAATTTAATATTAGGCGCCAGTAGATGAATTAATCTAATTTATGAAGTTATAGGTATCTCTTTGGGATAAACATTTTGAGATATATAACTGAAAACATAACTTATTTCAACGTGATGTTAAAAATTTGCTTAGTATTGCATTTCAGTCTTTGATATCTGAGTTTTGTTTGTCTTTAAATCCAGAGTAAATAAGTTTCTTCTAGGCAAGCTTGCTTTATCTTGGATTATAATAGTACTTAAAATTAAGCATTCAATATCAAACCATAAAAAAGTTTAATAGTGCAGCACATTTAATAAAACATTACTGCGGTAAAATAGAACCGTAAGAACCTAGTTTCCTAGTGTTCGAATTCCATAAGCACAGTACAATACTGGGAAAGCAAACTAAGCTTAATGTTCACATGCAGTAATAAATTAAAGTTCACATACAATAGATGCCTACACATATATGCGAAAATTGGATCATTCCCACTAGATCTATTTTCCAGCTTTATAAAGGATCTAGTGGTAAAAACATTCCCACTTGAAACATCGTGTCGATCGTTGGATCTAATGGGAATATTTTTTCCCAATAGATCCTAGATTCAGGGGTAATAGAGGATGGGTAATGGATTTATTGTTTATTTAGTAATACACATCTCGTTGCTGATTGGTCCATTGTCACGAACGCGTGATAGATTTCTGGATTCTGGATGCCTATTGGCCCGCACAGGATATATTAGTATCAGAACGGTTTGTACAGACATTGGTTAGACTAGAGAATATATTGTTAGTTGTAGTCTCTACGTAAAAAAGAGAGTGTGGCTCAGCGGTTTCAGTGTCTGCTTTTCATCCAGACGCATCCTGGTTCGGATCCGGCTCTACACCAATGACTTGTATTTTCAAGTTATGTGTGGATTTACACTCGCTTTACGGTGAAGGAACATCGTGAGGAAACCGACGTGTTTGAGGACCACAGTATCCGAGGACATGTGTCTTCCGTAGGACGACCTGGGCACCCACCACGATGTATCTGCCCAAGAAAACTCCCCTAGCGAATTAATTCTGCGGGGGAGTCACGACCCTCAGTCATGAGGAAATACGGCTCAAAGAGAGAGAGTCTCTACGTTGTATTTTCTATGGCCTATACTTCTGTGTACTGTGCTATAACACAGTTTTAAACTTGTCAGCTTTGCCATAGTTCCCATTGCAATAATTGTATTGTTGTTTGTAGACCTAGAAACTTTCATAGTCTAGTTAGTAAGTAGATGAAGTGCATTCGTTTTGTTTGTATGTGGTAGTAGTGTGTTTTACAGTTTTATATTGTTTGTAATTAAATTTGTTATTATATTATTATTTATGTTTTAGCCAGTTAAAAAAAGCGGATTTTGCTATATTTTGCGTGGAATGAATATTTGAACCTCTCCGTTAGTTAAATGACACGTTAAATTGAATTTCATCAGTCTTTTCAGCATCCTTAAGGCGATTTAAAAACTTTAGGTAACAGATTCTGTCAATCCCATAAAAATATCATTCACTTATAGCTACATAAAATGGCTTCGCTTGCGTAGTTTCGGAATAAAATTACCTATTATATCATTTTTGATCATGTAGAACCTCTCGTCCTCTCCGAGGTGTAGATTTGAGTCGGTAGTGGAGTCTCATTAGCTCCTAGCCCGACATAACTCGGGGAGAGTGCAAGGATTTTAAATGTATTTTCTACCCAGAAAAAAAGGTTCATCAAAAACCCCGATAATTCGTCATTCAACAAACATCATCATTGCTATTATTTTCTTAAGTTTAGTTTACACCAAGCCAACACTGGCTGCCAATAAGACTGTTTTTCAAGCTAAGCCCGCGCTGGCTGCCAACGCTGGCGAGAATAGAGCGCCCGTCTATATTTCTAGCCAGTGACCTCCGCCCGCATACCCCTCAATCCCCGCGTTTGCTGCGGACAAGTGTAGACGCATCTTAACAGTATGTTCTGTATTGTTCCAGCCATGAGCCAGACGGCGCTGGCGCGCGGTGCGCGGAGGGCCCGCTAGCGCGCGCCATGCAGCCCGCGCCGCCCGGCTCGCCCAAACGGCACCCATCGCACCAACCACCGCATGGTTAGTATACGCTATAGTATTAATATTTAGGTAATAATCTTCAAATTAAGTCTGCAGTCTTTAAATAGCCAGTTGTCTAGATATTTAGTTGATAGCGCACGCCGTGAAAACGGCATGCTTCGCATCTAACGACGCGGCGACGTATGGTTAGTATAAACTATATAGTCAGTCTTGATTCTAAGACAGTAGTCTTCATTCTTAGCTAGCAGGTTTCATACTTAGCCAGTCATTATCATCATCTTCAGCCTTCTCTTTGAATTGGCCGGCTGTGTCGATCTTGTGCAGACCTCTTCGATAGAACCCGCGACTCGTATAATGTCGTCGACCCATCTCGCTGCCGGACGACCCTCTCCTCGTCTGCCCGTTCTTGGCCACCTCTCAGTAACGGCTTTGCTCCATCTATTTTCGTTTCATCTTGTCACGTAGCCTCTTCATATTAAGTCGCAACCGCGCGCCAAGCAGCCCGCGCTTGTAAAGTCCACAGCCAGCAGTCTAAAAAGTAATACCTGACTTGTTAATTGGCTAAAAGCCTTCCTAACTAACCTGGAATTTTCATCATTAACTTAGTCCTAGCCAATAGTCTACATAAATATATTAACTAAACGGTTTTCACTCACGTGTAAATCGCGTAAGTTGTTTACGCGTTTCGGATGTTATGACATCCATCTTCAGAACGTATGTTCTGGGACCGCGGCAGCACGCAGACTGCGCGCCGCCGCGCGAGTGGCCCGCCGGGACACGGGCGCGGGGGCCTGGGGTGGTGGGGGTGGAGGCGAGGCGATGTTACTACTCCCGGCCGCTTCGTCCTCGGGTCGCTCCACTGCTTCATCAGGGACAGCAACATCGACCGATGTACCAGCGCATACAAAACTGACCGTATCTTGATCCAAAGTTTCAATGATCCTTCTCTTTGTCATCGTATTAAGAGCTGGGACCCACGCCGGTGGAAGCGCCCATCCACGGTCTCGGTTGAAATTCGGGTAGCGGTTGATCTCTATAGCCTCTCGTACTTTCCGCGGAATAAAATAATAATAATAATAAATAGCGGTTAATATATTGATAAAATGTCTCACGAAAGTTTTAATATTAAAATAGTCTACATAGTCACTTGCTTTCATACTATGCAACTTATTTTTTTCTTTATTATTTTGGTAATTGCATGTAGATCCTATAAAATCCACCTTACTACCAAATATCATCCAAATTGGTTCAGCTACTAGCTATTTGAATACAGAAGAAAAACAAACTTGCAAACTTAATATGCATAAGCTATTGCATTTGAGCTACTTTTTAACCCACGAATGAAACCTCAAACTGCACCGCACTTGATAGCAATATCTGCCAAGTGCCCTGGCTCATCATTCACCGACACCTCGTGTCTGCCAACTCCTGGGTGGCGACCACTTTCAAAACTTTACACACGCTCGTTTAATTGCTCTCTGCTAAGGAATATTGCAGATGTACAAATTTGGTAAGTACATCAAATTAAAACTCCGTTATCCGAGGACATCTTCTGGGGAAGGACCTGGGCCTGACCACGATGTATCTACCCAAGAGAACTTCCTTCACAAATTGATTCTCCGGGAGAGTCACGACCCTCAGTCATGAGGAAATATGACTCAAGAGAGACATAAAAAAAATTACATACAGAACAGAAAGAGGCAAGCGGCGCGTAACATAGTAAACTAGTTTGTATGTTTTAATCACAACTGACTTATAGTATATTTTGAAGTTAACAGATATTAAAATTAGCACTTTAATCGACGTCATTGTCGCTAAAAACAAGACACGTTTTATAAAAATCATATTAATATTTTTTTAAACACGAGTAAAAGTGTTCAAATGCGGTGATATTTTCAAATTACTGCTTATGACACCCACCAATCATACAAGACCTACTGATTTTTAAAGTAACATATTTTCGCTACAAACATCGAGAGTCTCACAAAAAGTTCTACATCTGTAATGTAATAATCTGTGTATCGCGTGATATCGCCGCGTCCAATCAGCATTAATATCCTGCCGAGGCTGATAATGTCTCCGAAACACCGAAAACTTATTTTTTTTAAACACTCTTTAATGCTTTTTACTACTTTCGAACATAAATTTTGCTGTATACAAAATGTGTATTATTTAAAAGTGTTATTGCCGGTTTACGATGTGATTCAGTTACATTAACTTGTTTTGGAAACGAATGTGTATCTTAATGGCTACAACATTGTTTAACTTTATATGATTTGATGTGATCTAGCGTAGATCTTAAGATACTAGACTTATATCTTAAGATACTAGATATTGTATAATTGAATTTGTCGTTTGTTTAAACTATGATTGTTGAATTACCATTGACTTAATATTAATAATTGACCTATAATTATGGAATTATGAATAAATCTATTGTATTGAATTGTATTGTATACAAAACTTGATATCATAAGAAAATAAATATTCGACCAATCAAATCAGAGCAAAATCACCAAACAATAATCTTCTTATAATGATAACATTCAGGATTTCTTATATTGGAGGGCTATGTTCTCGGAAATAATACGCCATGTCTATAATAGTTAGTTGACTTGCCGTTTAACTTTAAACATTTCTTTTACAGTCACCATAAGCCGGAGTCTCCATAAAATAAACGAGACTATAAATCCCGTAAACGCCAGGGAAGTATTTAGGGTTTATTATTAGGGCAAAATATCGTATGCTTCAATTATACTAAAAATAATTTATCGCCATATACTAAATATAAACTCATTGATTTAACAACTGAGAAGTATTTTACCAAGTTTTTTTTAAATTAATGTAATGAACGATTAGTTATGTTAATTACTGCAGATATGCATCAAATTTTAAGTAAAGGTATAAGTACCACAGTTCTTTTATCGTTTTTAATTGAATAATTTTACCAAGAAAGTAAACAAAATATTGTTTCAGTACCGTCTTTTAAGACTTTCATGTTTGTAATCACAAAGAAATAAACCACTAAGTTTACTTACATATGTTTTAACCAACGTCACTGATCCACCAATCATAAAAGTTCCAAGGGCTTCTGTGATTCGCGTTTCGTTTTCGAGTGAAAACTTTCCGACTGTGTAAAACAACCTATAGCAGAGTGTTTCAAAGCGCCTGTAACTCAGCTAGCAGAGGTAATTGCACGAACTGAGTTTATTTACAAAATAAAAGTATATAAGTATTATATCCGTTATCTAGTGCCCACAACACAAGCGTTTGCTTCGTGTGGGGCTAGATGGCGCTGTGTACAATGTCCCGGAATATTTATTTTATTTTTATTTTATTATTTATTGGTTAAAATATGTCAGTAGACATCTTTGATTAGCGTTTTGTTACCGTGTAAAAACTTTAAGAAACCTGTCACCCCTCTGCAATTTTTCCCTGAATCCGCCCCATGCCTTACCAACGTCGGTCGCGTCGTTTGTCCTCTTTAATGAGGTATTACATTACAGCTCAAAGTGCAAAATATGTGAAGTAATCGCCGTGTAAATGTAATTAAAGTTAAATTGGATCTATGGACTGCGTGCAGGCTTGGCACGTGTCAAATGTTTTTGAGCCATGATTATGTAAAAACCTATAGCCTAGCAGATGCCTGCGGCTTTGCTTACGGGTTTTCGAGATACATCACAACAACCTGTGTGTCCGTGTAAGCGAAAGTAACAACAGATAATCATTTCTTTTTTTCACTGAGTAGGCAATCTTTTTACTACATTCTGCCTGATGTTAAGCACCACTGTAGTCTAAGATGATATTATAAGACAAATTCACTATTTATAATATTATATTGTTGTTTCTCTACCTTAACAAGCTTTTTTTCCAAATTGTGATGGTCGATCTACCTGATTTAATAAAATAATTTCCACAAACAATGGAATGACGAGTAAGCCAAAAAAAAATATTGTACCGGCATTGCCCACACTTACCCAATGGTACCTTTCAATATCATACAATATGGTTATCAAATGCCTGGTCTACATAGTACAAAGAAATAGAAAAGCTAGAGCATTTTTTATAGACACACTAGTGGGTGCTCGCGGCTTCGCTCGCATTAAGAAGTAAAACTTACATCCCCTATTTCACCCCTTTAAAAGTGGCATTTCCAAAAATCCTTTCTTAGCTGATGCCTACGTCATAACATCTACCTTCGTTCCAAATTTCAGCCCAATTCGTTCAGTGGTTTGGGCTGTGCGTTGATAGATCACTATATCAGTCAGTCAGTCACCTTTGAGTTTTATATATATAAATTTAGACTATTTTACAGTGATATTCCTGTTTGATTGAAGAGGTGGATATTCGTATTTCACCGTAACATGCTCCACACAAGAACTACCATCACCATTTATAGAACCCATCATATTTCTCTCCCGTTTAGTTAACAATGATGTCACGGCCCAGTCTCTTCATTTGCATGGCCATCCATTCAATGTATGACAGTCGAGACTGTCGTCTGCCATGCAAATACTCTGTCTGATGTCTGATGCGTATCCGAAATGGTTTAGGCGATTAATTTTTTTTGTGATTCAGTAGCGTGAGGTGTCTTTTGAAAGCAATACACAAGTAGCAAATTAAAAAATTAAATCAGTTTTTCAGGATCCGTACCATGTCTCTAAAACACTTGAATATCAATATCTAATAAATCCTGAACCGACCATAATGAAACATTTACTGTTCCCCGAGTTTAAACATATCAAATCTAAAAACTATTTTTAAGATGTTAGTCTAAATATATAAAACTCAAAGGTAACTGACTGACTGATTGACTAACTGACTGATATAATGATATATCAACGCACAGCCCAAACCACTGGACGGAAAGGGCTGAAATTTGGCATGCAGGTAGATGTTATGACGTAGCATCCGCTAAGAAAGGATTTTTGGAAAAGCCGCTTTTAAAGGGGTGAAATAGGGGATGCAAGTTTTACTTCTTAATGCCAGCGAAGCCGCGAGCATCTACTAGTTAAGAATAAGAACACCTTACTTCATTTACTGGCACACTGTGTAGTCTATATATGTCTTTTACAATATGAAGGTATATTTCGTTCCATTAATTTCACTGAAATACACATTATTATGATTATCAAACTCGTCATGTATGAATTATTTAATAAAACACTCACTCTGTATGAGCACAAAATACATAAGCAATAAGCATACAGGACATCCTATTACATGTTATTAATATTAAACCTTACTACCCATTGCCTTTTAAATTCAGTCGTTTATGGAGTACATTCGAGAAAGCTAATGTATTATTTATATTACTCACAGTATTATCAAGGGAACGCTGTCAAGAAAGTGACATTGACATGTCAATTGAAAAGACAGTGAAAGTTACGACTTATGACCAATCAGAAGGCTATAGATATCTTATTAGCCAATTAAAAGACAGTAAAATAGAGTTCTAATGACGCTATTTTTTCTAAAATCAAATAGGGCAGTAATAATTATTAGAAGTCGCGCAAAAAGACGGACCGACCAATCAAATAGGGTTAATCTTACGCTATCTTTTAAACACCGTATACAGCTAAATCAGCCAAACAAAAGTATAAAAAGATGCATCGATGAGTCAAACGTAGTATCGTTGTAGCCAATTAGAGTTGAAAAGATGCATCGACCAATCAAATAGGGTTGTAATGATGCTATCCTTTCAAACATCGTATAATCCAATTAGAAGTCCGCAAAAGAAGCATCGACCAATCAAATGGAATTGTAATGAATCCTTTTACAGCTAACGAATGAATTCTGCGCACCATTTTCAGGTTTTACTGGCATTTTTTACGGCGACATTGAGTTATACTGGCATTGGTCCTCTGGGTGTTTGGCCGCCATTTTGTTTTCCGAATTATGACAGAACTGGGAACAAGGAACTTGTGAGCTGCGGTCTATTTTGACTGCTTTAATCTCGGTACGGTGCCTACATTATGAATGAAGTTCTATGGTTCTATGGTCATAGATATGTAGATATAATGTAACATTTGCAGTAGAAAACAAAATACAAGAGCAGCTCTTAAGAGCCCTTAAGAATGCAACTTTGCTGAGCTGTGGTTAACCACAGCTCAGCAACTTTGCATTCTTCGATCTAGTGCGGTTGCCTAAATTAATTTAGTTCAGATTCACCCGTCGGTTGATAATAGGAAGAATTTCGTGGTTACCTACACCCTATGTGGGCGTGACGTGTAAAAATTACAAAAAATACGTTTAATTGATCCACGAGCCCTATACCTACATAAAATATAAAAAAATAAGTTAAGGTGTTAGACTGTAATTAAGAGTTAAAACCTACAATATAACAAGGTATCCGAACCACAGAAGCGCGTACCTATATACCTATACTATTGACACTATTCATCCAATGACTTACTAGCACATTTTACTGGAAGTTAGTCTACAACTTTTCATAACTCCATGTTCCCGGGGTATTCGTTTCAGCTTTTTATTTCCGGATTTATTACCGTCGAGGGGTGGTTGAGTGTGATCAACATTTATGCTTCCTTATCGAGTGCCGTTTGATTGGAATTCAATAGGCTTGTGAATTTTCCTTTTTTACGCCGTAATCTTTGAGGGTTTGATGGGTAATTGGGTCCAATTAGGTCCAATTAAGGAATTTTAAATTAAATTTCTTTTCAACTTTCTTAGTTTAATGATAGCGAATTTGTGAATTATTTGTGCCAAACAAACTTGTCAGAAAGTATATTATTAGGTACCTAAAAGCACCAGTAACCTCGCAGGACTAGGTAGCTACGATTCTGAAAAGAACGCAACGGCACAGAATACAAAAAAAAACTCTTTAGTGTATTTCTCTAATAATAACTTATCCCATTACGTTATTCCCGTTTAACATATTAATTGGATCCAACCATGGATCTGTTTAAAAAATCTTTATTTTAATGATAATCCTTAGTATCCATAACATCAATCAATGTGTAGTAAGCGACATGTTCGAGGACCACAATATCCGAGGACATGTGTCTTCCGTGGCAGGACCTGGGCGCCCACTACGATGTATCTGACCAAGAAAACTCCCCTAACGGATTAATTCTATGGGGGAGTCACGACCCTCAGTCATGAGAAATACGACTCAAGAGTGAGAGAGAGTATCCATAAAACCATTTGCCTATGTTAAAGAAATCAATAACCATAAACCTATAATTAAATTCCAATTTCCCCAATTTCCAGGCAGCGGCAGTGCCGGCGACCAGTCTACGCTCAAGGTCCACCTCCCCAACGGTGGCTTCAACGTGGTGCGAGCGTCTGCTGACGAAGATGTCAGATCAGTGCTGCGGCTACAGGCGGCCAGGCTGGCGGCGGGAGACCGGGTCTTCTCCTCGTGCTATGCTTTGAGGGCTAGAAGATTGACCACGGGCAAGGTAAGATGATATTTGCGACCTTTTAAAATGGCACCCAACGCGGGACATTTCTATCACTGTATGGTGAAGATCTGAAGATCGATTCTCGTGTTGTGCTTTGAGAGAAGATTGACGACGGGACAGATAATAATAAGCGATTTGTCACCCAAAATGGAACATTTGTTTGAAGATATGACAAGTATAACAGTGTGATATAGCTATATCATCGAGATTCGAGACAGATAAAACTAGGTCAAATAGGCAATGTCGCGGGCGCCCCTTGTTAGTCATTCATGGTGTCCCGCTTCGTATTTCTATCGCAGTACAGGGAACTTAACCTATTCCCCAAAGCTATATATAACTTAAATCCAAGCTTAGAAAATCTACAAAACTGTTTTAAATTCTACCTTTTTTAATACTTTGTTTCCAGATCCGATGGATCCATCAAGACACGCCGGTCTCGGAGCTAATGGCCAACTGGCCGGCGAGCGAGTGGCGACTGGAGCTACGCGTGAGATACTTACCCGCTAATCTCAGGGAGCTGTGTGATGCAGACCGCGTCACCTTCCACTTTTACTATGATCAGGTAAACGAGTAAACTTGAGCGAAGCGAGTGCTTTTATTAAAGTGTTAATATCTTGGGTTGGGATAGTCTAATTAGTATGAAATTTTGTAGACATGTCGGTAAAGTTTCTATGTTTTTGCGGTTGAAAAAGAGTCCAATTGGTCAAGTGGTTGTCGAGAAAATTACGTCTGTTTCAAAGCTCGATGGCGAACTGACCGGTATAGATTAGATTTCATTGTGTACGTATAACCATTCTTATTCATTATTGTACAAATAGTTGCTAGTTTTTTTATTCATATCAATTCCAGGTACGACATGACTACCTCAATGCCAACCATCCCATGGTCGACCAGGACTTGGCGATACAAATATGCTGTTTAGAAATAAAGTAAGTAAACTTACAAAAATATTTTAGGAGAGCTATAATGATGATAATACTTAACGAAATGCCTCTGGCCTCTGAATTCACCATGCCTCTGGTTAATTCAGTATGTCATTTTTATGTTACGCTTCATTACCTTGGAATACTGTAGTCTAATAGTCTTTTATATTTTACGTTGAAAGGTTTTTTTTCACAATAAGAATTGATAAATATTCCGGAACATTTTACACAGCGCCATCTGTTTATCCATTCACTAAACAATTCTTAGTTGTGATATACATCATGATCATCATCATCAGCCTGTTATCGCCCACTGCTGAGCATAGGCCTCTCTTCTTGTACGCCACTCGTCCCGGTTTTGCGCAGATTGAATATACATAATAATATGTAATTAAACTAAACTTTACTAGTACTCTCCGTTATCGACCCACCATCGATCGTTACCCACGACACAAGCGTTTGCTTAGTGTGAGGCTAGATGGCGCTGTGTGCAATATCCCGGAATAATTATTTATTTACTTTTGTATCTGTTTCAGATACTTCTGCAAAGACATGCAAATATCACTGGACAAGAAGTTCAACATAGAGTATTTAGAGAAAGAGTTCGGCCTACACAAGTTCATGCCTAAATCCGTGCTGGAAGCCATCAAACCTAAGGTGCTGAAGAAAGCTATACAACAGCAGTTTAAAAAGGTAGCAAAAACTTAGTTGTTTATTATTTAAAGTTGGAACACGTACGCTTGCGCCACCGTCGGTTTTTTACTATTTATTTGTTTAATCACTCTCTCTCTTGAGTCGTATGTCATCATCCTCAACGCGTTGTCATTTACCGCTTAGCTGAAGGTAATTTTAAAAAATAGTGAAAAACTGATGGTGGCACCGTGCTGACGCACGATATTTTATGATCGGAATAAAAAGGAAACTTTGAATTATGTCTGTATGTTTATTACATTGTTGGAAATTCATAATTTTCGGGTATATACCTACGATCTCGGAAACTGGATGTAATATCATATAATAATGTTTTGTTTATATTAATAAATGAAGGTAGGTACCGTTGCATTAAAAGTATGAGTCTGTCCAAATACGCATACCTAGATAACACTTACATGCAAATACGTGCAATAGTGTAAACGAAAACTCGAATTCAGCGTTAACACCAAACGAGCAAAGAGCTAGAATTACAATAAGAACATTATTTCGTAATGTACAGAATAATTAGATACCTATGTATACATTCGCTAGAGCCCTAGCACATTTTGTACAGACCGCTCAGAGGCGCAAACACGCAAGAACGCTCTACGTAACTGCTCGCGCGCTCTAGCGCCGTTTACATCGAGCGAGCGAGCATTCTATAGTCAATCTTTGCGAACGCAATAAGAACAAAGAATGCTCTCTACGCCTGTTTACACTGAAAAAACTGACGTAGAGGGGGTAAAACGAGCGAATGTTCGTTTGATGTAAATCCACCCTAAGAGACCAATAATATATGTATATTATATTTCATAATAACAAAATGTCCCATCATCTATTTCCCAGGTGGCAAGTCTAAGCGACACGGAATGCATGCTGAAGTACGTGGAGACTATGCACTCGCACTATGCATACGACCGAGAGACGTTCACGGGAGCGCTGGGCACCGGCTGGGCCATACCGGTGGAGCTCGCCATAGGGCCCGACATCGGTAAAAATACATCTGAATTAATATAATTCGTTATATTTTAATACACACATACATACACTTCCGAAACCATGTGTCAACAAGTTATTAAACCACATTTAAAGTAATCTCACACCGCATCAGTAATGCTCTCAAGCACAGAGCTTTGAAGTCCATGCTTGTCGCCCTCGCGGGGGCGATGTGGCCCGATCGTTGTTCTGTGCTCTCCAGTAATGCTAGATGTGGGCGCCTGCGACACAAGTTTCATACTTAGTGCAGGGCTCACTAGAGCACAAATTAACCTTTAAAACGCTATTATTACGCACAGCTATGCATTATTGTAAGGTTTCATGTAATCGTTTATGTAAATAAATAATTTGAATTGAATTGAATATTAAAACTTTCTTGAGACATTTTATCAATATGTTAACGAAACGGTTTTCATTCACGTGTAATTCGCGTATGTTGTAAACAGCATACGCGTGTCGGGTGTAATGACACCCATCATCAGAACGTGCGTTCTGAGACCGCGGCAGCGCGCAGACTCATCGTATCTGCGTGCTGCCGCGGTGTCATTATATCCGAAACGCGTAAACAACATACGCGAATTACACGTCAGTAGAAACCGTTCAGTTAACATATTGATATTAATTATCAATAAGTTAACTAAACAGTTTTCACTGACGTGTATGAATGGTTTGTTAATTTGTGAGAGAAGGTTTGGGTTGTCCGGCTTTGAGATGGGTCGACGATCAATGTCGATCAACAATTTGTATTCGGGGGTCCAACCGTCTGCAGATGATGTTAATATCTAAATCTAAGCCTAATTAGGATAAACAGGATCTATATTACTATAGACTAGTGGACGGCCACGGCTTCGCTCGCTATTTCAGGATAAAAAGTAGCTTATGACACTCCTAAGACATACTATCTACATACCAAAAATCACGATGATCCGGTCAGTTTTTGTGTGATGAGCCTTTAAATAAACAGAGAAAAAGACCAAAATTCTAAAAATTGCAAACATGTTTTGAATCGATCGAGTCGATTTAAAGTAGGTATACCTAAAAAAAAATCTAATATATTCTATGTACAGTTTTTTTACCATCTTCAGCTTTATTATTTGTACCTATAGATTACCAAACTTCTTTTTTTAATGTACCTATTATCACTTAGTACAGCGTCACTAAATCCCAAAATGCGATTTAAAAATTGTATATATTGGCCTCTCATACCAACTTACTCATTCATTACTTTAAAAAATTATAATTGTGTTGAGTCTGGTCGTTTGTATGTATAATAAGTATGTATTTACAAAAGAAAAGTATATAAGTATTATATCCGTTATCTAGTACCCGCGACACAAGCGTTTGCTTAGTGTGGGCTAGATGGCGCTGTGTGCAATGTCCCGGAATATTTATTTATTTATTTATTACTTATTCATATACATTTTAAACGAAATCTGCTTGCTAAATATATCAACCGTATGTTTCCAGATATCTCTTACGTGTCCCACAAGGCGGGCGAGCCCCCCGCCTTCAACAAGATCGCCTCGTTCAGTGACATAGTCGCCGTGCAGACGCTCAAGTCCAACTGCACCCAACAGTCGCAGCAGTCGCAGACACAGGTAAATACTAGTGTTTTATATATAAGCTATATTTTTCTTTTTATTTGGGATCTACAATACAGGGTAGCAACTAACGCATAAACCGTTGACGCTAAACGTGTGAAAAAACATGTTAAATGTGTCGGGATTTGATTAAGATTAATCAAAACTAGAAATTCATATGTATAAATGAAAGGGATTAAAAACAACATATTTGAAGCTTTTTTGTGGGTATGCTACGCGATTACTCCGTTATTTATGAAGGAACTGATTTCAAAAAATCATTTTTTTATTGTAAGTATTTGTTTGTGTTTCAGAGTGGCAAGGAATCATCGTGCGGCAAGGCGGCGCTGCAGCTCAGGGTGAAGGGCACCACCGAGACGCTTACCATCACGTGCAGCAGTGTAGAAGTAAGTGTAACACAAGTTTTTTATTAACATAAAAGTAAACTTTGTAAAATAACTATACGAGTATGATTTACGTCATCGTATGATAAATTAATATCACAATACGGTGATAAATGGTGAGGAATAGCAAGCGATTTTCAGATTTTTTATTTTTTCAGATTTCAGAAAAAAATAGTACAAAAAGGCACACTAGGTGTCGCTAGCAGTAAATAAATCCGTGAATATTTTGTGCGTGAGGGGCAAACGTCCGTGGCGCCATCTCTTAGCAACATTTGTTACTAAAATTAACTTGGTTCTGGAAAATAGCTCATTGTAATCTATGGCAAGCAAGATTGACCAGTCAAAATAAATTAGGATATAAAATAATGCTTCCCAAAAAAAATTAACATTTTGCGAGGCGATAATAATAGGGGATTTCAATCATTTTTGTCCAATGTTTATCCGTCTTGATTATCAAAAAACCTGGATTAATTTATTACCTTATTATCTTACATAGATTAAGGATTAAAATAGACACTCAATTAGTCTATGTATATTTCAGGCTGCAGAAAGTTTAGCAGACTTAGTGGACGGATATTGCAGACTTGTCACTGAATCGCAGACTTCACTATGGAATAGAACTAGTAAGTAACATATACCTGTCTCTTTCCAACGTACGCTCTTTGTATTCTTCTTCTTAACGAATGAGAGTGGCCAACTCTGAAGTCGAGAGACACCAGAGATTTCTGTCTCTCTTTGTATTGAAGTTTTAGGAACTTTGTACGAAGTTATAGGAATGTTGTGCTGGCAGCTTAGTTTGAAAGCCAGTAAAGTTGAAAGTAAAAAAGTTTTATATGTACGAACATTTTACAAACAAAAAATTTGTTGTATTTGTAAAATAAGAGTTGGAATTTTAAAATAAATCGGTTATATTTTAAAACATTATCTTTATGTGAATGGAAAAGCATGGTGCTAACATTCATGTAACTTGTTTGCCTTATCACAGATATAGTCCTTAAAATGAAACAATAGTAAGCCAGATTTTAACATGTGTTATGTGATTTTCCTTTCCAAGCAATCGTATCGAAAAGTCTGCATTGCCAGTGCCAAAAAAGTGAGTTGAATGAACTAAAATCATCATCATTTTCATTTTGCTTTAATCCTAAAGTATACCATACCTTATCTATGGCTTGGAAATATTATTTTTATGCTAAAACTTAACATTCTAAAACTTGACTGCTCTGTTAGCTTAGTTGGTAGTGGCTCCGCCTTCTAATCCAGGGGTGCGGGTTCGATTCCCGCATAACACAAGTAATTATGAATATTTAAATTTGTAATTATTTGTGTTGAGTCTGGTCGTTTTTATGTATAATAAGTATGTATTTACAAAAGAAAAGTATTTATGTATTATATCCGTTATCTAGTACCCATGATACAAGCGTAAGCTTAGTATGAGGCTAGATGGCGCTGTGTGATATGTCATAAAATATTTATTTAAAAAAAATATTGCCCCAGTTTGGTTTCTAGTTGTAATAACTTATGACCAATTGTTTAAATTAAATTTGTCATGCTTATATTGCTTATAATTATCAACCATTATGTTTTTAACATTCTATCGTTCCTATGTACTAGTATGTAACTTTTCAAAAGCACTAAACAACAATTAAACATAATAGTAATTATATGTATAGTATAGAGTATATAGCTGCAACCGTTTCATCATTTAATTGTTTATTTAAAAAAACGTAAACTTCACATTTGTTCATTTTAAATCAATAGATATGTCAGCTACAATTATTTACTTATCTTAGACCTCTGATTAAATAAACAGTCATTACATTATTATTGATCCTTGAACTAACTTTCGATTTTATCTATATTTTTCTTACTTATTTAAATAAAATATAAAAACAATGAAAGAAAAACTTAACATACTACTTCTAACTACAACATAAAAAAGGGGCACTTAGAAAATCTTTGGAAAAGACTAAAGATAATCTAAGTGCTCCAGCCCACTACCAGAGGGCAGCGTGCCCAGCATACTGGCCGCATTACCACGCTGGATGGCAATGCTGATACGTTGAGCCAGAAAAAGGCCAGCATTTTGGCCAGGCGTCGCGTCAAGCAAGCGTTCCGGGAGGTTAATAATAATAAATTAAATATATAATATTCCAGCTGAAATGAGCAGCAGTTCCTCGGAAGGCAAGAGTTCATGGGAGGCCAACACGGCGACCTTACTGTCGGAAGATTACGCGGAGATCGTTGATGATGATGCTGATTATTCTACGCCTGCAGGTAACATAAAGGATATTAAAAGTTTCATGAGACATTTTATTAATATGTTAACTAAACGGTTAACGGGTAAACGGTGGGTCTACGCGCTGCCGCGGTCCCAGAACGCACGTTCTGAAGATGGATGTCATAACATCCGAAACGCGTAAACAACATACGCGAATTACACGTGAGTGAAAACCGTTTAGTTAACATACCATAAAGGATTTTTCTTAATATACCTACGTTTACAGACGGCCGCTAATTCGGGATAAAAAGTACCCTATGTATGTCTTTCACCACCACCATAGTTCATACCAAATTTCACCCCAATTCGGTTCAGGCGTTGGATCGAAAATTGAACAAGCTATCACATGATACATTCCCATTTAACATAATAATGGATTATTCTTCTTCTTGTCGAATGAGAATGGCCAACTCTGGTGTCGAGAATTTTCGAACTCGGGTTATAACTCCTCTAGTCTCAGTTTATTTTCAATCAACATACTTACATACGTAATATAATGTAAATGTACTGTTTCATTTCAGTTCGGGACTACGAATTGGTTCGTAATCAGATAGAGCTGACTGGCATCATTGGGGAGGGACAGTTTGGTGACGTACATAAAGGTAATAAACAGGAAGCAATTTGACTAAAATACTTATAACATTTCTTTCAATCTTATACAAGTAAGTACTTAAAGGGAGGCATATGCTTAGCAATACTCAAAAATCAGCCTGTTGCTGCTGCAGATGATGATGATGATGATGTAACGAGTATTATATTCCTGACATTGTGTTGAATGATCCACAAGCTATGGAATTCAAATGAGATGCATTGCGAACACAAATTATAACAAGTTTATCGGAGATCGTAAAACAAATAAGTACCTACCTACTTATAAATACAAACAGAGCTAATAATTATTGCCATACACTTCCATATTATTTATCAACTGATAGTTAAAACTTAAGTCTACCCAAAAAGATTTCAGAGATTGTTTTTTCCTAAGAATATGCTTAGGTACTAATTTCGTTCAATTTTAATCTAAACATTCACCAAAATAAAGAGTAGGTATTTGAAATTTATATGTTACTAGCTGTGCCAGCGACTTCGTCCGCATGGAATAATTATTACCATAAAAACGGTTCTAGTGAGTTAATCTTAAAAGATAGACACATACTGTTGCAGACATTTTGTTAGATCATTTCAAGGGGAATAATTCTTTCATACATATTTTTTTTGATATCATGAACCGTTTTCGCAGCACACGCAACGAAAGCTCTCAAAGATGAATAATTTTCCCCGGTTTTTTTTTTACATTTTCCATTGTTTCTTTGCTCATATTAGTTGCAGCGTGATGTTATATAGCCAAAAGCCTTCCTCGATAAATGGCCTATCCAACACAAAAAGAATTTTTCAATTTGCACCAGTAGTTCCTGAGATTAGCGCGTTCAAACAAACAAACTCTTCAGCTTTATAATATTAGTATAGATTATTCCTAAAATTAAAATTCTACTAAATTATAATCTATTATGCATTGCAGGCACCTGCAAAGTAACATCAGCCAACCACCCCTCGCTGCGTCGTCAGATCGCTATACAGAAGCAACGTGGAAAAGGAACCACAGGAGAGTATGTGTTACCGGTCGCTGTCAAAACATGCAAAATGGACGCCGATCTAGACACCGCTGAGAAGTTTTTGGAAGAAGCTTGTAAGTTGCTGTTTCCTGTTAGATAGTTATGTTTCTATATTGTCTCCCAATCTGTTAGGAACCTTATAGCAATACTGTGTTCTACCTGTCTCTTTCTTGGAGAATCGGTACGATTCCACTTCAGATCGTACCTTTTTTGAGCGGGTTTCGCTTTAGACGACCTTAGAGGCAATAAGAAAATGTTCAAAAAAATAAAAATCATCAGTAAATATGTGCAAAAACTTTTGCTTCTCTTAACACTCTAACATCAAAGGCATCAAAGGACCGTTGGGCAGAAATAAAACTTTTAAGTCCAAACCGCACTTTAAAAAAAAAGATTCAGAAAACTTGATAACCTCCTTTTTTTGAAGTTGGTTAAAAAATCTTATACTTTTTCCACAGATATAATGCAACAGTTCTCCCACCCGCACATCATCGGTCTAGTGGGCGTGTGCAGCTCTCCTCCTATATGGATAGTCATGGAGCTCGCTACGCTCGGCGAGATGAGACCTTACTTGCAGCAGAACGCTCACAGGTTAGTCTGTTATAATGATACTTAATTTGGGGTCTGTTGGTAACTGTATCGATAGCGTTCTGGTTTCAGTTAGTTAGTAATGGAATTTCCGGCTGTTTGTCTAGTACGGCAGTCGTTAAGCCATGTCAGAGGCCCTAAGGGTGGCTAGATAAACTCTCGAGAGTTGTTCGATAAGAAGAAGAAGTAATGGATTGTGCGTGAGGTCGTGTGTATCTCACGCGGTACCACAAATGTTTGTATGTGATGTAGTTCGATTCTTGTCTAACAATCGTACAACTTACAGCAAAATGTATATAAGTCAAAACAAGACCATGACAACAACCCGACGACGCTTGAAAAATCTGAATGTTACCATGCTGTTTGACGTCTCTCAGGGATTATTGGATCTTGGTTCTTGTACTACGAAGTTATGTTAGCTAGTTTCTAGTTTCTGTGTTAATACGTAAAAATTTAAAACTACCCTCATTATCCTAAAATCTCCTAATTTCCCTACAGATTAGAGACCTGCACACTAGTCCTCTACATCTACCAGCTATCAACAGCGCTCAGTTATTTGGAGAGTAAAAAGTTCGTTCATCGAGACATAGCTGCTAGGAACGTACTGGTCTCCACTCCCACTTGTGTTAAGGTATGTTGATAGGAAACTGACCTTTAAGACTAATGGATTTCGGTTGAAATTTGAATGAAAAGAAGTTGGCTGTTACAACTTTTCGATATGTTCTTCCTTCGCAGCTGTCTAGGCAATTACTGCAAATACTTGAAGGAAACTCAACTGTAATTGTATACAGATAAGATTTACAATCCTATACGCTAGTGTAGAACGTCTACTAGCTGTCAACGGCTGTAGCTAGATTATATTTGCCAGGAACGAACAAGGTCTCCATATCCACTTGTCCCAATGCTTTAGCCTTCGTCCCTTTAACGACAACAACTCTATTTGGTCCTTCGAGCCGAATCAACTTTGTACCGAAGCTAGAGCGGCTACGCGGCTAAACAATTTTTCAATTCAGGGTTTTTGTACAACCTGTACAAATTTATCCGCCAAATCATATACCTTTAAAAATGGAAAACTCGGCTTTTTTCTCTTGATAAGATCCCTGTTGGGTAAAAAAAGCTTATGATAGTTGACTACGAAAAAGGGAATAAATAAACATGATCACACTGCCTACTCGTTGTTTGGACAGGCCTAATAAAAACTGCAACTGCCTGCTTATTATATTATCCAAACCGTTTAGACCGCCGAAGAAAAAAAATTGTGGAGAAGTTTTTTGGACTTTTTTTAGACATCAACCTGCAGTGCTAAATACACCAACTAAAAATATTTTTTTCATTACTAATTATTGCAATTTATTCCTTTCCAGCTAGCAGACTTCGGCCTATCAAAGATGGTGGAGGACAAGTCATACTACAAAGCGTCTCGCGGCAAACTACCCATCAAGTGGATGGCGCCAGAGTCAATCAATTTCAGGCGGTTCACCTCCGCTTCTGATGTTTGGATGTTTGGTACGTTTGATTTTAGGATGTTTGGAAGCAACCTTTATTGATTATTACCTTATTTCAAAAAAATGTTAGTGCTTCAACGATTAAGTACGAGTATATAGGTAGGTACTATGGCGAAAATAGTGAAATTATTATATTAATGGATATGAGTATGATGACAAGCGTAGTGCAAATTAGAGTATCACAAATTATGAAGCGAATGCATAAAAAATCACCATCAAACTATAAATCATTGGTTTATTTGTTTTTATTTCGTCACCACAAGCAACAAAATTATATCTGACTCAGATGTAGCGTAGGGACCAACTAACATGATAACATGAGTTAGTTGTTTTTTGGCAAAAAAACGCGGAGTAAGCCTGTAACAACATGTAATTTTTATGTAATTGTTTCCAGGCGTCTGCATGTGGGAAATCCTAATGCTCGGCGTGAAGCCATTCAGCGGCGTCAAGAATAATGACGTCATCGGCAAATTAGAAAATGGCGAACGTCTCGCCTTGCCACCTCGATGTCCACCTCGACTGTACTCTGTCATGTCCAGATGTTGGGCGTATGAACCATCGCAACGACTAACTGCCACACAGTTGAAAGAAACCCTACTGTAAGTACTTGGGAACAAAGTTCACTTTTCTATGAAATATAATTAACGAATACGACCTTTTGTCGTGTGATGACTGTCTTTTGTTACACTTTCGACTGAACAATTTGATCGGTTGAAGTAAAGTCGACCGTAAGTACATGAAGTTAAGGATTGAATTCAATCAAAAGACTAGCGTGGCCATCTAGATGTCTACCACGACTCTACTATGTTATGTCCAGTAGGTACTCCAGATGTTGGCCTTATGAACTTTCACAGAGATTAACTGCGACACAGCTGAAGGAAACTCTACTGTAAGTGTATAGTATAAGGTGTAAATTTGGATGACAGGCTAATGAACAATTTGATCAATTTAAGTTGTGCCAGTCAAAAATCAACTCTGACTACATTATCTCAAGTCTCAAAGTCTATATTTCCATATAGATGTTTTGATAAGAGCATCACATACCTACTCGTCGTCTATAATATCTGGCAATTACATTGCAAAACTACCTCTAAACCTACTAACATAAAGTCCATATGTCCAGTGAGATCCTACAAGAGGAGCGTAACACGGCGTGGGACACTATGCGGCGAGAGAACAGGAGAGTGGCCGCGGCGAGCTGGGGGGACGAGCCACCGCCCAAACCTACCAGACCTACTACTAACCTTACAGGTGAATATAGGCCTTATATGTTATTATGTAGAAGTTAAAATCGTAATACATATTATACGTATGTCGGTCCAGTAGAATAGAACCATAGTTTGGTCTATCTATGAATTGGAAACAACACTACCAGAGATTTTATTGCTGTAACAGGGCTTCCTATGACCAGTTATTAGTGTTCCGAGTTTCCTACCTTATGAGAGCTCTGCATATCCCCTTAAGTGGGTGTTTTTCTGGTTTTTTAGTTATATCTCGTAACGACACGCATTAAATGCCAGCCCCAACGGAAGACCAGCGCTGATTACTTCCAGTAATCAGCATTATGCTGAGTTGGGGCTGTGTTGAGGCAGACTTATTTATTTATTTATTGTATATATATGTGTGTGTGTATGTTTGAAGACTGTCTTAATAAATGATTTTCTATTCTATTCTATTCTATTCTAAATCAGTGTGTCGTGAATTATTGTTGTTGCATACGTGCCAGAAGGTACAAAAATAAATTAAATTCTATTTTTTTATGTGTTGAAATAATACATATTTGTATATCGATTTTCCAACTCCCACAGCCGCTGACTCCCCCGCCGTGCAAGCTCCCGCCGCAGCGCCTCAGACGTACATCGTGGCTCAAAACCCCCTAGTACTAGCCCACCTCCTGCGAGAGAACCAGTCCCGCTCCATCGACCCGCAGGCCTACACCACACCCGCCTCGGTATTCAACACCGTCAGCGTCAACTTCGCCGAAACTCTACCGGAGGACGAACAGATCATCGACAAAATTATCCACCCAAAACCAGACGAGAAAATCGATATTCCGCTCCAAACAGCGCCCATCCCAGCTCCGATACTCCATAAACTAGATCCAATAGTCCCAGAAGACGAGACTCTCTCGGGTGTCGTCGGCGCGAATGAGTCCTGTGATAATCTGTGCCAAAATGTTGAGGAGGAACCGGAAACGGCCGAAGCTTATCCCAGCCGCGTTCGGTCTTTAGAGCGTAACACCAGATTGTCGACCGTTGAACGCGCGCCTGTTCGAATGGGGTCGTTAGAACGCAATGCTAGAGGCAGTTTCTCCCATAGAGGATCCCCAGTCCCAATAGCTCCCTTTACCAGACAGCATTCGGTCCCAGCGTCACCTCCGCCAAGAAATCGTCGCGAACAAGACGTTGGCCAGTTCTCCGTCCAAGGGACGACCAATGCCCAACTCGCAGCCAGTGTCATGCACAAAATGAGAACCCAACCTGACCCACCCCTAGTCGAGGAAATTTACGATTTTGGGGGCGATAATGTAAAGAGTTGCGTCGCCATCGCCGCTCAGAAGGCAATGGCTAAGCCCCAGTACAGACCCGTTCAGACTAACATGTCTGCGTCCCATCCGCAATCATACAACGTGCCCGTTGGTGTTGTCCAGGGCGTTCCATACGCCCAGAGTCCGAAATCTAAGATGTTTCCTCGCTCTGCTAGTCCTCAGTTTCAATTTCCTCAGCAAATGCCGTCGGTTTCTGCTCCGTATATTCAGTACGGGCACGTAGTGCAGGGTGCTCAGCCGATGTTGTATAGACCGCAGGCGGTGTCGCAGGCGGCTGCTTCCACGCAGTTTGTGTCCACTGCTGGTTTCCAACCGCCGCCTCGACCCCAATTCGCTTCTGCCTCCTCGATGGATACGCAGTCGATATATGCGTCCCGACAAGAGTGCGCGCCCGTGGTGCAGGGACCTAGTTCTGTTCAGGTGATTCTGGTAGCATGAGATTTTACACCATTTTTTTCATTTTTTATTTGGTAGAGTGGTAACATGAACTTACAAAATTATCGTAAGCATTTCTAAAGATTGGAATGAAAGAAGCACCCACTTTCATTTTAATCTATGGAAGAGTTATTTCTGGTATTTTGTACGTCCATGAATTGTAGAAATTGTAGATGTTGGTTCAGTAGAATTGGATTTTGTGTTTGTTGATTGGTAAACCAAAAATATTTTCAACAGAGCATGCTATGATTTTTATAGTTTTTTATTTCGTTCTGTTTTCGAAGGAAGGTTTTTGTTTGGTTGGGATAATTTTGTTTTATGTGTTTTGTAAATTGGTATATAATTTGTTAATACGAGCATATACCTAATACGTTTATTTTCTTTTTACAGAATGTTGTTTCTTTGGTTGCTCCGGTAGAATTTCGGTTTAATTTTATTTTCTTTATTGTTTTATCATATTTATCTAACCTAGTCTTCAAACCGTTTGTGGAGTGTCAAATAAATAATTTATTTAAATATATTAGGTACATAATATATATAGGTCTTTACCTATGAAATTGCCGATTTGTATGACGAAATTGAGAAAAATTATATTTCCATACAAACATTTTTAATGTTTGTATGGAAATGTCTGAACATATTTAGATGCAATTGATAACTATAGTTAGATGGAAAAAAGCTATGCACTGCCTAGTTAAAGTAGTGAAACCGACGACACATTGAAAGAAGTGTTTTCAATGACTTCCCTATAAGTAATATGCACTAGTAATACATTTTTTTTTTTATTTAAAAGGTACATAATTCAACAATTGATACGTAAAAGTTACAAACAGATTAAAATGTAAGAAAAAAAACGGAAATTTCATAGGTAAAGACCTTATATTATATTTATCATTAAAACAGTACCTATAATAGTTTTTTGATACTTCACAAACAGTTTCAATAAAATCCCAGATCTAACTTTTGGTGACCAAAACTAAAAATCTAAATCAAGGTTAATGTTTCGGAGGTGAATAGCATTAAAACCCTAACTTTGGAGGTAAAATTAATTCATTCTATGTATAAATTGTGCACTAAAAGTAACATAAAAGTTAGTTCTTTATACAAGGCTATCAAAAAGTACCCAAAAACCACAGAAAAAGTAAAATGCATTTAAGTTTATCATTTTTTGTCGTACTTTCTGATACCCTTGTAAAATTAAGCTAGTTCTTGGTATATAATGTTTGACACAAATTGTATTGGTCGGTACCACAAATGAATCTCTGATAGTCTTATGATATACCTGTTAATAACTTGTTGTTATAACGAGATTTACAATTATTATTAATTTATTCAGTTCAATAAGTAAATCACTATTTGTTCAGCCAATAAAATAAACTCCCTTTTTTGCCACAGTAAAGTTATCTTTATGCGAACTCAAATAATTAAATATTGCATCTAACCTCTCCATTTATATTATAAATCGATGAACTTTGCCACAGTAAACTGACCCTTATATCAATACATACAGAGTCCAGAATTCGACACGGAGCAGGCGGTAGAGAGGCGCCTGCTCGCCGAGCTGGCGAGACAACAACACCAGAGTGAGGAGGACAGGAGATGGCTGCAGATGCAGGAGGATAATTTGGTAAGTAAAATAAATAACATATATAATATCATAGTCTAATAAAACATGGTCTTCTCTTCCCAGAGTGACACAAGCCTACGTCACAATAACATTGCCACTTTATTTCAACATTACATGGTACATGGGTACATTATATCTATGATTAATTAGTCTAAATATTTCTTTATAATTTTATAATTTTCATTTACATGTTTTTTATCCTAAATTTTACAACAACGCGTCATTTTTAATTATTCGTTAAAAATATCTTCCGATTCACGAAAGAAATTTTAGACTTTCGGGTAATTCAGTTTACACTATTGGCAGCACAGGATAGCGCTGTCACATTTGACAATCCGCCATTTGACCGTCATCCTTGTCGAACGCGTGTTAATTGTTATTTCCTTCTCGCTCAGAGTCAGCAGTCGCAGTGTTTTCCAAACTTTTCACATCGTAAACTTGGTAATTAATGTTTTGTTTTTTTTTCAAAAGTTTCTCTTGTATAGATAAATAAAGTTTAAGTTAATACATTAGATTTGTTTTATTGTACTATGTATTCTACATGAATATACACACATGCCGTTAAAATAATTTTCACCGTTGTTTACAATTCTCCCACATTTTAAAGTTTGAGAGCCTGTAAACAGCATGATGACGTAGGCTTGTGCAGTCACGTGGTTCCCGAATCTCGGAAGAGAGTACCTGGCGGAGTTATATTATTATACCATGCATATATATATATATATATATATATATATATGCATGGCATACCATATACCATACCATATACCATGCATATATATATATATATATATATAATATTTTATATTATATTCAATACAACTTACAAAACACAAATGGAATTAAGAGTACCTACTTACGTTAGTTTAGTTACGTACGTTTAGTTTTTAATTAGTTAGCTAATTAAAAACTAAACCTTATAATAAATTTAAAACAACTATTAATTAACAACTATATAATAAATAACTAAAATATTTTGAGACGTTGCACACAGCGCCATCTAGCCTCATACTACGTAAACGCTTGTGTCAGGGGTACTAGATAACGGATATTAAACTTTTTGTACCTATGTAAAGCGATGTCTGTGTCAAAATGGGAGCATAACAGTACTGAGAACAGGCACTCAAATGTAAACATTCGAAAGTTATTAAATTCGTCTGAGAATGGTGAATGTGATCTGGTGTTGAGAGTGGCTTTCAGTCTTTCGATTTAGTTTTCTGTTTCCCTTCTACAGTGATATAATTGGGAAACATTCTAGGGCGGATACATCGTGGTGGGCGCCCAGGTTCCGCGGATGAAATCTGTTTCCACACGATTTTTCCTCCACCGTTAAACGAGTGCACACAACTTATGAAGAAAATAAATTTAATGTAGATATTTCTATTTTTTATTGTGTTCTTTTCAGAAGAAGCGTCTATCCAACGTGCAATTGTCGACTGAGAGTGAGCCGCCCACCGAGACACAGGCCGAGCCCTCGCCGGAACCTAGGGCTAACAGTCAACCACATTCAGGTAAGGCAATTTTAAAAGCACATAAAAATAAATACGTCGCAATACAAGACATTACAATGGTCACATGAAGAATTGAAAATTGATAATTTACATAGATATTAAGTAGGTACTTATTATGCGCGCCAGATAAGAAATAGGACTGTCAAGACGCCATTTTGTTCAGCAATACGCGCAAACTTACCTAATAACCAAAGTGTATGGTGTGCAAAAAAATCATTACATAAATTATATTCCGTTTGAATGTTTAATGTAAGTACACTATTTTGGTAAATCTAATACATTTTACGCCAAATCTACACCTACACTAATATTATAAAGAGGAAAGATTTGATTTTTTGTTTTTTCGTTTGTTTGCATTAAATAGGCTCAAGATATAATACAAGAATTTTTACCCTGTCCATAGTTGGAAAAAATGTGGCGCCGATTTTACTACCTTTTCCTGAAATTAAAAAGTTATATATGATATAGTTGAATCAATACGCGAAATCGTCAACACCTTATCTACTTATTCAATACTGTGTATGTTTTAATTACAAAGGATAACTAATTAACCTTGTAGATTTTTTTGTAAATTATTTTGTTTATCGTCGACATCTGATACTAATTTTTATGTCTTATTTCCATATTGTTTCCAGCGGCAAATTCATCGGAAACCAGTCCTGCTAACACCGTGAAACCTATAGAGAGAATGCAGAGCGAAGAGGGAAAGGTAATCATACTTTTTTAACTAGAACGGTTTTGCTTTTGGCCATAGTATGCCTGATAGTAAGCAAAGGCTATGGCCTAAGATGGAGCGTGCTTACCCGATAATAACCGATTCACTCTCGCTTTGAAGATCGCTGGATTATAGTGCGTGGGGAACAGAGAGTCAGGCAGGGAGCTCCACAACTTTGCGGAACAATAAAGGACAATATACTTCATATATCATGTACTAATACTAATAAAGTTAACCCTAAGTATTTACAAGTTTAACGACGTTCGACTTTCCCAAATTACCAAAAAATTGCAAATGATTATGTTGTGCTTGAATATTAAATAGGTAGGTATTATTTTTTACTGAGTAAAAAAGGGCACGCCTCTCAAGGCACGCCGCCTTGAGAGAGGCCTATATGTCCAGAAGTGGACGACTGTAGGTTGATGATGATGTTTTTTTTTTGCAGCGGCCAACCCACACCGACGACCCAGTATACTCAGCTACCACCGCCGTAGTGCGCGCGGTAATGCGGCTAGCTGCACTCTCTCAGCGCGAGGCGGCGCCGGCGGACACTCTCGCCGCCGTGCGAGGAGTTGGAAGTGAATTACGGTCACTATGTGCGACTGTTGATTGTGTTGTCGTACCTTTTCCACCTAGAGCGCAACGGTTAGTATATGCTAGTAGGTATATAAATCTTCATGACTATGACTTTGACCTTGACTGTGACCATAAACGTGACCATAATCATATAGTAATATGCAATAAAATAGTACTTCCAGACAGGAGCATACATACGGCTATATTATAAATACAGTGAGGTAAGGCGGCTAGCTGCACTCTCTCAGCGCGAGGCGGCGCCGGCGGACACTCTCGCCGCCGTGCGCGCGGTCGGAAGTGAACTGCGATCACTTTGTGCGACTGTCGACTGTGTTGTCGTGCCTTTTCCACCTAGGGCACAACGGTTAGTATTTGCTGTTAAATAGATAGTCAGCTTGACTATGACCTTGAGTATGAAGTTGACCATCACCATAGAGTAAGCCAGTCATAGGTATACAACACAATAGTTTAAATAGTCAGGAGTATAAACACTGGTCTATAGTGTAATAGCAGTAGAACAGTAAGTATACAGTAAGGTACGGCTAGCTGCACTCTCTCAGGCCGGCGGACACTCTCGCCGCTGTGGGCGCGGTTGGAAGTGAACTGGTCAATTGCTCGCTTTGTGCGACTGTCGACTGTGTGGTCGTACCTTTTCCAGCTAGGGCACAATGGTTAGTATTTATTGATGTAAAATTCATCATGACTATGACGTTGACTTTGACCTTTACTCTGGCCTTGACCGTGACAGCTATCACTATATAATCATCACGATATAGTAGGTAAGTCAGTAATAGGTATGCAACACAATGGACTTGCAGTCAGGAGCTAACACACTGCTGTATTAGGTATAAACATAGTGAGGTAATGCGGCTAGCTGCACTCTTTCAGCGCGACGCGGCGCGGGTGTTAGAGTACAACGGTTAGTATACGCAGTTAAATAGATAGTCAGCATGACCATGACTTGACCTAGACTCTGACCTTGACTATGACCATCACCATATAGTAAGTCAGTCATAAGCATGCACATATAGTCGTTATAGTCAGAAGCATGCACACTGACAACGTGCCGAGGCGCCGCCGGACACTCGCCGCTGGAAGAGTTGAACTCCTTGCCCGAATCTCTATTACCTTCGAACTATAATGTCGGTCTTCAAGTCGAGAGTAAACCGGTTTCTTCAAAGCGAGCGCGCTAGATCGTAGATTATAACTTTGCTCAACATCAGGCAAGTTGTAGTCAAGCGTGTGACTATCTCATGTACAAAAAAACGTAAAGTTTTATTCATAAACTTATTCGAAAATAATCACGACCAGCAAACTATTGAACCTATTCTAGAAAAAAATATTTTATTCTAGGAACTTCTTACAATGTCCACGTGACCTTGTTTCCAGCGAGGTGGAGATGGCGCACCAGGTGCTGAGCAAGGATATGGCGGCGCTGGTGGAGGCCATGCGGCTCGCCATCCAGTACCACAACACCACGCTGCACCATGACTACACCAAGTATGTAAATTAATGATTTTCCCAAGCTATCGTACGCTAGATAGGACGCAAAAAAAAAATATAGGAGATTACCCGATAGTACCCGATCACCACACTTTGATCTTTTTAAGCATTTTTCATTTCGTTTAATTTCAAGTCAGCAAATTGTAAAAAAAATTGAAGATTCTAGAAATATAAGACCTACAAGACTAGGATTAAAGCTTTGAGTTGTTTTTGTTAAATAAATTTATTGTATTCCGAGAAGGTCCACATGGTATTATTTAGGCCAGTATTTAGCAAATCAATAATTCGTAATGTAAGTATTTCAAGTGTATAGTTTATGTTACTTAATAAGTATGTACCTAATTATAGCCAAAAATGCCAAACAAACGCACACAGGTAACTTATTGCAAAGCCTTACTTACGTATATCAATACCGACATTTTATTATTCTACAACTTTTGTAAATTCACTTGAAAAATCTGTCATTTTCCAATTTCCAGGAGCATGCTAGCAGCAGCGCACGTGCTGGCGATGGACGCCAAGAACCTGCTGGATGTGGTGGAGTGCATCCGCCAGAGACACCCCGCAGTGGACTGGCGCGCCGCCTTGCAGCCCGCGGGCGCGCACCAGCTGAGACTCTCGCAGAATCAGGTAAGGAGGTACTATACCTGAATATATATGTATAAGATAGTCTAACATGAGGTATGAGGAGTGTAAACTAAAATCATGGGTTCAAACACTTAAATCAAGATTTGTATCTCAGCTGAGACTCTCGCAGAATCAGGTAAGGAGGTAGTATAACTGAATATGTATAAGATTGTCTAACATGAGGTCAAGAGTGTACACTGAAACCAAGGATACATACACTGAAATCAAGATTTATGAACTAAAATTAAGAGGTCATACACTTTAATCAAGATTTGTAAGCTAAAATCAATGGACGCCAAGGACCTGCTGGATGTGGTGGAATGCTGGATGTGGTGGGTGCCAGAGACACCCCGCAGTGGACTAGCGCGCCGCCTTGCAGCCCGCGCACGCGCACCAGCTGAGACACTCGCAGAACCAGGTAAAGTAATAAATTAAATAGATAAAAGATAGACTAACACGAGTGTGGAAACTAAAATCAAGGACTCAAACACTTAAATCATGATTTTGTGAACTAAAATCTAGGACTCATACACTTAAATCAAGATTTGTAAGCTAAAATCAATGGACGCCGAGAACCTGCTGGATGTGGTGGAGTGCATCCGCCAGAAACATTCCGCAGTGGACAATCGCAGAATCAGGTATGGTGGTGGAGGTAGCATAACGGATACAAATAAGATTGAATAAATCTTAGTCTAGGACCCACTGTTGAAAAATTAAGATACAAATATCATATATGCATACCAAGAGAAACTATCAATCACTTAGTTTGTAAATCAAGTAAAGTAAACATAAACCATGATTTAAAAACAAGAAACATTTTTTTAAACTTATTTGAAAATTAGTAAACACAAATACTTAGTTAAAGATTTTGTTAACTACATTCTAGATTTTGTTACCTCCAATAGAGATTTCGTAACCTACACTCGAGTGCTTATAACTTACAACCAAGCTTTAGTATCTCATACAATATTTATTTATCTTTCCAGGTGCTAGCGCCTCAATCAGCCCCACAGAACCAGCAAACCTTCACTCCATCAAACCCAGTACTCAGCACCCAGTCCTCCGTACTCAGCAACCAATCATCTCTCGCCGACGACGACATCCCCTCTCCAAAACCGGACTTCAAAATCAACCAGCCAGTCACAACCAGCCAAATAACCTCCATAGACATACCTAAAGAACACAGCAGTCTACCAGCAACTTCCAACAGAGTTTCAGCATTAATTCACAATTACAACCTCTATGGTAACATCCGCGAACCGCAACACATTTATGGCAACACAGACTCCATACAATCTACGTCCAGTATCACAGAGGACACAAAGGTAGATTCTGCTCCGATGGAATCTGTCAAGAATAGAGTTCAAGCACTTTCCGGGAAATTAGAGTCGCCCCCGATATACTCTGTTAGCAAAAAGATGGTCCCAATCGATCAGACCGGTCACACTGATCAGGGATGATCGAATCAACGCTTCTAGTACCAAGGTTCAGCTTTACTTAATTTTATGGCTATGATCACGAACAGTACTTATTGATGCAAGGCCTAAGATTTGGACGCGAGTCTTTGATTTGAGGAGAAATTTGCTGCTTATTTCTTTTTGTTTAATTGAAAAGGAGTGTAAGCTAATTTTGGTCGGTCAAATCGAATGATTAACTAATCGATTGAAAGGAAACGCGTCCAAATCGAGCTCAATTTCAAGTTTCGAATGATAAAATATAAAAAAGGATGTTCTGTCATTTCCTAACATCTATTGTGTAAGAAAGACGAATAACATTTTAAATAAAGAATTATCGTTTGAAACTTAGAAATTGTTTTAAAAAAACGGCATTTATTATTTTTCCAATGTGCTTTTTTATAAATAGTGCTTGCTAAAAGACAAAATGCTCAATGTAGTCTATGTCCTATACAGCCAAATAAATATGTTTAAATATCCATATACTTAACATAAATATAATCATCTCTATTATCCATTGGAGTTTTCATATACATACATAACCATTTATTTACACAGGTTTTTATATAGATAGCCATCATATCAAAAGAACTACATAAACTATTTTCTTCTTGTAATACGTTATTAAAAAAACAGTTATATTAACTTTTACCGTTATCTGCATTTGTTTTGAGACAATATTTATTCGCCATTATTTTTTTTTTAAATGTGTTTTATATAAAAACCTGTCTATATGTTGAGTCGTTTAGTGATATTATATTGACATATCATCGGCATTGTTGTGCTTCATAAAATTATATGTCTATCGCATCGTCAAAATATTAATTATTTACCAAATAACGACACTATTAGCACAGTAAATAATCTGTATTGTTTTTGAGTTACTAACACAAATGTAAAACACACACGCATGTTAGCGTGTGTTAAATGTCAATGTCATGTCAATTTCTGACATTTCGTATAAATTTTTCTAGGCAACAAAACATTCGGCAGAAAACGTTTACTTCTTTATGTAAAATAATGTATTTACTACTTAAAAAATACTGTTTGTTACGACAAAAAAAAACTTATTATCTTCGTTACTTGCTTAACATTTTTAACTGGCATTTGTATGTTTACTGTACTATACACTTTGCACACCATTTTCTTTTTTTTTTCATTTATTAAAGCTCAATGTTGGTGCATTTTGTTCAATAATTAATTATAACAATTGACCATCAAGAAAATGGATTGCGGTTTCTATTAATATTGATTTTGTGATATTATTGCCAATAATATGACATAATCTGAATAATTTAATGACAATTAAAATAATCACAGTACGGTGCACATTCCTTGAATAATTATGCACATACACGTAAGTTTTGTATTTATATTTCATACAAATTTTATATTTTCTGTGTCACAATAAAAAATGGCGCAGGTTTTTTATACTGGCATATATTTGTAAGCGAATGAATTCTTCCATAATACAATAATCTTTTGAAATTAATTATTAAAGTATTATTTTTTATTGTAAAAAACGTATGTACTATATTTTTATTCAGATAAGGTGCGTATACATTGTCACAAGATTTTGTAACATTTTGCATTTAGTTTTGTTTTACATTCACACAGTATTTACTGTATCACGCTATTTTGTAGTAAATAGCGTAATAATAAATAACTTTGTTAATTAAAATAATTATACAGAGTTCTTAGCAAAAGGTATGTCGTGTTCTAAAACATTAATGTTTATAATTTATAACAGTAACGAAATTTCCACGTAATATAATGACTTTTTTAAAGTTAAAAATAATTTCTAACTTTGTTTTTAAACTAAAGCAAAATAACGATGATATTTTGTGAAGCATTTAGATTGATTGGTGTTTTTTTTAATAGTTGCACACATAATGATTGATATATTTTTCATTATAACATACTCTTGCTAAGTAACCCTGTATAACAATGCTACTTATTAACAGTGTATATCCATATAATTGAATTTTCTTTGTAAAAATGTACAAAATGATTGTATTTAATTTTTTATCCAAAGTTTATTATAAGCTTAGATCTCAGAATGAATTTCTAGAGTTGTAGTGGTTTTGGTTGAACTTGAGTCAATGAAAATGTTTATCTCGCTCGCTCTTATACAATTCTACGTTTGTGTAAGCGAGATGGCATTAAGTTTCAATCTTCTTTTTGGAATTTTAAAAATTATTTATTGACTTAAGTAAAGACTAGACAATTTTATTTATTAATGTCTCTTTATATGATTTCTGTCAAATACGAACAGTAAGGGTAAAAAAATATTTAAAAAACATTCCGATTCATCATAGTCATTTATGTCAATTAAGTACATAAAAGAAAATGTTCCTATGTAAAGTGTTTATAAGTTCAAAAAACTTAAAATCCCAATTTACTAATATGCAGTATAACAAAAGAAAAAAAATGATTTTTCTATACTTACCATAGATTACTGCCGAATAGATTCTGCCTATTTGCCCTTATTGTTTGTATAACTCTTTATGTATAGTTGATTTTCCTATGTGTAGTGTAAGTGGGATGTCATTCCAAAGTATGGTATTTGCACAGAATATCCTTTTACCTTTAGATACCGCATTAAAAAAGAAAAACAATACTAAAAAGAATTGACATCAAATTCTCTACATGAAAGATTTTAAATAATATATCTAAGTATGTATCTAAATGTGTCAAACAAAAAGGTATCGTGGCTTCAGTTTATGTAGTAGAATATTAAACGATTATTTATACGATCCATCTTAGACCATAATATTGCTTACCATCAGGCAAACTATGGCCAAGTGCTAACCTGTTTTAGTAAAAAAAATAATTCATGTTTATCATCACTTCATTTATTAGACTCTTTACTTGATGTTTGGTAAACCTTCATATATGTTAATACAGTAAATAAAAAAAATACAGACAAAACATTGGTATGTACTTCTTCTTATCAAATGAGAGTTTATCAAACCGCCCTAAGGGCCTCTGACATGGCTTAACGACTACCGTACTAGACAAACAGCCAGGACCTACAATTTAACGTGTCATCCGACCCACGGAAGCGCCTAAAATGGATTGCCACTTATATGATATGTACTAAAAAAATTATTAAAATTTGCAACACTTGTCGGCGAACAGACCCATTTCTTTTTTTAAGCCTTTTTTTATATACTTTTTTTTATTTAATTTATTACTAATTCTATGATAATTTTAATGCGGTATCTGACCGAGGGTGTTCTGTGTGTATTTCTAAGCATCATAGTCCCTTGTATCGTAGTAACGCCTGAGATTATCCGAATAACTGACGCGGACCGGTTTTTGTTCATGCAATAAACAAATAAAGGACATTTCATCGTTTCATTTACAGTTCCTAAGCGATCGCCAATATTAAATAATTTAATTTATAAGCTTATAAGTTTGAACGTCGCCACCGTCGTTTTTAACCCCTTTTTTTAAATCAGATATCAATCTAAAATTGAAAAGTAAATCGACATTGAATTTGTAGTTAGCTATTGAATGTGTCTTTGTTAGGTACCCTAGCAGTTTCTAAACCTGTATTTGTATCACAACTTGTGGACGCCCACGGCTTCGCTCGCATTAATTTGAGATAACAAGTACTACAAGTAGCCTATAACACTTCTAAGACCATATTACTACATACCAAGAATCAAAATGATTCGGATTTTTAAATAAAATAATTACCTAACAGATAAAATTCTAAAAACTGCTGAAACGTGTTATGGATTTAAAGTACATACACACAAACATTTTTTTTTCTAATATCTTTTATGTTCAGATTTTAGAAAGAACTCTTAAAGATTGTAAAGTGGTTTGAAAACTCTCGACACCAGAGTTGGTCTCATTCGATAAGGAGAAGAAGTGGTTAAATTTGGTACCGAGTTTTCAAACCGCCCTAGGCCCCTCTGAGGCATATCATATCAGAGGCGCGCATCTTATCAAACCTATTTTATCTAACTGATCTAAAGTATGTAATGCCGGGAAATAAATAAAATGTTTTTTTTTTGTAAGATTTTTTTTTTTGTCGTCATAAGACAGACTGCAAAAGAATTCACTCAACTTTGCTGTCGATAGAATATGATTTTAATAATTATAATAAATATTTCAGGACATATTACACAGCGCCACCTAGCCCCATACTAAGCTTACGCTTGTATCATGGGTACTACATAACGGAAAAATAATATAATATCAAGGGTCATCAAACAAACTACAAGAAAATTGAAATTTACACTTTATTAACAAAAATTACAAAGCGAAACAAAATGACGATTTGGTTAATGATAAGTATTTGCCACTTCAAAAATAAATAACGAGCTCCTAGCCTTAGCGAAATGTACATTTAAGATCATTGCCTATTAGATCGGCGCTTACGGTTTTGCTCACTAGATGGCGTTGTTTTCAATATGCTTGATGTAACCGACACAGTACTATAACAAACTTGAAAGACCGTGTGGTCTCGCTTGCACAGCCAATTAAATCAGATAGAGAGAGAGAGAGAAAGATATTAACTTAAATATTTCTATCCAACTATAGTTTTTTTTTTCCTTTTTATTCTAAACCGGCGTGAACCGATCTAAAAAGCGATGACCTTTATGAGAAACGTCGAAATAAAAAATATAAAAATCTATGCACTAACTAATCTTATGTCAAGTCATCACAAAATATAAAAAATGGTGATAATAAGATGATATACATTTCATAAGATGCTTTTTAAACCTTTGACGAAACAAGCAAGTCGCCGGCTTAATGGTAAGTTATATTTATTCCCACTCATACTTTATGAATACCTTTTAAGTATTTTTATAGAATGGAACAATGAGCGTATCACCTTCAAATATTAAGATAAAAAAATTAATAAAATCGAACCAATTTTATTTATTTTTTAAGATCACTCGATATTTATGAGAACATTGAAAAAAAATAACAGAAGTTTTAAAAAACATCGACATTGCATACCAAATTAATAGATATATTGTTTTTTATAATTTAAGGATAAAGTAAGAAAATAGTGTGCCCTCGAAAATCAAGATAATTATAAAAGAGACATTTAACAGTTTTTCTAAAATCATGTCGGAATTAATTATTGTTTACTAGTGAATTCGCGAAATTACCGACTCTTAGATGTTTTTATAACACAACAAGATAGGCATGTGTTATATTAAAATACATTAAACATCATTATTACAAATAATCCATTTCTTTTCGACTGTTTTAATTCATACGGTTTTAATCGTTGTGTGGTTTTGCCTCATTTGATATCAATATTGACCTAGTTGTAAAATGTAAGCAATCCGCCATCTTGTTGCGGCGGCCATCTTGGATTCCCAATAATACTAAACATATCAAAGTATTGTCATCACAACTTGATTTGTATAAAAGATTTAGTGTGAATTGGTGTTCAAAATTTAACTAAGTACCTACTACATTTGAACTCTAGAAAAAAATCTAAAAATACCGTTCAACGTGTTTTCAAACATAACCTTAACTTAAGAAATGGATCATCTGTGTACATTTTGCTTTGTCAATCAGCACCCTTAAAGATTTATTTAAACAAAGCTAAAAAATAAAGCTCAACAGCTGACAATACTAAAACGCTAATACAGAACTAAAGTTAGTCTATGTAATTAAAATTTACTATGAATTTTACTAACAAAATTTAGTGATTTGGTTCGTACATTTTTATATAGTTTTTAATTTATGTGGCATAGATTATCACGGTCTCTGCTAGAAGTTTTCACCGCGAGTTTTGATCTACAAAACTTTGTGGCTCTGCTCAGTGCTTGTCGTCTCGACTCATTCTTTAGTTCATTACTCTAGGAACATAGAATAGCCCTTATTTCAATGATAATTCTATGTCTAGGCTTATTTATAAGATCCATTGCTATCTAAAAATTTTGTGTGAATAAAGCATAGCATGGTTACCATATCAATTCTATAATTGAATCACTTCATTCCTTCCACCAATCACAGCCTAGTCAAATGACTGCTGCTCAATGATTAGATGGCAAATTCTATATTTAAATCATAGGACCAATCACAGATGAGTCACGTGACCATAGGGCCCAGTCATTGGCTGCGGATCACGCTATATTGCTATTGAAAACATGCTAAGTTTGTATCACACTAAATTTTACCAATTATATTTTGTCCATTGATTTCTTTAACACCTCTATGCCGTAGTTAAGAAATTATTTGACACCATATATATTTTTGACAATTGCAAGTTTTTAATCATACATTATAATTTAAGCAAATGAGTTAATATTCATTCCTCTATCACGCATTAACAAAGCGACGGATCTGCGTGATTTTTGGTACGGAGCTAGCATAGAGTACAGAGCTAGTCATGAGGTACCTTTATCTCGACTTAACTTTTTATTTGACATGAGAATAAAAATGAAAAATCGAGCAATCGAAAAATGTCACTGTCAAAAATATAATTGATGTCATAACACTCGAATCCCGATTGGCTAGCAGTGTCAGTTAGTTAATTACTGCTGCCTTTACATAAATTGGTAGGTCAAAATTGGTCGACCCATGATGTGTTCTATAAATAACCACCTTCTTCTTCTTATCGAATGAGAGTGGCCAACTCTGGTGTCAAAAGTTTATCTAGCGCCCTAAGGGCCTCTGATATGGCTAACTATCGTAACGTTTTAAGGATTGCTATAGTGCGTCATAAGTTTCAATATTTATATGTTGGTTAAATTGTAGACAAGTCATAAAGCCATATCGCCTTGAGGCGATTTGAAAACTCGACACTAAAGATGGCGTCTCTTATACAAAGATGATTTTTTTCACATGGGTTTGCACTTGACCATAATTCGTCCGATGGTAAGCGATCATTATGTTCTAAGATAGAACGAGCTTACCCAGTAAGAACCAACTAAGATAAATAACGTATTCAGGGACATATCATACAGCGCCATCTAGCCCCATACTAAGCAAACATTTATGTCGTGGGTACTAGACAACGGATATAATATTTTTGAAAGACATACATCTTAGCTATCTATCTATCTATCGGTTTTTATCGGGTAAGCACGCTCCATCCTAGGCCATAGCCTTTGCTTACCATCAGGCAAACTATGGGAGAGAGCAAACCCGTTTTAGTTGAAAAAAAAGGAAATGACAGAGTATTAACCCAGTAAGAACCGATTCACTCTCGTTTTGAAGATTGCAAGAAAAATAAATTCCGGGACATATCACACAGCGCCATCTAGCCCCATATTAAGTAAACGCTTGTGTCTTGGGTAGGTACTAGACAACGGATATAATATTTATGAAAGACATACATGTCAGGTCAGAGCCTTTGCTTACCATCAGGCAAACTATGGCCGAGTGCAAACCCGTATTAGTTAAAAAAAAGACACCCTTAGAACATGTCACCAATCAACCACCAATGACCTCAATATTGCAGTAGGAACACATCATCATTATCCTCAGCCTAGCAGTCGAGGAAGTTAGCAGCCATGAGCAGCTCGAGGGCGATCTCTGGAGCAATGGGGAACTCGGGGATCTCGGTGGAGGAGTTGGTGTAGCGCACCTTGTATGTGAAGTACATGCAGACTTTCTGCAGCACGTGGGAGCTGCGGATGAGAGATATTTTTTCCTTAAAAATCTGGTAATCAGATCTTGGTTGGATTAATGTTTTTTGGCAATTCAGTATACAATTCCACAGAATTTACTGTAACTTGGGGTCGTGGGTTATTACAATACAATTTGTTCCTTATTCCTTGGTTGAGTGTAAGCAGTGTTGTTGTTACATCTATACTATACTAATATTATAAAGCTGAAGAGTTTGTTTGTTTGTTTGAACGCGCTAATCTCAGGAACTACTGGTGCGGATTGAAAAATTCTTTTTGTGTTGAATAGACCATTTATCGAGGAAGGCTTTAGGCTATATAACATCACGCTGCAACTAATAGGTGCCAAGAAACAATGGAAAATGTGGAAAAAACGGGGAATCTTATTCATCTTTGAGGGCTTCCGTTGCGTACGCTGCGTAAACGGTTCAAGTCGTGGGTAACAGCTATAATTTATAAAGCTGAAGAGGTTGATTGCAAAAATAAATATGATGCCCAAAACAACTATTCCACGCGGACGAAGTCGCGTGCACAGCTAGTACAAAATATTAGGGACACGTTTTCATTTAAAACTGTAGTAATATGAAAAAATTAAACTGATTAAATTCCCTTTGCACCTGTATAGAAATAGAAACATAACAAATCTTACAAAAAAAGAATTATATCGACATTACTTACATCTCCTGAGACTTCCATGGTGTTTAAGGTGTAGAATAATGTTAGCCCTTCACTGGTAAAAGAGTAGTTAGTTGACTACATTTGCCGTTGTGGACTAAATTTTCACAGTGGACCACATTTTCCATAGACATTTTTGCTGTCCATTGTGAAAATGTAGTCATCTATAATTCGTCGTGGACTACATTATTAATGTGGACCTAATTTTTCATAACCTACAGTTTTATATAACCACTCACGGTATCTCCCTGAAGTTGACTTCGTTGGCCTCGTTCTCAGCAAACTGTCCGGGCCCGCTCAGCATGGCCTTGATGGTGCCGCTGGTGAGCGCGTGCTCCCTCTTCACAATGAACTCGTGTCCGTCCGATGAGATCAGCTTCACGTAGAGAGCGTCCGGCCCCTCGCAGCCACCGTACACTTTCTCCTCGGAGTGGATGCTGGCTGTGTGAACTGGAAAATAAACAAGCCAATAATTCATTACAAGTTAAATCTTCTTTTTATATGTATATAAAAATGAATCTCAAAATGACATGATGATGGTAAGCGCATAACTCAACAACGCCTAGACCGATTTGGGCAATTTTTTTTTAATATTCGTTGAAGTTCCAGGATTGTTTTTACGGCGAGAAAAATTCGAAAAAAATGCCGGAAAATCCCTAAAAACCGCCCTTTTCTTTTTCCCGTACAAACGTTTTCTAACTAACTAAAGAGTAAAAGAGTCAACAGACAGGATGAAGTCTGTCGGGTCCGCTAGTTTACTAATAATAATAAGTATTAAGTCATAATGTTATACACTTTGAAATGTGTATGTAAAAGTTAAGTAAATTAAAATTACCATTAACCATTGTAAACTTAACCTACACATTACAATTTTCATATTTTGTATTATTTATGTAGAAGCCTATTTTTTATTTAAATTCTGTACATGGCGTCCGGAATAAAAGACGTTGTCATTATCGCTAAAATTACATAAACATTACGTTATTACATTATTAACATAACGGCGGGACAGGTCGACCAACGTGAGAGGTTCCCGCCAACGACGACAGGGGGCAGCCCGCACGCCAACAGAACGACAAAACCCGTCTATCGCACCGCACGCGCAACCAATGAATGAATACAGTCCAATCGCATCAAGACATACCCAACTCGTTGTTATCTCATCCAACAAAAGGCATCCCAACAGGATCAAGGAAGGTAGCAACAAAATATGCATGACGAAACATGATTGAAGCAGACTTTGTTGACAGAGTCTGTTGTAATTCTTGATGATAATGAATACTATCTATCTTCTATCTATAATTAATGTAGCTTTAAAATTTAAGACTTTTCTGCAGCTAAGTGCTTGACCTTTTAGTTGCAGGGACATGCAGCTCAAGCTGACTGATTTATTTATTTTTTATTCTGAAATTTCACACAGTGCCATCCAGCCGCATACTAAGCAAACACTTGTATCATGGGTAGTAGATAATGAATACTCCATTCTACTAACACACTGCCACTACTTGAGTTTTGTAATTAAATATTAAACTTATAAAACATTTGATATAATATTGTAAATAATAATCCTATTATACAAAATCGTGCACAACAAAACATTTAAAAGGATTCCACTTTCCCGTTATATACTTATCACATGTAAACTTTTTAATGAACTGAATGATTTATTAAGACTTTCGTGTCTAAAACTGTAGTAAACTAATGCACTTATTGCCACTACTTGCCACTGATATATGTACATACCAGAGCCCGGCACAGAGCCTGCCACGGAGCCACTGCCAGCGGCGCCACTGCCGCCGCCGGCACTGCCTGCCACACTGCCCCCCTCACCCACTACGGGCTGAGAGTGCACTGATGCTACTTGCTCGGCCGACATGGCTGGAAGAAAATAAGCAACTATTATAGACACAGTAAAATATTCTGAGTCATGTACCTACCTATAAGGCAGCTTAAATCTAGAGAATGTAAAATTATAAATCAGTCATGGGATGATAACCTCACTGTAACAATATGGCATACCAACATGATTTTTGGAATAGTAATAGCATAGGGCATGATAATGATATAGGCTTCTCATATTAAAAAACAATGTGAGAAACAATTGGTTACTATAAATTAATAGTAACTAACTAGTAAATGAATAAATATGTGTTTAGACAATTTTCTACCAACAAGTCACATACCCACTAATTCTATAACTATTCTTGTGTTATTAATATAGATTATAAAGAGTGGATCCCACTGTTTTCAATATGTATTTCCATTGATCGAAATACTGGGAAAGATTCTCCCACTACTTCCATTGCAACAAAAACGCGGCGACAAAAAAGTGCTGCATGACTTTCTATGATGGCTTGCACATAGAAACTATTAAATAATTATAAATGTAAACAAATCTGTCTCATTAGGTAATTTTACAAATTTATATTTTATCGTTTTACACATAGATTTGACTGAACAATAATATTTGTGACACACTACCAACTAAAGAATTAACACATTCAAATTTGAATGTAAGCCCACATTTTCCTATATCAAATCAATTAAATATTATGATTAAGGTTTACTGAAATTAAACTTGTATAGACTGATTTAGTAATGTACAAAGTTTATCTATCTAAATATGTATATGAAACTCAAAGGTGATTGACTGACTGATATAGTGATCTATCAACATACAGCCAAACCACTGGACGGATCGCGCTGAAATTTGGCATGCAGTTAGATGGTATGACATAGGCATCCTCTAAGAAAGGATTTTTGGAAATGCTGCTTTTAAAGGGGCAAAATAGGGGATGCAAGTTTTACTTCTTAATGTGAGCGAAGCCGCAAGCATCCACTAGTAAATTATAAGTATATTTCATTACACATACAATAAAAAAGATACATTTTTATTCTTGATATATTCTATATTCTGTACCTCTTTGGTTCTCTAGGTTGACTCCAAGATATGGTAACCCAGTCTGGATTCTGACACATAATTTGTAAGGCTTAGTTAATAGAGTACCCAGTTATAAAATTTAAATTGTTTCATACCAATAAGTCATTTTTGTAAGCAATATTTTTTTTTTATCATATAATAGGACTAAAAGGAGGTGTAAATTTAAAGTTAAAATTATTTTTTGAATTCTTTAATACAAGGTATATCAATAATCTATATATATATAAAAAAAAATGCTGTTTGTTAATCTCACTAAACCTCGAGAACGGCTGAACTGATTTATCTTATCTTAGTCTTGAAATGTTTGTGGAGGTCTAGGAAAGGTTTAAAAGAGAGAAAAAAAATTAAATTAATTTATACAAAAGTTTGGTCTTTTATTTATCGATTGAGGCAGTATGAAGTCTGCTGGGACAGCTAGTTACTTATAAAAGACTCATAAAAACAAAGTGGCTTACAAAGGTGAGTTTTACACGACAACAGGATCTTTTCAGGACAAATACAAGAACATTAATTCATTTATCTTTTATAAAAAAACCCTATTAAATAAGTTTTTTTTAATAGATGCAACATATGGAACAAATACATCTCCAGGTAATGCAAAACATACCTAACTAGAATAAAATGTGTTACAGGCAAAAAAATCAAATAAACAAAAGCAAGCATCAAAAATACCTTCTCATACATTTTTATAGGAATTGTTTTCAATACACAATTAATTGAGTGTGTATACGCAAAAGTTATGAAAGTGTATACACCATAGAGAGAACATAGGCAATAAATGAACAAAGCAATAATAAGATTCTACTCAATACCTACTATTAATTCTTATTAGTATTTTTCAACACTGCACAATGTTCAAATATTGCTATGGTGTTTAGCTTTTATGTAAAAACCAAAGTTTAAGTAAAAAACAATTTGACTGCAATACCTACAGCAGCACAAAATTATGTGATGCAAAAATACAATAGATCCTAACAAAAGTGCAGGAGCTCAAAAACAAATCATAATTCAAGCATTATCTCGGTTAGATTAATGGATAAACTGTTGCCGAGTAATAAAAAGAAAAGGATTACTGTTGTAGGTAGAGCTGGCGATAAAAATATTATGAACAGTCACTGCAAAGAGCACCCACTCTTCTTCCGTACAATTCGATGTTGGACAGGGTCATGGACCTTTGTAATCAACTCACGATATAAATAGCGGTATGTACTTACTGATGTAGCTCAGCGGCTCTGATTCAAACTAATAAATGTAGACAAAACACCTAGTTTTGGGCCACAAAAATAAATAAATTAAAAAATTAGGTTAGAATCAAAAACGCCAAATTCAGAGTCAGAGGGGAGTTGCGGGGCGGGAGGGCACGTAAAAATGACAGCTTGATGGCGCCAGAATACAGTTTGATGTTGTCTATGGCTTCAAGTCCTTCAAGTCGACATCTGTGTTCCAAGATCACGGACTGTTTTACTTATTTTTAGCATGAAAAGGTGTACTCTACTTGGATCTTTAAATCGCGCACTTTTCGCGGAAAAATTGCTGACTCGCTATGGAGTTTTGAAATTTTTGAATGAATATTTGTACAGAATTTGTATGCTTAGCGAATAATGTTAGTGCTTCATGTTTTGCAACTCAAATTTTTCGAGAAGAAAAATATTTCCTTTTGCATTTTTATTAAATTCCATGTTCTGGTAGCACAGGTACTGGATGAGGCCAATTTAGGTCAATGGTCTACAGCTGACGATTTGGATTTCGGCGGACTTTTTTTGACAAGGCTTTGGCTTCATTCCATTATTTTGACATTTCGTGAATTTGATGTCAAGCGCTACGTATTTCTTTGAGAAAAGAATTTTTTCACAGTTTTCCCAATTTCTCGCCGTTTTCTTGCGAATTCGACAAAGGAGAAGCGATAACATTGACCCCTCGCGAGTAAACTTTCGGCACAGTCAAGAATTTCCGCGAGACCATGTGACACGAATACGAAAAAGGGCTTCCAGATCGTCAATGTGACAGAGATGTTTTCTGCCATCGGGACAGTCCCGCGC